>OY560189.1:13880000-15080000 GCA_961405105.1 Perizoma affinitatum
CTAGTCTCAACCATCCACGACGTTGATAATGTCATCTGCCCATCTCGCTGCCGGACGTGCTACGTTTATGTAACCGCCCTGTCATGCTGGAGGTGCCCAACTGTACGACCAACTTACTTAAGTTTGTCCCCATGTTACTCGCTATCTATCTGTTTAATATCTTAATATCTTGTCTGCGAACACAACGTGGTCATTTTTTACAATAGCCGGCCAAACTCCTCGTTTCTATAACTAATAGCACAGGTAGTTATAGAAACAAATTGTTTAGATTAGTTTACATGTCTGATATTATATACCTACTTACATATATCATCGATTTAGGGTTAAAAAAATCCTGTAATGATGTTATAATACTGAACAAATAAATAAATAAATAAATAAAAAACCTGTCATCAGCCTGGCTTTGTGTCCCGCCCAAATTTAATAATTCCCGATGGGACCAATGTTTGTATAATCTGCAAATATTTTGGTCTGAGTGTTTTCTAAGTATAATAAATATTTACAGTAGTCCTGTACCTTATTGATTTGTTTGGGGCTAGACGATGCTGTGTAAAAAATGACCAGCATTGTTTATATATTTAGTTCCATAATCCTAAAGCCCAAGTCTTAGACTTCGAATCTCGATGTTGGGAACGGGTTTTCTTAGTAGTTTCTAATGAATGTTCTTTCCAACTCTTTTTTTCTAGATACAACTACACAGAATAACAAATGAGCCCAAAATGATGATATCCCGGCACACGTCACCGTCGTACACGAATGGCGAGCGCGAGCCAATCAGAGTCGAGAGAGAGCGAGATATACTGGTCGACTCCAACAGCATGGGGATTCCCAAAAACAGCTCGCCAATCCTGGACCCGCATAAGACCAATGACGTCAGCACCAAGAGCAGCCCCATTGCGGTGGTGGCTGACGGGGAGGTCATGGTTTTTGATGATAATGATGACTGGAAAGGTAAAGAGAAACCTTTTTCTTTCCTTAACTTTTTAAGAAGTGTGAATATTACCTTTGGGTAATATTTGTCGTGCCCAAAAACAAAAAATGACAAAACGATAGTGGCTCCAAAAGCCTAGAGCTGCTTCTACTCGAATGTATATATATGCTTTAAGACTTGCTCAAAACTAAAGTAAATATCATGACAAAACTGGTATGCCCTAGATAATTATGTCTCTTCCTTGGCTAGTGTGGTTTTGCTTGTAAGGCTCTGTTACACCGGTTTCGGCCGGATCGTATTAGTTTGGTGTGCAGTCTAATTCCATGTATTAACATACATCGCGACCGCAGCCTAACCCAGACAGTAGTCGGTGTGCCAATGCCTCATACCATTTATTTATCAAACCACACCACTTCCCAAGTTCCCACCAATCGCCTCCAATTAAATAACTCCACTAACAACCATCGCTTCATTATACCCTTCTGTTTTCTTCCAGTGATATTGAATTCTGTGTCTCTAGGTTTGAGGACGGACCCGGACGCTAGTGACGATGAGATAGATACGAGTGTGAAAAGAACTTTAGATAATATAAAGAACGGTGATTGTGATATTATGGATAGTGAGGGGAGTGAGTCGTCGAGGGAGCAAAGCGGGAGTCCCGATGAGGATAAGCGGGTGGCGAGGATTATAGGGGAGTTGCCTATAGCGGAGTATGAGGGATCGCCTAGAAGATACGGCACGCAGAAGGCGTCTAGATCACCGCGGCCTGGATTCCCACAGGTAAGATATCAATAATTTGCTAAAAAAGAAGGTGTGGAGAGCTCCTAGTCTTGCTTCATGGAAAAAAATATAATGTCTAACAAGACAATATAGTACTACGACAAAAGTTATGCACCTCGGGAATCTTCGTGTATCTTCGGTAATGTGAAAAGGAGAGCGTTATAAACCAACTACCATCAATTGCTATTCTCTTACTCGGGGTTCAATTACAATCGTAAAACAATGTTTCACTGTCAAATTTTTTAATTTTTTTCAATGAAAAATCTAACGTTCCTTATCACTGTAATTGGATTAGCGAATGTGACGTGAACCCGTTGCCAGTAACAAGTGGAAGATATGAAGAAATGTCGAAGATGTGAACATTTGTCTATCTCTTTTCTTCCAGAGGATAATGACAGAGAGCCGCGACAGGATGATGCTGGATCGTGAGAGGATGCCAGAGAGTGACGCGGACTCCCCCACCGCCGGCTCGGCCGCTTTCGACTACCTCTACGAGTTCTCGGAGACAAGGAAGGTGCTTGAAGAGTTCTTCAAGGGACCGGTGGAGGGCAGGCAGGACGCGGAAGAGGTTGTCAACTTTCAGGTAAAACAAATCGTTGGCCCGAACTGATATCTCGTATACATCAGTTACGAGTATGTTATTAATATTTTTTCAAAAGCGAGCCCGTTAGTATAAAAATAGTATTAAAATACACATTTAGGCTCCTCAAAAGCTAGAGTTGAAGATTAACTAGTATTTTAGATCTCAAAAATCATTTATTCAAAAATCCCGCGACATACGTTTTTTTTTGTGATCGTTAACTACAAGCCGGACATTTTGACCGGTTTTATTATCTAATAGCTTCTGCCCACGACTTCGCTCGCATGTTTCGGATAAAATGTAGTAAATGCTTTACTAGGTCACAAAGCGTATGTATTCTAAGTCACGAACCTCTTCCAAATATCATCCTAATCGCATTCAGTAGTTTTAGTTTGTTTAAAACGTGCAAGAAAGCTTTTGAGTGTTCTTTAAATACCTAAGAGGTATTTTAGATTATTCTAGAAACATCGAGTGAGGCTATAGAATCGAGTATGGTTGGATTTTAGTCCCGAATTGAACAATCTACTTTTCACTTTAACTGGGAGAAAATAAAATAACTAGGTACATTATTTAAAAAAACGGTATACTTTACAATTATACCGTTTTTTTATACTTTACAATTTTGAATATTCAACGAAATGTTTATCTTTTTTAGATTGATTTGTGTTTTTTGTATTTGCCAAGTTGTATGAGTTGGCAGTGGAATAAACTTTAATTCGGATGTAGGAGATAGATGCAGGCTTAACTGGCCCTCATTAGAAAGATCTTCGTCTATATTAGAATGCTGAATCGAGCTTTATATCCCCCCCACCCCTCATCAAATAAAAATATCATTATTTTTTTTTAGAAATTAATTCAAAATTAGGAACTCTAAAAGCTCTCTTTAAACTCTTTATAAAGAAAGGGAACACATTCATTTTGTAGGTATTTAATAATAATATAATAAAATATATAAAAAAGCCTGTTTATTCCATAACTTAATAAATTTTATTTTACAATTCATGAAATTTATCTAGATAATTTATTTATTTAATATTGAATAATTGTTATTATTTCCATATTTTTTTATAATTAAATTTATAGTTAGGACCATTCTCGGGTAAAGGCATTTGATAATAAAGACGACAAATTAAAAAATCAATACTTCAGTCCCTAGAAGCTAACTAATTTATTCCGCCTACGCTTAGCTAAAACACACTCTATTAAGAGCATGAGAGTGAAAAAATGTTATAATTCATTATTAAAAAACATTCTATATATTTTTTTATTGTAATGGAATGTTATTTTACTTCTTATTTACGATTTATTTTTTCGTTCAGGATTTGGACTACGAGCTGAGACGCCAGACGCAAGAGTGTCCCTCCGAGAACGGGATGGACGCTGGCAGCGAGGCGGAGTGGCCGATCCACAACTTGGACGTCCGCAGCGCCTTGTCCCCGCACCTCTCGACCAACCACACCGCGCACAACTTCCTCGGATTACCTCTCACTGTTAGTATCGTTCTTATAATATTATCCTAGACGCAAGTTCTCCTCCTAGAACGGGATGGACGGATGCTGAAATCATCTCTGACTTATGACTGAAAAGAACACAGACTACTAGGAGATTTAAAAAATGTCTGCATGAGGAGAAATAAGTGGTACAAACAATAAAAATATACAATAATTGATAAAACAATAAATGATTATTATAATTGCAAATATATCCTTGTAATGGGTATCCTAAAAGTACGCAGATCTTTAAGGATACGTAGTATCTTTAAGTAGTGGGTAGTAAGAGGCTCGTCCAAATTTAACATTCGGCACATGCACACGTTTTTTTTTCTCCGCGTAATATGTTAGAAATCCATCGCCGCTTTATTGGAACACAAATCGTTGGCGTTGGTTCTGTTGCCGGTTTCCATCACTGTTTTTTCCCCATTATGGGGTTTTTCCGGTTGTGGGATTTAAACTCTCTATCCTGTAAATTCAATGCCCTCTCTTGGTAAATTTTGTACTCCAGTATCGGTAACATTTCAGTGGAACACTCTTTTTAGCGACCTTAAACCTCTTACTTTATGTACATGAAATTCTCAAAAAAAAAATGATTTTTTTGATATATTTAAGTTTTCAAGTTTTTTTGTGTGATGTCTCTGTAGACTCGTAAACGTAAATAATTAAATAAAAATGTATCTTATTACAGGCAAACTTAGTAAACTGCGACCCAGGCGTCCGTGTCGGCTGGAGCGGCTCAGCGTCGCCCAGAATCAGGAAGGACCGCGCGCCGTTCCCCGTCTCCTCCAACACGAGTGACAGTGGCAGCGCCAGCGACATGTCACTCGTCCAGATGGAGAATGACATCGCAGACGTACACAAAGGTATATTCTACATTTCTGACATTTGTGTGTTTTAATCTCACTTAATTTTATATAATTATCAATTTGACCTAATTAATATCTAATAAATTCATTATTTATTAATTAATTAATTAATTATAACTACCATTATTACTGGTAGGTAATACTTGAATAAAAAACATTGCACGACCTACATGTTGTATATAGTAAAGCTAACTGTAATTATCTATATTTTTGCAAATAAATATCATTCATTCTACTCTTTGTGGTATGCTCATTAGTATCGACTCGCTGAGCTTTCCAGTGTTTTGAGGTAAGTATATGGCGCTTATGACAAAAGACATTGGGACTAAATCTGCCGACTAACCAAAAATGTACTTTTTTTTATAAATAAATAATGCTGGACATATTTTCACACACCGTAATCTAGTCCCAAACTAAGCATAGCTTGTACTATGGGAACTACATAACTGATAATAATACGTATATATATATATTTGGATATAAATACATATTATACATAGCAAATACCCAGATCCGAGATAAATATTTGCAGATTATACAAACATTCGTCCCGCAGCGGGAATCGAACCTGAAACCTTCTGCGTCTCAGGCGAGCCTTCGCCCACTGCTCCACAGAGGTCGTCTTACTTTTATAAAAGAGGTAAAGATTGTAAGTTTGAATGTCGCAGGCAATCTCCGAAAATATTCATCCGATTTAAAAAAATATTTCAACAATATTTTGAACGAACTTTCGGAGTTTGCGTAGGTTGTATAATATCCGCTGTATATTATGTGACCCGGAACAAATATCAGCAAAACATACAAACCAATTCTACCAAGTTTCATCAAGAACGATTCGGCAGTTAATGTCGGACAAACAAATATACATACATGTAGGAATGGAGCGTGATGAATGAATGAAATGGAACGTAAATTAAATGAAATGAAAAATTACTTTATTGAGGAACATAATGAAAGCACGTCCTACAAATGGCGGTCTTATCGCTGACAGCGATCTCTTCCAGACAACCTTATAGTATTGCTACAAAATAAAAATAATATAGAATTAAAAAAAAAGAAAAACTAAATCTAATTAAACCTAAACTATACCTAACTTTTCCACCGACACGGCGAAGTTGAGCGGTGTGGACATTCACCGTCCCCCGAACTAGTTATGGAACTGTATCTCAGATAACGCTTCCATCCTCACCGCACAGGCTTCATCATCATCGGGTGGCTTCACCATCATCGTTAAAGGATGTGAGTGAAAGGATATGAGTGAGAGAAAATACAGATGGTGAACGACGAAAATATAAGATAGGAAATAGATAGATAGATAGATAGATAGATAGATAGATAAACTCTTTATTGCAAGTAAAGTACAAAAACACACGAATTAAAAAAAAAAAAAAAAGAATATAAGAGGTACAATGGGCGGTCTTATCGCTTAAAGCGATCTCTTCCAGACAACCTTTGGATGGACAGGATATAGTTTTATAAAATGATAAACTGGTATTTTACTTGGTATATCATTCCAACCTACGTACACAGGATAATATACACGCCGGATTGCCCAAGTAGACTCGGATATTTTAGCTCGCTTCGCTCGATCAAAGAAGGTCGCTTATTATATGAACGTACAGTGTGTAATACGTATTCCGATGGTGTTTTAGTGCAAATGGAGATGACCCGGTTACCGGACGCTTGCCGTATGCCAGTCACGAAGATGCCAGTGGTACCAGATGCAATCTCGCTAGACGAATCGGACGGTGATAATACACATCAGGTACTTACATAATTATAATAATAAAATTTGACTTAAAAAAATTGACTTTGACTTTAGAGAAGAAAAATCCTATTCACAATGCAAATAGGATACTACTAAGTGGAATTTCCAGCGAGAACCAAACTAAGCGTTAAGTTGTAACTTGTCATGAGAAACTTAACAGAATGATTGAGTACTGCTAATCTGAAAGATATTACACTGGGTAATTCATATTTTATACTAAAATAATAATAATACATAAATATAAATAAGCTGGACATTTTTCACACAGCATCATCTAGCCCCATACTAAGCAGAGCTTGTATTATGGGAACTACATGACTGATATACTAATTATGTACGTTTTTTATAAATACATACATATTATACATAGAAAACACCCAGACCCGAGACACACATTACAAACATATGTCCCGCAGCGGGAATCGAACCCGCAACCTGCTGCGTCTCAGGCAGGCCTTCGCCCACTGATTTGTGAGATTCAAACTCATATCCGATATGTTTCCCTATATTTCCGCACAGTTGTATGTACCATGATCACGGGAAAAACGATAGTCTTCACGGGGGGATTTTAACCAGACGAATCGATCTACCCTCCGAATCGTTTATGTTTTTATCTTCATATTTCTTCTTCTCTCTAGGTCATTGAATTTAGATGGGTGGCCGATATTTGCACTCAGAACGGAGCGCTTCTTTGCTTCGAAGGGCACGTTAGGATGTCTATTCCGGTTATAAGAGATTGAGCCATTCCTAACTCCAATACCAGAGTCGGTGACGACTAGGCTTTTGTTTGAGGATATTTTTCTGTGTTGCAGAATCACTCATCCACGGTGACTGTGAAGGAGATTGTTGAAAATGGCACCAGCACGGAACCGCATTTATTATCAGACGCGGATCTGCACTCGCTGGATCCATTGAGTTTAGGTAAGTTGCAGACGTATATGTGTGTCTCCAACGTTTAGCAGTATATACATTTATCTAAGCTATGTTAGATGATTATTACGGTATTATGAAAGGATATTCTGAAAATCAACACCTTGACGGTACGGCGGATTGAATGAATGTAAAAAATATATGACTATAAATTATTATAACAAAAAAAAAAACAATTGCAATTGAGTGTGTCTTTGCAAAACAATACAATAAATAAATAATGCTGGACATTTTTACACAGCATCATATAGCCCCCACACTAAAACCCCCCCGGTTAACAGTCCCCCGCCGAAGTGGGGCAAGATGGGGTCTGTTTTGTAAATGCATTCATATTATGCATTGAAAACAACCAGACCCGATACAAACATTTGTCCCGAGACAAATGAAAATCGGCGAGAATCGAACCCACAACCTTCTGCGTCTCAGACGGGCCTTCGCCTACTGCGTCACAGAGGTCGTCAAAACAATGGGTGGCTTCATCTCTTAGAAGTGAAATTAAGTTAAACTTGATGGATTCGTCCACTAGTACTGCTGACAGTTGTCTATGAAATATCTATAATATGCATGTTTTGTGTTGTTCGTCAGGTGGCGGTGAGTCGGCGCCGCCTCCGCCCGCGCCGGCCCCGCACCGGCCCGTATCCCCCGCGCCCCTCTCCCCCGCGACCATCCCCACCGCGCAGCACGTGCCCACGCCGCACCACCACCACCACGCTGACGTCTATCCGCCGAGGTAACCACGTGTGAAAAGCTGCCGCTATGATAAGAACGAATTCATTAATGTGCGAGCAATCTCTCCCAATTCATTACACTAACAAAATGCCTCTAAAAAAGGAGTTCGGTAGGAAAATGTCTCTAGGAAGGAGTTAGGTGACATGCGCGCAATCTCTTCTAATTCCTTACACAAGCAAAATGCCTCTAAAAAGGAGTTCGGTAGGAAAATGTCTCTAGGAAGGAGTTAGGTGGAGTGCGAGCAATCTCTCCAAATTCATTACACTAGCAAAATGCCTCTAAAAAGGAGTTCACTAGAAAATTGCCTGAAGGAAAGAATGGCGTTCGAGAAAAAAAAACAAGCAATCTCTCCTAATATATAAGCAAAATGTCTCTGGGAACGAGAAAATTGCACTTATTTTGCAGAAAACTTGAATATGGAAAAATTAGCTCGATATATGTTCCTTTTTCATGTTTTAGAAGTTTTAGCCATTGCTAAGACTTGCTACTATACCTACTATATCATATTTTAACAACTACCTAAACTGATATTGTATTTTCAGAAAAAGACCTTCCTCTGCGAATAGCACTGAATCAGTGGAAATAAAGCCAACCAGTGGAGAAGAAGGTAAAATAATTTAGTACAATGTGTTTAATATTATAATAAACAACGACTACGACTATACATTATCGTAAACAACGGATTTTCAGCTTCGACTGATTTAATTGTTATCCATTGCTGCTTGATAATTGAATATATTTAAAGGCTAGAGTGTGGAACGTTAATGCACTAGATACTCATTTACAACAAACCGGTGATATTTTCATGTGTCACATTTTGGGTTTCATAGTAAATTGCGGAATTGGTCCATTGTTATTGGAATGCCAATGATACGTAGATATATTAACAAAATTTATCAATTTTCCTTCTGTGTTTTAGACGAAGCAGACACAGACCTAGAGACTGACAGGCTGTTGGGGCAGCAGAGAACTGATGACCAAGGATTCTTTGATGATAAGGTGAGTGAAACAACCACCATTCCCGGAAGAAGTTATCAGAAACACCAGGAAATACAAAGTAATACTCAATAGGCATACAAATGAATTGGCTTCCTGCTTTAAATACAAGATCACGCCTAAAAATATGGCAAATGCTGGAATAACATCAGAGAAACTAAGTAGTTTCGAGCAATTTATGGTGTAGTTTAAAGGAATTTTGCATCCCAACCGCCCTCATCCCAGATAATATCTGATTATGGCTGAAGAGACGATTGCAGATTAAAAAAAAAACGTTCTTAATATACTTAAAATAATAATAAGACCCCTAACATAGGATAAACTTACGATGTACCTGTAATTTACGTGTAAAATTCTTTTTAAAGACATCTTAGAATTTTCATATTTTCTAGCAAATTCTAACGCAATATGTATGCTATAGGACACTAAGAAGCCAAAAAGTATTTTATCCCCCTCTTTTGTTTGACGAAATAGAAGACAGAAATAGTTTTTGTCTTCTCATTCTAGATAAAGCGTCGTCTTGGGTGCTCATGCTAAGCAGGCTGGTACTATAGTTCGTGACCTAGAATAACACATATAATGTTTTATCCGTAACACATATATGTACCACGCAGTATTTTTTTTATTATATTCCTCACTGGTCTCTAACAGTGAGGAATATAGTAAAAAATACATAATTAAGCTATGCCAAGGCATTTTAAGCAGCTCGGTACAATTTATCTGCCACGTCTTACACCCGTCCGCCCTCATAATAATAATAATAATAATAATAATAATAAATAATGCTGGACATTTTACACACAGCACCACCTAGCCCCAAACTAAGCAGAGCTTGTATTATGGGAAGTACATGACTGATATACTAATTATATAATTTTATTTGTAAATACATTCATATTATACATAGAAAAACCCAGACCAGAATATTGCCCAAATGGCGCCGTCAACTGAAAAGCTACGTTATGTAAAGCAAAACGTGGCTAGGATAATATAACTCTATGTATGAAGCACAAAGCCAAAGCTGTCCAATAATAAATTCTTAGTTCATTAACATACTTCATACATTGAGATATGACGCAACCATCAGCTGTGTTTATGAATGCTTTGCTTGACCCGACTCATGCTCTGACCTTGCTGTCATATTATTCTTGGTCAAAGATTGGGTACTCTCATGCAGTGCCTTACTATGCCTAGTGTGCCCACGCACGGATTGCCTCTGTGAGTTTAGATACATTTAAAATGTCTGTGGATTTTATTGGCAATTTAGTAGCTAAAAGTTCTGTGAGAAGGCTTTTTATATCAACATAGAAAATAATCCTTAATAAAAGTTTTACATAAGTAGTTTCTATGGTCGAAATCCCATTTTGCCAAAAAAACAACATAAGTATATTAAAATAGGAAAATAATCTTTAGTCAAAGATTCACAATGGTTACGATGTTTAAAACAGTAGCAAAACGTGTTTTAAAACAGGTTTTGCTGCAAAACAAAATTGTAAAGTAGCTAACATTACGCAAGCACCGTCTGTCCAACCACGCCTACTCTTTGACCTACACATATTTACACAGTACAATCGTACAAACCGGTGAGTGCGCGCGCGCGACTACTACGCCTTGTATTTACTTAGATACGTTATCACTTCCGAATTAACTAATGTGGCGATAGCACACGTTTTGAATTTCGAGACATGTACACAAACTGAAGTATTGTTTTGAACGAAAACAAAAGTTAGTTTCATTTTATTTCGTTAAGAAAATGTAGCAGCCTTTTTACAAATAGTTTATTTTGAAACAAGACTGCGCGTGAATGCAAACCTGTGTTGGTCTTGATGTAAACAATAAACAAATCTATGAAGATGAGTGAAGACGAAAAAGAACCTTGTCTTGTTGTTGATAAGACTGAGGATTGTGAATTGAAAATCAGTGAGGATGAGACACGGTCGTGCCTTGTCAATAAACACGGTGATAGCGATGAGTTATTCAGTTCAGCGAAAAGTGAGGAAGAAAATGAACCTTATGTCAGTGAAAATATAAATGATCGTAGCTTTTCCAATTCGTTGAAAAGTGATGACGAAAATCAATCTGCTTATGTGAAAAAGGCTGTAATTAGTGATGAATCGCTTGTAGAAGTCCGCAATGTAGTTATAAATGGTGTAGTGCAATATGAAGATAGTTGTGAGTCGATTCCCGAGTCTGAATACACAGAAATCCCTAGTAGAAGTGATTCAAGCGAACAGGCGAGCGTACCGGAAGAAACACGTGGCAAGAAAAAGGTTCGATTTCCTTGTAACTCAGAAGCTAACAAATTATCTCAAAATTAAAAGTTGAAAAGTTTTATAGATCCGGTTATTATAAACAAAAGTATGATTTATATCTTATTAGGTACTTATAAACAGAGTACCTATAGTTTAAGAGATAATTTTACAGGAACATCGGACTTTTCACCTGTTATGTGTCAGGGTCGGCAACGCGCGTTCCAAGCGTCCATAGGTTTACGGTAACCGCATACCGACAGGACTGTTTACTTGTTTGCTACTTTAAGTAGTTGCATAAAAATATAATATTAGGTTACATTTTTAATTACAACAATAAATCGTTAAAGACTACGACTGTAGATGGATACTTAATTACAACCCGTTACATTTTTTGATAACTAAAAATGAATTTACTTATTTAGACAAATCAATGAATTTTGTTTAACTTAAAACTAAACTGGGTCCGCATAATTATATTTTGTTATTTGGTTAAGTTCATTAAGGCTAATTGAGTATCCCATATTAGGTTATCTCAGAATGATTTATAAGCTACGTAATCAACGTCAACACATGTTTATTAAGTACCTAACTAACACGATTTTACAAACCAATTATACTAGTTACTTAAGATTAAAAACATCATTTATATTAAATAAATTAAAATAATTGTAAAAAACCTTAAAAATTAAATTAAATAGTTTTCGATCAATGAAGCAAATAAATTAATTGAAATTTTAAATAAATAAATAAGATTTTCATTATATTGAAATAAAATAATATTTAAAAAACAAAGAAGAATCCTTTCGTTAATCACTCTCGCAAAACCATGCAGACATTTGTTATTTTTTTCGTTCTCAAAATAAGATGGGTATTTTGTTTTGGTACAGGGATGGCGCAAGCCGAAGTCCCGCACCTTGATGCCGGCGGTCAGCGTGTCCGGGTCGGCGCGCTCCCCGCCTCACGCGCACGACCTCCACGACACCAGGGACGAGGACGCACTCGTCAATGGAAAAGTAAGCACGCGCACTTATTGGAATTAAAACATTCGATTTAATTCCAAAAACTATCGTGAATAAGATCGTTCATATAGGAAACGGGAATTTTCACATACCTTACTGAGTGTAAGCTTTACGATGAAGGCACCGATTTCGTTTTAGACTCATGTAGCTGGAGGCTACACCTCGCGGTTGTAGTACCTGAAACCAAATCTTATTTGTACAAACATGTATTAAAAACTTGAAAAAGATTTTGTTGAATGATAGTTTTGGCAAGGAAAGTACGATCTTCCTTAACGCATAGCTGGAAAAACTTAATAATGGGGGGAATTTCGAATGTATAAGTTGTTTGTGGATTGACGCGCTCGTAGCGTGGTCTGTCTAGACGTTCGTAAGTACCGCAGAGTCATCATTTGGATGGGTGACCGATTGTACTTTTTCGAAATCGATAAAAATCGTTATTTTGTAAAAGGATCATTAAAATGAATAACCAGCCTTGTTCTCTTGTTGAATAAAAAACTATCTATCATGCCTTTCTTTCCTGGCTTGGTCGCGGATTAACAGGCCGTAGATAAAACCGAAGTCAAAGTGATCTTTGTGATTTGAATTAATTTTGACTTCGACTTTGTACTTTTATAATGCCCACACATCGCCACTTAGCTATAACTTAGCATATTAATAATTATTGACGAAAGATTTTCTCTCTTTTCAGGAAAAAGACGCAAAGAAGAAGAACAAGAACAAGGAAGGTAAGTAAATATTTCAACATTTTTAATGCCTTAAAAGAAAAATGTATCATTTCTTAACATTTTCATTAGTTTTTCACATTACTCAATACAAACCGTTTTTCCACGCTACCCTCGGATGCCTCCGTTGCGGTAAGTGCTATCATTCATCCACATAGGTATAGGTACGGCTCTACTGTTACCCATCATTCATATTCATTAGACAATATTACTATTACTTCCTACTATTTGGCTAAATACTTATATTTTACCAAAATACGCTTAGTATCTTTTACCTAAACAAACAAAACAAACACGCTCACGACTGTCTTCCCCATGATGGAAATTCTCAGATACATACTCAGTGGGTAGGTCTTTGAGGATACCAAGTAGGGGGTAGTCAGAGGCACGTCCAAATATTACATTTGGTACATGTCCGCGTTTTGTAAGTTTGCCTATCTTTTACCTATTGCTCACTAATCAAATGTCTTCACTGTCATATGTGAATCTGTCACTTTACTGTGAACAAGCAATTTCCCTATTATCTTATTAAATTTAGGGTGCCGTCAGACAGACCGTTCTGGCTCGGTCCGGTCCGTTCCGGTAAGAATAAGAATGGAAAACGGGCGTATCGTGCCGTTTGTTTATAGAAAATATATGATATTTTCTTATCTGCTTGAAAGGATGTGGGGTAGCTTAGCGGTCCTCTCAACGGATCGGACTAGAACGGAAAGGGTGTGTATATCGCGTATGGTGACATTTGAATTGAATTCTGGCATACTTATTACCGTTCTTATTCCTGCCGGTTCTGGCGAAAACGTTCCGACTGTCGGCGCTCTAAGATGAAAGTCACACAGAAATGGCGAACCGAATTAGCCATCAATGGCGTGGAAAAGTTTGGACAGCTTTCGCGCCCAACTGCCTTAAGATCGGTGTGTTTTAAATGACACTTTCTTTCCATATGCTTTGTATTTGAAATTTGAATGTAACGGCAAGACGTAAGCGTCATTTCAGCGCAAGACGCCATTTCTGTTGCTTACGTCTTAGGCGGATAATAGAATAGAACGTAGTTTGTGATCCTCTTTCAATTACTTTCCTTTAACACCTCACTCCCATACACCGACAACCTTAAGCCACGAACTAAAACCCCCGAATCTTTTAATTCCAGACGTTGCCCGATCAGTGCTCATAGAGGGCGTGCTTTTCCGTGCCCGTTACCTCGGCTCCACTCAACTAGCGTGCGAGGGTCAACCGACCAAGGCGACTAGAATGCTGCAAGCTGAAGAGGCTGTGTCCAGGATTAAGGTAACAATCGTGGGGTGTATGGCAGTTGAACAAATATTGATTAACCACTAAGGCCCGAGTTCAACAACATAAAAACGGATGGTTAGATCCTATCAAAGCTTTTTGACATATTTTTTTATAGAAATCTGTCATCATAATCAATGGTTAGATTTGACCGGTCATTTTATTTTGTTGGTGAACTCAAGCCTAAGTAAAATACTATTTTGACATTCATGTGGTTCTCGCACGAGGTCTGGCCTGTATCGCGGAAGAACAGAAGTTGCAAGCTCAGTGCTCATAGAGGGCGCTATTCCGCGCCATCTACTTTAGCTTCACTATGTCGACGAGCTATGAGGATCCTAAACGCTAAAGCTATAGCATTTAAATTATCTTGGTTTGATATCATTTTCGGATATTACTACGTTTATACCACGTACTTTACAATTCTCCTGCTGACATTTCGTTGAGAGTTTAGAGGTCCTTCCTCATGAGCACCGTCCGCGGCCACCCTCGACGGACGTGAGACGGGAACATGATTAGTGAAACGTCAGCAGGAGAATAGTCAAGTACGTGGTATAGTCGTGATAATATCCTAAAATGAATATCTGGTTGGCAGATGCGAGGTTGTGACTAATAAAAGCCGGATCTAACCAAAAATATGGCTAATACAGTAGAAATTAAAAAAGAAAAGTAGAATTCAAGATTCTCATGAAGGCCATGAATTTATTAAATTGATTCTTGAACCCACTTTTTTGTGTACAAATGTTATATTGTTAGTTATAAGTGTACTTCTAACCAAATTTATTCACATTTTTTTCTGAGCGAAACGCATTCTCATGATAATGACACAGTTCAATAATGGCAGAATACCAACTAGCTCGTGTGAATCGGTATAAATGTTGTTTTAGATGTTTCAAAGAGTGAGAGCATGAAATTACTTTTGTCTCTTTCTATCCTTCACTATTTATATATATCAGCAATCTATTGACTGGCACAGAACTACACTTTAATTTTGCTCAAATTGGCGGGCATTTCTAACTAAATCAAATAACTAAAACTGGACGGGTATTTACACAGCGTTAACAATTACAGATTATTAAATATTTTCAAGAAAAAAAATATTGCAACAATATATTCTTTATTCTCTACTGTTCTATGCTCCTGCACGAAAATATTCATTTTCATCGTCATCTGTACATAATGTAATTTCATGCTCATCTAGGATTAGTGTACTGAGAATGCTAGTCAATTATCCTTTTATATCCTATAAAAATATGTACAAAATAGTAACCTAGTGAATGTTACTGAGTCGAGAATACCCTGTGAATGCGGATCGGTAAGTCATATACGTAACCTGCCCGCCAAACCGTTTTCGCTCTTATTGACTTGGCACTAGAGTATTTTTTTTCAGTGTGTTCCTCACCCCTCGACCCGACCCATGAAGAATGTCGGATCCCGCATTGGCCGGCTAGCCTCCTCTGAAAATGTTTGTGCTTGTTCGCTTGATGCTATGCTTTTGTACCGTTGACCAATCCTGTTTGAGTATTGACGGTAAGTTGTGATTGAGTTTGCGATCATATTGTGATGTGCTCGTTACCCCCCACGCATGTTCCAGAATCAAAAAAGTTGAAGTAGGCTACTGGATCTGTTTAATTAAACTGTGACAATTTGACTTGTATGCACAGAATGTTTACTAATATTGCTATTCCTAGGCATTTTTTGTAAGCATTAGTGATTAAACTACGTATGGTATCAATTTGATGGGCATTAAGAGCTTTGATCCACGCACTTTTCACATATAAAGCACATTATCTATAAAGCATGAGACATACAACCCGATTCACACCGGCTCAGGTGGCATTTCCCTACACTGAAGAGACTGCACTGACATGCGTACCAGCTTTACAGCCTAAGCACTATCGAGAACCGATCCTATTCTAACGTAATTAAGATTAATTTTCCGTTAGGTCTGCTTTCATAACAACGGACGAATCGCTCGCTTCTCACGTATCATTGTGTGTTTGTATTTCGAGTTGTTTTGCTTGCTTTACGCCGCTGACATTTTCAAGGATGAGTTTATACATTGACGGAAACTATTGCAGTAGGTACAAAACTATAATGCAAGCCAAGCTGAATCAAAACAAAAAGACAAAACTATTCGGGCACTTGTAACTTGGCAGATAGGGATTAGAAACTAATATATAAATAATATCAAGTACAACTCAAGTACATCGCTTCAAACGTTCTAATTATAAAGAGATTTATAATTTGAACAGCAAAACTTTAGTGAATTAGGAATAACCGCGTAAATTTCGATGGCAAAATAACTCGATGAAATTATTAAAATCGTGTTTGTTATTAAAGCAAAACATCTCGAAAACAACATTCGATAAAAACCGCAATACGTTTTAACTTAAAATGTGCTTTGCCATGCGTCACCTATTAATAAACCAGCCCACTTAACATTGGGTACCAGTAAGTTTATGTGCGTCTAGTCTATGCCCATGGCATGCCTATGGCTATAGAGTTCAGAGCGTGAGCGTTACGGAGATATTTACCAATAAACATCCAAATTTCGCATTTATAATATGATACGCAGTAGTATACTTTTTCGTGTAATTTTATGCGGTATAACACACTTTTGCTAGTAATAGTAGGTACGCGGTAACGCACTTTGCGAGATACGCGGTAACCGTAACATACTTATGTATGGTGGCGCTGACCAAGGCCATCTGCGGCCCTGCAGCATTTAAGTCCATTTAAAAAAAAACCGCGACACAATGGTCCGTGAGAACGATACGCGAGGAGGTTAGCCTGCCTACAGTGGGGATGCGACGGCCCATATTCCGGCGTCTACGCGGCACCGGCGGCGGTCTTCCGGCTGACCTTCCTGGGCTCGGTCGAGGTGGACGAGGACGGGCGGAGGCGCAAGAAACGACCCAAAAAGAACATGGTCGAGGAAGCCGTCACAAAGATCAAGGTGGTTTGGCTGGCAGTGTACTTTATGTAGGGTTTGGGATAGAATTACGTTTTGCCGTTACCACACTGCGGCCATTCGATGTAAATTGTTCTTTCTAATGAATCCGCTTAGTAGTTTCCTACCGCAATGACGATTCTACCGTTCATAATATTGCGGCATGAATGAATGAATGAACTGTTGAAAGAAAAAATAAAACCGAATTGAATGATTTTAGACCATGTTGGCAGCAATTGTGTGAAATGCGTGAACATTGATTTGAATCCATATGAAATTTTCTACTACGATAACGCGGCACATCCGAATTAATGAATGCACTGTCGAACGAAACTTCACTCCTTATTGAATGAGTTTTTATCGTGTTGGCTGCAATGTGGTTGGAGAATTGCCAATATGATAAGGCGCGCGACGAGATAGTCGTACGAATCAGAGGGTCTATGCTGAGTTTATAACGTGTCAAAACGGTGACCGTATTGACAAAATCTATATATAAAAAAACAACATATTATGCGTAAATCAGCATAGATGCTCAGTTTCTTTTCTCATATGCCAAAACGAACGTAGTAACTAAACCAGAGAACGCGACTCCCGTTAGTATCTCATTTTCGGATTCCTACATACTGCTTCTAGTCGCGCGCCATATAAAACAAAAACAAATAGTGAATTAGGTACTAAGTATTCATTAATAGCAGTAGTAATAGTGTTTCAATTACTTAAATAGTTACATTATCAACGCAATATTATCTGTAGGTAGAGATTACGTGTGAAATACCAAAAATTTCTAGTCCTAGTAAACATGCGAACATAATATTAATAAATCTGTTTTCCTCCCCGCCCGCCCTTCTCTCGGATAATCAGGCATTGGTAAGTCGAAATTTGAAATCCCACCTCCAACCTTACCTGTAACCCTCAGAAACTAACGCGAGCTTTCTTTCCAGGCGCCCGAAGGCGAAAACCAACCGAGCACCGAAGTAGATCTCTTCATATCGACAGAGAAAATCATGGTTCTGAACACAGAGTTGAAAGAAATCATGATGGATCACGCTCTCAGGACCATATCGTACATAGCGGATATCGGAGACCTGGTCGTCCTCATGGCTAGGAGACGGTTCGTACCGCACGAGACGGACTCCGATCCACCAAAACTGAACCGTACTCCTAAGATGATATGCCATGTATTCGAGAGCGAAGAGGTGAGTGTACGTATTAAAAATCGTTATTATGACTGTAGCTGTGCTATCCCTGTCTTACTCTATCTGGTGTTACTCTGTGAGTATTATTTTTTTTACTAAAAAACGGGTTATTTACCATGATTTGTGAGTATGAATGTTTCCCGATATTTCGGCACAGTTGCATGTACCATGATCACGGGAGGGTGACAGTGGAACCGGTGGTAGTGGTAATTATCGCAATAAAAGAGTGAGAAAGAGGGTAGATCGATTTATCTGCCACTGACATTGAAAACCCGCAAAGACTTCAGTTCCTTCCGTGATCATGGTACGTTCAACTGTGCCGAACAATCGGAAAACATTAAAAATTAAAAATCATGGTATATATCCCGTTTATTAGTAAATTTTTTGTTGATAGTTTTAAAAGTTAATTTGTATTGGTTAATTGAGAATAGGGATAAACTCCTATCCATGCTGAGGTTTTCCCAAGTGACTACAGTATTAGGTTCTTCAAAAAGGGCGTTTTGATTTTTTTAAAGGGTCGGAATCGCGTGTGTTTTGCCTCTGGTTTTGCAAGCGTCCATAGGCTACGGTAACTAATAACCAACAGGTGGGCCTCCTAACCTCACACTATGATTCCCTGTGTCGTGGGTATCAGGAACTAAGAGTATAAAATACAACAACACCCAGTCCGGGGACAAATATTTTCAGACTAAGTAAACATTTAGGACAAAGCTTTGCAGCAGAAATCGGACCCGCAACCTTTGCATCTCAGCCCGCTGAGCTAAAATAAGGTCGGGAAATAATGCTGTATACCTTCATAGCTGTAGGTATTAATATAAATGTATAAACTCTCGTACATTTAAAACAAAAATAAGATAAGCGACTCCTTCAAAGTTAAAATACATACTACTAATATTATGTGCAATATTTGGACATTAGAAACGGCAAAGTCTAGTTTATTCTAAATAGATTAGGCAATGTTAACTGAAAGTGTCAAATCCAAGGTAAGTTTACGAACAAGGCCATTGGCACACAACATCTTGAAATGTGATTGTGATAAGTCGTGTGAAATGAAACTAAGAAGATTTATCAAAATGACCGTCGGGAAAATTAAGATTGAAACCAAATTCCAGGTTATATATAGTGCATAGTAATTAGTAAATCTACCAATTGTCACATTAAAATGGAACACGATTCCCGTTGTTTTGTGTGCTTAAGGTTTAAGACTTAGCCAAAACAAACTAATTAAGAATATACTTAGAGATAAAATTGGCCTCATTAAAAAACATACTCACACTTTAAGTATACTTTTTATGTGTGTTAAGTTTGCTCCATTTTCTAGTTTCTTGTTGTTACTGTTCTGTGCAAATCAAATAAATTACGAATCGTTGTAGGCGCAATTCATAGCCCAGTCCATTGGCCAAGCGTTCCAAGTCGCCTACATGGAGTTTCTCAAGGCGAACGGAATTGAAGACCACAGCTTTGTCAAGGAGATGGACTATCAAGAAGTCCTGAACAGCCAGGAGATATTCGGAGACGAACTGCAGATGTTTGCCAAGAAGGAACTGCAAAAAGAGGTTGGTGTTTTAGTTTGTGGTTCTAACTCATCTCCGCCATTCTCGATAAAAATATGAAACAAACGCGGCGTAATCACCACATGGATAGGTGTGTACGTGAACGGCGCTGTTGTACTCGTATGTGTGAGTGAATTCGAATAACGTGAATTGAATTATGATAGCCAATAGCATTCTTTAGCGCCGTCCTCACCTATTAATATTTTTGAAACATTTATTATAAATTGTATATTACGTTTACTGTTTTTTACTACTACATACATACATATTATAGTCACTCCTGTTTCCTGGAGGGGTAGGCAGAAATCACGGATGTCCACTTGTTACGATCCTGGCATACTTACCCCTTTTGCTTTCGTCATCATCACATTCTTCATACAAGCTCGTCAATTACTTAAGTGTACTCATGACTTGTACTGTTGTTTTTTATTTCAAAGAATGCCAAAATAATATTGACGACCTATGTGGCGCAGTGGGCAAGGCCTGATGAAGCGCAGTAGGTTGCGGGTTCGATCCCCGCCGCGGGACAAATGTTTATATGCAAATATTTGTCTCGGGTCTGGGCGTTTCTATGTATAATATGTATGTATTTACAAAATAAATGTATATAAGTAATATATCAGTCATGTAGTTCCCGTAACACAAGCTCTGCTTACTTTGAGGCTAGATTATGCAGTGTGAAAATGTCCAGCATTATTATTATAATACTCATACTAATTTTTTCACCGTAGGAACTTTACAGTACATTTTATTTTGTCAAATGAGAATAACATTTAATTTGGTCAATTATTTAAAGCCATTATAACAGACAAGACACAATGATTTCAGAATGGGTTTGGGTCATATAAATTCATTTAAATTAATGAATTACTTTGCAGGTGGTCGTGCCCAAGTCGAAGGGAGAAATCCTGGGCGTGGTCGTGGTGGAATCTGGATGGGGTTCGATGCTGCCCACAGTGGTGATCGCGAACCTAGCGCCAGCCGGGGCAGCGGCGCGATGCGGACAACTCAATATTGGTAAGACAAGGCAATATTATTGTGTTTGCACTATCTTACTACCAATCACATTATAAGGTGCCAACCCTAGTGGGGCAGGATCCACCACCATTTTAGGCTAGTGTAACCTGCCCCACTAAAGCGAATTAGTGGGGCAGATTACACTGCAAAATTTAAGCCATTCCACTTTGGCCCACCAGTGGGGCGTTTTGGTGGGGCAAAGTGGAATAATTCATCAGATTTTTTTTCCTAGAAACAAATATTGCAACTTTTTTTTTGTTTCGTATATGTTGTAACTTGTTTGGATTCGATTCCCGCCGCGTGGCAAATGTTTGTATGACCTGCAAATATTTGTCTCGGGTCTGGCTGTTGTCTAAAAGAAGTATATAAGTAGTTTAACATTCATTTAGTTTCCATACAAACTCTTGGGGCTAGATGATGCTGTTAAGCAAGAACTACGCACGTAAAAAACGTCCTAACTTCCTAAACGTATGTAAGGTCCATCATGTGGAATACAGTCGTGAGCGTGCTCGTTTATGCCCTGCGCTATTACTTCATTTTTGCTAAGCGTTCTTTCTGACTTTTTCGTCTCCCAAGGTTGGTAGCGTGATGTTGAAAAGCCTATAACCTAAGCGAGAAATTTTTTTCAAATCCGACTTGTAGTTCCAGAGATTAGCGCGTTCAAAAAAAAACAAAAACAATCTTTTCAGCTTTACTATTCGTATATAAATGTCTTCTTGCCCTTATCTGACATTATGTAAGGTCGGCCCAATCTGCCGACATTTCTACATTCACCCTTTTCTTACCCATATCATCCTAGATTACAATAGATTTCATTTTTAATTTAATTGTCTCATTCTCACGCTCCTAGTGCCAGAGGTAGCGCGTTCAAACAAAACAACATTCACCTTTTATTTTCATTTTCTACATTCACCCTTTTCTTACCCATGTCACCCTAGATTAGTATAGATTTATTGATTTGATTGTTTAATTAATATTCCAGGTGATCAAATAATCGCAATAAACGGCATCAGCCTCGTCGGTCTACCGCTGTCCACCTGTCAGACTTACATCAAGAACTCCAAGAATCAGACCGTGGTCAAGCTGACTGTGGTGCCGTGCGCGCCCGTCGTCGAGGTCAAGATCAAGAGGCCGGACACAAAGTACCAGCTCGGATTCAGCGTGCAGAATGGAGTGGTGAGTGCAGAATACATGCAAATAAAAAAAAATACCGACTTCTAAAACAACAACAAAAAGGCACTATAAACAGGCACTAAAAAGAGAAAAATAATCACTGATTATTATTAAATGCGCTCGATACCTACTGATTCGTTTGAATTATTATAAAATGAAATGTTGTTCTGTGACTTAACACACTTGCTTAGGCACTTGCTTGACGTAAACGTGAGAGAGATAGACCGTTTTGGCTGATTTTACTTGGTTATACTTAAGTCCGAGTAAGGTTTATATGAAAAGATATATTTTTTAAGGCAAAAAATTCATTAATAAAAGTTTTGGGCTTAGCAAAGGTAACATTTCATTATTCAACCAACTTAAAAAACGAGGAGGTTCTCAATTGGTCTGTATCTGTTTTTGAGGGGTAGTGTACTTTTATATGAAGCCGGTTTTAATAAACCGGCTTCATATAACGGAAAGTCCAGTATGAAAATTTAACCCACATTTGTCACACAAATAATTTATAAAAAAAATATGACGCATACCTTGAAGTACCTATCATAAAAAGATACAGACCAATTGAGAACCTCCTCCTTTTTTAAGTTGGTTGTATAATTATGGTAACATGCCTTTGCTAAGCCCAAAACTTGAAAACGTCTAGATCGATTTGCCGAATTCGTAATAGTCCAGTAATCCTTACTATTACGAATTCGACAAAATAAATAAAAAATATATTCTGTTCAAAAAGGTTGTTTCATTCTCGGTTGTTTATTACGTATTTAAATTAATAAGGAAATACTAAATAATACTATATACATAATTAATTCGTGTTTTCAAAATTCTAAACCGGGCGACTGGTCAAAGCGACGCGGGACCGTCGGCTCTTATCTGGGTCAACGCATAAGCATTGCCATTCAGCGTGGCAATGCGGCCAGTATTTTGGAAACGCTTCCGTGTGGTAGTAATCTGGATCAGTTAAGCTATGTGCTATCTTTAGATCGTTTGCAACGGTCTTTAGATAGCTAGCTTGTACAAAATTAATCAATATATAATTTGAATAGATTCAAGTGAACAGATGAATACATGGATAGGACAGTTGTATAGATGACTAGGAAGATTGGGGTCGCCATCTTAACGTACTGTCGTTTGTTCACAGATATGCAGCCTCCTGCGCGGTGGCATAGCGGAGCGTGGCGGGGTTCGGGTCGGGCATCGCATCATTGAGATCAACTCCCAAAGCGTGGTCGCAGTGCCGCACGAGCGCATCGTCAATCTGCTGGCCACTTCCGTTGGAGAGGTAATTTATTTAATAGGTTCGCCAACAGTCAGTTATTTACAATTGAATACAAAATGTGGCGCAGGTAAAGGCCCACCTGAGACGCAGAAGGTTGCATGTTTGATTCCCGCCGCCAGAGTAATGATTGTATCTGCAAATATTTGTCTCGGATCTGGGTGTTTTCAATGTATAATATAAGTATGTAAGTATTTACAAAAAAAATGTGTGTATACGTAATATATCAGTCATGTAGTTCCAATGATACAAGCTGAATATGTTGGTATAAAGCATGAACTCGACCATAGCTGCGACGCGCGCGCCATCTACACATGTAATTCCCGCGCGTACGCTCTAGTCGCGAACCGCTATGGGTGTTGTACGTTAGCATTTTTACTAAATTTAAACTAGATTAGGGTTCAAGTTTTCTTCTCTCAGTTGGGAAAAGTGGAGTAAGCAAAATGATGAGGGGGATTTCTGTACATATTTTATATTAGAGTTCTGTTTTCCCCTCTGATAGAATTCTTTTAGCGGGGAAAAATGGAATCCACCCCCGGCCTTTCTCAAAACCACATAGAATCCTCTGTTTGAAAGAGATTTTTTTCGCTCGCTTTTAACTTACCTACCAATGTAATTTTAATTTAATAATGTTTATTGTTTATTTCATAAGTTGTACAATTAAGCATTTTTCATTAATTAATTCGCTCAAGTTGGTAACATCTCTCGGTTTTTCAGATCCTGATGAAAACAATGCCGACCTCAATGTTCCGCCTTCTCACCGGGCAAGAGAACCCGGTCTTCATATAACTCAAGTGCCTGCTAACAACACAACGGGCGAGGCGCACACCGCAACCCATATTGTACCCCAACGAAGACTGGCAATGGACGTCCAACCCATATGTCACTGAGAAAGCTAGAAAATACACAATGCCATATATACCACGAAGAATAAAAATGCTTACAAGACACCTAACAGTTACAAGATACTTTACTCAAGATAAATTGACAAGTTTCTTTATTAAACTGTCAATTTGACGTTTAGTTAAGGCGTCTCGGTGTTGAGGTGTCCTTAAGTTGGTGACAATTTGTTCTTTTGTTTATGAAAGTGAAATGAGGAACAGGATAGTTTGGGGGTCTAGTAAGCATGGTTCGGACATAACTGTGAGTGTAGATGTGAAGAAATGGACTATAGAAACCAAGTTTACTAGATCTTGTGACTGAAAGGGGTTTTCTGATATAGCTTTGTTGACTGAAATCATTCGGAGTAATGCGTTCACGATGTGGGCCATGTTATTTGGCAGTGAGATCATGTCCTCGCAATTTTTTTTGTACACTTGATAAAAACTAGAAATTAAATTAGCGAAATATATATCTAATGAAGTCTGGTAAGGGTCTGCTGCTACGGCCCGACCACAGCTTTTAACTGCATGGGTAGTTGTGGGATCCCTGAAGTAGGTTACTCTTAGACAACGTTTTAATGGAATAGTTGCACAGGTTTTGCGTTATTTTACTAAGACCCTGTACAGTACCTACCTACATAATTTAATACTTTCAAAAAGCTTTTAATACGAGGACGGATCATAACTCTAGCTTATGTACTAAGCTAACATAAAATACTCAGAGTAACTTAACTATATTGTGATGTGTGATTCAGAACGCTAAAACGCTTACGTGGCTAATAAATTAGGATAAGATTGTATATCTCTATAGAACTGAATGCATTCGCCACGGTGTGGTGAAAAACTCATCAAAAAGAGAGAAAAAGTGCAAAATTGCTTTTACTTTTTCTTGTCGCATTATGGCGAACGCATTTCGGTTATACGGCTGTTTTTAAGAATCTTGTTGTCTCTTTCCTTTTTAGAGTAGAAATTGAGAAACTGACAGCAATACAATTAAAACGGCTTAGAAATTGGATTTCGCAGACAGGCGGCGGAATGCTTGAGGCTTCTGCATTGTTTCTATTGCATTACGCCTTACATTTATTCATACGGCAAGCATTCTGACCGCGGCGATCAATGTATGGCACGCATGTAAAATGGACGCGAAAAGTTCAAGCGCATTCTGTGTACTGCAAAGAACGCCTACAGTAATACGATTTAAATGAGATGCTTCGGCTAATTTCGTGTATCATCGGATATGCGAACGCCCAACAGTGATATTTATCTAGAGCTGTTACAACATGTTAACAATTTCACGAAAACTCTATAAAAATAGTTATGTTCCACTATTTTTATAGGGTTTTCGTGAAATTATTAAATGTTTCACTTTGTTTAAAAGTTCAGTTATTCAATGACACAAAAGATTGCAATTACCGTAACATAACTACTCACTGCAAAGTGACTTAAAAAAATGGGATGACAAAATCCAACAAAATACGTACTGCTGTGAAATGTGACAACTGTGGGTGTTAACAGCTCTATATACTTCCAAATACTGGAATCGCCCGTGATACCATGAAGCATTGAAGGTAACTGACTAGCCATCAAAAGCCGCGGGTCGGCCGGACATTGGCCGAAGCATCTTATTTAAATCATATAGTACTGTAACTGCCTTCTGCCTGCGAAAAACCGAATTTATCATGACAGTGTGTAAGCTCCTCTTAATTGTATTCTATATTGGTCGTATATTGAAACCCACTCATATCTGCTTAGATATTATTAAACGCCGCTACAAAATAAAAGTAAATTTTTGGAGTCAAGGAAAAACACATCATCGACTCTAATCCTTGATGTAAATTATCTCGGTTTCATTCTTCTTTTTATTGTGTATGTTCTTCTACCAGATATTAAACTGACGCAAAATAAAAGTATTTAGTATTAAGTAGTATTTCTAAGTTTGCTTAATTCTATCATATCTATCATAAAAAATATTATATTATATATCTCGTCAAACATTCGAATATTAGTTCTAAGAGTAATTACGCAGATCGGTTATCATTCATTTTCTGAAATCGTTCGATTTAAATGAATAAATGAATGAAACTCGTATAACTCACTTAAAAATAAAGCAGATTTTATTATTAATTAAGTTACTAGCTAAGTATTGCGTTTTGTTCAAGCCATTATCTATTAAATGCACTGCCATATAAGTTTTTTTTAAATATTCTAAGCAATTAAAGTGCACCATTGGTTCACACGGTCAATGGTATGTAGAAGAAAATAGATACTGATCTATTTAGACCACTGGGTCTTTGCTCTATTCCTCAAACATTATGATCTTACAACTTTGATATCAGCACATCATTTAGACCAACGGATACTCAGTGATCAAATAAAATAACGAATTGATTAGAGGTTACATTGATTAATCATTATTTCGTAGCTCTCGGAATATATATCATATTTTGTAAACTTTATAGTGTTGCTATATTTACCTAGTTAGCGTTAGGTACCATATTATAACCTATGATATTATAATTGTGTATCCTGTGTTCTTAGCTAAGCTTAGCGCTCTGAGAACGGGTTATTTCACTAAATAAGTATAAAATTAAATGTAAAACACCATTTAAGATTATCCCACTTACATAACCCGCTTATTACCCGGTTCTCGAACATTCTAATTGTAAACCCATCACTTTCTATGTCTATGTAGACCTGTATTTTCTTTGCTAGTTCTGACCAGTGTTCCTTATTCCCAAAGTTTCCAACTGTCTAGAAACATTTTTCCCCACTTCGTTTCAACACTGGTCATGTTATTCATCGTAAGTATAGGTATACAGACTAATATAAAGTTTTATATTGCTAGCTGTTGTGAATAAAATTTATTTACATTGTGAAACACAGATAATAAAATAGCATTTATTGTGAAGCTGTATGTAGGTACACTGTAACATGAAATAACTATTGTTGTTCTCATTTCTAAGAGTATTATTCTAGTCTGCATTAAAGTTAAGAATAAATTTAACAAACTTACTTTCTTGTTTCATTTACGATTTGTGTCCGCCATTATATATCTCGAACGAAACTGTAAAGAGAGGACGGGAAAAATCTAATACCGGTGACCCCCGGTGACCGGTCCCAAAGCTGTGGTCTATCAACCTGTCGAGTAAGCCACACTTAACTTATTAGATATTTCCTCTATGAGCCGCACCAGTATACATAATAGGTTGGGGAAAAAGTTTCTTCGCATTTTTTAAGAAAATTCAAAACATTTTTTAATATAGTTTATTTACATTTAACTAAAGTATGTAGGTACCATTTTGTTCGATAACTTTTTGCCATTTTGTAGGCAGGGACATGATCCCATTGCTATAAAAACTTTGGGGCTTCTGTTCAAAATACCGCGACAAGTGGTTTTGGCAGTCCTCTCGTGATGTTAACCTGACACTGCCTAAAGAATTCTGAAGAGACCGAAACAGGTGGAAATCTGAAGGTGCAAGGTCAGGACTATACGGCGGATGCATTAACACATCCCAGCCAAACTCTCTTAATTTTTGCTGAGTGGCTAAAGATGTGTGAGGTCAAAAATGGTCAAAAATTTCTTCAAAAATGGTTCGGTTTCATTACGTCGTAATAAAGAATCACAAATGAGAACACGGTTCATTAGGTTTCTTTCAGTGAGCTCGTGAGGTACCCAAATATCGAGCTTTTTTGTGTACCCAGTTTTTTTCAAATGCGCCAAAACTGTTTTGTGGTCAATTCCCAGTTCTTCAGCTACGTCGTAACTACTGATATGCCGATCTTGCTCCACTTTTTCAAAAATGGCATCCATTTTATCCGTAATAGGGCGACCAGAGCGACGTGCATCTTTGACATCAAAATTTCCGGATTGAAAACGCTTAAACCAAATTTGTGCTACTCTCACAGACACTGCACTAGGTCCATAAACATCGCAAATTTTTTTCGCGGCTTGCGTTGCATTTTTACCTTTTTTGTAGTAAAATTTTAAAATGTATCGAATTTCTTCATTAGATTCACTCATCTTAACAGTACGAAAAACAAATAAAAATCACACATTTTCCTAATTTGAATTTGGAATTATCTTCTTTAAAATTTAAACTTTTAATGATACCAAAACCAGCCAGATACAAATAGTATAGCCAAAGAGATTTTATTACAAGTTCATACATACAATAATGCGAAAAGACTTTTTCCCCAACTTATTATATAGTTTGTGGCCACACCCAAAGATCTGAAAACAAAGCCCTTGTTTTACGTATTTAGGTAGATGACACAACTGGGATAAACGAATACTTAATTGGGCAAGCCATTGTTTATCTAATTCGGGAGGCTGTCGATCTGTACTGCCACCTCAAAGATCCCATCGGCCTTAAAGTCCACTTCTCAAAATAGCCTCTTCCAACTGACCACTTGCTTAAAGTCCACTTCTATTAAGTACTTAATACCTAGTGATTAATGAATATTCCCATGGTGAATCTTTACATACTTAGGTCTTTTCTTCTAACATCTTCTCAGATGTAAAATTATTTCCAAATCATCGAGCACCGATGTTCCGAATAGACCATACTTACTTCTATTCACTTCTGAAAAAAATCATGTAATATGTGGGTCAGATAAAGGTCAAATACGTGGGCTAGTATACCTAGTATTATATCTGTGAAAAGTGGTTAGCCAAGAAAAAAAAATGAAAATCTCTGCACATTAGTCCAATCAACTTGCACTCTGTCCGGAAAGTGGCCATGGTGGGAAGTGCCAAGTGGTCAGTTAGGTGAAATGGAAAACATCGAAATGATCAGGGTAAAATTTGAGCATAGCTAAATTATAGGTATTCTCAAATTTAAAATATATGTAGGTAGGTGCTATTAGTAATCACACGAACCTACCAGAACGCTGTTTTCATTCGAGATTTGCGTCTCTAGCCATTCGACACAGATTTATATTGAGTTATTGGTCTTCACACCTTGAAATCACATCCTGCCAGGCCAGACACAGCAGACATTCGTTGGTAATCAAGGTAAGGTCAAGAAATTTTAGAAAGAAATACAAAATGGCGGCTTGGCCAGTTGGGGGCGGTGCGGGCGTTTAACTAATGACAATTATGTCTTGTAAACAATTCAGTTAGCATGATTGAAATCTTACACGTAACTCCTCCAAATTTTCTTACTTATTAAACGCTCGCTACCTACAAATTCATTATGATAACCTCGATGGGCGGCGGGCGAGTAGCTAGCTCCAACGCAAGATGTGGGTTCGAAAAAAATATATATCCGCTGCGTATAATTTTTTGCATGTACTGCAGATATTTATTCCGGGCCTGGGTGTTGTGATACCACTGTATTCGTAGAACCTACTCGTGAAACCCACGACATAGGGAATCTTAAGTGTGGTGTCAGGACTATGCATGTGTAACTCCACACTTACTAAGGATTAAGGATCCTAATTCATAGTGTATCTACTTTGCGTGGAGATACATAACGTAGGTTCCTAGACTTAGAGCATAAATAACTTCTTTAGGTAGTAGTGTTCCCGTAAAAAGGTAAGTAACCTACTGCAAACAACTAATGAATCAAGTTCGTTTAGCCTCCAACGACGCATTAAAACTAGTGACTGGTTGCCAATGAAAGGTTGGTGATGTTTATGACCTTCACAACAAAACTGACATTTCAACTGATATTTTCAGGATCGTGACGCGTCTAACAATTTGTGAATATGAATAACATAATATATAAGTACCTACAGAATAAGCAACCCTATTAATATGATCATAGTCTTTAATCTGTAAGTAAAATAATATATTGTACAATCATCTTTTAAGTTAAAAAGATTTCTGATTCCTCCATTAATTAATAACATAATCTTAATAAACACGCATCTTCAGAAGTTTAAGACACTAGCATAAAACGGGCATTGGCAGAATTGTGATAAATAGTTACAGATCAAGAAGTTAAGTGATAAGTACCTCATTCACTGAAATAATTTTATTAAATTAAATAAAACAAGCTGTATTCCCCATGACCAAAAAAATTTTAAGCTTTGTCCATGATGGATATCGTCAGATACATATCTACATAAGCAGTGCGTAGATCTTTGAGGATACCAAGCAGGGTGTAGTCAGAGGCACGTCCAAACACATGTCCCTTTGAATTTTTGGTTCTAGGACATACATGTTTTCATTTTTTTTAATGTGCACAAATTATTCGGGTGGAATAATCCATTGGTTTACGGGTTTGAACCCACGACCTCTGGATTGGATGTCAGGGAACCGCCCAATAGGCCAACACAGCTCTAAATTTACATCTCTTGAGTATTGTTTTTCTGTGATCAACATCCATCAGGCCGTCTAAGGTCTTAGGAGCGTACTTAACAAGGTAATATTACCTATAAGGACCTACCTCCTATCCTCCAGCATAGCAGGTCAATAACATTGTTATACTACTCTATAAAGTAATCTGATAAGCCATTGATAAAATAGATGAATGAAATAGTAGGAAGAACAAAGAAAATGAGTACACAATGTCAGTGCCCATCAATGTCACATTGTGCCAATTTTATGGGTATAATAGATGATTTTGATTGAAATACCATGGTACTTTTCTTTGTTTATTAAAGTACTGAATGCACTAACTCTTAGCAGGTGTGCTCTGGTCAAGACACAGTACATTTTCTATGAATCTCCGCAGTCCCACGGTTAAGCTTCTACTCCTAAAAGGTAATCCCTAACAGATCTTAGTTGAGACTGGTAAACCTAGAATCCTACCTTAAACTAAAATTTAAATTAATGTATAAAATATATCAAAAGTATGCAATATTTTAACCAAGAACTCCATCTTCACTTGACATTCAGCATAGGTCTTATTTCTGCCTTGTACTTACCTAATTAGCTTGATTAGGCCCACTTGGGTGAGTGAAGTTTTTAAATTTGTATGTACCTAGCTAGAGGGTAATCATCAAAACTACTCATCCAATTTCAAAAATTATTTCACCAATATTTAGAATGGATATAATAGGTTGGACTTTCAGGACTTAAGACTTATTACTTTTCATGGAGACCAATTTTGCAACATAAGTCAATGAAAAAAGGCTCGAGCGAATGAGTTTCTTAGAACATGTTTTTATGGATTACCACGCAGATGAAGCCGTGGGCAGTAGCTAGTTTTACATAGACAGATTGGAGTTCAGTACTTAGGCATTGAGAATGTAGGGCAAAAATTAAATACCTAAAAACATATTTATTAAAATCAATAGTTATGATGGATGTACCTAGTAGGTACAAGGAGAAACATTATGAAGAAGGCAGGTACCTGAGTGTGTATTCTGTGATGTTATTTGATGAATAAACAACACACTGAAAATGAAAAATTGGTATAGCTTTTGTATATTTTATGTATTTTGAAGGATACTCACAAAGCCAAATTAAATATACATAAATACAATTTATTGTTAACTTTTATACAAGTAATAGTACTTATAAGATCATGTTGGTGTAGCATGAACAGTGAAACTAAATGTATCTAGGTAGCTTTCACTCTGCTAGGACAAAACAAAAATAGGTATAAGGTTCAGTATCGCTAGAAATCAGAACAGATTTTCTCCATTCAAGACATGGTGTCGGATAACAGTTTACAAAGACATAAAACTTTGTGACACAAACAATATTGTTTCTATAAATTAATTTAATCTGCAACTATGAAATATATACAATTAGGTTTTTAAGTGTTCCATTTAATTGCTATAATGATAGTAAAAAAATATGCATACCTAATATTGTAACGAAGCTACAAGTGAACAGGAGAATGATCTGGGGGACTAGCAGACCTCTCCGAGACAAGGGCGAGACATGTAGACGGGGGTATCCGCACCCGTCTATTATAAAATTTATCCACAATGGTCTCTTCACAAGTTACTCGGTCTAGGGTGTATAACATAACTTGCACTCTTATAATGATATATTTGTTGGTTCCGTGGTGGATCGCGCGCGAGCTCGCAGGCGCGCACTTAATTGTCCATGGCGTATCTCCGCGTCCAGTCCTTGGCGTTCCTGATGGCCTCGCCCTCGTTCACCTTCCACAGCTCGGCGACATCGTTGGCGAGCGGGTCGTCAGGATTTGGCGCAGACAGAAGGGCTTGGATCGACAGCAACACAGTACGGATTTGCAGCGCAGGGCTCCACTTATCCTTCAGTATGTCCAAACATATGCGACCTAGCCGGTCTATATTCGGATGGTATATTTTCGTTATAAACCTAACCTTAGGCGCTGACATGGGATAGTCTTCAGGCAAAAATAGCTCTAGTTTGAACAGTCCTCCTTCGAATGGCGAGTCCTCCGGCCCGGTGACGATTACATGGAAGTAGCGAGCATTGTTCTCGCTCGGCACCGCGCTGATCCCCGGCACCGGCTCCTGCATCAGTCGCTGTGTCTCTTTGATTATTCTACGTGGTAGGGCTGCCATTTTCTGTATGCGGTCTAGCGCAATTTGTCAAACGAGAGCGAGTAAACCATATAATTTTATTGTAAAAATATCTAATCTCCTTCACTTTACGTGTCTTTAACGATTTCTGAGGCACGTTTCATGTAATTTCCAATTATATTATCATTTTACCATGATACTGCTATAAACGCGACTACAAAAGCGCACAAGGTACCAATTTTTTTTACCATAGATAAAATAGAATTTGATTGACGGCCATGACAGACATAGAGAATAAGCGTATAGAACTGGGTGCGTTCCCGTATGCAGGTATGATAAATATTTTAGTTTCTCACCGTTTGTTACAAAAGCAAAACGTAAAAAAATAACTTAAAAGTTCTACTACCCAACAACAGATGTCACTGTATTTTTTGTAGTCTCCTAAAAAAGGTTATGTTTTGGTCGGTTGGTGGCATTGAACCCTTTTTAACTTAGGTACTTATGTTAATGAAGCATTTTAGTTACTTAAAATAGGTTATACCTATAGAGATACGTCTCATATCTTTTATCTACTATACTTTTAAATCGTTTGTCGTGCCTGACAGACTGATCTATCAACGCACAGCTACTAACTACTAAGTCTAAAAGCTGAAATTTGGAACATAGGTTTATTGTATACCATAATTTGTAAGGTAGGAACTTAAAAATTTGAAACTTTAGCTACACATTATAAATAAATTAAGTATTTCAGGGTTTTTGGATTTACACCTTTTATTTGAAGGGGAAAGTTTGTATACGAGTAGGTATGAGTGTTTTTTTAAATACGACTCTATGCGTCAAAGCCGCTGGCAACAGATAGTTTATATTTTTAATAATAGGTTGACAAACACCGGTCAACTTCATTGTGTAAAGGTATTGGATTAGATATACCTCCCTACCTTTTTTGAATAAGTGACCTCGTCGATTTATCCGCTTCGTGCGCGGGTACTACGGTGGCGCCGGCGGCGGCGGCTTTTTGCTCGCTCGTTACTAGTTGGTGCTCGTTACCGATCTCCGCAAAAATATATGAACTTTCCCTGCAATAACGATCTCAAATTAATATAAATATATAAGTAAAAACCTACTTATTAATATTATTGTTAAAAAAAAACGTTCAGGGACACTGAAATCCTAAAGACATGATAAAACTTCTAATTGGTTAATACCTATTATAAGGTGTGTGTAATTTTGGTTGTGTACATACACATTTTATAATTTTTTTCGTTAAAATTGAATTTCATTTATTAATATCCTGCCCCGGAACAAGTAGGCATGGAAATAAACATTCAATATTGTTATTAATAATATTTAATAAGAACATTGTAAGATTTTCCAACCTTTGAAAACTTTTCAATTCTCATTGCTTTTAGTAAGATATAAAATAAGTACCAACCATTAAGGTGTTATTCAATTCCACTAACACCGACCAACCGACTATAAATTATAAATAATAGGTTTATAATTTTTAAACCTATTATTTTAGTGAGTTTTGTTAATTTACGAATAAGTTGAACGACATCAAATAATATAACTACCTATCTAGTTACCGGCACGTATCTAGAGCGTTGACCTTCACTTGTTGCAGAAGTGAATTTTGGGTATTTTCGTTTTTATTAACATCGGTGAACGATTTAAAAACTGATCACCGCTCCGTCTCGCTGAGGCCTCTAGCTCCGTGCCGGAAACTATTCGTTCCCTATTGTTGCTAGCCATTAATATTTCGCGAACTAGTCAAAAAAATAATGTTTTACGGGTTAAAATACGGGTTTTGAATGTCTATGCTCGTAATTATCCATTTATTAACTATTTAGCAGGAGGCTCAGCCGCCAAAAAACAAACGCCAAAACCTTATCGAAAACAATGTATAAAACGTATAAAAGATTCATAGGGAAAATCACATGAATTACATGGAATTTACTTTAAATAAAATATAAAATGATTAAATAACTCGGTTCGCACACTACAGCTTTGAATCGTCAAACGCACGGTCAGCTGTAAGCCTGTAACCGCTAGAGTTTTACGACCGCCGGCCGTTGCCGCGCAAAGTGAACAAGGCGGGCGGCGACTACGCCAACACCATATTCACAAGCCAATCGATTGCGTACTGCACATTTCCGCAAGAAAAACCAGCATTTTTTCTCTGCATCCCGTAAGATTTTGTGTTATGTAAACAATAGAGTAAACGAATAATAATAATAAAAAATGACTTACCGATACACCAGCCCAATTTTCTATTTCCATCACATTTAGGCCATTTTTTTATAATTCAATTATTTGCTCTCGTTGCACGCGACTTATCGGAGTAGGCATATTATTTGTCAAGCCTTGTAAAATAGACAAAACACAATAACTCAATATTAGGTTAACCAGATTAAACATGTCATTTAATTCTGCCTATTGTAATTGTATAATTGTGTGTACCTATGTGTTCTATGACTAAAAGAAAGCGAGGAAAGAAAGGGCATATCTTTTGGAAGTAAGAACACTTGTAAAAATAGCAGTTGCTCAGAACAGCATTTTTTACAGATTCTTCTAACAGCTATTAGAGCTGTTAGAAGAACTTTATTATTGATGATGTTTTGAAGCTCATGTTTCAAAACGTCATCACTAACTTTACTATTACTTTTCACGCTTTTCACGATCGATCGGGCCGACAATTATTGGGAATAATTAATAGAGATTGGAACGTGTCTTTGTGAAGTCCTACTCGTATACCTACGGAAACAACAACCGACCTATCACTTTTTCATCATTATCATCATTAGGTACCTGTAGAATTCCACTCCTGACCTACAGAGAGAGATCGCAGATCGCAGATCGCAGTTTCTTTAGGTTGAGGGCCATTTACCACGAAACCTTTTATAAAGAGGCCTTTTAGTGAAACTCCGAGCCGTGGAGATAGCAATTTCACCCTAACATACTTATAACAAGTAAAAATACTAAGTATTAATTAATTGCTTTCTTACTTAGGGGTAAGGTATACTTTAAAAACGTGCCTTCTTTTTCATAATCACTCGATAACTTTAGCAGCGTGATAAAAGTTGCCAGCCTCTATCGTTTGTTTAGTGTTAGAAAAGGAAAGGGCGAGATTTAGCGACTTACTGAGTTAGTGATAGATTATGAAACAGAGGGAAAGTCTCAAAATCCATTCAAAAAGTAGAAACTCTTTATTAATCCAAACATTTTATACTCTGATATGGAACGTGGACAGAAAATCCGGCGCTCTCACCACCACATGCTCAAAATCCATAAACGAAAGTCTCCCATCACCGTCCACGTCGGCCTCGTCCAATACGCTGGCCACTATCTCGTCTCGCTCCTGCGGGTGCAACTCTCCTTTCGAAAGGAGTTGCGTTGCTTCTAGTAGATCCTCCCGGCCGATGTACATATCATCGTCGAGGTCGTATATTCTGAAGGCGTACCTGGAGGTCAATCACATCATTTTATCATCATAATCTTAACCAATAGCTTATATAAGTCCGCTGCTGGATAAAGGCCTGATTGTCATAGAATTCTTTGAGGGGCAGAGTGGCTTTTACGAATCGATATTGGGCCAGCTCCATAAACCGCCTGTCCTTATTACTTAGGTAAGTATTCCTACTTTTATTTTTTCTTTAAGTAACTCTTTTGTGTTTAGTTTTAAACCTGGTTATAATTTGTATTGTTTATGTTAATTGTGTTATTTAGTCATGGGCATAATTGTAGGTATGATTTATGATTAAGTAGAAATAATTTTCTATAACATTACTCTTTTTTGGCCCATTGCCACTTCAACTTGCTAAAAATCTAAGATATAATTTTCATACACTCGGTAACAAGGTCCGCTGGAAAAAATATGAAGGTAAAGTGAAACTGTACGACTATAACAGTATGACGGAGTGTAGGAAGACTAAAGAACCGATGGTCGGTCATTATAAGAAATCGGTGGATGGAGATGACTTACGACTGTTCTTCATGGCAATCTTTAGGGAGGCTTCGGACATAAGCCAGCTTAGTGAACTTTTATAAAAATCCCGATTTCTGAATGAAGCTTGTGCTCGCCAAATATCTCTGATGCTATTCTTACTATTCATCGTTCGGGGAGTCTATGCTGAGTTAAGCACATATCAAATATAAATATAAACGGTGACTGAATTGACATGATATTGTAAATCAGCTTGGGTATAAACTCTTGCTCTTGAATCTACCGGTGGTAGTTATTACCTATTTTTAGAGCTTTATTATTTTGCTAGAGTATAAATTTCTAGTAAGACATTCTGACAATGTCTAATATCAGATTACCGTCTTTTCTAGTTTGCCCTACACAAAAATAGAACGACCGAAAGTTACCACATCGTAGCTTTTATTATAAACAGTTTCAAAATTTTTGTATTTTACATAAATATCAGGAACTAGTAAAAAAAATCTCCTGGTTTTGATGAAACTGTTTAATGTTCTTGGAAAGACGCCTTTATAAAGAAATACTACAGACTTTGTTTGAAATGACTGAATAGCTATCAGTCATTTTATGACAGAAATAAAATATAGGTCCTCCCTCACCAAGCTTTAATATCCCTGGGCGCTGATTCGCTGAACACCGACATCATGTCGAGGAAGTCTTCGAAGGTGAGGTTCCCCGAGCCATCGTGAGAGAACACTTGGCAGATGCGACGTTTGAAGGGATTCTCCTGAAAAAACAAAACATACAAAGTCTAATTTTCGGTCGATGATTTTCATTATCTTAATAAAGTTTTTCACTGTACGAAGGTACCTATCACCAAGTTCGAAAACAGCTGTATATACTCCTTTAAGCTACAAAGCACAGCCCCTTGTAATTGGGCGAGCGGGTGGAAAATCGAACATTCCTCCGAAAGCGCTCGTATTTTCAAAATCCGTAAAAATTCTTAACGCGGGAGTCTATCACAAATTGCCTTTTAGCTCAGTCGTGAAATTCACTTTTATGGTGATTTACTTATTTATTAACTTTAATTAATACTGGTATTTGTCCCTCTCTTTTGTTTGACAGAATAGGTGACAGAAATAGTTTTTGTCTTATCTTTCGTAGACAAAACTTTGTCTTGGGTGCTGATGCTAAGCGGGAAAGAGAAATGAGGATAAATTGGAGATACCTCTCCAAAAAAATATGCTGCTGCGAGTATTATAAGACTATGTAAAGCACGTCGAGGGTTTTAAAAAATTTACTTGTTTTATAAATGTTTCTTGGTTCAAAATCTTGGTGCCTTGGAAAAATTCAAGAAGACTTTTGCTGAGGGTATTCTTAAAGGATATTATGAATTTTCTTTCTCCTTACTAAAAAAAACATTTTTGTTGTCACTCACTTTTAATTCAGGTAATTTCTCTATCTCCTCAACCGGAACTGCAATTGTGTGTGCTTGGTTTTCCGTCATGCGTTTTGGGACTAGATCAGGATTAACTTCTCGAAACCTTTTGAATACCCTGGAAAAGTAAAAGAAATAAACAGAAGAGAGAAAGAGTAACAAACATCCATGCTCACCAACCTTCGCGTTTATAATAATATTATTAGGTTTTTTTTTTTATAAGATATGCAAATTGTTCAAATTAAGTAAGCAGAACAATGTAAAAATCTTCTAGCTAAGATGTACCAATGTCATGTTCTATGAGGGTCTACGAGACTTGTAGACCAATGTCTCAACATTGCTGCGGTATAAAGGCTGGCATATCTTTTGAATCAATGTATGTGGCTTTGTATGTTCAAACTTTTTTCAGGAACTAGCAATCTGCCCCGGCTTCCCGTGGTTCCCTGCGGTGTTAGTAAATGCAGGGAGATTGTCAACTAATTAACGTGTTGTTACTAATGAAGAAAATGAAAAAATACCATCCAAATTTCCCGAATTTAGTAGGATTTGAGTGAGTAGGTATCTAAAGGTATTTTAATATTTAGATTTTACTGAATCTGTACCTACCACTGTATCTATACAGCGCAACCAAAGATTCCGTGTTACAGTTTTCCAAGGCCATTATGCGTATCATTATCAGCCCGATGAAGTCCACAGCTGGACATTTTCCTCTCCAAAGAATGCCTTATCGAACTTCATCGGTCCATCGCATAGGTACCTAAGGGTCTTCCTACACTGCGACGTTCGGGTCATGGTTGCTATTAGCTATAACTTATGTTATGAGGCTTCGTAGAATTGTAGTAATATATATTATATCAATTCAGTAGTTCTGGATCGTGCCCAACATGTCATTTGGCGCGAGGGAGTAGGCAGCTGCGACGGTCAAACATGCCAACATTTGCGGGTCAAATGTTTGCATGTTCTGCACATATTTGTTTCGGGTCTGGGTGATGTGGGTTTTTGTTAGGATTGGTTATGGCATAGAAGTTGAAGTGTGTGACTATGAAGTGACTTTGTTGCACTTTTCTGTAATAAAAGGGTTCTCAAACTACCTACCTACTTATTGCTTAAGAACCTATTAATTACTGACCAAACCTACATTTATAATTACCTACCTATTATAAAGCATACTTGCCTGCAATAGTAATGCTGTTCGTAGGTAACGTACCTATTTCTAGCTATTAAGAAGCCTGCTGTAAATAAGTAGGAAATCCTCTTGTGTAATTTATGGCTCAAACTTATCAAGATAAATAAACGATTTTTTTTTTATTTGATTGATTGCCTATTTTGTGAGAGCCTGTTGCCGGAGGTAGGTTTGAAAAACCTATATCACAGGTATGTATGCGTCAATGACGTTAGAAGATACGTCTTTTGTAAAACGCTTGAGTAAATTCGTCTTATAACCTACCAAGAGTACCAAGTTATAAGCGTAATCGAGGGCACAGTTAATCCAGTAGATACTTTAAGGGCAGTCGGCCAAAGCCAAAGATGAGTAAACAGTTACAAGGGTAGAGTCGCCGAGGCCACAGCTAAGTATATAGTTAGTAAACGAAAGCCACAGATGAGTGAGCAGTTAGTGCAGCACAGGTCGATAAAGGTGCGTCACACTATATAATCGGCTTTGATTAGCACGTCCAAATGAAATGTGATCTATTTAGTTGCAAGTATTGATTCTATGGCTTCTTTGTTGAATTGATAATAGCGACATAAATTATCCTAGCTCTGGGACTTGGTAGAAAGCTTATTTCAAACCTACATGTTTTATAAAAATCAATATGGGTTTTCGGGTGGTTTTGTGAGAATTAAAAAAAATAAAGTAAATTTACGCCGACTCCTCGTGCGTGATCATGCCTAGAAGAATCATACAACAAACTCTTCTTGTAGTTTTTTTTTAAACCAACAAATGCAAGGTCCACGATGCAAGGTCCGTAAAATAGTTTCAGCGTCCACCACTGCTTGAAAAAATTCACCCAACCTCGGAGCATGCAAGCTACACACGGTGAAGTTATGCATATATGCACATTATTATTTTTACCTAGTATTGTTATGAATTTAATCAAAAAGATCCAATTTTAAACGAATTCAAAAAAATTTGGAGATTGAGAACCCAATTCATCTTTTTTTCAAGATGAATCAAAAAAAGATTAATTTCTCGCCAATTTTAAACCGTTTTCGATGATTGTTTTGTTTTTGTATCGATAATGATCCCCAAGCATGGGATAAAAGTTTTATAAGAGGGATTGCTACTTTTCCCGATAACTCAAATCATCTTATGGAATCGTGACTAGCCGAAACATTTTTTGTGGGCAAAAAATGTAGCAAAAATAAAATAACTTGCTTTTTATTCGAATGAGTGTCATCCCGAGTGAGCAAAATAACGTAAGCACGTGAGGAAGTTGGTTTTTTGACATTCAATATCTTATATTATTTTATTATTGTGCCATGGAAGTCTACTTTCTTCAGAAGTTTTTTTATACGTACCTTTGTATTGTCAGTGCGCTGCGTTTGGTTGACAACCCTCCTGCATTTATAAATGCAGCATCTCAGAGAAATTATGATGGTAGGTAGTGTAGATTTTGATGTTTTATACTTCATTTCCTAAACAATATTGATTCACACTAAAAGTAGGATAATAAGCACCTGCCTAAGTAATTATCAGAGTGTAAAAGCACACCTACCTTAATATTTCTTTCCTTGTAAAAAATGTACAGTCCTGTTAAAACATAGTTCATAATTAATAAATAATTAGGAATACTTCTAACAGCTGCTAACATCATTAAGTAAGGCTAAGAATCTAAAGTCACAAATCACAAACAAAAATTCCTGGCAGCGCTCAAAAAATAACAGACGTCGGTTATATCAGCCTTCATTTATTTTTATTTCAGTTCAAATACAGAACAAACTTTCAAATTAAGAACGACAAACCTGATAATCCTCCAACTGTTGTTCCGTGAACGTCACGACTTTGTTCCCCATTTCTGTCCAGCCTGTCCTTTTTTTATTTTTTTACAGCACAAATGCCGGCAAAGTCAGCCTGTTGCCGCGGCGGACGCATAACACTGGAGTGGTGATGGGCCAACCCAACTTGTACAGGGCGCGTCGACGCAGACTAATAAACGCTAGAGACATCGTGTCAAGGCCAACTATTCGTATTTTGTATGCTGAAGCCGTTCCAGTTATAGTCATAAAACCGTTTTGTGGTTAAGTTTTATAAGGAATATTTCGGGATATATATAAAAGGATACCGGTTGTCATGATGTTGAATACAAATACCTACTTTATAACACTTTTCCTGAATGATTAATACAAAAAAATCTGAGCTGCAACTCTCCATATACCCACAGAAACTAACTAAGGCTCTAAATAGTAGGTATCTAAATTACATAGGTAGACTTTCCTGTTGAAAGCGGGAATCAAGTCCACAGAATGTTAAAAAAAAATCTTAAATCCGATTTTTCTATTTTACGTTACATTTGTTTTTATTTTATTAATTAGGTATAAAGCGATTAGGTATAGGTGATATTTTACAGTGGGCAAGTTAGTATTACTAGATAAGAACTTTGTGATTAGGCAATTAGTCGCATCCAGTCTGCCTAGCTTATTTATCACGAGAAAACCGACGGCTTTTATCTTAAAATAAAAATATACAATATAATACCTACTTTTTATTTAATTTTATCGTAATAAAACGAGAAATCGTAATTAGAAATTAATAGTTAAAAATAAATATTTGAAAACCTCGGTGGCACAGCGGACAAATAGCTAAGACACAAGAGGTGCTGTTTCAATTCATGCTGCGGGACAAATGTTTGCATGATTTGCGGATATTTGTACCGGCTCTGGGTTTTATGGAACCAAAATGTGCTGATTGGGGCCAAATCACTATTTACCCTAGTAAAATCACTTTGTTCGCCGGCTTTATGTGTGTCTGTTTGTTAAGACCCTTATTCTCGGGAAGAGCTTAAGGTGTCAAGATGTTTATACCACATAACTGTGAGCTTATAAAGCAAAAAAGAATACAAATTAAAAAGGTTGACATTGAATGACTAATCACAAAAGGCCCTGTCTTAAAATTATCAACATTCTAACACGAAGCAGCATTCAACTGATACAGTATAATTTGTATCCGACCCGAGAACAAGGATCTAGACAGATAGACAGATAACAGAAAGCCAACGAACAAAAATGATTTCACTAGTCTTTTATTTTCAATTATTTACATGGATTATTTTGATCTTAACATAGACATAAGTAGTAACAACTGCGACCCTAGGTCGGATGAGTATTTGGATCTACTGGCAACACATGGTCTCTTACCTAGCCATATAATTCCCACGCGCGAAACAAAGTGTTTAGACCACTGTTTTGTCAAATCAAAGATTAAAGTTCTGATTGCAGTCTGCGACGTATCAATTACAGACCACAGCTGTGTTTATCTTGCTATACCATCATCGCAATATCACAGTCCATGTAACGAAAAAAAAATAAGTAAAATAAATTATGAGCAAGCCTATAATCAGAGGTTGATTGGAAATATTTAATTAATATTATAGACCCAAATGAAGCTACCGATCGGTTTATGAACACAGTGGCCGAAGTTGTTAAGAATTGTACCCGAATCTGTACCATTCCAAATAGAAAGATAATCTATCAACCTTGGATCACTCCAGGCTTGTTAAGATGTATGAGGTTCCGTGATACGCTCCATAGACGTCATAAAAAATCACCCACAGATGTTAAATTAGAAACCACATACAAGCGCTATAGAAATCACTGCAATAATTTACTGCATAACCTTAAAAATAAATATGACCGATTGGACCTACAAAAAAGTAAAAATGACATCAAAAAAACCTGGCATGTCATAAAACGGGTATGTGGTCTTAATAATTCTCATGCGCCGCAAATGGGAAGTGAACTTCTAAAACATAAAGATACACCCCAAGAATCGATTAATCACATTAATGACTTTTTCGTTAATGCGGGCAGCAATCTTGCTACTACTATTTTGGAGAAGACCAATAAACTCGAACAACACTTAGTACAAAATTTTAAACCTGATATGTCCAATTTAAATTCATTTATGCTTCTAGAGACAGATCTAATAGAAATTAATAAGATAGTTGCGTCTCTGAAAAATACTTCATCTTCCGGATGGGATGGAATTCCATCAATATTATTCAAAAAATGCATTGGATTCCTGGGTATGCCTGTCACTCATATTTGTAATCTTTGTCTTCCCTCGGGGGTATTCCCAAGAATACTAAAGGACGCAATAGTGATTCCTATTTTTAAAACTGGAGACAGAGGCAGTATCACTAATTATCGCCCAATATCTCTCCTGCCCATTATGGCCAAAATCCTAGAGAAACTAATAAATCGTCGTCTTGTAAAATACCTGGAAAATAACAAGCTCTTATCAAGTAACCAGTATGGATTCAGAGAAAAAATATCCACAGTTGACGCAATTGAAAGCCTGGTGTCGCACGTTGCTAATAATTTAGACAACAAGCAAAAATGTATCGGCGTTTTTCTCGATTTGGCCAAAGCTTTTGATACTGTCTCTGTCTCCCTACTAATATGTAAGTTAGAGTCCATTGGAGTTCGAGGTTTGCCACTGAATCTCCTTAGAGACTACCTTTCTGACAGATCCCAAGCTGTAAGAGTGGGTGACAATTTGAGTTCTAGACGTTCGATTTCGTTCGGCGTACCACAGGGTTCCGTACTTGGACCAAAGCTTTTATTAATTTACATCAACAGCCTTTGTAATACACATTTAAACAAAGCCAAAATAATAACATTTGCAGACGACACTGCAATTATTTTTAGGGGATCGACATGGGAGGATGCACGCCTCTCCGCTGAAAGTGGTATGCGTGTTGTTATCGAATGGCTTAACAATAACCTACTTACTTTAAACCTAAATAAAACTAAATATATCACTTTTTCTATCTATAAAAATCACCAACCTAGCACAAATCCGTCTTTAAAAGCCCATACTTGTACTGGATCTGACAATGATTGCTGCGAATGCTACACTATCTCTAGTATCGACAGTATAAAATATTTAGGTATAACGATTGATAAAAATCTAAATTGGAAACCCCATATTGACATGCTTAAGTCACGTAAACGAAAACTTTTACCTATTTTTAAGAAAGTGAGACATTTGAGAGATTCTAAGACCAACAAAGCCGTATACTTGACCTTATGTCAATCGATAATAGCCTATGGTATTTCAGCCTGGGGTGGAGCAAGGAAGACATTGCTGATTAAATTGGAACGTACTCAGCGCTCTATAATAAAAGTTCTAAATCACAAACCGTTTCGATACCCCACAACAAATCTTTACAATGAGTTTCTTGTACTAACCGTACGTCAGCTATTTGTCAAAATTATCGTCATAAGACAACATACTCGCCCATGTCAGTTAGATAAATCAAAAAGAAGAGCTGATAAAGCATACGTAGTTCCTGCTTGTACCACAACTTTTGCACAGGGTTTTTCGTATTTTCTTGCACCATTTCTATACAACCGTATTAACAAAGAAGTTCTTATTAGGGATAAAACTAGATATGTCTGTGGGAAGTTACTAGATGAGTTTCTACTTAATCTTGACTATGAAAAAACGGAAAATTATCTACAATAAATATATTAATCTATTTTATCTATCCACTTACTAAACTCTATACAACGTATATACATATTAAAACTCACTATTTATTCATAAATACAAAAATCCATAAAAAATATTCATATAACCATAATTGTCGTAAAATTATATAAAAGCGTGTAATTATTACCGACTATACATATTTCTTAATCCTAATGTAGTTGCAAAGTACTTACCATTTTACTTTAAATATATTCTCTCAAAGATTTATCTGTCCTGCTAGCATTTACTACAAAATTTTGTTTACGTCCAGTACTGAGCTCACAATGGAATCGGCCGGCTCAGTTCTATTGTTTGCTCAAACTGGACAGATAGTAAAAGAATCAACCCAATAATGACCCGTATTTGTATAGGGCGAGAATCATTACCTTGCCGTAACACAGTTTGTAACTAGCACGGGAGGTAAAGATTTTTAAACTGTATGCCTACCTTCATTATTATGTTTATTCTGCTCATTGTGTTGCCTACTAAGCATTTATTTTATAAGCTCATTACGATAACCTTTGTGCATACAATTGTTTTTTCTAAGTTTGTTGTTGAATAAAGTTATTATTATTATTATTATTATACAACCGAAAATGATTCAGGAACCCTTAAAAGAACAAACTCAGACGTGCTGAATTGTGGATATATGTTGCGCTTCTCAAAAGGTCTAAGCTCTGCAGGTCGATAGAGTAACGCTTTTAAAAAAGCGCTTTTTCCTCGAATGTACAGCACTTTAGTTATATGATCGCCCTGGCGCGTACCGACATCTTCGGCGCCATCAGTCGTAAAAATATACACTCACTGCTAAGCAGACTTTACGCAAACAGCAAAAGCATCCTAAATAAAAATGCAGATACACGTAATTGTTCTCTGGTGTGGAAGCTTAAGAGCTGAAAGTGTGAACAGCTGTTAGTCAATAGTACTAGCATATAATTACATAAAATACAAATATTGTGTTATTAGTTTGACTCTGTTGCCTGATTATATAAATCAACCAATAAAATAGATAAATCGCTTTGAGTATAATTATTATTAAGTAATTAATCACATTGATTCATATTAATTATTCACTTACCCCAGTGTATTATGTGATTAATGATAAGTTAGGTTCAAAATGAGTGATAGAATCGATACGTGGCACCCCGTCCCCAGGTGGTCTTGTGCGTGATAGCTTAGCGTATATTATTTTAGTCTACGCTCATAATCTATGATTTTAAAATCGTTTGTCCAATACTCAATACCTTTATTGCTTCCATATGGTAGATACATAGACCATATATAGGTAGGTATCTCACACGAACCCTGTCTAAGGGAGATACTGAGCATAAATAAATAATTATGTGTTTCAGGATTTTTGGATTTTGTCATTTAAATAGGGGGTGAACGTTTGTATGAGTTGTCTTAAAACACGACTATTATACTATTACTAGCTGGCAACATCTAGTAAGATAAAAATCTAGTAGTATAAAGAGGTAAAGTTTTTAAGTTTGGATTTAGGAGGTAATCTCCAAAAATACTGATCCAATTTCAAAAAATAATTCACCAATAAATAATATTTATAATCGAACTTCAGGGTCAGGGTAGGGTCCCATTATTATTATATTTTATTGTTTTTATTAATTATTATTAAATTTAATTAATATTTATATTATTTATATTTAATATTTACATGGATTATTTTAATACAAAGTTGACGATTATATTATTATTATTTTCTTTTTAGGGTGGATATATGCTGTATATATTACGTTAAATAAAAGGGCATCTCGTCTAGAACACTTTATTGCAACGTAAGTCAACGAAAAAGCGGTCGAGTGAATGCGTTTTATACGAACGCGCTACTTTTCATCGGCTACTTTTTATCCGGGCACCACGCGGCCGAAACCGGAAGTAGGGCTAGTTATTAACAGAATTGTAATAAAAGTTCTCTTTCCATATAAATGTTTTTACTTGGCACGAGATTCGGTATTTCTAGGCCCATCCCCCGCACTCTTCTAAACAGTTTTTCTCGCTTGGGAAGTTGTTGGTGGTCGTTGGCTCAGCCACAGCAGAACAGAAGCTCGCCCAACGGATCTCAAAGCAGCTACGCATGTACCAGTTGTAGACATACCTGTAATTTGAACAAATCAATATCAAACACCTACCTACCTACTTAAATAATAAACCCTTTAGAAAATTACAGATATAATCGCGAGAGCATGACTTGGTTTTTACTTGGGCAAGTAACTTGCAATTCGTAGTGCAGTTCTTGTCATCAATAAAATATCAGGCGCTTAAGCCAAAGTAAGGTCGTAAATGCTCCGTCGTTCTGAACAAATTGATCATGAAATTCAGTCTCAATTTATTTAAAAATGGATCACTTTCATAACAAAATTAGCAAGCAAATTGTATTATGAAATTTTTTTAGCAACTAATTTCAACAGACATGCCACTTTGACATGTCAACTTTCACAGGTTTCTATGAAATATTGACAAATTTTGCTATCTATAAATTATCACTTATTCCTTGTGGTGCAGAGGTTACATAATAGGTACCTAATCTATGTTCTTACCGTACTTTATGAGGCCAGCGGTATCTTACTCTGTATTCTATCAGACAATGCTTCTCTTGGGGTGTTGTTTGGCATGTTTCTGGTTGTACTGTGACAAAAATATAATACCTAATATTATGCTACAAATTAAGTTTAATAAAGCCGGAAAATAATATGGCGCATATGTAGTGACGTGATATCTATACCACAAATTAATATCTCGCTTGCTTTGCTCCGCATATAGTAGATTAGTTTGCCTCAGCAAATACTTAATACAAGTAGGTATGCAATATACATAAAACAAGGTAGATAACAGTATACTCACAAGAATCAGATTTTGGAATTAACACAAGTAATACGATTATAACTAACAAACATCTCGACATGACACTCAGAAATCTCGAATTCATTCGAACAATGCAATAGGTTATCATTTGTGTACTTCGTGTGAACTTAGATACGAAGAACATGTGCTATTTATTGTTATCATGTGAATTGTCTGATTTTTGTCTGTGGTTGAATCTTTGTTTTTTTAACCGACTTCAAAAAATTAGGAGTTTCTCAATTCGTGTGTATGTTATTGGATCATTATTGTGGCATAATTAAATTTGAGGATTATTTTAACCATTTCCAATAATTTTAGGTTTAAGCATGATAGTCGCTTGGCAACATATTGGCAACTAACAGTCATTTACAGGAACACTATAAAATCTGAAGTCGAGGTAAACATGGATTTACCTCAAAAAACATATATCTGAATACCAACCTTGTTCAGAATATATTTTGCTTTGCTTATTTACTTATTATTTCCATACATGGTATGTAACAAACACGCGAAGGCGCCGCCAAAGCTCCGTGAAGTAAATTAGTTAAACGTTAATTAAACTAATCTTATTCCAGCAAAACTTAAGCTCCACCGCGACAGTTTGCACTGCCGTGACCAGGATTCGAACCTGGGTTACTACGGCCACAACGTAGGGTCCTAACCACTAGACGATCACGGCTATCGGAGCGGATAAGCTAATTGACGAAATAAGCGAACACCTTTCTCTGTTAATGTAATACTACCCTCTTAAAAAGCCTCGTTTCAAGAAGTAAATGCTTAAAAAGAAAAGTATACTAAATTTTGCAGCATTATTTATTATGAAAGAAGTAGAGCACTCTCACTGGAGTGATGGTGTTGATAAACGTTGGTAATTGAGTTCTCAATTATCGTGCATTTGTAGCGTTTTAGTAGATGAGCAGGAAACTTGAACAAAAATGCAAATTCAATAGAAAAATTTCAGCGTTGTCAATGCAAGATGAAAAGTATTCAAGTCTTATTAGGCGAAATTTTACTTTGAAATCAAGTGAAAGTATTTCAGATTGACCTGGATTCTTATAATATCGTTCGAAGGCATAACTAGAAGGTTTATAATCAGAGTCAATATTTTATTAAGATTATATAAGTCAACTTAAAAAGTAAGTGCATTTAATATTTTTATTCATCAGTGAATTAACGCCAGTTCGGGATGCACAATTTCTAGCATAACGGGAAGGTTTTTAAAAATAGATTTAAAGTAGTAGGTAATTAGAGGCACTTATATATTAATTATAACGTGGAATTAAGTCGAGTAATTGTGGACTCTACAAAACATAGTTGCATTGCTGCATTTGTCCACAGAGGCAAAACATAGCGAATCATAAATGCATACTAAATTTACTATCCTAGTGTAAACGAGGCTCCGTTTTCTATTTGAATAGATGGCAGAGGCGCCGCTTTTTACATTTAAACTGTAGGTATTCATGAATATTAAAAGAAAAACAAAAGTTATTTACGAGTTAATTAGTTAAAAACACTGACGCCAGACTCTTAGTTCAGAGAGTAGTGTTAACTATGTCACAAATGAAAGAAGCTGTCTGGAAAATTGAAGAAAATATTTAGTTACATCTACCATTGACATGGAACGTTTTTAATCAACAACATTATCCGACCATCCGTCACAACTTGGTACCTTCTTCAAATTCACACAATCTTACTAAAACGATCCATAGATGGGAACAGGAATTCGCATCAGTAATTTTGAATGTGTAGTTGTTGTTTTTTATTGAACTTACCTCAGAAACATATAAATTAAACTACTACAACAAAGCCCTCGTTTCCACTAAAAACCATCTCCTGATCTATAATATTTATATACTTTTTTTTGTAAATACATACATAATATACATAAATAACACTCAGACTCGTGACAAATATTTGCAGGTCATACAAACATTTGTCCCGCGGCGGGAATCGAACCCGCAACCTTCTGCGTCGCAGAGTGGATTATATAGTAATAATCCATTACGACGAATATAGTATAATTTTCTTGCCAGCCAAAACTCGTAGTCTACGATAGTCTACGGATTTAATGAAAAGGCAGTGATATCGAATAGAAAAAAATAAGAAGATTCGCGTTATGTTTTATATATGTTTACGGGTCTACAAGAAGCATGCTCTGTCTCGTTTTTTGTAACTCATTAATGCCCCTTTATTTATTTCTTTACGGTCCAATTAAGTGCTCCATCTCACCCGCCTTAAGATAATTGAATTTGACTGAAATGCGAAATTACAATAATTGAATAATTAAGGTTTGTCTGCTTTATTTTCACTTGAAAACTAACTTGATAGGCGTAATAGACGTCTGAAAATTGTTTATAATAGTCCGTTTATATTATGTTTAGAAAATCATTTTTTAAAAGTAGGTTTGTAGATGAGTAGTACGTATTTCACGGTTCTGGTTCACACTGCCACCGGGTGTAACTCCTAAAAAAACGAGCGCCGATCAAAAAAAAAAAATTTGGTGTCGTTTAGGGGGTTCTGGACCACGCCCGATCGATCAATGCGTTATCCGTTTTTTTAGATCTCTTACGGATAGCGAGATACATTTTTGCAAAAGGGGAGATTAACCAAGTCCTATTGTTGCTAATTACGCTAATTACCTGGCTGCATCACACATTACTGGTGGTCTGTTTAATTAAGTAATTACTAAATCCATGTCGGTTGTTAATCACTTTATGGATAGCAATAAAACTATAATTATGCTGGGTACTTTCTGCTTTATTTAGTTTCGTTTATTTCCATGAAAATAATATTTAAACATATTGTACACCAATATATCATAAAAAATACTATTGTTCTTGAATAATCCCACGAATTCTAACAAAGATAATCCGTTAAATTTTTAATATATGTACCTACAGCAAGCAGTACTCGCCATATACTGAGGTACAATCATTTTGTATTCTCATTCTGTTGTTATTCCATTGTATTGAGTACCTCTTTAAAAACCTTAGGTGAGAACCTGTAGGTGGTCGACCGTAAGAATCAAAATATTCCCCAATACTTAATTAAACAGACCATTAGTAATGTGTGATGCAGCAAGGTATTTAGCGTAATTAGCAACAATAGGACTTGGTTAATCACCCCTTCTGCAAAGATCGATCGGGCGTAGTCCAAAACCCCCTAAGTGACACCAAACTTTTTTTTTTAGCATGATCGTTTTTTTAGGAGCTGGAGGCAGTTTCGGCGCTCTTTTTTATTTTAGGAGTTACACCCGGTGGCAGTGTGAGCCAGAACCGGGGAATACGTACTACTTTAGGACCGTTTAGGACCGTAATCAAAGCTGAGAGAAGCGAAGTCATGCCGATGTAGTTTTCTATTGATTTGCGGCACGAGCCAGTACCTTGAAACCTACTTAGATGGCAGTGTAGGTAATGTCACTTAAAGGTATGTTTCAAAACATTTTCAAGGAAAATTTTTGACAGTCTAAAATCGAATCGAAATCGACTGCGTCATCTTGTGAGTCTTTGAAATAATATTTAATAATACTATGTCGTAAATCAAAGAGAAAATCCCTTATTGAAGAAAAAGTGTGTTAAAAAATATGCTTCGTTTTACTGCCGTGACCAGGATTCGAACCTGGGTTACTACGGCCACAACGTAGGGTCCTAACCACTAGACGATCACGGCTACCGGAGCTAGTAAATGGCCACTCGAAAAGCATTTTAACCTCAGTTGAAATTGCCGAAATAAGAGCACTTTCACAATCTTTCACGGTCTATTACACAGTTTAATGTACTTGAGATTTATCATTCTTGAGTGGTTATTTTAGACACAATATTTCAACGCTTCAAGGACTTTTGTAACTCTGTACAGGCAAAGCGTTTCAGTAATCTCGTCAACGTTTATTATGTACTCATGGTTCATGAAAATTTAACGTCTGTCACTGATCTTGTTAAAAGAAAATGCGGCAAAATTAAAGATCATTATCATATCAATAGAAGTTCACGGGTCAACACAAGCCTACCTACAAAAGAGTTTCACGATGATTGACGATGTCTTTTCGATCCCGCAACTTTTAAAGTGTCGATGACATCCATGTCACGAAGATGAACTTCCTACACATCTTTGTCTTCTAAGATTGAAAGAGTAGTATGATCTAGTAGATACGGCATTATTAAATGGTTTTCTTGCATTCATATATCAATGGCCGTCTCCACTACTTTCGTATTGATCACCAGTTTAAGGTAAACCAAGGCGAAATTCCCCTTCAATTCTTCTATATCTAAATAAATAAATAAAGCTGGACATTTTTCACACAGCATCATCTAGCCCCAAACTAAGCAGAGCTTGTATTATGGGAACTACATGACTGATATACTACATATATATTTTTTTGTAAATACTTACATATATACAAAGAAAACACCCAGACCCCAGACCAGACCAGAACTGGCATACTTTCATTCTTTGATACTTCTAGAGTACTTAATCAAACGTAAGTAAAGCCTTTACGAGATTGGAAACTTACTTTAGTTTCTGAAACACGTTGGATGCAAATTAATTTCAATGAATTTCGGTTTCCGCCTGCAACTTGCAACTTATTACAAGAATTTCTGCTTTGCCGCAGTACCTTGACTTTATCGTGTAATTTATATTCAACGAGATAGTTTAATGCACTTTCAATGGAACGCTGCCTGGTAGATAAAAGTAACATGGTATACCTGGTACAACCTGGGTTTTCAAATCGTAGTTTCGTTAACAACTTGTGGTAATGAGTTAAAATGATTATTATTTTGGTGAAACTTAAAAAAAATATATTATGTACTTATAAATCATATAGTTAATAAAAATAAGTAGCTATATTAATTAATTTATTTTATTTTATTTATTTTATTAATTTTATTAATTTTATTAATTTTATTAATTTTATTAATTTTATTAATTTTATTAATTTTATTAATTTTATTAATTTTATTAATTTTATTAATTTTATTTATTTTATTAATTTTATTTATTTTATTTATTTTATTTATTTTATTTATTTTATTTATTTTATTTATTTTATTTATTTTATTTATTTTATTTATTTTATTTATTTTATTTATTTTATTTATTTTATTTATTTTATTTATTTTATTTATTTTATTTATTTTATTTATTTTATTTATTCTATAAAATATCTATATTTGAATTCGAGAGGAGTTGATTTTGAGTAGGATACGTGAAAGCGAGATTTTAACAACAACATCAACAACTCGAAGGTAATTTTACTCTCGTCGCTAGTGACGTCACATACGCCAGTTTGTTTGTTTGTTATCCAACGAAGCGGCTTAATCGATTGTATTTTTTTTTTATCGTTCTGTATGACTTCAAGGTCTGAGCTTAAATATCTATCGCCTCACATCACAACCCCTTACGATGGAATGTTTTCGCGCATTTCCGACCAGGAGACATACCTCAGTTTTGTACCCTATTTCTGATTAACCGGCTTTTATTGAATCATTTTCGATGTATTTGTTGTTCTGTTGACCGTCGCCTCTCTACAGCGATAATAATTAGATAAACCTCATGTGTTTGAACAAAAATTTTTAAATTTTTAAATTTTTAAATTTTTGTTCAAATGGTGTACAAAATTGACGAGTTATAGGCCTGTTCCCTTAATTTAGGTACATTTTTTTTACGCTTTTTTACATGTTTCTATGACAATAAAGATATTCTATTATTTTATGCTATTCATAACTCTCACTCACTGTTGCCACTTGTAGTCTCCATAAAGTTAGTAAATCGTTTAAAGGGCAAGATGTACGCTTTTATAACAAACTCAATTATAGTATATCTTTAAAAAGATTTTATAAATTAACATTTTGTTTTAAAACTAAGCTCGCAGAAGCTACGATTCCTTCTGTATAAATATACGAAAAGGGAAGCTATTGTTGTTGTTTTGCAAACGGGAAACGCTTGTCAATATCACGCTTTTAGTCGCAAGTTCATTTCTCTCTGCACTCGGTATTTTTCGCGAACAAATTTTGTTTTCTATCAAAACAGCCTGCAACCGCGTCGAGTCTCGTTGAAAGAGCCTTCCCAATATTCGTGAACCAATGTATATAACTCAACACAGGACTAGATTTATAAAATATATCCAGCTTTTAAAATGTAGCTTGGTTAAATACAACATTAGGTACTCTCTGAATCGAACTACAAGTTGTATACTAACTTAAATTGGTAAGTTTCAGGGAAGAACTTTAGGGCAGTGTTCTCATTAGGAACCAAAGTTTATGGTTTGAGTGAATTAATAATTTGGTAAGAGTTTAACTAATACATTATTAAATTTATCAATTGTTACAACAGGTAACTTCAACAAACTCTTGAATAAAAAAAGTAAATAGCCAAGATTGGATAAATAACCTTTTATATTGTTTAATGATTGAACAAATTGACAGGACCGTATAAAAGACAATAATTTTATTAAATTCAATAAAAATAATACATTTTCGCAAAAAGCAATGTCTATACCTGCATGGGTTGGATTTTGATTCCTAATAAATAAGTAATTACCCTTTGTTATTTATAATATATGTACTACTGCGTACAGGGTGGTCCACTGAAGTTCAAAAATACGATTTATAAATAAAACGTTAGCTAAATTTAAGGCAAATAACTGATTATCCCAATTTCGTAAGTGGTGTCCTAAGTAGGTAGGTATCGTAACTAAAGGTCGAATTTCAAAGGGCCGAAGTGTTGACGAAGTAAACTATCTACGGTAGGTATCTACGGTGCCTTTCTTGTCTTCACACGACTTTGTGACTATAATTTATTTCAAATCACAAAATCACGAGAACTGAAAATATTCTGAATTCATACATATTCAAATACCTGCATTAAATCTATTTTTGTCTTGCTTAAAAACATATTGTTAGGCTTGATTTATTTCTGGATTCGTAAAACATGACTGGTGAGAAAATTACAATGCCATTCAAGAAATTGTTTGGCTTTACGCTATACCAACTGGAAACCTTCGCGAGCGAGCGCATAACAACTAACTAACAACTACCACAACTAACTAACAACTAACAAGTTTAATCGCAATCGGATTAATAATATAGGAACACATACGGAACAAACAAATACAGTTTTAGGATTTCGAAGCCAAATGGCGAAAACTGAACTTTATTTATTTAGAATTAAATATGAGAGCAATTTTTTCCAGTATATGTACTTCTACATCTACTTTATATTACATATAAAGCGAATGACATGTTTTTCTCATTGCATCTCTGTTATTTTTTAACGTTGAATCATATTAATATAGATACATGCCTTATGAACGACTATCAATTGCACCCCAGTAGGTCATAGAAAACACGTGAAAAGTTGCAGGTTTTCGCTGTTTTCCAAAGGAGAACTACGCTTCTGACTTATCATACAGTATCATTTCTCAGCACGGTGCATGAAATATCTAACTTAGTACGAATTATATCTTCTTTTTTCGATGCTTACTATTAAATAACAATTAAAAGTCAAGACCTCGACTGAAGATCTTAATTTTCTTTTAATTTTAGAACTTAGAAACCTTCATATACGTCGTTTTCTAAGTCTCAATTCGTGGATATATATGGCGCCATTTCTGAATTTAGCAGCCAATCAAAATTCAAATTAAGTTATGTAATGAACTTCTCAGTAAATTTTATTTCCCTTTTCCTGACCGACTACCATCATTTAGGAACTATGCGACAATAGTACATTCTAGAAGGAAACGATATTCGGTAAGGACTAGGTTACCGACTATCGTTTCCTTCTAGAATATACTATTGTCGTGTAGTTCCTAACCGTCGTAGTCATAGTCGGTAATGCGCTTTCTTGCGCATCTTCGCAGCGTCCCATAGTGATGTGTGGTGATAACTATATCCAATTATCTTCCATGAAGGCATATGAAGATATTGCTTGATTGCACAATGGTGCATGCACCAATTGGTTATATCCGTTTTGGAACATGGACTACGGCTTAATGCCGTAGCTTTTTCATCCTTTGTCCGTACAAAAAATTTCAACGCGTGTAAAATGGTGAATTTCCTTTTGTACGAGTTTATTCACACTGGGACGTAATTATGAATTGTGACTTGGAAATTCAGTGGATGATATGTTACGTAAAAGCCGATTTCGTACATAAACTTTTAATTTAGTGCCTTTTGTTTTGTATAAAGAGAATTAAACAATCATCATAATGGAATTAAAATTACCGTGGTTTGGTATCATTTTAGAATATAATTACGACTATACCACGTACTTTACTATTCTCCTGCTGACGAATAGTAGAATCGACCACGCTCGACGGTGCTCATGAGGAAGGACCTCTAAACGGTCAACGAAACGTCAGCAGGAGAATAGTAAAGTACGTGGTATAGTCGTAATTATATTATAAAATCATCATCATCACAAGATGCCTACATAAGTCCACTGCTGGACATAGGCGTCCCCCAAAGAATGCAATGACGAACGGTCTTGGGCCATCTCCATCCAACGACTACCCGTAACCTTACGATCGGTTAATCGGTTCATCAAGTGGTGCCTTTCTACACTGCGTCTCCACTGATGATGATACTTTACGTGAATTTGTTTACGCCGACTCCGATCGAAACTAAGGTTGTTTTATAAGTAGTTGTCTGTACTTGATTATTCTAACTCCCCGTTGAGAGCTTAAATTCAGGTGCCTAATGAAATTTCCGCCTACGTTTCAACTATATTCCTCTTCACGCATTAATTATCTCAATGTGATTTAGCGAAGTGATAAATATTTTTGATATTTTAAGCGTAAACAAGATACCACGTAATTTTCGTATGTTCCCAGAAGTTTCGTTCTCTCTTTCGAAGTCTCAAAAGAGAAGTTTCTTTTTCACTTTTGAGACTTAAGAAAGAAAAAAGTTAAAATTGTTGAAAAATGTTAGAACCTCCGTCGTGTTTTCTATCATATTTTGCCTTCTAAGTAACTTGTGGTGATAAAACCTGTCTATAGACCATCCTTAAAGTCATAAATATCGACTTCAAAAACTCGCATTTTAATCAGATAAGTTGCTTTGAAGATAAATGCTGCCAGAGAAACAAAAACAAAAAAAAACTGTTAAGTTAAACGTAACTTATATTACGTTACGTAAACATAACCTTATACATAACAGTTAATAAAGATTATTTACAACATGATTAACTCATTGGAATCCATGTTTAAAAAAACACAAAAAATTTATATATTTTATGAAACCTGCTCTTGGTATGCTTATACACAGATATAGATCTGAACAAGACCCATAATATTATTTTATTCACTATTAGCGATAAGACCGCCCATTATAGTTTGTAATTTCGTCTGTTTCAATTGGTTAGTGATATCTATCTGTTTTCAATTGTATCTGGAACACCCGCAGTCCGTTCTTGTTAGAGCTAGTGACCAACTTTGTTGGAGAGTTAAGTCTTCGATAGCTGGGATCTTCGTGCTTTGGAGTGCACGGTAAGTATAAGTTGGCACGTAAAGCACACATTCCACACATCATACTCAGAGCAGATAGTGTTCAAAGTTGCTTAGCTTGCACAAGATCTTAGTGATCAGAAATCGGTCTACATTTGCTTTACCTTTTTACATTTCGTACAATATTAATTATTTTGTCTGCACGCTAACGTTCATTAACCGTAATTTACTTAACAAGCTCATTTTGCAACTTTACGAACATTTTAACAATGCATAATAAGTAGGTATGCTAATTCATAAATTAAGTCGAAGGTTTACTCGTCAGGTGTTAGAGATTAAAATATTTTTGCTGAGGGTTCTAATTATGTACTTTCGCGAAAAAAAAACGTACACGTGTACGTAAAAGCATGCTTTGAGTGTTACAGTTCCAGGTAATTTATTTTTAGGATTTTATAATCGTATATACAATGCCAGTTGACACTTTAAGATTTGCCCATAACGGAGAATATAGTAGTGAGCGTGTTTGTTTTGTTTTGTAACACTCTTTTGTTTGACTACATCTGTTGATAACGCTAGATTAAAAATGGCTTATTTTGCAGTTTGCGGCGATGGGCTTGCAACCTGTCACGTGGAATGCAAAACGCGGGCATGTACCAAATTTAATGTTTGGAAGTGCCTCTGACTACCCCCTACTTGGTATCCTCAAAGATCTACTCACTGAGTATGTATCTGAGGATGTCCACCATGGGGAAGACAGTCGTGAGCGTGTTTATTTTATGATTGTTTTGTTATTTTGCAGTTTCAATGAAAAAAACAATATAAGAAAGAAAACTTAGACTAATGGCCCGGTCACGCTGACGCGGTGGCGATTAAAGGGAAAACGTAGTCAAATGTTTGTCAAAGTTCGCGTTAATGTAGGTACATACTGATCGCCACCGCCACCGTTGCCGTGACCGGACCGTTTGCACAGGCCTTTAACCAGCATTTATCATTTAATCGTTTTTTTCTTTTTCAATTCAATTCAATTTATTCATCTTTTGACAAATTACATGTTCTTAGATATATATTGTATAACATTGACATAACATAACGGGTAAGTATGTTGAACTAGATACTAAGTTGATACAATATGTTATATATTTTTGAACCATTCTGAGCATTTGTAGGTAGGTACTCTGATAGAATAGCAAAGCGAGCATGAATCAGAAGTCGGACGATTTTGTCATTCAAATATTCCACTAAAACTTTTTATTAACTTAACCTCCGTAAACAAAAGGAATCGTTTAATTGCTCTTTGCATCCGCTTATTGCGACCCGAAACTTCTCATTACACCGCACTAATAGGGGATGACCCGCCATGAAACCATTAAAAAGTTTTCACGGAAGTTTATGTTTCATAACGAATGAGTTTGTATTTATAATGAGTTAAAGCTGCTCATTGGTTGTTCAAACATCACAGGGTCATGTACGAGAGAGAACGTGGGTTTTGTTTTGGCACGTGATCCAATAAGTTAACGTTGCTTAAGAGCAACGTTAACATAAGAATATAATATAAGAAATAATTTCCCGACCTCTGCCCGCCTGAGACGCAGAAGGTTGCGGGTTCGATTCCCGCCGCGGGTCTCCGGATCTGGGTGTATGTATAGTATGTATGTATTTACAAAAGAAAGTATATAAGAAGTATATCAGACATTAGTTCCCATAACACAAGCTCTGCTTACTTTGGGGCTAGACGAAGCTGTGTGAAAAATGTCCAGCATTATTTTTTTATTTACTTTAATAAGTAGGTACAAATAGAATCAAAAAGTTCGATATTCTAGCAAAAAGATCATAAATCAAGCAGTTCGATGACGACTTTTGATAAAGGACCTAGCAGAAAAGAAAGCTTGCGTCTATAAAACATTTTTAGATATTATTGTGTTTGGATGTTTTGTTAGGGTAGTAAATCGAGCCAATAAATAAACAATGAAAACTGATCCAAAGATAAATCGCCGAGATACGACACGTCATCATCCATCTACACCAATAAAACTCGCGTAAGTGTTTCATACACTTTATTGCTTCACGGATATTATTCACCATAAATACTCAAACAACCACGTTTATAACGACGAAACGAGCGGCTCCCCGAGCAGGGGCCAAGAGGCACTGAGAGACAGGAATCACAGATTGACAGAGCTTAGAAGATAAACGGACATCAATAAAGGAAGCTGGAAGGCGGAGGACGCGGGGAGGGCGCGGGTCGTGCGAGGCGCGGGTGGAACGCACCCAGAGCGGCCTCGTTCGTAGAGGAAGGTCTCTCTTCCCGCACGCGGAGCTGAGGGAGCCGCCACGCCGCGCATGCTGACGTCAGCGAGTGACGGTTCAGCACCCAGTATGCCACAGCGTTTATCGCCGAATGAGCATATCCCAGCAGCAACGCATAGTGCGCGATCATCATAGGTGCGTGCAGTCCAAACGCACTGGACATCACTAGAGCCGCATGCGGACACCAGCACATCGCGAATATCGCCGCGATGCCCAGCAAGACATTGCCCAATCGACGTCGCGAGCGCAGCGTTGACGTTTGCGGCTGAGGACCTAGAAGGCTCGGCTGGAGCTTCTTTTTTCTTAAATCTCCTACATCAACGGCATCCCTTCGTTCTCTAGGTCCAACACCAGCTACTATGATCACATGGGTAGGCCGTCTCATCAGCGGCACCGGTAATGGGAGTTCGCCGTGAAATGCGCGCGCGGTCAGAGACAACGCAGTGAGTTTGACGCGCACTGCCCAGTGACACCTCGCTACTGCTATCACGGGAAAGCAGTATGTAAAGACAGCATGGACCGCAGCTAGGGGCGGGCAGTATATGCATGTGGCTGTGACTGCTGCCGCACCTGAAACAACATGACAGTTAAACCTTGAGATAATAGAGCAAGTCAAATTTGTAAACGTCAGTTTATTATACGTCATCGGAAGTCATCGGAAACAGAATAGTGAGTACGGGCATAAGCTGGCCTTATGCCACGATTAAACCCACAGAAAAGGTGATGCCAAGCTCAAATCTCTCTGCCAACTCGGGATTGGCCGGAAACATAAAAAAATAGCAAAAATATAGTAGCTTTTTTTTATTCTAGGTATGAAACAAAAAAACGTATAGAAACGGTAGCAAGGAACTAAATGATGAAGGAAAAAGTAAAAGCATTTGATATGCCTCCTATAAATAAGTTTTTTTTTTCAATCCAATAATGTTACTTACTCAACAGAAAAGCCATGGTCCAAACTATAATGACAGCTGTCACAGGTCGGGCACAGAGCGAGGTCCCGCCTCGGCGCACCACCCCGCAGCGATCGGCTGCTATCGCCACCAGGGACAGCGTACTCGCTGCTACTGGAAACGACTGGAATAAACCATAAAATAAGCACTATGAACAACATTATAACAATCAAATTACTGATCCGAATAAACGTAAAAAAACAAAGAGTATTTTGAAGAAAATTGAGTGTTTGAATATTGAGAGTAAAATGTATCAACTCACAATTTTGTCTAAGCAATGGCAAAGTTTGGATAAAAATAAGTGACGATCAACTTAATAAATTTTTAGTTCTACAAAGCACTCTCTCTTTCCAAAACTTTGTCTTTGTCTACGAAAAAGAGAGTGCTTTGAAGACAAAAACTACTCTGTTGCCTATTCTGTCAAACACAAGAGAGCGACAAAGTATTGTTTGTCTTCTCGGCGGTAGACCAAACCGTTGTCTTGGGTCTTTATGCTAAGCAGGTTGGTCAACTCATTTTGAGGCTAGAATGAGGTTCTATATTGAACGAATAGTGTTTGTATCTTAACCTCGATGTAGTAAGTGACATGGCATGGTAGTTGGTGGATCCTCGCAGCGCGGGTGGCAGCGAGCGGCGCGCTAGCTGCACAAACGAGAAAGTCAGCTGCGCAAGCGCTGAGCATCTGTGGCGTGCGAAGCCTGGCTGCGCCGCCTGACGCTAGAGCTACCATTAGACTGACGTTTCCTGGGGATAAAAAAACATATTTTAAATCAATAAAATCCAAACACAGTTGTTTTACATTCGTCACCATGACAATGTTGGAAAGCGAGCCTGACAAGAGTAAAGTTTTGTAAGTACCTACTTGTTTTCTCAACTAACTATTAGCCTTTCAGAAACAAACTTTCAAGCAGAAGGATCCACTAACGAATAATATATTACGGATATAATCAAAGTTAATAAACTTTGTGTAACAAGAGCCGTGAGAATTTAGAACGAAGCTGCAACAACTTAAAATTAAATATTTCATCAGGACTGTGCGCCGCGTACTCCTGTTGAATTAAATGTATCTTTTTTGAAACAATTCGCAATTTCGAGACGTTCATTGCTAACTTTATCAAAGTTTCCAGGTATGCGGTAAGAATCTGAATGAGATCTTTGGTATGAAAATCCTTTTTCTAGAAACAGATGTAAGTTACCAAAGTTACCAAATCACGACACATAGTTTGAAAAAATGTGTTTCATTCATGATAGGAACATGAACATGAGACAGGAAAAGGAAATTTGATAATTGATGTTTCACTTGGTTTAATATTATTTCTGTAAATAATAATAATGCTGGACATCCAAAATCACAATACATTGAACCAAGCAAGAATATACGATAACTAGTATAATGTCCTATGCCTTAGAATGTTGTTTTAGTTTATGTAATAATCTTCTTTGAAATGGATAATATTTTATATTTAATTTCGTTTAATATCGTGTAATAAACGAAAAAGAGCCTGAAATAAAAAAAAATTGAATTAAAAAAATGAAATGAATCGATAATTATATCATATAATAGACAAACAAACAACCTCTTAAGTATAGGAAACGCATATACTATAGTAAAAAGTATAAACACCTAACCTAAGTGCACCTAAGTGTACGGGATTGACCTATTAAGCTATCTACGAGTATAATGGTCACGTGATCACATTTCGATTGCTTTTCGTAATCCTACAGGTGCAGGGTCTGAATCCTCACCGACGATTCCAATAACAGCCACAAGCACGTAAAGTGCGATGAGTGTGGCCAGTGCGTGGGTACTCGACTCATCGACCGCGTCCGCATCGCTCGCGTTACCATACATCACGACTCATCTTCAAACCCTGAAACAAGATTACAATACAAATCAATTTGATAAGTACAACATGATTCCTGGTAGACCCGGCGCTATAGGACTAGCCGTGTGCTAGCCTATATCACGGGAGGCCTGTTAAGAAGAAACATTTACCATAATACGCAAAATAAGAACACTACATTATTGTGTTTAGATTATTAGAACTCCCGCAACCACTCCCCTTGATGTCCAATTTGAGTATTTTCAATACAAGCAAAATATGTTTACTGCATCCAGGGGTGTAATTTTGAAATCATCAGTGCACCAGCTTGAAACCTCTTTGCGAGGTTGATCAGCGGATATCAATAAGTAAGGCGGTAGGCAGTTCAAGATCTCTCGTATGCAACCTACTTGGAGTTTGAATTACATTGGCATGTGGTGATGCTCGCGAGGATCTGTGGTAATAATATATTATTTGTGAAACAGCAATGCATGGCGGGAATCTATTCAAGATTGTACCTATGAGAATTAAATTACTAGATACTTAAAATTGAAGTAAACTACATAAATGAAAATAATGGATTTTTTTTTTTTTTTTTTATTTATTCGATCTGAATCATTCAGTAAGACATTTAGTCAGTCATTCATTCAATCAGTCATTAATTCTGTTATTCAGTCAGTCATTACTTTTTTCCTTAACTTTTTTTTATATGAATCTGGTTTTCTGGCTGTTTGTCTGCTCAATACTTATTTATCGATTTGCTGTGCGCACATAAATTATGTTCTTAACCAGATTAAAACTGTATTCTAGTTAAATATTTATATATACTTACTTATATATATTTAATATTTGTAAAGTGAAAAGTGTGCCTAAATAAATAAAAGAAATCATTTAGTCATTCAGTCAGTCAGTGGATTAGTCACGTAACGATTTTATATATCCAGATAAAGGGTCTTCCAATAGGCACGTCTGAACTTTGGGGTTTTCTTAAGTCGCAGGTCTATGCGAATAAACCACAAACACACACAGCGGCCCTCAAAGCCAACATAACCTACGCCATAGGTCAAATTCAGCCTGATTTATGCGCAAAAGTCATGGAAAATTGGATATCTCGCATGCGCTCCACCCAGAGAAGCCGTGGCGGACATTTGAATGATGTCATATTCCACACATAATGGCATCACTACATCTTTCAAATAAATAAATAATTTCGATAATATCTCACAAACATTTTGTTTTATTTAAATTTAAAAATGCATGCTTAATGCTTACATGCTTAATGAAAGACCCTATAGAAGAGTGTCAAAAAAATAAAGCACAAGCTGCTGTGTTCTAGAATACCTAAAATGGTCACCTCACCTATTTAGAACATTACGTTCTAAATACATTATTGTATTCTTAAAATTGCTTATCATTTTCTGATCTTAGGTAAGTACATACGTGGCCCTAGATAGATAACTCTGTATATTTATGTATGTTAAGTTTTCTAGACTTACTAATTTGATAGTTGAGTTTAAATGCATGCGAACAAATAAATCAAGCAATTTCAAACTCCGTGAGGAAACTATGAACTCACTAATAAACTTTGAAGACGAGGTGCGCTCGTGATATTTTACCAAAAGAGGTCAAGAACCTGCATAAGAAAGAACAAAGGTTTGTCGTTTTAAAAAGAAAATATAAATGAAATGAACTGAAGAATATTCAGCACGAAATACAAAAACAAATTATCAAGGATAATTTTCTCGAGTCTGTGGACAGGAGGATACTTGTTGATTTTGTGTGATTGTTGTAAGTAAAAAGATTAAGGTATGGGTGTTCCTTCTTTATCCTTTAAAATGTCTGTCAGTCCGCATAATTTATTTAAATAAATTACTAAGTTAAAGAACTTTTAAGCAAGAACCTTTATTATTTTTCGCACAACTGAGCTGCCGGCTGAGAAAATGGCAACATTTACATTATGGTTAATTAGAATAGCCTACATATTAGTTGAGTAGAACTGAAACAGATATGCCTGATACTTCTTTAGACAGTTTAATGACACTACAAAAAAATCAGCTCATAGGTAAGTACCTAGAATATGATGAAATGACTTTTTTGAGGCGTAGTCAGCTGTAGCCTACTTTTCACGTAGGCTACTGCTGACTCTACGTAGTGAAAGAGCTAACAATGTCCATAATATAAAAATGGGAAGGGCTCAGCTGTTGTCGAAAGTCAAAGATTAGATAGAATAGACTAGATAACAAAATCGGAGGCAACTTAACAATAATGTACCGAAATAAATAAAAAATACGTTGCCTTAATAAAATATTATACAGGGCGTACCATGTTAGAGAATTTCTACATTCGCCCGTAGGCATCGTTAGCAAGTTTCCGCTCAAAAAAAAAAAAAATTTTATTTTTGGCTACCACTGAGAAACAAAAAATATACATTGAGTTTGAAATCCACGTTGTTGTTGTTACAACGACGATGTTACACAAGTTTATTAAAAGCTTTTAGAATGTTCGAGAAAGAGTTTAGAGTTCTATTTCTCTACTACATTTTTGATAATAATTCGCTGGGTTCGTTTCAGTTTTATTGCATGACTTTCCTTGACTTGAATTTTATAAACATTTGAATTTTCAGTCATTGTTACTTGATAGAAAGAAACGTAAAGATAAAACCGTTTTACATCTCAATCGTTTGTGCGAAGAATAACGATAGGAAAGAGCATAAACCAACGATGCAATTACTGTGTGTCTTGGTGGCTGCTAGTAAAATGAACATAAAACAAGCCTTATGCCCTGAATACACGAGGATAGTGGATTGCTTGATAAATAGTGAATTCTCGTAAAACCTTAATAATTGAATAAGGAAAACAACGTAAATAAAAGTAGCACAGTGTAAGTTTACTTAAATTCTAAGTTGCGCTTTATCTAGCCTTTGCGTGTGCGTGTGCTACTCCTTTATTTTCATATTAAGTGAAGCAAAATGCTACTATTAAGTACACTGCAGCTAATCGGATAGTTCCTTTATACATATTTTTTTTTTTAATTCAAATTAATAACTCGTAGCATTGTTAGCCAGTTCAAATATTTTCTAACTTAATATCGTGTCAGATATCTCTATCAGGGCACTATCTTCGTCTATCACGGCTATTACGGTCGCCATTCTGCTGAATGGTTTGCAATGTCCGTTGTCTAGACGTGAAATGACTTCGTGAAGACTTGCACTTTTTCTCTTATTTCCTGCCATTTTCCTGGGAAATCAAGACGAATTATTGCGGCGAAGGCGTATCTGATTGTTCCTATAAAGAAGAAAGAGTTTTTATTTTCTTGAAATTTTATTTTCTTAACTACATTAAAAATCTGTTGGTTTGCCAACAATTTCGAAAGTAATATTTTGGGTAAAAGTTGATAAATTAGAACCGTAGATTTTTTGCTGAAACTAGATAAATCAAGGTGAAAGATTGTGCGGCGTCCATTTACAGTTCATTATTTGCCGCTGAGAAAGGTTTTCAGGAAAATATTTTCGTTTAATAAAAATGTTCATTTATCAAATTAATTTACCTGAGCTTAGTAGGCAGTTTGTTATTAATAGTACATTATTAACTATTTTTTTGCTAGCCAGTGCAATTTGGGCCAAGAATTGAGACGTTTAAATAGATTAAAAAAAAGAATTTGAAATATCTATTATATGCAACATGAAAAAAATAAATACTATAATAATAATAATAATAATCTTGGTCATTTTTCAGCACAGCATCATCTAGCTCCAAACTAAGATTGAGCTTGTATTATGGGAACTGCATGACTGATATAGTACTTATATATATACATTTTTGTTTGTAAATACATTCATATTAATATTCTACATATATCTACTATCAAGGTATTATTAAAAAAATATACTCCGCCGCGACAGTTTGCACTGCCGTGACCAGGATTCGAACCTGGGTTACTACGGCCACAACGTAGGGTCCTAACCACTAGACGATCACGGCTACCGGAGCTGGTGCTTATGCTATTGAAATTCTTGGCTACACTCTTTAAATAAAAAGGCTTCAAGTTAGGAAGTTAACAATGTGGTAGAATTCTCGTCAATTTGTCATGCAATACTTTTCGACAGGTTTATAACGAAACTGGAGCACTTTCACTCAACGTTGTCGTCAGTCGGCGGTTCACGGAACTAGTGTTGCAGACTAACCCTCTTATTCATGATCACTCAACAACTTTGGCAGCGTACTAAAAGTTGTCTGTTTCTATCATTTGTTAAATGTTAGAAAATGACAGGGTTGAAGTTAGCGACCTGCTAGTTCGTGAGTGATTATTATTAAGGGGGCTTGTCTTTTGTCAAAAAATGTTATCACGAAACTAAATCCAGTTTTTGAAGTTTTAACAGTACCAAAGTAGTTTATGGCTCATATTTGTATCCATACCACTGATAGGCTCGTGACCTTTCAGAACCGTAACAGATTGATTGTTCTCTAGCGAAATACACACAGAATGATTTCGTGGTTCTGTGTTAATTAATTTTAATTTTATACAATTTCCCGCAGTAAATTGCAATTAGTTGATTTAAACATTTCTATAATTGTCGTTTGTTATGAAGATCCCTGAATTTGAATCCGATTCACTGGGATTTAAAGTTTCTTTTGTTCAAGTTGTCTTGATTGTATCGTATGTCTCTTACTAATATAATAACTAATTACGAAAGTTTGGATGTCTGTTGCTAAATATCTCCGTAACGGCTCAACTTGGGCGAAGTGATGGGCTGGCTTTATAATTTTGATTTTGTTTTAGGATGTCCCATTCTATTTCACCTCGGCTGTAACTCACAAACGAACCTCGGAATTTCATGTCCCTCAAGGCTCAGGAGGAAGACAAATTACCCTTTAATTTAATGGAATTGAAATAATTACAGGCTTTTGTAAAGAATACTGATATTACAATTACATTACATTAATTAAAATATATCATGTTTTCGTATGATTATGAACCTAACCTAACCTCTGTTTGTCAAACATCTTTGAGAAAAGCCTAACCTGGGAATAGTATTGTAGGTACTTAGGTACAGTAGTGGTTATTATTTCGTGGAACATTTATATTACATTTACAAATAGATAGAAAATGAAACACACGAATTAAAAAGATTTTTTTTAATTCGTGTGTTTTTGTACTTTACTTTGGTGTGCAATAAAGAGTTTATCTATCTATCTATCTATCTATTGCACAAAATAAAGTAGGCGAACTTAACGCTAATTAGAATTTTCTTCCAGCTTACCTTTGTGTAAGGAAGAGTGGGGTGGTAATACTTTTGAAGAAGACTACCAAATACGAAATAACTATATACCTAGATACTTAGGTATATAAAGGTTATATGGTAGAGAAGGTATGGCGATCTTAACCTTAATTAGCGTTATTACCGCCCATTGTACAACAATGTTAAAGTTTGTACTATTTATTTAAGATGATTGACATATTATTATTTGGTGTACAAAATAGTATTTTCTATCTTCTATCAAATGTAATGTTTGTTTCAGGTCTGGGTGTTTTCTATGTATAATATGTATGTATTTACAAAAAAAAAAAAAAGTATTTATGTACCTAATATATCAGTCATGTAGTTCCCATAATACAAGCTATGCTTAGTTTGGGGCTAGATGATGCTGTGTGAAAAATGTCCAGCATTATTTATTTATTCATTTATTTATCTATCTATATATAAATGCTTATTGTTGTTGATTGTTTTGCAGAGATATAAAATGTTTGTATAGTTTGGAGTTATACTGAACAGGCATGAAAAGCTGCGTTAATTAGTTATAAAACAATACTTACTTAGCATTTTGGATTGATACTCGTAGTAAGTTTTTAACATTAAAACTCTGGCCTTCGTAAAAAAAATTACACGAAAAACAAGCGCGATGTTTGAAAAACGAAGTAACTCATAAAACTGTACCTGAAAGCATTTTAGATTTTTCGTAAAACATAAAAGCTTCTTTGCAGTCACTTGCTAAGCCTTATTAAGTTAGAACGCTATTCTCACTCCGTGAGGCTCGTTTGCCGGGATTTGCGACTTAAAATGACCTTGTTTCATACACCAAAGACCGATAAGTAACACTTAACAGAAAATAAATTGGTTTAATCATCCTTACAGATAACAGTATTACAGTTGCTAGGAAATAAACTAAGTTATTAATTTGACCTCATTCGTTTTCACGGCCATCTCAAACCAAGCTTTTTTTTAATTTTTATTGCACAAAAAAATTTAAGTTTTTTAGCATTTACACCTGCATTTATAATAGCCACTTTTTATGATACAAGCTTATGTATGTATCATAAAGTCAAGCCTGTTTCCCGGAGGGGTGGGGGACCTTCTTTGATTTCCCTCGTCAAGTCAGTACCAAGTGCCAGTAGGAACTTTTTTTTTAAAGTATTCATGGCATACTTTCTAGTGCAAAATGTCATGAAGCTGTAATTTTGTTGATGCTAAACTGGTCAGAGTTATTCAATGTGTCGTCCTTACTAGAATCACTAAATGTCATGTAATGTTCCACTATAATTAGCCAAAGTATTGACTTTAAAATACCTAAACTTTAAAATCTCAGAACTCCTGTCCTGATAAAGTCAGATTTAGATTACCTACCCTTACCCTAGATTAGGTATGTACATTCTTTCAGAGATAAACAAAAATTGACAATTAACAAATTTAAAAACGTAATTAAATAACAACTTTATAAAAAGGCATACTATAAAATATGTGATTATTTAGATGATAAAAACTCTTGGGATTGAAAATGCTCCAACTCGTTGTTTTGTAAAAGGATCATTAAAAAGAATAAACAGCCTTGTTTTCTTGCCTTTCTTTCCTGGCTTGGTCGCGGAAGAACAGGCAGTAGATAAAACCGACATTTCAAAGTGATCCTTGTGATTTTAATGAATAAATGAATTTTGACTTTGACTACAGGCTGTCTAGTCAAACCAAGAGCTGGCTCATATCTGGATCAAGACATTAGCATTGCCATGCCTGACCTGTTTTATTAAATACTATGTGAAGCGACCCGCCCCGACATCGCACCGTTGAACAAAATTTTCCTACTTTTCCTAAAATTTTCTTTCATACAAACTTTGCCCTGAAAATTACGATCATATAAAAATCATCTAAATCGGTCGAGCCGTTCTCATGTGATATCTTTCATACATGCGGCAATTGGTTTTACGTTTATAAAGATATAGATTTTAAGTTTTTTTATGAAATGTTTACTAACTTATAGCTTAACTTTAAATTGTATTTCGTATAATATTATTCGTTTCGTATAAATTCGTAATTTAGTTTAGCACGCCAACCCTTTGTTAACCGCTAAAGACGACTGGTAGGAAATGCTGTATAGCATTAATAATCAAAGATCCCAGGAAGGGTAGGCAGGTATGTAATTATAGGAAAAGCATAAATGTGGTGAGTTAAGAATGATTCGCGGTTGATGGAACATTTGGTCTAATATTCAACCATTAGGCAAAACGCTGACATGTGTGACGCATTATCAAGCTTAAATACAGTAGGTACTAACATGTGTGCCGGTGTGTGACGCATTATAAAGTCTAAATACAGAAGGTACTATGTAGAATGTGTTTATATCAAATGCAGATTAGGGTTGTCATTGAAATGTTCGTTTTTTCCGCATTTCCTTGAGTGTTATGACAATATTTCAGTTAGTTTTTAAGACGTGTAATTAGAATGAACCTTCAGTTTGTATGAGATAATTTAAAAAATACTAAATAGTTAAGAATTTAGTAAAAAAAAAATTAAAAAAAAATCGACATATTATTGTATCTGTAGATAGGTAGGTAGTGTTTGCTCACGAGTGGATACTGTAGAGTTGTAAAGCATTCTTCGAATGACACGGTGTTTTGCCCTTACGCTAAAATGTATTTTTTTCTGAAACTTGAGTAAAAAAAAGTAATAAATCCTCATCAGACATACATAGTCCTGACTTCATACTAGGATTCACTGTGTCATGGGTATGGGAGCTACGAGTACCATGGTACTACCACTGAACATGCAAGCATTTGTACCGCAGTGGGAAACGAACCAGCATGTCTTGCGTCACAGCTGGCTACTCATCCGCTGCGCCACAGAGGTTTTATTAGTTGTTTTAGCTGACTCGATAAAAGGAGGAGGTTCTCTATATCGAATTAACAACTTGAACAAACATTTCATTGGAAATTAATATACGAAATTATAATTAATTAATGCGACGTCAAATTGATAATATTGTTGAATTGGAAATTTGATTCGATTACAGATAGTGATCTAGCCGATGCCCGCGGTTTTACTCGAATGGGATAGGTAATTAATAAGTGCATCAAAAATAATTGCATGCCTTGCACCCTTTAGTGCTTTTTTTGAATACTAAGATACGTATTCTGTTATTTTGTACAAAGTTGTTAAGCCCTTTTCACCTCTTGAACTTTGACACCCACTACATTCTCTTTGAGGTGTATATTGGAGAAATTATTATATAAGACTTTTATCATTTGGATTGAAGAATATTTATGTGAAGTTTCAAGACTGTGAGTTTAAGGAATACGATTTTTTATACAAAGGTTTTCTGCCCTTTTCATCCTCTTAGGGGTAGAATTTTCCAAATTCCATTCTTATTGCACCCCTACATCATAAAAGGTATATACCCTCTACAAATTTTTTCATGCTTCTAGGACTTATGGTTTAGGCTGTGCGTTGATCCGCCAATCAGTTACGGATCAGTTTTATATTGATGATAGTTAAGTCAAACTTTTAAAATGGCAATCAACATTGCTATTAATTATTCAGAAAAGATAAAATCAATCATCTTGATTAACTCACGAATTGACAACGTAATTAAATACCTTGGTAAACTAGTTACAGTTCAATTTCAATCTTATCGCCGTAGAATATATGCCAATGTAGAACGTGTCAGTTTCAGGTTTAAGCTGGGATAAAACGACTCATTAGCTAATGCAAACAAAGGGCTATTGAGATCGGTAGCATGTTTCACGTGTGGTGATTTAGTGGAAATCTCTACGTAAGTGGGAAGGAGAGATGAGAAATTAATTTTGGGATTTGTTGGTTGTAGTTTTTGGAGGATGCATTACAATGATTTATCATGAATCGTACAATAATTTAAAAAAACGTCCCCACGACTGTCTTCCCCATGGTGGAAATCCTCAGAAACATACTCGGTGAGTAGATCTTTGAGGATACCAAGTAGGGGGTAGTCAGAGGCACGTCCAAACATTACATTTGGTATATGCCCGCGTTTTGCAAGTAGTAAGCATTTGTAGTAAGCACAGTTTGCAAGCCCATCGCCGCTTATTGGAACTCTAACATGCCTTCGAATTTTTGGTTCATTCGTGCCAAAAATTCGTGCACGATTCGGCGTTGCATGCCGGTTTCCTCACGATGTTTTCCTTCACCGTTTTTGAGCACGTGTTAATGCGCACGTAATTTTTTCGAGTGGAAAAATTATATGGTGCTCGACCGGGTTCGAACCCACAACCTCCGGATCAGAAGTCGGGGTATCGCCCACTAGGCCAACACGGCTCTACAATAATTAATCGTACAATAAATCATGAATTAAGATTGTTACATACGAGAATGCTTGGTTAATTGGCAAATGTCAGGTGTTCCCCACGAACCAATCAGTATGCACAACTAGTATCAAAATAGTTCCGTTGGACAAAATTTGGCAAAACTATTGCTAAAAGTGTTCCTTACATAAAAATGTTCCATAGGTTAGGTTTTTTTATGACCAGAAAGGGTAAAGGGGTATGACCTTTCTGGTCATAAAAAAACCTAACCTATCCGAGTTGGATCTGTCCAGGAAGTATTTTTTGGTTGTGCTTAGTTGTGTCTAACGGAACTAATATTTGGGCAGGTGTCCCGATGACACAACTAACTGTGCATATTGATTGGTCCGTGAGGAACTCGCTACAAAAGTTATCATAACCTCTGTCATTCCAAGTGCCCATAGGTTACGGTAACCGCTTACCAACAGATGGGCCGTGTGTTTGTTTGCCTATTAAGTAGTATTAAAAAAGTGAATGAATAATTGGAAACCATGGCTGACGTACATTTGCCGTTGCGTCATTGTCTTCCAGTCAACTGTAACGAAATTAAACAGTAGTTAAAATAGCCCGCAGTGAGACCTTTCCAAGATACTGACGTCATAACTGGCAGAGACAGCTTTATGACGCTAAGCAAGTGGAATCATCCGAAGATAACTCCTGAAATCTTCCGGGAGGAAAGCTGATGAATAAACGGTAATGTAATAATTAAGTCACTCCGAGTCACCTCTTGTAAAAATGTTAGTGGCATTTATTGCGATAGGGGTAAAAAATATTTTCTGAAGCTTTTTCAAGTGGTTTTTCCACTTCTGTAAACTTAGATACCTAAATCGGAATCTAGCTTTGGGTTTGTTTATGCTTGAAAGCCGTATAAGCAACTTTAATCGTTCATGGGTTCATACGATTAAACTTTTAAAATTAGAACAGTCAAAAATGCTTCTGATGTTCAATTGTTTTTGTTCATAATCATAGTTTCAAAAGTAATGAATGAATGAATGAAAATAATTTATTGTACATCTTAAACAAATAACATAGTAAACAAAATCTTATTAAGAAGGTACAATGGGCGGTTTTATCGTTTAGAAGCGTTCTCTTTCAGACAACCTTTGGATGAAGAGGATAATAATAAATTATGAGAGTGGCGGGGTGTACAAAAAAATAATAATAACTACAACATTATATCTATAATTAATATGTTAAAATATTACTTACAGATTTACTATACATATGTATATAAATATTATCGATGAAACTTTTTTAATATTCAATAAATGCTAAAAATGCTAGAAAAAAAAGCATCATCTAGCCCCAAACCAAGCAGAGCTTGTTTTATGGGAACTACATGACTTATATTTTTTTGTAAATCCGTACATTGAAACATCCAGACCCGTTTTCAGACCCGTTTCCGTGTCAATTACTGGGCCTTACTTTACCGAAAAATCGATGCATATCACGTGGACGTGCTCAAGGGGGTATCACCAAAATCTCAATTGACTCGTCTTACACAGAAATATGATTATCAGATTCCTGAAGCAGGGTTAAGGTCGTTTTATGATAATCATCATCATCATTATGAGAGTGGGTAGACTTTGCCCACAGCTGGTGGAACACTCGCCCAGTTTGTGCCATTCACCACGATCATGCACTAGTCTTTTATGATACTGTATATCTAAATTATTTAAAATCTCCTTAGACTATAATAAAGTAAACAAAGTTATGAACAACTATCAATAGCTGAAATATATATATATACTAGCTTCTGCAAACAACTTCGCGTGGTAACCGGATAAAAAGTAGCCTATGTGTTATTCTGACGTATAAGCTATATTACTGTAAAGTTTTTGCGTGAAAGAGTAACAAACATCCACTCTTACAAACTTTCACGTTTAAAATAGTAGTAGACTAATACTAGATTATAATATCTGTGACTGTACTATCAAGTACTACAACTAAAAAAAAGACCGACATTAAATCCTACTTTGCTGTGATAGTTTTATTTTTAACTTAATGATATATATACTACTGCTATGATTTTTCTCATATATCCAAAAAGCTGGGGGCACACTTGACTTTAACAAAAAATTGCAATTCAAAGCTTAATATTTCGCAAACGGATCCCTGAATCGAAAAATGTTTTTCACACATGCGCAATATTTTTTAAAGCCCTATCGAACGACACCTCACACCATGAGACGAGAAAAAAACCATCCCCACTTGACGTGTAGAGGAGGTAACCCACTTTTTTTTTTTTTTTGCTTGATTAATAGCTAATAATGTTACTAGGGCCCCAACCTCGCGAACATATTATGTCCAAATAAGTTTATCCAAAAAGAAATAGGTACAGTTTACTAGAAATATGTTTTTTTGTAAGTGGGGAAATCCATCGGCTAAAACCACCACTTTGTTTCTACGGGTATACTATACGGGTGTGCATTATTACGCGGGCTCGGCGGCGTCGGCCACTACTCACACCATGAGAACTCAGAACATATTATGTTCGCGAGTTTGGTGCCCTAGTAACATTATTAGCTATTAATCAAGCAAAAAAAAAAAAAAAGTGGGTTACCTCCTCTACACGTCAAGTGGGGATGGTTTTTTTCTCGTCTCATGGTGTGAGTAGTGGCCGACGCCGCCGAGCCCGCGTAATAATGCACACCCGTATAGTATACCCGTAGAAACAAAGTGGTGGTTTTAGCCGATGGATTTCCCCACTTACAAAAAAACATATTTCTAGTAAACTGTACCTATTTCTTTTTGGATAAACTTATTTGGATTTATTTTTGTTTTGGACGGTCTCCAATTTTAACTTTGAATGCCCACTCAAACATGTAAAACAACCATTCACAAAAATGATTAATTTCGAGACAACTTTTCCAAAGTTGTAGCCTAAACGCCTCAAGCGACTTATAAAAACACGAAATAATTTGTTTCGAAGTTTTTAGGTAGCAGATTTTTATAAACGGCTATCATATATTCATACTCAGACCAAATTGTGTCTCGTCCTATTTTATTGAGCACAATGCACCTCACTTGTTTTGTCTCCCCGCGATATCGAAATCGCGGTCAAATCAAAAGACCGAAATCGCGGTCCTGCAGCAGTCCTACAATGCAAACTTTCTCTGTAACTATGTTCTGACTTATGAGTTATAATATAACCCGGTCTAGTATAAGGTCTAGGATAAGCATGGAAAACCGACGCATTGTCGGCCGTCCTCTCTTTCTTAGCTACTCGAATAGACGCTACGAGGCGATGGACTCCAGTAACTTTCTTACCAGCACACGTAGCAGATCGAACCAGAGGGTGTGTTCTATTAATATCACATCCGTGATTTAACTGAGTGTTTGGTTCCAACGGAAGATCAGCCTTGTGTTGCCAGTTCACACAACAAATGCTGAATTGGACGCCAATTTGCGTCGTTACATATTGGTATCGGAAGGCACATTAATAGTTTTATTGTTAGTATTTAGGTATTGTTTGTGTATTGTCTGTTTGTTTTATATTGTGCGTTTGCAAATAAATGTATTTTCTTTATTTTTTTCTTCTTTCTAAATTACATTTGTATTGAAGTCTGTTCTTCCATTTCCATTGCTATTCTTGCGGGAAACTATAAAAACGGACTGTCTGAGGGGACCCGAATGTGTATTTAGGATCTAGCACAATTCACCTCATATTCGTTATATTAGCACTCTTACCACGTTCGTGCAAAATTACCGCTTTGTAATATTTGGGAAGTTAGGTATAATGATGTACGATGGTTTATCTTCAGCGTTGAAGCCGAGAATACTGAGTTATTGCAAACATTTTCTCGAAACTCCTAACTTTCTAAATGTTCGAAGTATGTCAAAAAAAATATTACCGAAAACTCTCTCGTTTGTAGGTTCATTTCTTTTTCTGCATTCGATTCTTCCTTTATATGTGACTAAAATACTCAGTAAAGGTACTTGTGAATTACTTATTTTTTTATACGAAGGACCTTGTTAACATAAAAAGGAAGGATAAATTGGCCACTCATAAATAAGGAAATAATTTTGCTTGCACTAGTTTGTGCTACTAGAGAACAACAGAATAATTAATTTTCCAACAGTTTCCACCATTAGTTAAGCTCACGAATAAAACCATTTGAAGATGCAAACATTAATGATGGATAATTCTACGGAAAATCGTCTTTTATTTTGTAAATTTCATATAATTATGTACCTTCTCAGATAAATTATAGGGCGCTAGTGATGAGTGACATGCTTTAGAATTTATTGATGAAACATAAATAAAAAAGAGGGAAAAAAAATTTGAATTTCGCATCAAGCTATTGTTTACCATTTTGTGAATAAGGTAAAGGTCGGGTCGGGTAACCTCCAGTTAAACTTGCGAACAAAAACATATTTTTTTATAAAATAACAGCGTATATTCAAGGTTTTCCCGTAGTAGCAAACATTATTGGTATTTTCATGAAATGAAATAAATTTTCATAAACATTCAGCGAATATAAAATTTTGAAGGATACTATATTAAGAAAGCTTTTAGGGAATTATGTTTTATTATAATCTAGTTTAATATCAAAATATATGTATCAGTAAACAATATTGATCCGTATATTTCGGCAAATAGCTCTGGCAACATTCCAAGCAATTACAAATACATAATAAATAAAAAAAGTAAAGCAAAAATTATTTGCTCTTTTTCATTGCCGTGACCAGGATTCGAACCTGGGTTACTACGGCCACAACGTAGGGTCCTAACCACTAGACGATCACGGCTGTCCGAGCGCTGGCTTTGAACCCAAAATTACTACTGTGTACAAAAGTGAAGGGATATGATTGGAATTCTTGTGCAGTAAGCGCACAAGTTATGTAATTCGGGGCAAGCAGCTCAACTCGGTTTTTGCCGTTCATGGCAAAGACGCTAATCATAAATAAATATAAATAAATAAATAATGCTGGACATTTTTCACACAGCATCATCTAGCCCCAAAGTAAGCAGAGCTTGTGTTATGGCAACTACATGACTATATACTACTTATATACTTTTTTTTGTAAAACACCCAGATCCCTAGACAAATATTTGCAGATGCAAACATTTGTCCCGCGCGGGAATCGAACCCGCAACCTTCTGCGTCTCAGGTGGGCCTTCGCCCACTGCGCCACAGAGGTCGTCAAAATAATAAAATATCTAGCAACAAAAAAAAAATTATAGCCCGTAGTCTACCGTTTTTCACCAATTTCGCTTCATCTACGTTATTTTACAAGCTCAGTAGGCGTCAAAGCAGTGGTTATCATCATCATTGTCACTGCTTGGTCTTTTATTTTATGCCAACCTGCTCTGTCCAGATCGGAGTGTCGTTCAAATCCACGTTGATTTACAGGGTGTATATAAGACTACCGCGGAAAACTGAAGGCATACTTATGTCATGGCATATGTCATGTTACGTCAATAAATATTGTATTTGCTGAAACCCTCAGCTTCTGAAATGCTAAGAGTTATTAAATTATTTTCTGTTTGACTGTATACCTACAACTAAATTATCTGAAGTTTTATTCAGAATCGGGATTTTGAAACCTAGCATAATTAACTAGTTAAATAATACATTTATTTCCGGTGTGAATTGAGATTGACCCTATCTATTTTCCGAAAGTAGTTAACACCCTGTATATATCTAGGCATAGCTCTGTACAAGTGATTTATCTCACTTAAGGCTTATGATCCTAGACTGAAAATGTCACAACGTGTTATGTAAAAAAGGTATATCGAATACTTCATGAGAACATCGCTCACGTCTCCCACGTTTCCATCACTCAATGTCAGCAGCTTCAGGAGCCTACCTCACCTCTACCCCGGGAACGTTTAAACAGTATAATAATTATAAAGATAAAGATTTTTATTTTGTGTCATATAAAGGATACAGGAGTACACGTCAAAGTAATAAACAAAATGAGATTGATAACAAAAACGGCCGCCACTCAGCACTATGTTAAGGAAGCACTTTGTGCCACCAAAACGCGCGGTCTTCCGTGACGCCGGTGTACGCGCGGGCCATCAACTGCGATACACAGCATCTATTTAAGTATAATTGACGACTTTTAAATAACAGTTATTATAGATGGATTGATATAGTTATCCTCTTTATTGCATACACCAGAATCTTATAAACTAAGTCTTATCGCTAAGAGCGATCTCTTCCAGGCAACTTTTGGATGGATTTGAATTAATAAGAACGTTCAGAGATTGCAATAAAATATATTTAGGATAAGTATTAATAACGACATAAATATAAAATGCATAACAAGGTATGATATAAAAAAAACATTATAAGTATACGTGTATAAGTACGTAGGAGCAAAGAAAATGGCAACACTTAGTTATATAGTATTCAATTAGTATATAAGTCATGCAGTTCCCATAACACAAGCTCTGCTTAGTTTGGGACTAGATGATGCTGTGTGAAAAATAGGTTTTAGCATTATTTATTACTATTTGATGGGGTCAAATAGGTCCATAATGATATCTACCAATTCAAATCACTATAATCACTTTAATTCCACGAATATACTATGATTTGTGGACCAAACCAAGCATTGTGAAGGCTTCAGAGCCCTTAGGTAACGAGGAACCGGTGACCCGAGCGATCGAGGGCAGAGACAACATTTGCCTTATCCGCGATCTTCATTAGCATGCGAAAGGAGATCACCAAGGTGGAACATCGGGTGGTTAAAATAATAATATAAGGATATGGATAACACACTAGAATTACCTATGTCGTGGGTATTAGGAGCTACAAGTACCGTGGTACATAACACTCAGACCCAGAACAAATAATACTGCAGATACTACTGCTGGACATTTTTAACACAGCATCATCTAGCCTCAAAGTAAGCAGAGCTTGTGTCATGGGAACTACATAACTGATATACTACTTATATACATTTTTTATTGTAAATATATAAATTATATACATGAAAACATCCAGACCCGAAACAGATATTTGCAGATCATACAAACATTTTTCCCGCGGCGGGAATTGAACCCGCAACCTTCTGCATCTCAGGCGGACCTTCGCCCACTGCGCTACAGAGGTTGTCAAAAACATACAAAAATAATAATTTCTGCATGCATACAGAAATTAACTCAGCGGGAATCAAACCCTCACCTCACAGCCGTCTATTTGCCCGCCGCGCCACCAAGGTCGACAATATATTGGGATATTTTCATTTTAATTGTTATATAAAAAGCCGAAAAGCGGCTGTAGAGTTGAAAATCGCATTCACCGATCGTCGTGTGGCAGTTATCGCTTTTGGATATCAAACTATACAATAATTATACGGTACAATATTTTTTATCTTCTCTGAGTCTCAAAATTAAAGACAATAGCATTTATCACAGCCCCTATGAGACAAATATACGTAACACCTTGAACCAGATCTCAATATATCATGTGACATCACCATAGCTAGTACGACAAAGCCGTTGGAGGACTGACGTCTTCTACCATTGTTTGAGAAAACGCTAGAGAGCTGAAACAATGGAACTACTCGTGAACAATGTAAAAAAATGGTTTCTCGTCTACCCTCTGCTGAGAATTAAACATTACACGAGACCAGTGTAATCGTTGGTTTATATTCTTTAATAAAAATATAACATTGTATGAATTCACTCTTGCATTTCATTTTGAATTATTTAATTAGCATGTTAAAATTTGTAACAATTTTTTTTATGATTTCTATTTGTTATCTTAACTGATCCAGACTTTGTATTGTGTGACATCTCTCAGAATGAGCAATGGGAATGCCAAATATCTCGTAGAATCGGTAATCGTTCAAGTTTACTGCTGGATAAGTGCCACCCATAGAGTGATCATTAAAAAGAAACCATGCAGTTCACGTATGTGACATGCATACAGCTAGAAACCTCTTTGGATCAGCGAGTATCAATTAGCAGTCCAAGATCTCTAGTATCCACTTGGAGGACCTACTTGGAGTTTCACAGAATTACATTGACATGAGGTGAAATTTCCCGCGGCTTTTGTATTATATATTATCTGTGAAATATTCGTAGAGGGCTAGAGTCTTTTCAAGATTGTACAAGAGAGAATTACAATGGAAAATTACATCAAATTTGAGTTTTAATTGATTTGAATTCTAAAAACCTTTGTAGCGTTATACGTAGTTTATAAGTTGACGTTTCTATTATAAAGAGCGTGATCCTTGTGATTTCAAGGAATACAATCCTATTGAATGGGACTTTGACCTACAAACTAAACAACAAAGATTATAATAGAGTGATGTTCTCTGAATGGAAATAGCGTATACGCCGAAGGTCATAAGGGAAGTGTGTATCCGGCCGCGAAGGACATCCGTGATGAGCGATCTTGATGAGAAAATGTCAATGATTCTAGAGATGATCATACCAAAATGCCTCACAGTGAGAGCTTTTACAGGATATGAGTGTAAATTTTACACATCGCAGGTTGGCAAGAAAAAGCTTCTGTCTGATTGATTTTATTGTTTTTTTTTTCAGTAGTCTTTCTCCGAAGAGTGCCATGATAAACGGCCTTGAGCCATCTCCACCCACCAAACTTTCCGTAACATTTACGTTTTCATCGATCCATTGGGTTTTGCTCCTTCACTGCATCGTCCGGTTCATTAACAGCGACGTAAGAAGCCCGATTATGCGTTTGCTGTAAGTTTGTTTGTATGTTTGTCTGTGACCATTTATTTTCGAAACGGCTTATCCGATTGAAATGCAGTTTGCATGACTTCGACGATGGATGGCGTCACTAGGGGCGCTGTGATAGAGGACATAAAGCACATCGATAAATTTGGAATTTTGTAAAAATCTACTTGTTTTAGGATCGGCTTCATACAAGTTTTCACAGATTTTTTCATATCTCCCATCTTACTTACCATTCCACCAGGTACCAGATTTAGCCACAGTTTATAATAATATTGTACAGAAACATGATTGGGCTGTATTGCTAGTCCACGTGTCCCAAATGTTATTAATACGCAAACAATCAGCTTCTGTATTGGTTTCTTGCACCCGTGCCAACAACAACAACTGGTTTGTATCAATCGAACATTGTAAATACGCTTCAGTGTATGATGCGTAGGAAGATTCATACTAACATTTAAAAATGCAAGAGTATGGATGTTCAAAAAGTTTTATTTATAAATCGCAACCTATCGTTATCTTTATGCTTTAATTTACAATATCAACTTTAATTATAAATTAAATCTTATTCCACAATATGTATAACTTTTCAATAGTACCGTATTACTATTCTAAATTTAATATTTTTTTTAATTGATCTTAATGTTTGATCTTATCTGCCTTTAATTTGAATCATACATTTTAATCAACCTTTGTAAATAAACATTGCATGCTTGACGGTAGAAATACATTGAATCACATTTATACCTAAAACATCTATGTACCTACATGTATTCAATTAGTCTAGATACATCTTGATGGGTAAATTGATTTAAACAAAATATTTGCTACGTAAACAAAGGCTAGGTTTGTTTTGGATTATGAATATGTATAAGGTAGGTAAGAGGTAAACAACAAAGTAAACTCTGTATTATTGTATATTATTATTAAACTGTGTTTTTTTCTGTAGAAAGCCAAGACAAACTACTATACTAAATCACATGCGAAAGGGCAAGCGAATTTATTTTGCAATAAACTAGCGTCAAGAATGTAAAGTGTATTGACGCGTGCTTGTCGTACGTAGGGTTGTCCATCGGACAAGTCAGACTTGTCGATTATAAAGAGGACATTGAATAACATATTCGATATCATATTATTTTGTACGTTTATTTTTATAACGAGTACTTAGTCTGTGGTATCTCATTGTGAGGCAAAGTCTTCCCTTCCTTCCTTTTATTCGTCTCTGTTACAAGGTATTTGGGGTCAATTCAAAGTCAAAAATAAATGGGATTTTATTCTTTAGAATCAAAAAGATTATAATAGAAACGTCAACTTATAAACGAACTTTTTTTAATACGCTGATTTCACGCTAGCAAGAAAGTCTAGAATTCTTCATTTTATTGAATAAAAAATCAACCGTCACGTTGAAAAAAGTGTCATGGACACACGCGTAGAAGGTTCCGTTCAACGGATACAATGTTTTTTTGACAAAAAATGTTTTTAGTGTTTTGAAATATATAAGTATTTAATTTTTTAAAAACTTTACTGTGTAACATGATACGAAAATAGAAAAACGTTTTTTTTTTTATATTTGAGCCAAGAGGCCAATTCGCAAGGCTCACTAAAAAAATGTGTTTAGTTTAGCCGGACGGACCATAAAAGCGAGTTACGCAATTTTTCAACGCAAAGAAACCCTATTATGGAGGGTTTGGTTAACATAAATTTACTTTTTACTTGTCAGGGAGAAGAACTTGAACGTTATTTCTTGGCTCGAAGGAAACGTGAGGTACATTTTTGCATGATACCTGAATTTGGGTTTATCAAAAACTTTGTTGAATAACAAAGTTTTTAATAAACTCAAAAAAAACACAAATAAATACAAGAAAATGTTACCACCCAACACAACACAGCTTAATAAATATAATAACTGTTATCACACATTTATTATATTTATTAAGCTGTTACCGACTTTCCATACCTATTCAAAATACATACAGGATTCACGAAAAAGTAAGTGTCAGCCAACGATAACAAGATGAATTATGACAGTATGTCACATAGTTTATTACTATTCTGTGACAGAGACGTACATTCCAGCTTTTATGAAGACGGGCGTTGGCATTCATACGTTTTGATTACGGTATGATATTGCCACGATGTGTAGGTATATATAGCAGACAAATGTAGTTTCGCAATGTAGTATATGTTTTTGCAACTAATGAGTTTAGTTTTTGAGGGTAGATTGGTACTGGGACGGGAGTTAGTTTATTGTTTTGTGGCACAGTCATGTTAGGTTCACCTGGGGTCTAGACAAATACTACTTTCTGTAGGCGATAACGCCTGCGGAAAGATTGAATTGTATAGGAATGACTTTCACTGTGGAAATGTCACGTGACAGCTGCCAAGTTTTACCTTGACAAATTTGCGTTATCGTGAAAGGAAAAGTAAGCGTGAGGTATTTGTTTAGACTCCAGTTGTCAGATTTTAATAGTTCATCACCCGGAATAGTTTAAGGTATAGTTAAGGACAGAAGGCAGTTATTTTAACCACTAATAGTGACGTCTCTCACTCACTAAAGGTCGGGCAAACTGATCGGTACATTCACGCGAACTTTAATAACCTCTTGACAACCATTAACATTCGATCAACACATCTACCGCCACCGCAACCGCGTCCGTTTGACCGGCTCCTTACGCTTGCTTGCATTGTACTGTTTATCCTGTATATCATTAGTGGTTATATTATACGCAAACATAATTTCCAATTATCTAGTATGAAAAGCTCTATTTTGTAATTTCATTAAAAAATACTACAATTGTTTTCAAAATTAATGAATCCTATTTTACGAAGTTGTTAAACCGTTCTAGCGTAATAAAAAGGATTTTTAATTGATTAATTTTGAATGCAAGCAGAATTGAAGCCAATATTGCAGTAGCTTCTACTTTCCTGACTGTTTCCTACAGTACCTACCAGTATGATTACGCCTACTTCACCGACTTATCGAGGGCTGCTTGACCGACGCGGCTATCTGTCTCGGCGCGGTGCAATACATATAAGGAGGAACGCGCCTTTCATCTCTCTCTTTCCTGGCATTCTAGCGAGCGCATCACACGCGCTCAAGTACCTCCACCTACGTCATACTTAGTACCTACTTATTTCGCCTCATATATTATAAATTTCGCCTAAATAAAATTATTATTGTGTACAAAGTATTTTAATATACCTAGGTCAGCTAGATTAGCACAGACAACAATTAAACTTCCATAAGACAATAGATGTAGGAATTAATAGGCCTACCTACCAGTAAATTCACATAAGGCTAGCTAGAGGACCTACCTCTAGCTAGCTTGATGTGAATTTACAACCGCTAACAAACACCTATCTATAATGAACGCAAAGATTTTTGACGCGTGAGCTGAGCTTACTCCAAAAAGTTTTATTATTATTTTGGTCACATCACAATCTTATGTCATGTTGTTTCGTATTATATTTTTAATTCGTTTTCTCTTCTCCGCAGACTTCTGCGCAAATAAAGTAGGGGAATGAAGGACGCTGGGCATTTATTGCTGTTTACGTAGCTGAGTGACTCGCCTTCGTTTCTAATTACAGTGATCCCTAGAATAATACGTAGATCATTATAGGCTAATATTTTAAGTCGGTAGGCAAGTTTTTGTATGCAAATTAGTTGAGTATCTTGAACAATTCTTATACAGGTGAAACTAAGCCTATCTAACAATAATGATCAATCTTCTGAGAACTTGTAGTGAGGTATGTGAATGATCACTTTGATGGTACCCTTCCTATAATAGCTTGTAGTTTAACACCAAACACTCGTGTTCGTGTAGTTAGTTCAAGGTATTTGTGAAAAGAAGTGTTTTTTTTAAATAGACAATGTGGTTGTGTTTGTTTAACATGGGTACATTATTCATGCCAAAACGTGATTGAATTAAAACCTTGAAAAGAAAAAAAGAGTGACATTATTTTAGGGTAGCTCCCCTACACGGATGGTAAAGTGGGGATGACTTTTCTCGTCTTTCGCATGGTGTGTCGTTAGATAGGTATTTTAAAAAATCAAGTTTCGATTCAGGGATTCGTTTGTGATATAGTATGCTTTAAAGTGCTGATAGAGTCAAGTGTGACTATTAACGAGTAATAGTCGACCAATTTATAAAATGTACTAAGTTAAAAATAAAATTTCGTACAAATTCCATTGAAAATTACTTAGTTGAAATTGTTAGTTGTGTAAAACAAAAAAGCCCCCCTTATCCACATATTGTAACGGGCAACTACTGAACTCTACACTGCGCGTGATCCGATACGTACTTGGCCAGTTTTAAAATATAAAACAACTATGAACTGACCCACATACTCCATTCGTAATAATATCCTGGGTGTCCAAAAATATGTTTTATATCCCAAAAAGGGCAGAACCCAGTGAAGTAAATAAGTTTAAATAAAACAGGTAATTTCATGCTGACAAATTGTGGAGCGTCTTTGAAATCGAATGCAGTATTCTGTGTCTGCCTCACAGCGCACTCAACGGTACTTAGCGGCTGAATTATAGTAAACTTCAGTTCGAGTTAAACTCGATATAATATGAAAAGCTGTTATATGTTAGCCTATTAGGCGGTACTATAAAGGCTCCCCAATACAGCAGTATTATAGTAGTCGATATAAGTATTGCATTATGCGTCTTGCAAACTTTAGAGAACGTATTTCTAAGAATTCCGTTTGAATAACAATGTTGCGAGTTCTTAGTAACTTGTAAACTATATCAATGATACACATTTTATAGTAAACGGCAGAACTCGTTTCCAAAAAAGTGTCCAGTTACAGAGATTTTTAATAAACAACAATGAAACGCAAACCTGCAACTTTGCCCCACATTTCCTTACCCTAATGAAACCGCAACTTTAAAAGTTGGTTGCTCAAACCACATTATGGAATTATGAACGAGTTATGGAATTCAGGGAAAAGTTTTTGTTTAATCGCCTGTAAAATATCATATAAAAAATAGGTACCTAAATCATAAAAAAATTGTCATCAGTGTGGCAGAGTCTTTCACCAAATGGACACAGATACGTGCTGGAAAATCCTGGGCAATATTATTGATCTCCAAAAAATATTCCCTTCGCATAAAGTAAGTATAATTAATTCAGTAAGTAGTTATACTCGTAGTTTCACATATTTCACTTAACACATTGGCATCATGCAAATGTTTAACTAAGATATACCTAATATCAATTTAATTTAATTATGTTTAAATTACTTAATCTGATCAATCTAAACTTATAAAATCGTTTTTCCTGACTGACAGACTGATCTATCAGCGCACAGACAACTTTTAGGGGGGAAATGGGAGGGGATTCTTTGTACGAAAGTCTTTGTTTTTTGAAGTTAGAAATATAAAAAATGTTAATATGACTCTACGCGTGCAAAGCCGCAAGCATCAGCTAGTTTAATGTATTAAAATAATGGCATGTCATATTTTCAATTTAATTACCAGGTGCTATTAAGAAATTAATTTACACTATATTGTATTGAAAGTAGGGAGAGAAATAAAGAGGGCATCCTACTAGAAAAGGACGTAGATATGAATCGTATATTTGTATATGTACTTCATATTTTTACACATAGTCATCAATATGTTTTTTAGTAGTATGTAAGTATGGTAGTTTCTAACCTCATAATCGTGAAAGCAGAAAACAAAACCATGACTAAACTAACACGGACAAGTCATAAAACATTGCAATGGGTAAGTTTTCCAGCGAAGCTTTTAATTTTCATTACTTTAAAAGCTTTCGCTTCTAGTTTCTGATTTCAGTTCTCCATTGGACTCGTCCCAGGAGATGGATAATGGATGAATAAACTTAGAGGTGGCTCATTTACCATGTCTGACTGGTTTTCAATTACGTACAAAAATCTAGGAGATAAATAAGGTTTGCATTACTTTTTTAAGTTCAGAAATTTTCATTTCTAATTCTACGAGAAGTTGAAAATAATAATAGGTTGGGGAAAAAGTTTCTTCGCATTTTTTAAGAAAATTCAAAACATTTTTTAATATAGTTTATTTACATTTAACTAAAGTATGTAGGTACCATTTTGTTCGATAACTTTTTGCCATTTTGTAGGCAGGGACATGATCCCATTGCTATAAAAACTTTGGGGCTTCTGTTCAAAATACCGCGACAAGTGGTTTTGGCAGTCCTCTCGTGATGTTAACCTGACACTGCCTAAAGAATTCTGAAGAGACCGAAACAGGTGGAAATCTGAAGGTGCAAGGTCAGGACTATACGGCGGATGCATTAACACATCCCAGCCAAACTCTCTTAATTTTTGCTGAGTGGCTAAAGATCCACTTTTCATCACCAGTTATCAGCTTCTTCAAAAATGGTTCGGTTTCATTACGTCGTAATAAAGAATCACAAATGAGAACACGGTTCATTAGGTTTCTTTCAGTGAGCTCGTGAGGTACCCAAATATCGAGCTTTTTTGTGTACCCAGTTTTTTTCAAATGCGCCAAAACTGTTTTGTGGTCAATTCCCAGTTCTTCAGCTACGTCGTAACTACTGATATGCCGATCTTGCTCCACTTTTTCAAAAATGGCATCCATTTTATCCGTAATAGGGCGACCAGAGCGACGTGCATCTTTGACATCAAAATTTCCGGATTGAAAACGCTTAAACCAAATTTGTGCTACTCTCACAGACACTGCACTAGGTCCATAAACATCGCAAATTTTTTTCGCGGCTTGCGTTGCATTTTTACCTTTTTTATAGTAAAATTTTAAAATGTATCGAATTTCTTCATTAGATTCACTCATCTTAACAGTACGAAAAACAAATAAAAATCACACATTTTCCTAATTTGAATTTGGAATTATCTTCTTTAAAATTTAAACTTTTAATGATACCAAAACCAGCCAGATACAAATAGTATAGCCAAAGATATTTTATTACAAGTTCATACATACAATAATGCGAAAAGACTTTTTCCCCAACCTAATATAATTTATTTTCTCTTTACCTGTGAATCACACAAGAACCCTAATGTTGAGTTGTCCGACCGTTCTCTTCCTTTGAACAGATCAAGGGACTAGCCAGGCTTTGTGAATCACGTGTCAAGTCCATCTTCACAAGATTAAAAAGAAAAAAAAAAAAAAGAAACACGCTCACGACTGTATTCCCCATGGTGGACATCCTCAGATACATACTCAGTGAGTAGATCTTTGAGGATACCAAGTAGTGGATAGTCAGAGGCACGTCCAAACATTACATTTGATACATGCCCGCTTTTTGCAAGTAGTAAGCATTCCACGTGACAGGTTGCAAGGCCATCGCCGCCTTCACAAGATTCTTCTTCACAAGATTATATCAGTTTAAATACATAAAAATCTTTCCATTCATAGGATAGCACAACCTAGGGTTAAGTTTTATAACATTATTTTTTCATCTTTCAATACTAGTTGTATTAAAAATGTTACTTAAGAAAGCTTCTAAATAATAATGATGCATAAAAGCGATCTCAGCCGACCTTTAATGGATATTTTTCTACTATTACTGTGAATTTCATGAGACATAGAATAAGTACAAATTGATTTAGTTACTAGCGTTATTTCCAAATGTTATTTAATTTTGAACTGGCGCTAATGGGCATTCTCGTTTTGTGTAGCTAAAGCAGTTGTCGCAAAGATTTTCTCTAGAGATCGGATGATTTAATGTGAGATTGATCCTAGATTTAATATTATTCAAGAACAAAGACCCCATTCAGAATTTAATCAGAGAACTTTAGAAGGCGACACTATAAAGTAATTGGTACCTACTTGAAGTGAAAAGGGCGGCTCCCCGCAGAGCAAGCGAAAGTTTGAATCTTACATATTTTTCTATTAAGGAAGTAGATACTTTTTTTCCTGCTAGTTTTATATTGCACTGTCTATTGCTTAAAATAATGAAGAGTCTTTAAATATAAGTAACTTGTTTACTTTTCAAGGAGTAAAATCCAATCCTAGGGTTAAAGTAATTTCTAAAAGTGTTTAATAAATTATTTTAAATACGAGTATATCGTTTAAAAGATTGTTCGTTCCATTACACGGGCCTATTGTGTGTAGGCGGGTTTCTATTTCAATATCACAGTGCAATTTTCCATTATTATTTCTCCAATTCCATGTAGAATAAACTCTAAAGAGCCATTCTGTGGACTATTTTTTAATTATGACTCTACGTTATTTCTGATTATTTTCGCAGCTGCATTTCTTGTTATTAAAATGAGATCCTGTATTTTGTACCATAACTCAAGCGGTCACTGACCTAGCGAGAGGTGACCAAGAAATAACAAGTAATACGGCAAATGCATGAATTGATGTTGAATGTTTTCATCTTATCTTTCCACTTACTCCGAACATTTCGCATTCAATTCAATTTGAATACCGATAAAAGGTCTCCGGAGCTATCATAGCCCGTGGTGATTTCGCATCGTATTTATGACGTACATTTTGATTTCAAAACAGTATTTGTTATGATTGTTGCCGTACCCGAAATTTTCATGAATTTTAATCAGATAATAAAATCTCTATTATTTAGAGATTTTATTACGACACAACCATATTTTCCGCTGTGATTTGGGCATTAACTACTCACCATAGATAAATCAGAGAACTCAAGTTCACTATTCATATATCCTTTTCTACCGGAAGTTGTTGTATAATTTTATGATCCTTACCTGAACAACATATCTCGATTTTATTTGAAACATACAAGCTTATATTTACTGGAATCGCCAGCAAACTTTGTTTGGCGCAAGCTTGAACTGCCTTCAGCCATTAGTAGCCATTCACCAAGATAGTGACAAACTTGTGAATTCACACACTGCTGAGGCTTTCACAAAGTCAACGTACCAACAACACTTCATTACAGTTACCATACATAGTTCCCAAACTCTAGCTGCAACATTTAAAGGAGTCTAGTCATTTAGTATAAATATAAATATAGGTTGGCAACTGGGAAACAGCACGTAATACTCTAGTGGGTTGTTAGTGGTCGTTTTATAACTGCAACAGAAAATATGAAATACGAGCTTATTCTGTTTTAATTATTTTTATTCATAAAATAATCTTACCACCTGTACATACTTAAATGTCGGTGTTATGTCATAAAAACAATCCACAATCTATCTTTTAAATATAAATAAATAAAAATAACGCTGAACATTTTTCACACAGCATCATCTAGCCCCAAAGTAAGCAGAGCTTGTGTTATGGGAACTGTATGACTGATATACTACTTTTATACTTTTTTTTGTAAATACATACATATTATACATAGAAAACACCTAGATCCCGAGACAAATGTTTGCATCTGCATTACATTTACATTTACATTTGTCCCGCGGCGGGAATCGAACCCGTCATCTTCTGCGTCTCAGGCGGGCCTTCGACCACTGCGTCACAAAGGTCGTCTTATCATATCTATAAACATAGTAGTAGTGGGGTGGAAACGTAAACAGCTAATTGAAGAATAATAGAGACAGCTAATAGAGATTTTTGCTGAGAAAAATCTCGCTATTTTGAGTATGTAGCGAATTAGAGCCCATTTACGTGTAAATGTGCCCGAAATTTCAAATTTGTGCCTACCGCCTTTTTTGAGTTATTCAAGGAAGTTTTTGCTGCAGTAACTTTTTTTGCTGGAACGGTGTCCATACAATGTCAACATCTCTCAAAATCCATTATCTTTTTAACCTCATATATCTTTAGATTTCAGTCCGTTTCGTACAAGTCTTCGCATCTTGACATGTGTGTATTTCTTTCAGAATAGATTCAATAATTAAAATCTATTTAACGTTTTCTTCAATTGAATTTTAATCGCTTTAGATTTTACCCTCGTCATGACACCCATTTTGAAAATCTAAGCAAACCACAAGAGTTTGCCGCCATCAATATTCTGCGAACATTCGGTCGGGAAATTAGGACAATATGCCCTCGGGAGGTGAATTGATCTTCAAATAGAACGGTTTGTCTCGAACTTACTGATAGACAAGCTATGGTAGAATGTTAATGGCTATGGTAGAGTTTTTCCTGTCTTTGCTGCTAACAGTTTCAAAAGCTCTGTAACAGCATATATACAAAATACAGAGCGAAAAGGTGCAAAAACTTCCTATCATAAATTCCAGTCCATTATTCTTAGGTTAAATTATGGACTGGAGTAATAACGAGCTGGTTTGTATAAAAATGCAAACAGATAGCGGTTTAAATCTGCGTATTTGGCACACAAGTAATTTTTCATTCAGTTTATAGGAAAATAGCAGCAGTAAACTAAGACGATAGTTTGTCAGTTTGCTCCATTTCGTGTTCAGACCTTGGAATTTTTATCTCTTCAACTTTAGTTATACCAAACTTCATATCTCAGCCGTGCCACATAGTTAAATCTATTTACCGCTTTAGGACACTGATATTTTGTTTTAAATATCCTTCCTGATATTTTTGCCTATCTTATAAAAACTATATATGCGTTTGCTGCAGAAGGTTATTTGTTTATCTGTTACCAAATGGTAACAGATAAACAAATAATCTGGTTAAATGGTAAATGGTGTTTTTTGCATTGGTTTTGTTAAACTTCCAATGTGTTTTTATTTCGGTTAAAATGTCACACTTAATTATGGGTGTTGCAATACGATAAGTTAAACTTTTAAATGAAATAAAAAATAACTTGTTATCTCAGTATTGCCAGAAATATTGTCAGATTTACAATGATTAATATATAATTCAATAAAACTTGACTTCGTCTTAAAATTGAACAGTAGGATCGAGGGGAAACTGCTCAATCCGGAGTTAAATAATGAAATTATTTGAAGGTCAACTGAGAGCTTTTGCCAATTTATCAAAAGTGCAGTTGCCAAATAATACGAATAAAGTACCTAACTAAACAAACTGACACCATTATAATTTGACTTACTGCAAAATGATCTCTTGACAATGCTATCAGCATTTTCTGTTCGATTTTTTTTCAATGATGAACTATATTGAATTTTAAGTTATTGCATGCCACTCTCTCAATTTTTTTTGCATACCGACTACGGACTATGTTGATACACAAATTATATTTACCTATTACCTTACTTTACACATGTTTTGGCAAATAAAAAATCTTTATCTTTATCTTTATGATGAGTCTACCATCGACGTATGATCTCGTTTTGTACGCATCTTCCCGAATTCTGGTTATAAGAACCTTAATTTACGACCTATCCGCTGTACTATCTACTATCGTATTTATCTGTGACGGAATAAAACGAGAACGTTTCCGTGTTATAAATACTAGATAATGGCTACCGATTTACTTAATAAGTATTGAGAAGGATTCTGGCTTGGTCGCGGAAGAACAGGCAGTAGATAAAACCGACATTTCAAAGTGATCCTTGTGATTTTAATGAATAAATTAATTTTGAGTTTGACTTTGACTTTGCTTATTTTAAGAAAACCAGTGTATGGTGGCAAGTACCAAACATTAAAAAATACTGAATTCCCCTTTCCATTTTATTTCATTATCAAATCAAGGATGGAATATTTATAGATCAAGGGGTTTGTCATACCCTTAAGGTAATGATGTGCAAACATATCATTTTGAGGATAGCAATATGGCTCGGGTCCTCAGCAAATATTGGCAACACACTTTTTCGACACCCTTGCCCTCCATTTCCATCATACCTATCTACATCAATGTAAGCAAGGTGAAACACATAGTCACGTCACGTTGAAGAAGTAAAATACATAGTTATTTTGTTTGATTAAACTTGGTCGATTATTTCTGAGATTATAACGTGAATGAGAACAATAACATATGATGAGATTTCGCTGTATTTTTTTGTTTGATTAAAAAAAATCCTATGATATTAAGACCATCGATCGTCCGTTTGATGATTCGGTCTGATTTCTGAGTACCGAGTGGTTTCAAGGTCTTAACCTTCTACTGCTGCGAATATTACCGTTAAAGTTATTGTATATTGTTATTGACCCAAATAAATATATTTTGTTTATTTTTATTTTTCTAGGGATGAATTTCCTTTTAATTTGGTTTCGTTATTATAAGAAAAAACATAATTTATTCATAAAATGTGAGACAAAAATAATTTATTTATCTGTTGTTACATAACCTCTACAATTATCTCTTATGTTTTCTGTATTTCGTTCCACGAAATTATCTCCTCAAAGTCCTCCGAAACATTAATTGATGTCGTAATCCTTACGACCGTTGCTAATCCTACACAATGGCACAACATTTATAGCACTATAGATAATGGTACCGTGTTGCTGACTACATTACAAAGTGATAGTACTACAAAGTGAAGTAGTAGTAGTTTTCAGCTGTTGTAGTGGTAAAGCGTGATCATGTGCCATAGCAGCTGCCAATAATAATAAACACCCAATCGGTATGGTATTATAATATCCCAACCTCGGGTTCAAACTCATGACCTTGGTACGCGGGGGCTATCCAACTAATATTGAATGAAAGTACTTTATAAAATAAACAAAAACACTGTAAGATTAAAGGTGCAATGGGCGGTATTATCGCTTAAAAGCGATACACTAGATAACTACTGGACTCTTTGTTAAGATTGTTACAAGGCTCGTCGAAATTGGTCTGTTACTTTTGAGCATCAATACCCCAAGAGCGTACTTACGTACAAACTATTGTCCCGTAGCGGGAATCGTACCTGCACCTTTTGTATTGCAGGTGGCTGCAATACAAAAGGTGCGGGTCACCACACTAGATCACCCCGCCAACTAGATCTTAGATTGCAAATCTGGTTTGCTCTTTAAATCAGGCGTATTGATTTTCTGTTTAGGCTCTTGAAATACGTAATGGAAAGGACAACCTTGATTAGGACAGAATTCACGGTAGGAAAAAAAGAAAAAACACTCTTGCTGCGCATACTATCTTTTTGGCGGAATATTTGCACTGTGACAATGACGTCAAAGTAAGGTACAGAAAAAACTTTTTATTTACAAAATCAAAGTTAGCTGATCCTGGCTTTACTCTTATCTACATCAGTCGCCAGTATTCTATAGATACATGTATCAACTCGGCTCTGCCAAGTTTTTCCTTGCTTCGTCAGTACTTCAAAGGAAATTACAAGTAGGCTCTTCTGAATTGAAAATATGCCTTTGTTGCCGAAGAAAAAGTTTCATTATTATCGACTTATATGTCAAGAGATAAAAGATCAGCCTCTGCAAGCGTATTATAAATCTTTTGTTGTCGGGGTTGGGTTTTGAATTTTATCGACATTTTGGACAAAAATAGATGATCGACTATGGTTTATGATAGAACATTAACCTTAACTATTCGTTGACACTATCTATATCTCTTAGTTAACGAAAATTTGGCAACACTAGGGCCAAAATTAAACTAGAAGTGAATGAATGAGTGAATATTTTCTATTTATTTTATTATATTTTATCGTACACCACAAGATACCAAAATAAACAAAAACTTAATATAATTAAAAGTACAATGGGCTGTCTTATCGCTTTTAAGCGATCCTTCGAAGGAAGGAAGCCCTTCCAGACCCTTCCAGACAAACTTAAGATGGAGCGGAATCTTTGTTATTTTAAAGAATGGTTGGCTGTTCACATATTAGTAAATACAAGAGGAGAGTGCAATGCGATACAAACTACTAGATAAATATAATGACAAATACATGTAAACTACACAATATATACATACGTAGATATATGTAGATGTATATATTTATAACTGTGAGATAACTGTATTTCAGTTTTGCAATCGACGCTCATAAAACGCGGAAATCAATAAAAATATCTTATCAACGGCTAATATGGTTTCATAAAACAATGACAAACCTATCTGAAAATATGAGTTGTATTTTAATACGGGGTATTTGTTTAAGTTAATTCTAAATATAGTCATAATATAGTCATATAGTCATTTGTCACGATTTATTCACTTATAGCCCGAAAATATAAGCTGAAAATAGCAGTGACAATCGCATGAAGATGGTGGGTAGCGCTGGCACAGGACTTGTCTTCTTATTGTGGACTTGTCTTGCTACTGTAGTATACTAGTTTATAATCCTCAATCGTATCATGCTGCCAATATATTAATCAACTTAGTATATTAATTTAAGTTGAACCTACAGTTCTTGTAAAGCTAATTAGATAAATCTTACCGCAGATAAAATAAAAATCCGGCTTAATTTGGCCCCAACCAGCTTTTGCTCTAAATTCACTTTTTCATTGCACTATTATAAACTGTCCTCATATAACACGAATGTCCCGGAACATTTTATAAATTTATATATATAAATTGTTTTCAAATTTGGAACAACAACGTCACATCGTGAAAAACTTTCCTTCCAGACACTGGCCATAAACAATGCACAACAGTCGTTGATTGAAATAGGCTACGAGCAGAATTCAGCAAGATATTGCATGGTATTATATTATTTGTTTTTGTTTACAATGTTGGGTTCGCGAGATGTTTCTACCAGTCGGGACGTAGGGATAGCGTGCTACCGGCGCGGGGATGGCGCCTCGACTGAAGCTGAAATAGTACAAAGCGATCTCAAATGAAAATATTGAAATACCAGAGATGTTTTTTTTTCTAATATTGATGAAGATACAATTCTATCAACAAATTCTTTTACCACCGTAAGAAAGTAGAGATATTATTTTTCTCCAAACTTGTAATAGATATCTTGAATAAAATTTGAGGAGCAATGAAACGCTTTAGATCTGGAGTCTAATATAATTTTGATGAAAAATAAAATGTAGTGTAACGGTTTTTGTATAGGTTTTCGATAAAACGTTTCAGAACAATAAGTAACCATAATTATTTTTAGTTGTATAGTATAAACGTAGTTGAACACTGTGGAAAGCTTTTCCCCATCTAATAAAAATCTTACCTTTAAAACTATAAAAGTCATAATAACAAAAGTTGTCGAAAGCGATAAGACCGGCCATTATACTTCTAATTTTAATATGTTATTATTAATTTTGTTTATTTCAATAAATAACAATACTTTATTGTACACCTTAATACAATAAAGTATTATTATTCATTGATTCCCGCAATAGCAGAAACATCATTTACATTTTTATCAGATCAGAAGGATAAAACAAAATATCTTTCGCTTTATTAAATCGGTCTAAATTCAATTACAGCTGAAGACTTAATTAAAGAACTGTTAAAGACTAGGGCGTCATATTTTTTTAAGAATTTTCATAATTATACTTAATTAGAATTGGACTCGTTTAGAATATATTTCTACTTATTATTTCTGCCGCCAAGCAGCAATGCTCTCATTGCTGTGTTCCGGTTTGAAGGGTATGGTTGCCGGTGGAGTTACAGGCATATGAGATCTTTCATCTTGATATATCAGAAAGGCCGCGCGTGAAACCTCTAGTACTGCAAGCTTAATGCTGCGGTAACCGTTAGCAACAGGTGGGCCGTAAGTTTGTTTGCCTATTTAGTAGTAAAAACGAACGCTACGGTAAAACACGAAAATTCTATTAGTATATATAACCTATCTTCTATTTGACTACTTCTGGGGCGCAGTGGGTGAAGACTTGAGTCGCAGAAGGTTGCGGTTTCAATTCCCGCTGCGAGACAAATGTTTGTACGATTAGCCAATGTTTGTCTCGGGTCTGGGTGTTTTCTATGTATAATATGTATGTATTTATAAAAAAAGTATATAAGTAGTATATCAGTCTTGTAGTTCCCATAATACAAGCTCTGCTTAGTTTCGGACTAGATGATGCTGTGTGATAAACGTCGAGCATTATTATTTATCTACCTAACAAGTTTCATAAAATTTAATAAACGGTTCAGCAATTATCATCGGACAAACAAACATATTGGCACATACAAACGCCGGAATGTCCAAGTAAACTCTTCGAGATCATAAGGGATCTTAGTTTGCTACACTCGCTCGATCTAAGTTACTCATCATCATCATCAATAGCATGTAGGCTTTCTTGTTTTCTTGTAGCCCAAGAGTGGCACGACGCTACATCCTTAAGCAACCTACATCAACCGAATTCCTGCAAATTTCACGATGACTTCGGTCCATCGGGTGAGGGCCTTCTTACACTGCGCCTTCCAGTTCGTTGTCGCTATTAGAGATGGTATAAAAGGTTGCCTTCATCTATGCAAATTCTTGTACTGGAAACTTAAGATAAGATTTACATTTATTTGTTTAAAAAAAAAACTCAGTAGGTATACTTGTATCTTAAAACTTAAATGTTGGATTTGTCTAGACACAAAATATGTATTATATACATATTTTTTTGTAACCACAAGGTTTTGTTTTTCTTCATTAAATGCGTCTTCTTAGACTAAATATGGTGGTGGAATACGCCGCTACAGCGAAAACTATGTTTGTACAGTAATATATTATTTACTTCATTCGAATACAAAGTCCACTTTACAATCCTTCAGTATTTCCGTTTCAGCTTGAAGACAATAAAGTTTTATTGACCTTTGTGGAATCAATTTGTGTTTGCCTTCTTCATATTTGAAAAACTTTAGGGTGGGTTTTGTTCATAAAATGTATATTGGACCAACCTGTATATATAACCTTACCCATAATAAAAATAAGAATTATTAAAATCGGTTTACAAATTGGCAAAGATATCGAGTAAAATACATAAAAAAAATACAAACGAATTGAGAACCTCCATATTCATGCATTTCCATACATTTTCTGGTTCAACGCACACAGACAAACCGATAAAACTTTTAAGGTTCGTTCAAACTGACGCGGTAGAGGAGGCGGTGGCGCGAACTTTTTTTTAAAGCCTTTCTTGATGCCATATAAAAAGATTGCAAAAACCCACATTACTTAAAACCATATACAAACAGACAAAACAAACGAAAAACCTCTTACTCTCTCACAAATAGCGGCTAATTTCGTCGCGAGTAATAATAAAGTAGAACTCGAACTCAGAATGCCTTCAGTCTTCAAAATCCTATGATAATATCTGAAATTCCTACCAGAGCTCTTTTTATTTTTAATAAAAATGCTATCAAAATGGCATTCAGGTTTTCACTGTCAATTGATTGGCTGTGTGAAGGTATGATGGGACAATTTTCCGGTTCACGTGGTAAAGTTCGCGGTCGCAATTATGTACGCCATTGCACACGTGACCCATATTACAGGTTATGGGCTACAGATAACGGTGTTTCGATTAAATATTGACAGGTTGAAATTGCTATTTGTTCTTATTTTATAAGGATGTAAGAAGAATGGCGTGTTACATCCTATTTTAGGATCTTAGGGTTACCAAATACGTTTGCATTTTATTGTTTTACCAAATATATGTTTTATTTTTCTTTTTTTATGACATGAAAAAATATATAGCCTGATACACAATATATAATAATATATTGTGTAAATATATAAATATATTGTGCAGGGTACTGAACCCTCTTGTGACGGTATCTGAGAACAATCCTTGAAGTCATACAAAATGTTTGCAGAATACCGCATTGCAATCATTCCACTGGATAGAACCGTTCAATTGACCGTTTTGGATAAAAGTTGTAACGTACAAACAAAAATTTTTGTTATAATATGATTAAATAATATAATATAAAAAAATTGCGTGCAACTGTTTGCTCCAAACATATAAAGCGCTCGCTCATTGCGTTCGCAGGTATAAATAATGTTAAATCTGAATCTTTTTAATTTATATACGAGTGACAGATTCGCTGACAACGGACTGAAATTTGGAGGGAGGGTCTTTTGTTACGGAGTGTAAAACTGCACAGATAAAATAAATTTCTAAATTCTATACCAATTATGCGTTTGGATTTTTCCGGAAAACTGAGGAGAAAATCACAGGCGTTTCACTAGTTAACTGCATAATGTGTATTCAGTATTCTTTTGTAGTCACAAAAGGTTCGAATGACCTATACGTTTTGTACACTACATTAGCTTGACATCAAATCGAAGACAATTCTACCAGAGCTTCGAAAGTACGGCACGGTGCCTAGATAGAGTTAATGCTGGATAATAATAATGCTGGACATATTCACACAGCATCATTTAGCCCCAAAGTAAGCAGAGCTTGTGTTATGGGAACTAAATGACTGATATACTACTTATATTTTTTTTTTTGTAAATATATACAAATTATACATAGAAAACACCCAGACCACGAGACAAATATTTGCATATACAAACATTTTGTCCCGCGGCGGAAATCGAACCCGCAACCTTCTGCGTCTCAGGCGAGCCTTCGCCCACTGCACCACTGAGGTCGTCAGTTGACAATATATTATTCGTTTCCACAGTCAAGAAAAGAATTATAATAATAATAATAATACATTCTGGATATTTTTACACAGTATCATCTAGCCCCAAACTAAGCAGAGCTTGTTTTATGGGAACTACAAGACTGATTTACTACTTATATAATTTTTTTTCGTAAATACATATTATACATAGAAAACACCGAGACCCGATATAAATATTTGCGGATCATACAAACATTTATCCCGCGGCGGGAATCGAACCCGGGCGGGCCTTCGCTCACTGCGCCACAGAGGTCGTCATTATTAATAGTTTTTGAGTAGAATGCCTATTTTGACGTTTAGGTCGAGACCTTACTTTAACTTTTTTATTTAATATTAGAATTGTGCTTCTGTTTGAGATATTCTGTCTTGGCCTTGAAGTGACCAATGGTAAAAAAACCAGTATGGTGAAAGGGATTTTCCCAAACCTATGCCACCCTTCTAATATTATGAATAACAAAATGATATTTGAAACAAGTATAGTTCGTGACAAAATAAATATTTATATTTTACAGATACAACGCGGGCGCAGCCGTTAGCAGAGGCTAGTCAAATCATATTTCTCACATAAACCTACGCTCGGTACATTAGGTACACAAGGGAAACCACTTCACGGTGCAAACATTTACTTTATAATAAGTTCCAATTTCGATCAGTGCTTCATTGAAATTTAATTAAAATTTTAAATTCACGTAGTTTTTAAGTTGACGTCTCAATATGATCCTTGTGATTTCAATGCATAAACACCTATTGACTTTGACTTTGAAGACGGGGAAAGATAGATTGAGAATAAAAAATAAAATACCCAATACATTCCTGACGCCACACTAGGATCTCCTGTGTCGTGGATACCAGGAACAAATATCTGCAGAACATATAAACATTTATCCCGCAGCGGGAATCGATCCAGCACCTTCTTCGTATTAGCTGACCTATTCGCCCGCCTCGCCGTTGAGGTCGAATACTATGAAATACAAATTGTTTGGTGTTTCCTCCTCGATTCTGGTGTTGAAAACGGAAAACTTAACGAACTTTTTGAAAACAAACCAAAATTGTGTTTAGTATTAGTTGAAGGTTAAATTAAGGTAGGTTTTCTTCAAATGGGGTGCCATGTCGGTCAACCTTCTCATGTGCCTATAGGCTCTTGTCGCTTATGGATCAGACGGATCTGGGGTGAACGGAAGCTTACGGGTAGGTGTGCCTCGTTTAAGCCCGATAGAAACTTCTCATACGTGGGATCTTATTGTCGAGCAACTAATGGACTGACAGGGGGGAGCCCTCCGCGTGTCCCTATGAGCAGCATGGGGCACTGTGGATGGGGCAATCATGGTGGGCTCGTGGAGTAGCACCATGGAGGGCCGGGGCGGTGTATGCTACTCCGGTGGGCTTGCGCGTCTCAACGATCTTCAAGGCTATGCCAGCATGTATACCCATCTGCTGGGTCCCGCTGTCCCTCCCTCCGGGCAGGCTTGGAGGGAGGGACAGCGTAAGTTGGAGGGGGCGCCCTTTTCAGGCCCGGCGAGGCCGTCGGATGGACGGAGTGTGCCCTTTCGCTGCTCTGGTCGGCTTGCGTGTCCCAATGATCTTCAAGGCTATACCGGCAGGGCTAGCCATACCGAGCAGGCTTGGAGGGAGGGACAGCGTAAGAAGGAGGGGGCGCCCTTTTTAGGGCGAGTTTGTGGGGTCACAAGCGGAGATCGGGGGACTCCGCCGGCTTGCACGGCCCCACACATGGCCGGGGCCCGGGTGGTTCCCGGGCCACCCGTTGGGGTGAGATGGTGAATGCTAACGCGACCCCATCTTGCCCTACTACGGCGGGGGACTTTTAACCGGGGGGGTTTTAGTGGGTTAGAGTCCCTTTCGCCATTTTCGGCGGAAGGGAAATGCATGGCATTTCCGCCCCTTATAAAAAAAAAATGTTTTCTTAAAATATGTGTACAAGTATTTCCCTGACGATTAAACGGGTTTTGAAATGGCCAAACACATTTTCCATTTTGCAAATCACGTCACGATTTACCTGCACGTAAAATGATTGATAAAATGATTTACCTTTTTTTATCAAAACGTAAAGAAATGAGATAAAATAACCTTTTTGGCATTCAACAGGTTGAAAGCAAATTTACATTTTTCGAGCGTAAAAGAGTTTTCTTACGCAACATAAAAGGGGTGGAATGAAGACTTCATTAACGGTGGATTTATTAGATGAAAAACATTTATTTCTGAACGTATATTGTATAACAAAGCTTTCCTTTTAAAAGCATTCAAACAATGGCTTGATAAATTTCCTACCATAATTGTAAGACCGTGGGTAAGAGCTGACAGCTGTTTCATGATGATGATAATAAAAAATATGTTTAGGAATGGGCCAATTCATGGCAACTCTATATAATTTCTCCGTCGTACCTAACTTTGTTATATTCAAATAGTTAGATTCCAAACACGTATGTTCTACACGTATATATATAGATTGTGCTGCATAAATCCATTTATAAAATCCCGGTGGGATAGTATCTTCTGAATTTCATTGTGTAGGTAATATTCAAATTGTATAGATCTGTAAAATTTGTTGAAATCCGATGGGGTCAATAACCCGATTGCTGCAGCGATCTTCACTGGTACCACGTTTTCATTTTGCTCTTGTCGTCGACTTTTTATGAACACTTGCGCAAGCCGTATCGGAAAGTGTTTATCGTATCGAGTAGGTTCGATGATTTTGGCGTTGCTCACAGAGCTCGGATAGCCGTGATCGTCTAGTGGTTAGGACCCTACGTTGTGGCCGTAGTAACCCAGGTTCGAATCCTGGTCACGGCAGTGCAAATCGACATGAAGGAGCTAATCTTTTTTTTTAATTTGTGTTACTAAATTCTTCGTAATTAGAGTGGTTTCAAATTAGTAAAGCAGATCTTGGATGAGTTTTAATAAGTAACAGCTGTCCAAGATTTTGGACAGCTGTTACGACTTAGACAGACTGATATTAATAAGCCCGCAAAATCAATTAGACGACTACCACTAAATACTCAGTTCACTTTTCCTAAAAATATCCTTTAAAGTGGAAACAAATGGACAGGTTTGTTAAATGCACAAGTTTCGAATTCTAAAAAATATATATAAAAGAACGCGTCCGAATCAGGGTTCGTTTAGTCAAAGCTAGAGTGAATAGATATGTATTCATTTAATTCTCAAGGATCATTTCAAATTGTCGACTGTCGAACTTACACTAAAAATTTGATATGTAAATTGACGGCGATTCCTCGCAATATAAACTCTAGTTTTGTTTTTGTCAGTTTTTGATGAGATGGGTAAATAAATAGATAGACCCAACATATTTCATGTTCTCTACAAGCTGGTATATACAACATGATACCGTTAAATGGACATATTAAGTTAATGGGGTGGTGGAATGCGTGCTCAGTAGCAAAAGATCTTTTATGCGGAGCCATAAAATAAAACTCGTAAAAGTGTTTTACCTAGCTGTTTTATATCTGTGCTAATGTACCGAGTATAAGTTTATTATGTAGCTATTATCAGTAGCTTCACAATTTTCACGTGTGAAAAAATCAATACTAGTTAAATTTTTAAAGTTGATATGCTCATTACCTATGTAAGTTTTCAATGTTGATGTAATGTTCTCTAACTACCTAAATTCCCAACAACATTATCGACCCCTCCTTTAACATCATCCACAGATAGGAACAGATATAAATCACACGATTTCGATTTTAGGAGGGATGTAACTCACATTTATGTACAAATATAAAAGAAGTCACGACTTTTTCATTGAGGAGTACTTAGAGAACATATCATCGATGAAACACGAAAGAAAGAGTGATTCTCCGTACCTAGATGGATTTATGCTGGGTTTCGATGTACTTATTAAAGAGCCGTGTTAGCCTAGTGGGCCTCCGACTTCCGATCCGGTGGTCGTGGGTTCGAACCCAGTCGTGCACTGGAAACCCATTTTTCCACTTGAAAACTTTGTGTGGAATAATATATGCAATGCTTGGTACTAATAGTACCAAGTCGCAAATTTTATACACCGCGGTTTAATCTTTTATAGATTGATTATAGTAACATCTATTCTTTATTATCCTATCCTACTACTATTATAAACGTGAAAGTTTATGAGGATGGATGTTTGTTACTCTTTCACGAAAAAACTACTGAAAATAATATATTTTGATAAAACTTTATAGTAATTTAGCTTATATAATACATCAGAATAACACATAGACTACTTTTTATCCGGATACTACGCGGGTGAAGCCGTAGTGCAGAAGCTAGTGCTTGATAAACGTGTAACGGCTACGCAAAATGTCTGGCGCAGTGAAAGTGATACAGTTTAAGTACCGACGACTTAGACAAGCACCCGATTCGTCGACTCTCTCAGAGCTCCGGTAGCCGTGATCGTCTAGTGGTTAGGACACAACGTAGGGACGTTGTGGCCGTAGTAACCCAGGTTCGAATCCTGGTCACGGCAGTGCAAACTGTCGCGGCGGAGCATTATTTTTTAATCATTTTTGGTATGAATTCAAACTCAACTTCCAGTTACAACCTACTTTACTCATATATCTCACAAGATATACGAGTATTTTCATTTTAATATAACAAGAGGCGTAAATATGGAATTTGTAAGTCTCGACAGAGCATACTTATTTGAGCCTTTTGGGGTTCAGACTCTGGGTCAGCGGGAAACCGGGAACCTACGCGTTTTTTTAAATCTTTCAGGGCAACTGGTCGAAGCGACTCGTTATCAGAAAGCTGGCTGTTATCCATGGTCCACGCATTAGCATTGCCATTCAGTGTGGCAACGCGGCGGTATTTTGGGAACGCTTCCGGCTGGTAGTGATCTGGATCAGTTGTGCTAACTATAGATCGTTTGCAACGAAAGCTAGCATCATCTGTATTTTTGTATATACCTACTTGTAAATAATTATATGATTAAATGTTATAATACAAATAAGTTTCCATAAATATTAAATTTTATTTTTTAGCTATCTATTAACCTCGTTGAAACAAAAAACCCATGAGTCGTTTTCATAAAAGCCATTTAATATTCAAAATTAAAAGTATTTATATAAGTAAAGTTGGATCAAAATTTGATGTCATCGTGATGTTCATTGATTCATTATCAATGAACCTCAGACGCTAAGCCGTGAGGCTTAGCTGACAAAAGGCGGTAAAGATTTTGGCTTTTACTTTGAATTTACTTGTTCTGAGAAATACTCAAGTTTCCCTTTCAAAGTAACTCCAGAAACAGAGAGTGTTTCAGAGGTGTTAAAGTCATATCGGTGGTGTAGACATTATAGGGGATTTTTTTTTAATGTCGATCATGTTGTTTTAGTTAATCTCATCATTTTGTATCGGTTATATTAGTAACTATATATATTTGAATAAAATATGAACTTAGGATAAGTACGGCTCGTTCTTAGGCTTCTTTAATCTCGTTATTTTTACTACTTTGGTGGACACCAGCCCGTACACTCAGGGATTGACAAACAAAATGGAAAACGGAGCCTCATTCCATAAATCCCTCAGAGACGCCACGTACAGAACCCAAGTGCAATCTTGTTTAGCTTACGGAGCTTTTTCTAAACGCAATTTAGATTTAGAGTAGACCTTGTGGTAAATATATAAATATCCACCGACTACGTACTCTACCTAATTGAAAATGAAATTATTTATTGAAAATACAACAAACATAATTTATTCATGAAGGTCAAATCTAATAAAATATTATAATAATATTTTTAAACACTGTATAATGGACAACATTAGTACCCAAACTAGGATGCCCTGAGGTATGGCGTACTGATGCGTAAATAGTTGTTTTATTTACTAAAACCACTCTCGTTAATGTAACGCAAAACATCTACAATCCATCCACAGCCAAAGCAAACTCTTTATAAGAATTTTATAGCTAACTAATGCAATATACCCAACAAGCGAGCGCTAGTTTTCTGTAAGTAGCGTAGCCACGAGTGTAGCTAATGCTACGAGATCCTAGGAGTGCTACACCGTAGCGTCGTAGCGTCGTAGCAAAAGGATATTCGGTCTTGTATAAAGAAGTTTTCTTTTAACAACAGACATTTACAAAGTCCTGGCAACACCCTACGATTCCCGTTGTCGTGGGTATTAGAAACTACGAGTACCCTGTTACCACAATAATCAGACCCGGTACAAATATCTGCAGAACATGCAAACATATACCCCGCAGCGGGAATCGCACGATATTTTCGTCTTATTCAGCCGCACCACAGATGTCGTCAAAATAACTAACAATTAAAAATTACCAACATACCTACTTCTGGAGCCAAACAGTAATGCGAGCATTACTGTGTTCCAGTTCAAGGGTAATGATGCTAGTGAAATTACAGGCTCATGTGATTTTTCGCCTGCTTAGCATGAGAACCCAAGACAACGTTTTGTCTATCGCCGAGAAGACAAAAAATATTTTGTCCCTCTCTTTTGTTTGACAGAATAGGCGACAGAAATAGTTTTTGTCTTCTCTTACGTAGACAAAACGTTGTCTTGGGTACTCATGCTAAGCGGGCTGGTCATGGAAGCGTTCATAAATTACGGTGAACGCTTGCCATCAGGACCCTATGCCTGTTAGCCACTTTAGTAGTTGATAAAAAATAGTTACCTTGCACTTTTACGATTAATTTGTAAGTAAAGAAGAAGGTAATTAATCAGAAGGTTCCTGTACAGCTAACAAAATTTCGGAATAGGCTCCAAGTTTAATTTGAGTTCTTCAAGCCAAACAATCCATCTCGGTTTCTGAATAAACTTAGCTTATTGTAACTTTTAAATGATATCTGAAGCTCAGTATTTACTTAGTTGACATCAAAAGGAGAGGTTAACCGAGGAGGACCCGCTCTCAAAGGATTATGCGGGTAGCTGAGATAGGAATGTCTTTGGTTGAACTAAGATTTTTATGTGGAATTTATATATTTTGTTTTTATTCTTATACTGAGTTTGAGTTTTCTGACATCAGAAAGGATAACCGAAAGGGTCCTCTATATGACATAAAACAACATATTAAATACAATACAAAAAAGCAATTCAATTAATAATTATATTAATAAATCAATTCATAATTTAATTTAAAATAAACAATATTTAATTCAATTCAATTAATTAATATAATTATATTATTTTATTAACTGTGACGTAAGGAGCCCGTATATGCGTTTACCATAAGAGGTTGTTAGTTTATTCTCATTTATCTCCGAAACAGCTTATCGGCGTGTAATGTGGCTTTTTGTAAATGATTTGTATGTCTTCACGGATGGTCCTGCGATAGGTTTTGTTTGTACAAGTCACTAGAAGGCGCTGCAATCGATGATGGAAATACAGGAAAAATAATATAAGTCGGGTTTTTTTTCTAATTAACTTGTTTTATGATCGTCATCAAGAGCCAAAATAACGAATACTCGTAATCCTTCAATTTCGCTGAGGAGTCAGGAAATTACTTAATTACGATGCAAATTATATTTTATCGCGAAAGGATCTTAGCAAGCTTCATAATAAGCCAGGGCTGAATCAAGGTAACTCAGAACAGAATAGCTCGGGCGTTCATAGATTCGTGACCCTATCGATCGAGTACCACGAAGTACATGGGGTGAAATTAATACCTAATGCATAAAAAGAACTTTAAGGCATTCTTTTCTTGTACCACAGCTAGAGTTGAGCGACCTGTTTCTGTACCAGAGCTAGAGTTAAGCGACCTGTTTCTGAACAATATTCCAGTAAATAAAATTCAGAAACAGGTCGCTAACTCTAGCTCTGTCCTTTTCTAACTTTTTAGTCTTGTATTCAAGAAGTATGAAAGAAAATTTAACTAGTAGTATTTGGTGACAATCGGTCATTTATTATTATAAAACAACTTCGGAACCCAAACATAGCAACACCCAACTGACAGATACATATGACGTGTCAAACCTTTTTTAACCCTGAGTTATGCATCACAAAGTTGTGAAACGACTGAAACCGACCCTGACAATATGAAGCTAACTGAAATTGTCGGGCAGTATCAGCATTCAAATAAAATTGAAAAGGATGCGCAGATTAAAATAACAACGTGAACCTTTCTCCATTATTAAAGTAATAACCCATTATCTGTGTTTCAGGTATTTCTTGGTGAGTATTTGAATACGTAATATGATTTAAATTTCTGGAAAACTGTTTTGCTAATATCTATCATTCAGAATAGAATAAAATACGTTTAATTGTAGCTATACTAATGACTAGTACAGTAGGAACATAGATGGGTAAAACTTATAACTTTCTAATCTTGCAACACCTTATTTATAGTGTTATTTTGTATTGCAGAATTTTAATTACAGATATGTCAAACCATAAGATGGTTTGACTTATCGAGTACAGCAGGAAGGTAGACAGATTATAAATGGCAATATGTCACATTACCTACAATATTATGTGGGTTAAGTGAAAATACAACAAAACAAAATTAAAACAAACGGTAAATACCTTACAACTTTCATCGAAATTCAGAGCTTGCTCTTAAAAGCCTACAGGCGCTTTATGTTTCCTCAAAATATGTTTTGTTAACACTCATATCCCTAAAATTCAGAACTATAATAAATGCGCAAGCTGTTAGGACAAATTGTGTCATTTTTAATAGGTGTGATTAAATATATTGAACATCATTATAATCTCTCCATGGCATAATGTAGGTTAATGTACTGGAGAGTGCCTAATAGTTTTCACCAAAAACTCTCTTGCTTGCTCTTAGGATCGTTCAGGCGTTCCACGTTGCCACATAATTTGCTGAGGCGCTCACATTTCTAACAATTTGGATAGGAACAAAGAAGATTTGCATTAGGGAGCGTGTTATTTAATTATTTAAATGTTTGGGTACAAGCATTTGAAATTTACGTTTACTCTTTGGTGTAGGAAAATCGGATCATTTTAATCAGGATGTTTGAGTAGTATTAATTTATGTTAGAATAGATATATTTTCTATAAGATAAGTAATTATGTTCACACACCCAGTGTTGTGGTACGACGGTAATCGTAATTGATACCCACGACACAAGGAATCCAAGAGTGACGTGTCTGTTGGGCGTTTATTTGCTTATCTATTTACAGTGTCTTTCTTTGATTTTTCTTTCAGAAAAGTAGCAATTTTAGACTTTATTTAATTCTTTGACTAGAATTTTTTTTTTATCATTATGAGTTTATCTCATTCGATTGGCAACAAACTAAAGCTAAATTATGGATCATCAAAAAATAACCAAGCACATGTTGTTGGCTGATTCTTCTAGATTCTTGGACACGCGCGAGGAATCGGCGAAAATTTACATTAAATTTTTAAGTTCACGTGTTTTTAAAGTTGACGTTTCTATATGATTCTTGTGATTTCAATGAATAAAAACCTATTGAATTTGACTGACTACCTTTCTACCTGTCGAGGAAATCTGATACAAGTAGTTTTTGTATAAGTACAAATAAATAAGTTATCAGCTTGCCAAATACTACACTAGAAACTAAATTGTGTCCGTAACCTTTCCTAACTTCACTTGACGTCTTTATTACTTAGTTTGAGATAAGAGGCATGGAAGGTATTACATCCCACAGAGGCAAAATACTGAACTCAGTATGCCAATTGACAGTATTAAGTATTTTTTGTCTTATTAAATATACACGTACTTGCTTCTTCCGAACTAAGTAGGTAGTTATTTATATTCTGTATTGCTAAGTTTCCAGCTGATTTAAATTATGGCAATGGTGAACAAATGAAAACTTTATGAGCTGCGCTCTACAGTTCATTCTGTCTCTGATGTGGATATATCCAATTGTCCCAATTTGTCCCGTTTCAGATTGGACAAAGGGCTGACTCGCTCGATGTCTTTCTAAACGAGTTCATCCAATAATTCTAACATTTCTAACTCGATGATTTCTCGGCGAATCGAATCCTTTCGTGTAAATGACTTCAGTAAAATAATTTCTCAGGAATGAAATTTTTCGCTTTACAGGCATCGGCACGTTGGCTCGACTGCGTGTGCGTTATATTTGTTATACCTACCAGCTATATTCCTATTAAGTATATTAATTTTGGAAGTCATTGCTATATTAATATTATGTCTAAGAGAACGTTTTGAGCTTATGTTGCACTTTTCTAAACTCGCACCCTTAGTTGAGCCACAAGTTAGGTTCCATTTACAATGCCGGTTGTGCCTTACTTTTAATGGCAAGCAAACCTCATTACAGTGTAAGTGCCGCTGCGATCTCGACCTTGTATGCTGCATGCACGCTAGAGATGGGCAAACTCATCGACTTATGTAAAAAACATACCTACACTTTAAAATCTTACACAAATCCTAGTATCGGTTTTAACACTGTTTTCTGCCTGGCCATTCGACATTGCGTGATATGGTGCCCCGGTCAAATGCTGAATTCCGTTTAACCGACAAAATGTTTCAAATTCATTCGAACAAAAATTGGTAGCATTGTCAGTGACCAAAGTCCGCACTAAACCAAATCTACTAAACATTTCGCATAGTCTACTAATAACCGAATCACTATCGGTCTTTTGCATTACAAAGCATTCCACCCATTTAGAATGACCGTCAATTGCAATTAAAAACTGTTTACCGCCCAACATAAACATATCTAAATGCACGCGCTCCCAAGCGCGCTCGGGGTATGGCCACGGCGCTAGCGGCGTCTTTGGTGGGCTACTGCGGAGCGTGTTGCAAACGCTGCATGAACCTATCTTTTCTTCAATGTGTTTGTCGATGTTTGGCCACCACATACGCGTTCTAGCTTCAGATTTCGTTTTAACCACACCAAAATGCGAGTTGTGCAATTCATCCAACAGTCTTTCACGAAAGCAAGAAGGAATAACTATTTTGTGGCCACGCAAAATACATTCATTTTCGACAGCTAAATCCCAACGACACAAAAAATATGGACGCAAATCAGAGTTCATGATTTTAGACGGCCAACCGTTATTAATAAATGCAATCACCTGCCTCAAAACCGCGTCCCGAGCGGTTTCCACTCGGATGTCATTCATAGTTAAAGGTAGTAAAACGGATTCACCAATGAAATTTATATACAAAGAGCGATCAATTTCTCCAAACTCATTTAATTCAGTGGCCACGGATCTTGACAAAAAATCAGCGACATTATCATCACTCTTTACGTATTCAATTCTGAAATTATATGCTGATAAAAACAAAGCATACCTTTGTAATCTATTCGCGGCTAAAACGGGCACTCCTTTTTCCTTACCAAAAATGGACAAAAGAGGTTTATGGTCCGTGCGCAATACAAATGGCACCGTACGTCCATACAAATAATGATTAAACTTCTTAATCGCAAAAACAATAGCGGTCGCTTCTTTCTGAATTTGTGCATAATTCGTCTCGGCTTTCGACAAGGAACGAGAAGCATAAGCCACCACCCGTTCGGAGCCGTCGGGTTGCTTCTGCGCGAGCACCGCGCCTAGGCCTGCGGGCCCCGCGTCGCACGTCACTATAGTGGAATACTCCGGGTGATAGTGGGCCAACACGCGTTCCGAAGCCAGCTCATTTTTAATTGTTGCAAATGCGTCTGACTGAGCTTTATCCCATGTCCATTTTATACCTTTTTTCAATAAGTTATTTAGAGGGCTTAGCACCGAAGACGTATTTGGAACAAAACAACGGTAATAGTTGACCATTCCTAAAAATGACTTCAATTCGTTAACGTTCTTGGGGGCTGAGCAATTTAAAATAGCTTCAATTTTACTGTTTGATTTATGCAGCCCGTCTTTATTTATTTTATAGCCTAGATACTCCACTGAGCTTTTAAATAATTCACATTTATCGCGCTTCAATCGCAACCCAGCATCTTGCAACCTCTTCAGAACCTGTTCTAATCTTTCTAAATGCAACGTCCTATTAGGAGCAGTGATTAAAATATCATCCAAATAAATACATATACCATCTATGTCACCCAAAAGCTGTTCCATTGTGCGTTGAAAAATAAATGGCGCGTTAGCTAACCCTAGTACGAGCCTAGTATACCTATACAACCCTTTATGTGTGTTTATACAACACCATTTCTTCGAGTCATCGAGCTCCAGTTGAAGATAAGCCAATTTTAAGTCTAACTTGCTGAATTCTACTCCACCATGAAGCTTGGCAAATAAATCTTCAATACGAGGAAGTGTGTAATTGTCTAGATATAAGGCCTTGTTTAATGTTACAGAAAAATCCCCACAAATTCTAACGTTACCATCCGGTTTCAACACTGGCACAATGGGCGTAGCTACGTCTGAGTGATCGACTTTTTCTAATATACCTGCAGCCAATAATCGCTCCAGCTCCCGTTCTATTTTGGGCTTCAAAGCAAGGGGCACTGGTCGAGGCTTAAAAAACTTTAAGTGCGCATCAGGTTTTATTTTCAAGCTGACTTTATATTTATTAAACCTGCCTAATTCGTCAGAGAAAAGCTTTGAATATCTTCTCACGAGATCATCACTAGCGTTGTTTATCGATAAACTGTTACAATTCAAAGTACACAAATGTAAATTAAATAATCTCATAAAATCGCGACCCAAAAGAGGCAGACGTTTCTCATTTGTTTTGATAACAAAGAAAACCAATTGCTTACTGCGGCCTTCAAAGGTCACTGGCAATGATAAACAACCCATTGGTGAAATTTTCACGCCCGTATAAAAGTTAAAAACCTCATTACACGGCTGCAAACGGTAACTCTCGTTATCGCAACTGAACAGCTGTTGATAGATCACTGTCGGTAAAACAGAAACAGCACTGCCACAATCAATTTCACAGAGAATTTCTTTATCATCTAACATGACTTTCCGCGAGATTGGTTCGTCCTTACACAAGTTTTTTATATTAAATAAATTATAAATACCTTCGCCAGCGTCATCGTCATCCGTTCCCAAAAAATTGCTATCACTTATCTTAGCCCTGCACACCTTTTTAAGATGGCCTTTTTTGTTACACTTTTGACAGGTATAATTTACGAAACGGCACTTTTCTTTTGAGTGATTTTTATAACCGCACACATCACAGCACTTTGACACTCGTGAATGATCCCCGGATGAGGCACCGCCCGGTCGCTGCAACGCGAACACAGGCTGCGCCTGCGCCGCCTCCACGATGCCCGCGCCAGCCGCGCCGGCCGCGGCGTTGCCAGCTCGCGCGGTCTGCAACGCAGTGCGCGCACACCGCACGCTCTGCGCCAGCTCCAACGCCTTGTTGAAACTCAAGGTTTCGATGCTTTCAGCAAACAGCTTTTCTTTCTCCTTGGTATTCTCTAATCCCAAGACGAACCTGTCGCGCAAAGCGGTATCTAACTCCGACGTGAATCCGCAGTACTGAGCCAAATTACGCACTCGCGCAGCCCATTCGGCTAGGTCTTCTCCCGGTCGTTGTTCCGCCTTGTAAAACCTGTACCTTTCGGCGAACGTACTCTTTTTTGATTGTAAGTGGACGTCCAACTTTTCCAAAAGAGTTTTGTACTCGACGCTATCCAAACTTTTAGGAAAAACCAAATCTCTTGCGACGCGGTACGTATCTTCCACCAGCGCAGTGAGCAAAAGAGCTCGCCTTTTTATACCAGACTTATCGGTGTCGTCTACGATGTCGTTCGCCGTACAGTACTGGATAAATCGACTCTTGAAAATGCTCCACTCTTGCACGCGGTGATCAAATGAGAGGTTGCCGCCGAACACCATTATATTTGCTTTTGCGTGTTCACTTGTCATTGCAAACACAAAACTTGTAACAAAGTCACTCAAAAACACACGTGAATAAGAAATCGTCGCCAAATGTTCTGTATTTAAGGGAATAATAACCAAGCAAACACGGCATTCACTTGAACTCGTTTAATGGCTGACAACCGACTGACCACCGTCAATATAACTACCCTCATCTAGAATAATGAGTACCTACATATACCACAAGTATATTTTATTTTTATTTTTATTTTATTGTTTTAGGAACGACAAACAGTCATACATTAGATTATTAGTTACAAACTAAAGTGAACAATGTTAGGTAAATGTATGACCCACAACGTCATCCACAGATTCAATAATAAATACACGACGTATTCAATTTGCAAAACAAGTGTAATCAAGACAGCAATCTGTGGTGAAGTGAAATAATTCGTATTATGGATTGCGCTTGCTTGTACTCAACCATACATTGTCCTTCAGAGACGCTAAGGGCGATTCACTCCATTCAGATCTCTGAACATCGAGTGCTGGGCTGGTGGATCGTCTTTTTAAAAGCTGCTTTAAACAGCAATGTACCGTTGTCGCGTAAATCCCAACGTTAATTGCTGATAAATATTATAACATCGTCGTTCAGCAACGCCATCTATCCGCGACAAACATCACGATGTTGCTATCGAAAATTTTCTCGCAATTTCTAGACATGATTGCATAAGTTGAATGATAACGCGATGCGATGCTTAATAGTTTGAGACTAAATTAGGTTTTGGGTGTAACAGGTCATTTATATTTTTTATGCTTTATTTTTCACACAAATTAACACTTACAAAAGACAGAATGATATGTTAAGTACAAAAGCGAGCTTAGCACTATAAAGAGTTTTCCTCCAGTAAACCTGTGAGTGTAGAGAAAGGTGATTATAGAAGTAGGGTCGTGTACAGAAACAAATAATATATACTAGCTTAAAGCTACATATACTATGTATAGAGTATACTGGGTATACTACAATATATTATATGCTATAAAATAGGGTTAAGCTTAGCATAGATAGTAAATGAGTCGCTGAAGCGGATAGATTGGTGAAAGGGACTACATGGTATACTGCGAGGGACCAGAAATTCAAAGCGCTAAGATATAGGGGGTTATTTTTAAATTCTATCTCATCTCTAATACTTGTCGTTCGTCGCGTCGTTGGCGGTGAAATTGTGTTACACTAGAAACTACTCGTCGTTATACCGAAGAGTCAGTCAAGACAGTCGACATTGTTGGAAAAGTATGATGGCCCTCAATATTCTTCGTAGAAATATATGGAAATAAGGCAAATAAGCTTATTTCGTTTCTTATATGTGAAAACATCTTAATGGTAAATAGTATCTTAAGAAGTTGTCTATCTAGTTATAAATACTGTTTGTTTTCCGAATAAAATAAAATTAAATAAATAAATAAATTGTACATGTCAATTCCTGTCCATCCAAAGGTTGTCTGGAAGAGATCGCTTTAAGCGATAAGACCGCCCATTAGATTGTAATTTGCTGTGTTATTTGTAAGAAACTTATTATGTGGTGTTCAATAAAGTGTTATCTATCTATCTAATAAATTTTGTTTTTGTTGTATACTTTTGCGATATTTACTTACTTACTTACATATTATAGGACCAGAATATGAAATTATACTACGAGTATCATTTATTAATTAATAGAGCCGGTGTCACTGAGCTCATGTATCTGTAAACAATTTCGGATCGTTGATACGTCAGGTAATTTCGTACTAACGTACTAAAACGATTTAAAACGGTAGCGATATGTGCTACTTCAAATCGTCAAGGCGCTTAGTTATGGCGCTGACTGAGGTATATAGTATTATAATATCTGTGACTGGGGTAATATAGAACTACTTTTGAAGACCCGGGTAGGTAGGCCCGTAGGTGAAAATAAAATCGGTTTATTCTGAAGGATGATTAACTTGTGTCTGTTTTTATAAATATCTTAGATAGATAGATTATTGAAAATACGTTATTGCATAAGATAAATTAAGTACTTAGTCGAACTTAATGCTAATTAGCAATTCATTCCAGCTGTGTGTAATAAAGATTTTAATTAATAAAAAATAACTAGCAACAAAATATAAGTAAAATACATACATACTACAAATAGTTAAATGAAAAAAAAACGTAAATCAAAAGTGCAGAAAACCAAGAATTGGCAAATTCATTTTTCATTTGTTTTTGTGTGAATTGAAATCACTGTCTGAAACTTCCCGTCTTCATCTGATTACACCCTTCACAAATTATATACAATCTCATGAATTCAAATTTCCGTCCCTGATTATCATTTAAATAGATATCGTACTTTATCCTTGTTTTGATTAAATTGTGACAGGTTCACGATTCGCCATGAAATACATACTTATACTTATTTAGACAGGAATGTACCTAAAGACCAAAAGTTCTTGAATATGACTATGTCGTCGTATAAATAATAATAAATAAATAATGCTGGTCATTTTTCACACAGCATCATCTAGCCCCAAACTAAACAGCGCTTGTATTATGGGAACTACAAGACTGATATACTAATTGTAGTTTTTCTTTATATATACTAATTATACATAAACACCCAGACCCGTAGTGAACCTTCTGAACATTGCCACTGTTATTTATTCTATGACATGAGCTTTGAGCTTTGCACGTACTAATTACTCCGTAATCTCTGACTTTGATTTGCTTTGTTGCGCTTAGCTTGAATAAATGATGATTTAATTTCGGGTAGTATTCAAATGTTTTGTGAGATTGGTTCGTGCAATGCATGATAGTTAGGGTAGACTAGGGGCTGCAAAGATTTAGTAGGTAGCCCGCCGATTCTTTGTTAAACCAGGTGTGTTAAGGACCTCGAAACATAAGGTCGACCTCAATTCAGTCCTCGATTCTATAGTCTCACTGCACACTACAGATTGTACGACAAATATATACACAATTTGTGAGACTTTCTACGTGATTTGACGTATCGATTCGGTAAGTTAGCTTAATCAGGAGGTCAAAAAGCGTGACAGTTCACGCTTTTTGACCTCCTGATCCTGACCTCCTCCCCAATCCGAAAATTAACCAAAATGAAAGTGCTTTGGGTCGGTCTCGTACTTACCTGATGAAAAAGAGTAGGAGAGCTCGATTATAATATTATACGATAAGCATGAAGTGGGTATTATTATCTAATCAGAACGTGTTCATACAAATTTCTCGCTTCAAATGTAAACTCAATATGAATCATTATCATCAGAGAACGCAGCATTCTTCATACTTGGAGATTTTTCATTCATTTCTGCCTTAAAAAGCAGGAGAATGCTTTCAATACTGAGACGATTCTTCGTTAATTGGGCTAAAAACCTTGTGCGTTCTCGTTTAAAACTTCATAACTTTTAAGAGGATACCGTCCAATTAACCTCCCCTCTTCCGAAATCACTGAACAAAGAATAATCTTTCCTAATAAATCTCGTTGACCTAAAATTATTAAAAATAAGGGCATCGTTTTTATAGTGGGGAAAAATTTAATATGTATCTCGGTGGCACGGCGGGCTGAGACGTATGTAGCGCTGGTTCGATTCCCGCTACGGAAAAAAAAATGCAGATATTAATACAAGAATGCTTCACGAATATATTCCATGCTTTGTTCACAAGTTTTAGAAATTACACCGAAAATTACTAATTAATAACATAATATTGTTGTATTAAACATGCTGTATTATTGACATTACTAGTATACCGAACTTAAATTACGGGGTTCATGTACCTTCCTATTACTATGTTATTTTAAGACCTCCTAAAATGTACATAAACAAATGTACAATAAACAAATTAAAAAAAACATCATTCATAACATTGATATGTATGAAATTGTGAAGTAATTATATATATACATATATATATATATACAATAGAAGCTCGTGATTTAACATGCCTATGTCCTTGGTAATTTGGTTTGAAAAGTTTTAACCCACACGGCACGTGTTAATAGGCACATACATTTTTCAAGTGAAAAAACCCATTAGTGCACGACCGGGTTCGAACCTCACGACCTCACCATCTCACTACCGCCCACTAGGCTAACACAGCTTTTTAAGCGCATAAATCAATTATTTTCCGGTAAATGTTTCTTGAAACATGACTCAGAAAAAGTATTTCCTTTAATTCTATAATCCTTACAGATTGTAGTAAAAAATCTACTAATGAGAAAATACAGTTGTTCGCTAACTATTTCAACTCGTAAATCTAATACTGGGGGTTGGAACAACATCGCAGTTTGAAAAATAGTTACTTTTATTTTGGGATCTACCTTCAGTAAGCAATAATTAGTTGTAATAAATGTATGAAATTGGACCAATAGGGAATACAGTTAATGGAATAACTGTGTATTATTCGATCAGGGTTTTTTAAACTTGTGTGGGTATACTTGCTGGTTTGACGTTTTAGTAAAGCAAGGATTTGGTGTGTTTGACAGGCGATGTTGTCCATTACACTAGTAATAAATTAGTCGATCATACCTGCTTGAATATATTTACTTTAGTACAGTTAGAAGTTAGAAAAGCGTTCTTTATTGGACCTGCTGAATACCTTTGTAAACCCCTGAAGGGATTAATTCATTAAATCCGTGGATCAATAAACTTTTTGGCTGTTGATTACATTTAGCTAGTGCTGGTTTATAAATATTATTTGAGTAGTCGTAAGCAAGTGCGAGTGACTGATGAAAATTAAATTTTGCTAAGCTAAATGTAAAATATGGTTTGGTACGGCTGTTGAGTGCCATATCACACAAAATAAATATACACATACTAAAACAATGTAGCCGCTTATTTTAGATTATTTAATGGTGGACTCTTTTAAATTATGTTATTAATTTTTGAACAATCTTTTAATTGGGTTTTAAAAAGACAATTTGATTATTATTATGACTAATGACTGATATTTGTCTTTCGCAGCCTGGCAAAGGAAGTTCTGTGAATATGTATTTTGATAATAATAATGTAACTATGTACTAGTAGGTAAAACAAAAAATACAGATGAAACAGCTAGCTATCTAAAGACCGTTGCAAACGATCTTTAGATAACTCAACTGATCCAGATCACTACCAGGCGGAAGCGTTCCCAAAATACTGGCCGCATTGCCACGCTGAATGCAATGCGTTGACCCAGATAAGAGCCAGCTCTCTTGTTACGCGTCGTTTCGACCAGTCGCCCAGAAATAATTTTGAAAACGCGTAGGGCCCCGGTTCCCCACGGATCCAGAGTTTCAACCCCAAAAGGCTCAAATAAGTAAGCTCTGTCGAGACTTCTATATTTGCGCCTCTTGAGATCCTCGGCCGAATCAGCCGCCGACAGATGAGATGGTGCTAGGGTATCTACGCATGTGGCGTCCCATACCAAAGGCCTTCCCTTCTCCCAAGGGACAAGGGTTACATATTAATGTAATATTAGTACGTGGCTTATTACAAAGTGTGGTAGCACTTGGCATTGGTATTGTATCAAATCTATGTTGTTTAACACCTTTATTCATAATCACTCCAAAATTTTATCAGCTTGATAAAAGTTGACCGCCTCTATCCATTTTTTAGTGTTAGAAAAGGCTAAAGTTAATAAGAGAGATTATGAATAAGAGGGTCTTGGGGACTTGTAATTAAATTCAATGTAATTTATTCCATTAAGATACATAATAGTACGCTTGGAAATTTCAAAAACAAATGAATAGTAATAATAATAACAAAACAATTATAAGAATAAGTAAGTACCTATTTAAAAATAAAAAAACATAATGATATGGTAACTAACATCGTCATATTGTATGGAATTTATCTGCAAGAACAGATAGCAGAGAGAGTAAAAAGAGATTTTTCCATCAACTAGTGTTATACCGATGAGAGTCACCGTTTAATTTAAAGTTTTCAGTATTCAATGTGTATCGTAGTTTATGCGGAATTTAAGTACACACTATTTCTTACACAAATAAAAATGTTGCCAGAGACTAACCATTTATTTAATGTTCTCAGTATTCAAATATATTATCCAGCCACGTTTTACCTATATTGCGTTGGAAGCACTAAATTAAATAAAACAAAATTTCAGCCTAAAATATCGATATCTTTAGTTAAATTATTAAATCAAAGTTTAATTATGTCTTGGTATTATAACACGACATACATATTTTTGTCAATCTTTACGCAGTCACAGAGACTCAAAAATAGTTTGATGTCTAAATTTATGGAGTTCATTGAATAGATGCCTTTGCAGATAAATTATATTTTCCAAATAAGTAATAACTTATTTGGAAAATAAGTAATAACTTATATCGCAATAAATTAATAATTTAGTACAATATATAATTTCACAGTTGGATTGCTTTGTTAGCTGTTTTACATAACGGCTAGCTGCTTCACAAAACCGCAGTTTACTAATCCGGCGTATTGACATCCAGCCGAAATGTCATTGGGATGCATTTAACAAACAGTCTTTCAATGTTTAACCGTATTGTAACCAGAAAAGAAGTTATTTTTTTTTAATTACAAAACTGCTACAACATTTGTGAAGTGGCTATATATCGTCAGCCACATTGGAAAACGCGAACGCTCTAACAATCTTGCTTACCGCTGTTTATCCGTATTACAATCCGGCTAGACATTAATACGCCGGATTAGAAAAAATGCGGATTTGTAAAGCAGCTACCCGTTATAAAAAAGAGCAGATTATATGTTTTCGCTGCATATATTATACAATCAAACGTTATTTGGTTTTAAAGTGTTTACCTAAACTTAAGGGCAACCACAAGATTTTTATATTTTTTGGACTATAATAAAAACAAAAAATACATTTTGCTTTGATTACTTGGTAATTAAAGTATATTACCCATTACATTAAGGAAGATCTTACACAGATATGGGTCTCTTTGGGTATATGAAAGGTTTCAAGGAACAGCTACCTAATTAATTACTTTACGAGCTAAATTGTAATACAATCTTGTGTACCACAGTACACAAAATTAAATGATAATTGATAACATTAATATTATTTAATTATACAACATCATAATTTTAATCAACTCCGTCCGGTATTATTTGTAATAAGTATACAAATAATACCGTCGTGGATCGAACCCGTGACCTTGCCCTTAGTACAGTCAGAACGTACAAATACCAAAAGTAGATTTACAGTTTCGATCTTCAAAGTTCTTTAATCTTTTTGAAAGTCTACGGGACTTAAGTTCAAAGTTTAAGGCTACATTTAATCCTTGGACCTTAACTATACGCAGTTTAAAGTTACCATCTCTTGTTAAACCCGAAGATAAAGAGAAACTAGAAACTTAAATCGTTAATCTACTTTTGACGCTGAATGGTCGAGGGTGATGTTACATTCAGCCACAGGGTCCGATCACATCCATTAGTTGACTTAAAGTTGATTTAGCATATGATGAAATACCTTTATTCATACAGCTATTTGTACAAGTAGGTACATACAAAAAATACAGATCAAACAGCTTGTTATCTAAAGACCGTTCCAAACGATCTATAGATAGGTCTGATCCAGATTCTAGTCTAACTTATCCTACCAAATCTGTTATTTACTACTCAAACTTTATAACATATTCATTGTATGTGAATCATAACGTAAACATGTTATGAATATTATTTACATACAATACATACCTACAACTGTCTTAAATGTAACTACATAATTTATTTTTAGATCTGTGTATTGCATCTACTGATCTGAGAATGTCCATTATGGTCGTGAGCATGTTTTATCAGCAATTGCAGGAGCCCGTATATACGTTCACCATAAGAGTTTGTTTGTTTATTCGTCTGTTGCCATTTATTGGATTGTAATGTGGCTTTTGGTAAACGATTTGTATGCCTTCAATGGTTGTTCTTAGATTTTATTGTCACAAATCACTAGGGGGCGCGGCAATTGATTATAAAAATACTAAATAAAGGGTTATACAATTTTGTTAAAAATAGCTTGTTTCTTGTTTGTGGTTTCTTCTGTTTTCGAGTTTCAAGTCTTCAATAAAACCGTTGTCGTAGATGGCACTTAACTCCGGTAACCTAGCTTTATGATGTCTACAATACTCATACAGCTAGATAACCAAAGATAATTAACCAATCTACCTCATATCTTGATCTCTTCTTTCTTGTCTCTTCTATCGATTGCGGAGTACTCCTCCATTCTGTCTCCACATTGCTTGTGTTTTCTTGCTTCCAATATTCTGTCAATCGTTTTCAAATTCTTGAAACATTGTGGTGAAGATCCTTTGAAGAGGCCACTGGAATCCCTGAAAAGTGATAAGAGCTACACTTAGAAAAAACACAAACAAAAAACATAAATCAATAACAATAACACGTTTATGACTGCCGAGCTCACAATAATCATCATCTTTCAATAAAACGCTTTTATGTAACTACCTAATAAAACCCACAAAAACACAACGTTTTTGCCACCATGCTCAGTGGTCATCAGAAGAACGAAACGTCATATTCGAAAAAAAAACGCGCGTACAAAAAGATTCCAAGAGAAAAAGTTTTTACGGCGAGCCCACCGCGGTCGCTCAGGTGCAAATGACTTGTGCAAAGATATTCGTTAGACGGCGACTAACTTCGTGGAACTGTTTATTTAGGTAAATATACCTATTACTATGTGAAAAACAATCACCAGCTTAATATGATCCCTCATTTGCCACCGGTGGTGAAATACGTGCGATGGTGCGAAGAGCCATGTATAATTGGTCGACAGACACCATGTGACCGTGACAGCAAGTAAAGGAAACAGCGGCCTAGAAACTGTTGTCTGTCATTGTTGAATTTTCCTTACTTTGCGTAACTTTTCCTTGGATCTTCAAACAATCATGACCGATAAAAACCCCACCACTATCCTTAGATACCTATTTAAAGCTGTTCTCGTGCGTTTTTTGCACTATAAGGTTCTACCAAGTTCATCTATCAAATTTGGAGACCTTATAATACCTTTAATCGCGTAGGTATATTTCTCCGAGAAAGTTGATTACAACTGGTGAGATGATATTCGGAAAACTGGAAGTGGCTGCTGGCGAGTAAAGATCATGGCAGGCTTTATTCTCTGTAATTATGCTAGTGTTATTTTAGATTTCAAAAACTTCATAACTTTTTCTGAGGCATCCAGTTAATTTTTTAGTTTAGCTTGTGTTTGTTATACGGCTAATTTTTAGCACGAGTACCACAATATTTGATAGTGTAAACAACAATTATCACTCCTGTTTAACTGGTATTTTGAATAAAAGTGACTAGCTTTTTCGTCCGAGACTCAATTCTTGAATACTTTTCTATTCCAGTCAACTCAAATAGCGCAATGGAAAATTGCTTTAAATGGAAAACAAAGTGCATGTCTTTTTACTACTAGTTTCTAGTCCAGTAAAACGAATTATCAGCTCTTCTTTCATCAGCGCAGTTTGATTAAAACTATCAGTGTGTTCTGAAAATGCGAACAGGATTAACCAGTTAAACGTAACGGACATACCGCCGCCAGGACGTTACGCACCGTCCTTCACTCGTGGCTTGCTTATTAAATACCATTCGTTCGAATTGGTTTGCGTGCGACAGTACTTGGTATTCATACAACGCTTGAATATGTGTTTTTTGTCGTTCCTGTGGAATCGCTGGACGTGAGTACTTTGCTTGATGATTCACTTACAAACTATGAAAATGAATTTTGTCCACAAGTCAAAATTGAAAGTATGGCTAATTAATACTATTTTTCGTAGGTTTTGCTGACGCTTCGTACTCGCAGCTTATTTAGTAGCACTTTATCGTGCAACCAATCGCGACCGATTTTATTTTCAAAGTAAGTACGTCCATACTAATACTTCAAATGGCCAGTGCTATGACGTGTTGGAGAATATAGGCGAAACCAATCACCATCTCTTCGCTACAGCCCAAATTATCAATATCCATTACTCATGGTCCAAAAAGAGAACCCGAAAAGCTTTTAATGACTGACTCAGTAAATTATATTTCGCAGATCAACCAGAGTAATGCAAGCAGTCATTACTGAGAAATACCAAGCTACTTCTACAACAAAGCCTTGGATTAAAGTCTGCAGGAAAACTATAACTAAGGCCAGGTTTAGGCTTTATCTAGATTTAGAACAGTCACGACTTGTCATGAGGTCAATCGTGCCAAGATCATTACAGTTTGCGCCAAACATAAATGCGTCTGAGAATAACGTAGTTTTCGCAACTATCTACAAAATAATGACAATGGAGAAATATTAGATCACTGACATTACGCAGGGTTATCAAGAAACAACCAGTGACACAAGAAAAAAAATATAAATAGCTTAGCATTCAATTGAAAATCGAGAAAATATATCCAGGTTCAAATTTAAAACAAACTTTGTAGCAAAGAGTGGGCATTAATTGAATTTTATTGAAAGAAAATCAACAAGAAAATATACTATAGTTCATTTCTTTTCTGATTATGAAGTTTTAAAAAACATGATGCAGCTCTCAAACACGTCACAACTACACCAATAACCTATCTACATCGTAATCATAGGCCTTTTACATATATAAAAGATGATTTAAGCAGCATTCGATTGCGAGTAGCAGCACTTGTGCAAAGAACTAGTAAGGCCGATACGGGAGCGACAGCCACAACCGTATATCTGACAGACAAATTGAGTTCCTGGTGAAGTAGGAGGAAGAGCAGCGAGTCGGTGTCAAATAACGTTCGTATGGGGCAGTAGAGCAAATAATAAAAAATACACGAGCCAAAAAACAAGCGAATCTATGGATAGAAACAAGAATTAGAGGCTTCAAGCCTTAATTTAATGCAAGTGACTAAACCGTGCCCATTTAAGGCATCGGTAATTGCTGTGGAAACTCCTGTAATAGCTTATTCTAACTGATCAGACCAGTTCTGCCATCTGGGGCTCTAAGGCCTCATTCACATTGGTTGTTCGTGTCAAAATACCACGACTATACCAATCAGAGACATACATTGGAGAGGCTCTCCATTATCAGATTCAAAAAGTCTTATTCAATTTCAATTATTTTATTCAAAAAAGTCTACAGACCATTTTTAATGCTTAACTTATATATGTATCTCAATTAAAAACCTCTCAATAATAGGTATATAGCTGGGGTGAATATAAAGTGATGATTTAAATATTTTATGAATCTGTGGTCCACTTTAGTGACATGGCAACAATATAACATCCCATTCGTTGGAATCAAGTTGAATCAGTTGAAATCACAAAATAGATGGATCAAATATGTGCAAAACCACAGTGTAAAAAATCTCTTACATCGAAAAACGGCACTAACATAGCAGACTGACTGCTTTAATGGCAGACACCTAGTAAATTATGGCGACGTACTTTCGACACATTCGCCGAGATACCGGCCCCAGACAATTATTAAGAACTCGTTTATAATTTACGAGACAAATTCACATTAACATTGGCGTAATTATGTAGTTTTAGATAAGTACAGAAACCTGTTTTATGAGGAAATGTAATCACAAAAAATATATTACTGCAAGTCACGTCTCATTTCATTTTCCTAGCAAATTCAATATTTCATCTAACCATAATCTGCCTCGAACAACGTTATTAAAGATAAGATGAGAAAAAGATAAATGTTTATTGGACACAAAATCTTTACATATTACAGACATTGAAAAGCACAAGTTTACGATACTTAAATGAAAATAATGTTGAATTATAACGCTCTTTAAAAACTCGGATTTCTCAATTAAATACTCAAAGAGTTCAGGTATGTATTTATGTATTATGTTATAAGTGTAACTCGATATTCGCTCCATAACCTGCCCTTATACAAGAACAATTTCACTAAAAGCCTTGCCTTGGTATACCTTGGTAATAAAGCCTCTGTACAATATTTTTAAATACTTTTTCGGACGGCATTGAATTAATTTCCGAAGTCTCTAGTCTACAATTCTGCGAATCTAGAACCAATTTGATATTTGATATTTATTTATTTTTACCATTTTACCATTTCATTATAGTTACATAACATTGGCATGTCAAAGTATACATTTTCATGTTCTTAATCTAAAAATATTAAAGTGTACATAAATTCTTAATCTAGATATTTCCACTATGCATGCAAATCAGAAAATGAACAACTCATGTATTCAGTAACATGATAAAAAGGGTGACATTCAAAGAATTCCTTTAATTTAGATTTAAATTGGTTAAGCGGTAGCCGTGTGATTTCTAAATGCAATTTATTGTACATATCTAGCTTTTGACAGATACCCAGTTTATACGTCTTAACAAGTCTAGTTTTTGGATTTTTCGGGTGTTATAATGGTGTTATAATGGCCAATTTCTCCAAGCTGCTGATTTAGATAGGTTTAACATAATCTTAGTAACTTGTCATCGAAATATTTAGTCCAATATATGTCCATTTAAATAGTTATACAACTACTTAAATAAAAAAATAAACAATTAAACAATCTACAAAATATTAAAGTAGGGAATGAAGTCTGTTTTGTACCTGTAGTAATAAGACTACAGGTAGAAAACAGGTAGGACTACAGTAATAATACACAGTTCAAGTCACCGAACGCAGGCAAGGGTACCCAAAAGGCTGGCGACATTACCTGGTTGAATAGCAATGCAAATTTTCTGAGTTTAAAGATGATGATGATGGTGATGAAAGATCGAAAAGTACAAGATCTGAACAATTTAACAAATTAAAGGCTTCAAAGCGTGCCGAAGTTTTCGTTCCCAGTAACCTAACCTTCTAAGGTTTTTTCTTTAACAACCAGCCTTCACGTTACTTCACAAAATCACTTTGAAAATCACAATGCTGACAAGCCGAAAAAACATTTCTTTATTTTGTCTACTTTTGTCTCTGGCAGGGAAGACTGAACCATAGATTTCTACTTGAAGAAGCACTGTGTTTACCCCTGCTGGAATCTTTAATATTTTGAACTTATAGCTACTATCCACGGATACGCTGGATAAAAAGTAGCCTATGTTATTTTAATTCATGAACTATACTAGATTTACGGAAATTATTATCTTAGTGTCTACTAATCAGCCAAGCAATGCTTCCTTCTATTAAATCATAAATGTTTTAATTTAGATATTTGTTACTAATAATCTCATAAAAAATATAATCGCGGACAAAGTTGCAGGCGTTCCACTAATCTTTATAATAATATTTATATCATATAATTTAATTTATTATGTGTTTAATATGTTCATTTTGTCACGTGTTCCTAGTTGATTTGGATCGAATGATAGAATCAAAAATACTGTTACCCAACAGTATTTGATTCTATCACACACGTGCACAAAATAAACATTTTAAACAACTAATTCCCACCTACACAAACTTGTACCTAATTCTTGCGTTTGCCTAATCTGAAACACAATCACGCATATATTTTGATTTATCGAGAACGCATTGGTTCTGATTTGTATTCTTGCTTGTCAAATTCATAGTAAGCAGAGTCGTCTGAATTCATAATATAAATATGAATGTTTGTATTAAGGGGCAGGTGTGGGCAGAGTGACCGCGATTTTTTACACTTTTCCAGCCCTTTATGAATCAAGCAGAAACAGACTGCGAGATGCACGAAATCCTTTCATATTACTGTATCTTGAAACACGTGGTCTTATTCCGGGTAACCATACCATATGGTGCCAGATTATGCTAACCAAGAAACAACCAGAGACACTATAAATGAATAAATCAACACGTCGACAAAATTTGCGGTTTTTAAAACAATTTCATGTGCCAAATTGCGCCAAAATTGTGTACCTACATAATTTTAACACGCGACGATTTTGGGTTGTGGTGATGATTAGTGCATTTTAACGAAGAAATAGTTTGAACTACAATAACTCTACTCATTCATAACTACATTTGAATCGATTCATTCATTATCGACCATGCTTAACGGTGGCGGCAATCACTACTAGAATAAATAATGCAATAAAAACTACATTTATCCTACTGTGATCTTTGAACTGTGGCGATTTGCTACGGGGACATAGTACTTACACCTACGTTGTTTAAGAATGACCGCATCATTTACCTCGAATGTCAAATTTTATGGCGACTATTTATACAATATACATATATATATATATATATACTATATACATACATAGTGCAGCTTTGATTTGAATATTGTCGAAGTCATTACGCTGGACAATTCAAAATGACGGAACTTATTTAAATAAGTATTTTTTATTTGTCTATTGCTATGAGATAAATATATTTGGGTACCTATCGCATTAAATTAATCGTTTATATATTACCTTCTTAGAAGTGGAGTAACTAATTTCAATGACACACAGGTACAACTAAAAATAAACAAACACATAACTACCATCTCCCGTAATGTCCTAGTAACGGAAAAACCAGGATTTAAATTGCAATCAATATATATATATATATATATATATATACTACACATTTAGTAGGCTAGTATGGTACCATTCCTTCTCACGGGTAAATAATTCAGTTTTTGTTTTGCATGGTATACAGTGTATAGCCACATATGGCAAAGTACAGGTGTCACACGTACCGTAGTACATGTACGGAGACAGGTGAACGGCGAGGGCTCATTAATAACCAGGCATGAATGGACTGATGGATGGTACGAATTAAATACTAAGAAAACACAATTTATAAAACGGGACACAACACAAGATTCAGCATACGAATGTATGAGCACGCGTGGCATTGAAATTTGAAGTCAGAACCGTCACGTATTAGCCAAGTTAACGAACTCTGAACAATAAACAGAACCGAAAAATTAACAGCAAACATAACACATTGGCACAAAAAGTGTGCGAAAACGGAACAAAGACTAATCGCACACATGCAAAATTAGGACTGAAAAGCAAAATGTGGGTATTTACCTCTCCATAGGCAGATGCTCCGTGTACAATAAAGCACTTTATCAATAGTTGGGACACAGAAGGAGCCGTGTAGCCTCACAGGTGGCTGCACAAGACTGAGGACCGGCGGACAAAGAGCCGCCCTGCCCCCCGCGCGGCATCGCTACCCCGGCACTCGAGGGGAAACACAAATAACATTGGGGGATCAAGTGCGGAACAGGTGGAGGGTCGACGGAGTACGCATCACTTACCTGCTCGTCCGAAAGAAAAGATAAAGATACCTGCAATCCGGTTGAGAGCCGGTATTAATTGGTCGAAACCGATGGGGTTTCGATTTGAGAACTGGTTACTGTGTAACGTGATCTTTGGGACAGGTTTCGGTTGTGGGTAATTAATCTTACTAAGTAGGTCCAAAGATATATCGGAATGTCCCATAGAAATGTACTACCCTTTATTTGATTTTATTTTAAAGTTATCGTTCACAGTACCTACCATTTTTTGTTATTCATATAATACGTGTATTGTAACTCATTTATCTATCCTAAATAGATTAGACTTACGATTTACATGATACATTTTTGGGTTAGCTAAAGGCATTTGCCTAAAGGCCGTCGGTTCTCATGTTTAAACAATCAGTTCACCTACTCGTCAATTTAGTCCCCTACTTGTCGTTCACGTCTCATTACACTGGGTAAATAAAGAAAATGACCATCGAAATGGCCATTTAAACAAAGGAACCTACTTGGAACATAAACTTAAAAAGCCCACGCTTAAAGTAAAATAGAGCGTTTTTTTTTCAAGGAAGTCAAGAAACGTGTAAATCCTTCCTACTATCCTATCCTACTAATATTATAAATGCGAAAGTTTGTGAGAATGGATGTTTGTTACTATTTCACGCAAAAACTACTGAACGGATTTTAATGAAACTATACAGTAATATAGCTTATACATCAGAATAAACACATAGGCTACTTTCATGTGGGTACCACGCGGGCGAAGCCGTGGGCAGAGGCTAGTAGACCATAAATCCATGAAACTATACTACTAAGCCTAAGAATAATTCATTTTACAGCACAACCTGTTGCTTCGTTTTTGTTTCGAGCCCCCTATCCCGAATTCACAATAGCGATATCTTCAAGACCTCTCTTAAGAAAGACTACCACAATAATTGATGCTTTTGTTTCGCACTTTTAAAACCACAATAGTAAGGCTTTGCAAGCTTCAGAATAAGAATTACTCCACAGGCCACAAAAACAGGCTCCATTTATAAACCTGTGGCACAAAGAGATTTACGTCCAGGTAGTTGTGGGTTATTCTTGGAAGACAGTAAATTTTTATAGCTACTTCAAGTGTTATTGGTTTCGAAAATGCTATATCATTATGTGTTCTCAGTTTTTAAGGTCGACTCGAGATGCCTCTCGAAATTACCGGTTTCTAAGAAATGGAAATAAGTTTAGAGAACAATTCGCGAATTTTATGACTTGCTTGAGAACAGAATTGCTAATTTCTAATCATAAAAAATACACTATTCATATGAATATAGCTTATACTTTTAAGTGCTTATCTTTTTATTTGTGTAAAAAAACAAAGGTTATTTGGTCCTTTTGCACAGAAAGTCGCTTTATTAGCGAGTTTGTATTTTACGGGTTAGCGAGTAATCTTGTTACGACTTGCGAACTCAAATAAACAGCTTTGATTGGAAAAACTTCCTTTGCCTACCTATTTATATTATTTATTATGTTAACTTATTCTGTAAAATAACCAATTATTTAGTTTTCCTGCATTTTTTATATTTATTATTTTTAATAATCTTCAGATTTCCCAAATCATGGATTATTTTATTAGGGTTTTTAGACTTTACAATTTTTAATCTAACTAGAGCTATGATGTGCGAACGCTAAATAATATAATACATAAGCAAAAAAACTATGTCCCCCTTGTGTTCCGAATGGGAATAATATATTTACAATTTATATTTAGAAGAATCAAATAAATATGTAGGTATTTAGTCAACATAAATAATCTACATCAAAAGTCAAAAAAATATATCTAACATTACACAACACATTCCTTGGGATGGAATGATCAGACAACCGTGCTTCAAAGAGTTTTCAAGTCATAAGATAAAACTTTAGAGGTTATAAAAAAAATTACCATGTCGAATACACAGGCATAGAACGTGCAAGGAACAAGCGCGATCGTACCACAGATATGTGTATATTCAGAGCCGGCAAACTCGTGACGACACTTCTAATGTGCCCTACTATGTAGTCTACACAGTCACCATGATTCAAGTATAATTAAGACAATTAAAGGACAACTTGTTTGTCCAGACAGGTATAAAACCTGATCACAAACTAAAAATAACATCTTAAGTTTTGCAAGTTTGGAGTGGAATTACTTAGTTACATTATTTGCTCTTTTTGGTTTAAAACATCAACTTAAAATAAACATCATAGTCAAAATAAAGAAAATGGGGACGGCAAGAACGTAAATATTTTATTATGGTGAACATCTTGAAACGGAAAATATAGTTGGTTCATGACTGCAAAAAACCATACCGTTTCTAATTTAATTTGGGCATTCGACATAAAACTAAATGATCGAGTGAAGCACTGGACGCTCCGTCGCCCGCCGAGGTGTTCACACGAGAATTTACGGTCACTGACTATGTAAATTGAGAATGTACCGACTAATTCTTGGCAGACATAGATGAAAGCACAGTTAGTAGAGAACAATGAAAGCTAATGTGCCCGCGAATTAAATGAAAACAAAGACGCGGGCGTTAGAGAAGAGAACACTGAAGACTTTATGGAAATTTGCGAAACGCGGTTAACGACGACGGCAGAAATCATTTGGACTCATGGAATGGAATTCAAAATGGTTGAAATGATTCATAGGTCGGCACACCTACTCGATCATGTTGTTGAGAAGACAAAGTTGAGAAGACAAAAAACTCGTAGATATTCATTCCAGAAATCATAGTGACACACAACTTTTTACATTTGACTCACGATTTGGTATTTACAATTTGAGATGTGACCTCAAACGGAACTACCAACACGATAAATTCGAAAAGTCGTCGAAAATGTAATAATTCACTTAAACGGTCAAATAAAATTTAGGCAGTGAAATACACAAATTTATATAAAGGATAGATGGATTATGCGATCGATGATCTCGGCCGATGAAAGACAATGGAAAAAGAGCACTTGTTATGCCAACCTTACATAATGTGGATCGATAAGATGATACAAAAAAGTAGGATTTTTAGTTAAAAAAAACTGTCCGATAATTTTCAAGCCCATGGGCACCTCACAAAATAGTTAGATTTTTCCAGGCACATTCTTAGCCTCTCAGATTCACACGGTGGAGTTGTGAATGATACACACACATTCACGGTCGCTGACTATGTAAATAGGTACCTATACTAACTCGGAGCGACGACCGCCTGTAGACGAATATTATTAACAACAAACAATAGCTCAGATGGTGAAATTGTTTAACATATTCAGGAATATCTAAAGCAGGTTGCCGCAAAAAAATTTGTCTACCAGTTCAAACTATCGAGCTCAATCTAAACGTATGCAGCCATACGTTTATATACCGTTAATTTTGGTTAGTTTTCAATCAAAAACAGATAAACATTTCAAATTGTATCACAAATTAAATTAAATGTTACTGACCATAGCCAATTCTTCACTTGGCAGTGTATTAAGCGCCGAGTGAAGTGATATTAGGCGGCAGCAACCAGCTTTCTACGTGCATGCTAAGCATCTTATTTGAGTCATTAATTATATTTTGCCGCTAAGAGGGCTATAACCACGATCCACGGACTAGTGATAAAGATAATTACACAGAATTACAAATTGAATTAAATTATCTAGTGCCTAAAGAACAATGTTGCATTGAGGAAAAGTGTGCGGCGGCTACCAGAATGATTCACAGATATGTTTTTTCCTAGATTCTCAGATTTATTTGGATGAGATTTGAATCAGTACTTTTGATTTAAACATCTTCATTTTCTGCTTCAAGGCACAAATAAAAAGCGAATAATTAGGAAATACTGCACCGATAAACTGCAGGATAAAATGTAGGTATGGAGCGCTGTGCTTTTCGATCGCACTCGCCCTGTATTATATCACACCACATTGAAATGGATAATAAAAATAAAACTAAAAGCCACTTATACAACCTTTTCCGAGCATTGGCCAATCGATAACTCGATTCAGCCGCGCAATTACAACAATTAGTAACAGATCTGTCCCAGATTCTGGCCATTACTGGTCATACGTGGAAAATTGCGACACGGCTAAAGCAGGTAGCACAAGTGACAAAAAGTAATTCTTTTTTTATTCCAGAAAAACATAATAAACGACTTCAATTAACGGAGAGTTTATAAAAGGCCAATATGAAATTTGTTCCCTCATTTTGATTTTTCCATAAAATTTATGACTACCCTTGAAATATACGTAACCCAATTAAAAATAAATCATTTAAATCGTTAACAATTGGCGAAGATATCGCGCAACCTTCTTTTTTGAAGTCTTTTAAAAAGATTATTAAAATTAAACATGACGAGAAAAAAGGTGGGCACGTCACGAACATCAAATAGCTTCGAAAAAGTAGCTCAATGTTTTAATGTAAGTATTTTTCGGTTTGTGTCTGAATTCCATTGACTTAAAATATATAATCACCCATAATTTAAATTAACTTTAATTCTTTCAAAATAACCTTTTATACTTACTAAAGTTGTAATTTATTTTGCTGTCTGCCTCTATAACCCACTTATTAACGTAGTCGTGTGCAATCGACTCAAATGCAATATATTTATGATCAAGCCGGGTTATGTCGACATGCGGGAGATTGTGTGAAACTCATCAGTTTTGCATTAAGAGTATGACGCCGCTAGATTGCCTTTGGAGAAACCAACGCTAAAACTAGGTTATATGAAACCAGTGCAAAGATATTTACTGCCTGTCACGATATTATAATTTGACAAATATTAGCAGAAAATATTTTTTGTTGTGACCCCACGTAATGGACAAGGGCAGGAAATGATAATGAGCACAACACATTTATTATCAACAAAATAGAAATCTAACTTAAAGGCATTCAACACAATGGTGCTTTTGGTTTTGATGTCTATACATCAAAACCAAAAGTGCATTATAATATGTGCATTTTACAAAGAGGCGTGCCATATTAGCAACGACAATAATTTGGACAGTCGTAACAAAGTAAATAGCTTTAACAACTTAAAAAATAAATTAGAAGTTACCCCCTTTTCAAGTTTTAAATCGGACATGGTTACGAAAATATAATGTTGAAAGCTATTTTTATCCTAAATAATATTTTTCCTAGGCAGCAATTTTATTTCAACTTATTTCGTTTGGAAACCAATTTTACTATATACAAGTAGGTATATACAAAAAATACAGATGAAACAGCTAGCTATCTAAAGACCGTTTCAAACAATCTATAGATAGCTCAACTGATCCAGATCACTTGATGTTACTTGTTTATTTACGAATAATAATGAAGTTATCACTTATCTGCCATTTTACATTTTGGTAACTAGTTTTTTATTCTGAATTGATTTTGCGCCCATGTAAAATTTTGCAAACAGAACCATTTTTTGATACCATACTTTTGAACTATCTTGTAACATGTGTAAAAGGTAGAGAGCAAAATTGTATTACTTAATAATTGCTATTCTCTAAGGTAGGATGACATAAATTGAATACACAGGGCATGCTAATGCGACCCGCGCCATACATAAGACATCAACGCGCTCGCGTCTACTTACCCTGTCAATAATTTTATGTAGATTAAATTATATGCTTGCAACCGGCAAATAAAATATAATCCATATGAATCGAGATGGTTTTTTTTTTACATTGTGTCTTATATTTTCGACTCCTAGTTATGCATTCAATACAAAGTTAATGCTACGGAATCGTAGCAGTCTGCTACGGCGAAAACAATTTAATATTTTTTATCCCCAGTAGAAAAGTTATTGCAGTAATTAAAACATTAAATTATCTTAACAAAAAAAAACAATAAAATGTGAGGGTAGATGAAAATGTTGTCAACCACCTTTACGTATGAAAGGAAAACTTGCATGATAGTCAGAAACAGTTAAATTGATTAGAACCCAAAAAAGATCTCGATATTTATTATTCAGAGGAAAACCTTGAAAGCCTACATTTAGTGGTCGCGTGATGCCGCGGTCAAGGCTGGCGTGGGCGAGACATCGAACCCGGATGTGCTTTCAAACAAAATACCACATGTCTTTTCTTATTAATATGTGAAGGCGTTTCAAAGTTCTATTGTATCCGCACCCTAATATCAAATTGCATGTCATTAGCACCATCTTAAAGACCATGCTTTGAATACCCTCTCATCTATTTTAGATGGAGTAGGTATAATATTTTCACATACCTTGAATGGAATTTTTCCCTTAGACAATTAAAATAGGCTGTGGGATAGAATCAAGAGCTAAATTAATAATTTGGGTATCAAATAATGACATGACTGAATATGATGCCAAACAAATCAACAAATTATAATATCGATTTGTACCTAAGAAATTTGGTAGTACCTTGCTAAAAAAAAAGTGACCACGTAACAAACGACGCCAACAAAACCGGTCCACGCTAAATACAGTCTGAACTACATCAGAAATAAAGGAATCGAACTCACCAGTCTGGAGGACGCATCCGGGTCTGCATGCGCAACTGCACGGTTGCTCAAACTTGGCGGCTACTCAGTACTCCGCGAGGTGATAGAGTCGTGCGAAAGAGTTGTCGCGAGCGTCTGCGCCGGCCCATCAAGTGCGGCCTCGGCGCAGCGCGTGCGGCGCACTGGATGGCGGGACGCGACTGGCCCGCGACGTTCCGCCCGCCCCGCACCCCGTGTCCGATCTCCCCGCGCTGCCTCGCTATTGGTCGCCGCACAGCCTCGCTGACGTCATCCAACCCCGACACGATGACCGCGCCACCACCGGCACCGGCCAGAGACGAGACGGGCGCGGGCGGTTGAGACCAATCTTCCAAATTCAAAATGATTCTAGCATTAGGGAGGAAATGATTCTGGAAGATTTCGGACGTTTTTATTATAAACCACCTCTTGCGTGGAAAATCTGTTGAAAATAATAAAATAATACCGTTTATGTCAGTCTGATGATACTTTTTCTTTAAGCTATATATTTTTCTATCAGGTCAGTATATCAGGTTTAGAAGGTTTAACACAAATTATTTACAAAAAAAACTCGAAAGAGGTCTGCAAAGTTGATTACACTTTCCAACTTCGTATACCTTCTATGCCTTGCATACCTATTATCTAATTTATAAGACATTTGAAAACGTCGCCGTCGCGCAAGTTATCTTTTAAGATGCTTTCCCCATCTTAATATTCACGTTGTCGTTGGCAGACAAACTTATCCGAATCATCAAATCTGAATTTTAAATACGAAATGACGCAGACTAGCACCGATCACTGTTACCGCGTTTTTGCGCCACGAAACAAACATGGCCGAATTTTCGTAATGGCGGACGCACAATGGCGGCTTTCTTCGAACGCGAGGACCGGTTTGGGTGCGTTCAATTTTGGCGAACACGATTCGAACAAGACTTAATGCACTAATTTTGACCAAATAACGTCCTGCCTCTTCAGGCGGTCCCACGGTACTGAAATAACCGGTTTTCTAAACAGCAGTAATATGATTTCCTACGGCAAGTTCACGCTAGTTGGCACCTTTGCTCAAGGTTGGCGGAATTTTACGTTTGAGTTTACTATTTCTCTCTTCGGCTATGAAATTACTTACATACCTGCCATTCACCGCAGACGTGTGGCCGGTAATTTATTCTGCGCACTTGAGGTTCAATTTTCGATGTTTAAAAATACACTAGTTGTAACAGTTTATGTCTGAAAATAGCCAAGATCTTCTTAGATATATCAACATTAATTTTCGATCGATAAGAATGATCTCGAATGGGATATTTAAAAACCTGCTGCGTTAGTTGTTGCTATCAGCTTTTATGGGAATCAATAAATGGAATGACCGGTAGACAAGTCAGGCAAAAAGTAGGTACCTACTATGACAGATAGCAGTACAGATGGGATAAAAAAAAATATTTCTTGTCTGTGATCAGCGGTGGTATGTAGTATCTCTAATTAGTCAGTGACGAACTCTTTTTCACATCGTAACTTCCCATTTTGTTTTCTCGACATTAGTTGACATTAGTCTGAAATTACATATTTTAAATTTTTTTTTTTACTTGTAGAACTAATAAACTGTTTTAAATTGCTGCAAATTTCGAAGACCAATGCTTTTTTGGAGATGGTAGGAGAGTCTTACCATGACGTTATTAAAAATAACAATAAATCCACACAGGAAAATGTTAAGACTACACGTCATAATGCTTGACTGATGTTCACTGCCTTGAACGAAGGTAAAAGAGTTCGTTATAGCTAGGTACATACTAATATACGTCTATCATATTTTACCCGCTTGGATCGCCTATATGGATCCAGGGCACATCGCATCCGCAACCTCACCTCATAACCGGTAAGTATTTAAAATCGATGTAAATGCCTCAGCAGAAAGTACCTGGAGATATATAACATGTCGGTACATTTATACAGGGTGATTAACTAAACATAGACCAATTTTATTATAAGAAGATGGCTTTACAACCTAACCGAATCGCGTCGAGGCGGTTCGCGGTGGATGAGTAGCAGGGGTGCTGGGAGGAGGGATTCGATTCCCTCTGCAGCACAATGTTTGCATGTCCTGCAGATTTTTGTTCCGATCTGGATGTACTCCTTCCTGATATCCACGACATAGGAAATCTTAGTATGGGGTCTGAATCTACCGTTATGCATAATTCGGTATTTAAAAAATACATAGTTTAGTAGCTGTCAAAAGTTCCTTCGTTTGATTGTTGACTGGTTCTTCCCGTAATCTTGTGTTATGTCTGTGACCAGTATATTGAGCACAGTATCTGCCAATAGCCTGCCGAAACTCCTACAAATAGCACAGGTAGTTATAGAAACAAATTGCTTAAATTGTTTAGTTTAGTTCTCTTCTTATATCTGATATTATATACTTTCTTACATATATCATCGCTTTAGGGTTAAAAAAACATCTAACGTTGTTGTATAAAATAAATAAATAATTAAATTAATTTATACTCGGTAATTAAAGGTGCCATAGTAGCCCTAGTATGGGTCTTGTAACCTATGGTGTAAGGAACTGAAAAGATTCAGTACACTATTCAGAAATTGAAAAAGTCTGACTATAGAACTTAAAATTAAAAACATACACAGGGAATCCTAGTGTGGGGTCAGGACTATGTAATGTGTCTGTTGGGTGTTCTATTTATTTATGAATTTTAGAGCAATGGTGACTTGGATGGACCATTATTTGGAGGCACCCTGTATTCAATACATATATCTTTATAAAGGTATATTCATATACCCTGCAGTGAAGATAAAGCGTGGAATGCAGCACCACCGCCTCCGAATATATCGCCGATTCTTTTACTCTTTTTCAGATAAGTGAGATCATTCCTCTTTAGGTAGTTGTATTTTTATAAAGAAATAAACTTGCGAAGATAAAAGCATTGGTTTGCAGTACAAATCCCTTTTGTATTTGCCGTTTTCTTAACGAGTTGTTTGTATTGATTCAACAGCTACCCCGTTTGCTTTACGTCTTTAAGAAAGAAATCCTAACCTACGTTTTTTTATGTTGTCGAATTGTGTTCCTTCCACTTTGTCTTTCTGAACAGACAAGGTTCTACCAGGTCACTATTTAGATTAGTGTACGGTGGCATTTAGAACTGAGAGCTTTGGAGGGCACGTTAAGCTGGCAGTCAACTATGGCAGTGTCCAATGAGTTCGGGAGGCCTAGACATTCGGAACCCGAAGCTGGTCATCCCAAATCATTCGTACTACTATTATAAAGTAAAAATATTTTTTGCGTATAATATTTGTAAGTAAACTTACAAATGAATATAAATACCAAATTAGCTACGTTTTTTCACCCAGTTGTCGTGCGGGCAAAGCCTTAGGCAAAAACTTCTAGTTTACGCTATAGATTTTAGTCTGAAAAAAACTTATTCCTATACCTACATAAAAAAAACAAACATACTTACCTCAGTTCATAGATCCTTAAGTATACTAACTATGAGGGTAGTCAGAGGCACGTCATTACATTTGGCACATTCCCACGTTTTGCAACTATTTAGCATTCTACGTGACGTGTCAGGTCGGGTCTATAACTACCTATGTAAATTTAAGATACCTAATTTAATTCAATGTTTGTAAGCCTAAGGATAGAATTTAGTGATAAAATAGTTTTAATTTAACACTTACCTAAATTCACAAACAATAAATGATTTGATTTGATTAGATCTCAAGCTTATCGCCGCTTATTAGATCAGAAGTCGGGGTATGGTCCACTAGGCTAATACCTATGGTTACCTAAAGGTATCTAATAAATATTATAATGATCTTTACTATTCCTACATCCGGATAGACAGATGCGGTCAAACACCCACTCGAATCACTCGATTAGCTTCGCTATCTGCCGCTTAGTTGGAGGCGCAACGTTCAAATACTTTAACGTTAATTGAACTCATGTTTTAGTAACTACCTACTTCTTAGAATTAATTTAGCATGATCACATAATGAGCGAGATTATAAATTTTAGTATTGTTCAAACTTTCGCGAAAAATAAAGATATATTTTAAGATTTCTCATCTGAAAACTTACTGTAGAAGAATATTCTAAATCAGAAACTGAATATTAAACAGCCATAGCATAGACAAAAAACAAACGAATAAATGGAAAAATATTTATGATAGTTACAACCAAAGATCTTGAACAGCGCTGGGTACAACTATATGAAATAGAAAATACAGATTCAAAAACAAAGCCAGAGAAAAGTAAAATAATAAATTCTGGGTCTCTATGAGCAGTATGCGTTTTGATGTCACTGCCTTTGCATAAGAGCAGCTGATCATTGATTAGTGGTTATCGAGAGTGTGTAGTGAGAGTAGGTCTAATACTATTTAGGTTAACTGTTTAGGTAAAATTAACCACAATGCAAGAAATAAAATTGATAATTTTTATTATTATTTCAATGTTAAATAAGTAAATCATGCTGGATATTTTTAACACGGCATCATCTAGCCCCTGTGAGTCCAACATGATTGATATACAACTTATATGTTTTTTTTGTAAATACATATTACATGTTATTCATAAAATAATACCCAGACTCTAGGCAAATCTTTGCAGTTCATACAAACATTTGTCCCGCGGCGCAACCTTCTGCGTCTCAGGTGGGCCTTCGCCCACTGCGCCACAGAGGTCGTCATACTATTGAATTCGTGATGTTGGGTGGTCCCAATGGATTGAGGCACTTAGCTACCTCATTAAGTTCTAATAATTTGCACAAGTTACTACTCACTCATAACGGTTTGTGTGAAAATCATGTTTATTAATAAAACAACGTTTGGTTGGTATTCGCGAAGGCTTTTACAGAATATTGTGTTAAACTAACCATATTAAACGAATTTGACAAAGCAGATGGTTCTCAATTCGATGGCTGTAGATAACACTTTATTGCAAAAAATGGTAGTACATAGGCGAACTTAATGCTAAAAAGCATTATCTTCCAGATAACCTTTGTGTATTGTGGAATAAGATGTGTTGGTAGTGCACAGAATGGTTAAAACAAAAATACTAATATGTAGCGATTATGTAACGCAAATGTTTAAATACACCTAGATAATTGATAGTAATATTAAAATACTAATAAATATTAATACATAATTACAAACATAAAATTAAATATAAAATAAACTAATAAACAGTAAGTACAATACATACAAATACAAATTTCTCAAGTAAGCAGAGCTTGTGTTATGGGAACTACATGACTTATATAATTTTTTTTGTAAATACATACATATAATACATAGAAAAAACTTAGACCCGATAAATATTTGCAGATCATACAAACATTTGTCCTGCGGCGTGAATCGAACCCGCAACCTTGTGCTTCTCAGGCGGACCTTCGCCTACTGTGCCACAGAGGTCGTCATATGATGATAGTTTGTCTTACGCTCAGATCAAAATTTGTAGTACGTTTTTCGTCATAAAAAATATTATGTACCAATTACACACTAAGCCATGGTTAAAAAATTAAAGCATGTTTTATGAAACGAGTCTAATGACTAGAATGATTGTGAACAGGCAAAGATGTCTATGAAATTAATTGTCATGTATTTTTTTAAGTTTTTTACCAAACTTCTTGTTCATTTGCCAACGCTGTTTGGAATGTTCAAAGTCACTTCACCTCTTGATTATGGCCTTTGTAATGCCCAAATGAAATGTAATACAAAAGAACATGATGTACTCTGAGTTTAAAGCTACATACTCAATCTGCAAAAGACACTCGCAATATTACCATTAAGTACATATAACGGTTCATTGACCGTTTATACAGAATAACCAGTTTGTATCGGACTTTTAAATCAATCAGTACTTCCTCTCAGTCTCTTGTCAAGCAGTCAGGCTAAAGAGTTGATGCACATGATAGATTAATGTAATGACTAAAAACTTGCAGGCGTGTACCGGTTGCCACACTATCTGACATGGGACGCATGAGACATGTTTTGTGTCTCAAATATGATTAGGTCTCATCTGACACATTAATATATGAAGCCTGATGATAGGCCGATCAGAGACAAGTATTTTTTTACAATATTTACCCCCATCGTGTGTGTCTATCATCTATAGCAATTAAGTTTGGCATTAGTGTATATCTGTGTAAATATATCTGAGAACCTTTATTCTTTACTAGCCTCTGCCCACGGCTTCGCCCGCGTGCTACTCGTATAAAAAGTAGCCGATGTGTTATTCTCATGTATAAGCTACATTACTGTAAATTTCATTGAAATCAATTTCAATAGTTTTTACGTGAAAGAGTAACAAACATACATCCTCACAAACTTTCGGGTTTATAATAAGATTCTTTATTGTTCACACAAAAAATACAGAAAAGAATAATTACTTATAGGACATGTATAAAAACGATCTTAAAATTAAGAGTTATCTTCCAGAAAACCTTCGAACCTTCCTTGTAATCATACAAAACGAGTACGATTGGTTCAGCCGTTTTGGAGTAAATTGGTAACATACGTTTGGCTTGCTCTGATTCGTCTCGGTACCGGGGAGGATGTCAAAGATCAAGTATAATTTTCCTTAGTATCAGAGGCTTAACTATGTCTTTAAGGTATCTTGGTACCCTATACGCAGTATTTTATAGATGCTTGACTATAACCCGACTGATCACAACCCAACAAGCAATGGCACCTTCTGGCTCATATTCCAGACTTAGTGCTAGCGCCCCCTCCTTCCTTCATGTTTTCAATTAAAACGATAGATACCTAAAATGTTAGCTTTCAGCCGTTCAATTTAAATGAACGGAAACTATACAAGCTATTTTAATCGCTGTTCTAAAGCGTAGACTAACGTTTCTTGGCGGAACCTGTTTGAAACTTTCAACTGATCGAGCGCTCCTGGCAACAGCTTAGATACTTTTTAAGGTGCTGTTTATATAAGACCGAATCAATTGCCTTGTATTTTTTTAATAATCTAATACTTATATAATCTGTGAAAGCAAACTACCGCTTTGCCTTAAATGGAGACTGGACATGTTCATTCTCGTTATTAGTTTCCATGTATCTACGGTGCACAGATTTGCATCGTAGATTTAGTACCATGGGCTAGGTACTAAACTTACTAAACCAGATTATCTTACTAACTTAGATAGATTTATCTAGTTAATCATCATGTTTTATGAATCATATTACAAGATAAATAAATGACTATTATTGTTATTGGTCCATTGATAGTTTAGGAGCATTAAAAAAGGGAATCTATCAAAATATTTCGTTTGGAATGTGGTATTAACACTGGGTAAATATTAATATCTATCACACATCAGCGATATTATTTCTAGCAAAACTCTAGCAATCTGGGTGTTTTTCTATGTATAACATGTATGCATTCACAATAAAAATGTATATATCTGTCATATAGTTCCCATAACACAAGCTCTGCTTACTTTGGGCCTAGATGATACTGTGTGAAATGTCCAGCATTATTTTTTATTATTATATAGTCTTGTTAATATTGTCGAGATGGATATTAAATCAGTTCTCTCAGAGAAAAATGTGAATCATTGGAATTTATTCCAATGATTCACATTTTTCTGATTCTTTTTTTGCGTCAGGAAATTGACGATAAGAATCTGTCCGATCATGTAAAAACGGAAAGTGACGAGCTGGAAATACCAATATTATGCGGGCAAGATATCACCCTACTACCATCTCAATCGCAGATAAAGCTGTAAGAATTGACTGAAGCTGCTAAAGTGGAGTAATTAAGTCTTGCTGCCTCAGTAGCAAGACTTCTAAGGCATTATCGTAGGCCCCCACAGTACTCGTATATGCCACGTCCATAATGCTATCTTACACAGTACTTTCCTTTCGCGTGCTTGATTTCACACAACCGCACCTTTATCGGTGGATTTAATACAGATACGTTCTCAACAGCTAACCTGTTTAAAGTACTTACGAGTATATTCACCATAACCTACAAATTTATTTATACATGCAAACCCTTTTAGTTAGATAGGAAGCGTCCTCGGGGAAACAGTGTGCGTGAATACTAGCTGTATTTGATATTTGAGTAAAATACGAGATTAATCCGGAGCGAAAATTATCATATTTTACATATTTATACAAAAAAGGCTTATCTCAGTTAGAAAATTACATTATTTTTTTCCGTAGTTTGGCTCTGGCATCTGCTTCGTTTGTTCACCAGAAGTTGTGCGATGAAATGTTTTTACTTATAATGCTATTTACTGAAAAAAACGCCAGCGGTTTCAAGTTTATTAATATTTGTAAATTTTTCTCAATTACATGACATGCCATCGCCACCGCGTCAGTGTAACCGTGCTCTTAGAGAAGGAAGGTCGAAGATATACTTTTCCCTCATAAAACTACGTAGCTAAGGAATGTAACACCTATTCCTATTTTAAAAATTACTTAAAAATAACAAGAGACTTCGATTCGGGTCATTCGGGACTTTCTATCCAGACAATAGGGGGCGGAGTCAAGGATCGTGACTCCGGCCTGACACCGCGTGACACACAGCTCATCTATCCGATTTTATTGGCACGAACTCGCATATTTGTTCTGTGCCTTCACGTTCTGATGGTACCGATAAAATACTTTAAATGTCAAAGTTGAGGAACTTTGGAAGATGAAGTAGCGTTTTAGCTTGAGTCAACTGTAGACAAATATCCGTTTATAATAATGTATTATGAACGGATATATTTGGTTAATTGAGTATGGAGAAGATATTTAAAAAAAATCTCGCTTTTTAACCGACTTCAGAAAAAGGAGGAGGTTCTCAACAGCAAACGTAAATTTATTTTTGTAAAAAGTACCTTTTTTCGTAAACATTGCAATCGAATCCAATCTTGTTACAAGGGTCCTATTCTCATGCGAAACGCAATACTTTCGTGAATAAGGAATTTTCTTTTGGCAGACCTGTAGCAGCCCAGTTTGTCATTCTTGGAAAAAAGATAAAAGGAACACCCCTTTGGTCCTAAAGAAAACCCCTTTTGCCAACGATTTTGGCGTCATATAGGCCTAGCATAGAAGGCTATAATAATTTATAAAATTGATTTAGTTTAACATAAGTAACTTTTTAATGTGCTTATACTGTGTTTGTAATATTTCACTAATTTTATTGATATATCAGATCTGGGCCTGAAACTTTTAGAGGCATTAGTAGGACCCGAGCCAACGCTAAGAGGTATTTCTGTAAATAAAAAAAATGTAGTGTGGGTGGCCGTAGATGATTTTTTTTAAACAATGGGTAAACATTAGTCTATTGCAGGAGTACGAATTCATGTTATATAATGGTTGATGGACTATATAGATGAAACGTCACCTGTTTCACTCGAGTGTAAACTTGTTATAAAAAAAAATAAACAGCAACTAATCTATTTCTACGTAGACCTATTCCAAAGCTTATCGAAATCGGTTTAACTGTTACAAAGATTATCGGCAGCAAATATCTAAGCCATTAATTGAATTTATATTATTTCTAGCATCTGCCTACAAGCTTTTTATCTACGTGGTATCTAGATAAATGTAGCATTAGTGTTATTTTAGGTTAAGAACTATGTTCCATATTTCATTCAAATCGATTGAGCTATTATGGAGATTATTAGCAAAAAAAACCTTTACATCCAAACAATATAATTATATATGTATATATATATTCTTCTAACATTATCTTGACTTGACTTGATATCATTAGAATTAGAGAGAACGACAATCAGCTCTCATGCAACTTTTTCCTCGAGTTTGTAAGGATTGGACCCCGTAACCTATATTCCCATAGGCCAAATTGTTTCCACGAAGTTCTTTTGAGGCTAGCACAATTTGTGCGAGTGAACCCTTTCTGTGGCGCTTTCAAATGTAAATCGAAAATTGGTGTGGGCTTGAAAATATGGAAAAAATACAGGAAAATTTGATACATTTAAATGCAAGAATACGGATGTTTAGGTTACCAATAATAGTAATGGATAAATCGATTTTAATGTTATAATAGATATAGATCTCGATCACAAATGCTATTTTTTATACAGAAGTTGTATAAGAGGTTGTAGTTTGTATAAGAGGTAAAATATATATGAGGTTAAAAAGCTTATACCTTCATAAAATATTCCGGGCCTTTTGAAATCCTATAATCCTTCCACACTTTTTTACTCCGTTATTTATAAAGAAACATTTATTTGCCACAGTCAAGTTTAGCTTAATTCCTTTTAAACTTTATAAAATAAACATGAATCTCGCAGAAAATCTAAATTTTACTATTGTATTTCATCATCTATTTATATCGATGGAGAAAAAAAATACAGTCCTAGATCACATACGCACAATCTAATAGATCTATCTGTATTCACTTCGCCAACTCAGTTTGCCTGCATTTCATGTGGTATAACTATTTTACATTTTCAACTTATCCTAAAAGTACCACTTCGCCAACTTCGGGATACTTTTGGGTACTATTTCTATATAGGATCATTATGAACAGTTTGTCTAAAAAAAGATTGCTGTATTAAATCCTCATTTAATCAAATTCACTTTTATATACAACACTATTAAAAAAGTGATTTAGCCGTGTATTTCCATTTTAACTGGAAAACTTCCCCTTTGGAGAAAGTATTAATCTTTAGAACCTCACACGTAAGCGCGGCTTAAAAGCGGTAAGCGGCTTTTAATCTTACCTTTTAGAGAACTTGGTGTTACTTAAAGTAAGGTAGAGATTTACTTTATAAATATTATCTAAAGGACGATAATACGATTGAGAAGCCAAAAAGTCTCACCCAGGTAGAAATAATCCGATCGATGCACAAACCTATCGGCCGGCCATTTGTGTATCATAAAGCCTTTGTTTCTTAAAAAACGACCGTCATGATATGACGTTGATACCTACTCGATTTTCAATCCTGTTGTATTCAGTTGTTTCCATGAGGTAAATGTATAAATAAAATATAACTAAAGAAACATAATTTTTTGAGAATTGATATTGACTCTTTATTGAACTCTTCCAATCAGCTCTTTTGTGCAGGGCAGGGAATAAGATCCCACCTCATGCCTCTGCCATCACCACAATGTTCCATCCTACTAATAATATAAATGTCAAAGTTTGGATGTTAATATGTACTTTGATATTGATGTAAATAATCGCCTTGATTACCGGACCGATTTGGATGTAAATTATTCATGACCAAAAATAACACATAGGCTACTTTTTATCACATACTTTTAACTTTTTATGGCAAAGCCATGGGCACAGGCTATCCTACTAATATTATAAATAATAAAATTCAGAAGTTAAGATTTACTTTGATGTTTGTTGCTAATACGGAGACGTAACATTTGTAACAAATATAGTTCGCGACCTAAAATTATACATACTATTTATTCGGAAACTGGTGACGATTTTTGCTACTCTAATATACATTTTATACTGCCTCAAGTAAGTTCCTATCATAAAAAAATGAACCTGTGGCGGAATATAAACGTTTTTTTATTTATATTTATCTTCAAACCACTACCACGCGGGCGAAGTCGTGGGCAGAGATTTGTTTCATATAAATAATAACTTGTTTGACTCCACAAACAAGTTTCTAATCTAACTAAAAAACAAATGGAACATTCTAAATTCAAATTGAAACGGTCAAGAATTGGCAGTTGCCGAATCTCATGACCTTCTCACAGTTCGTTATACAAGCATGGGGTCGACGAACTTAGGCGATGCAGATGCGTTCACATGTAGCGTTAACAACCTCCCACGTGAGATACGCCTCTGAGGCAGGCATAAGCGGGCTGATAATACAGGTAAGACTTCACTTTATAAATAAATAATAAATAAGCAGCGAACAGACACATGTATAGTCCTGACCACACACTAGATTCCCCGTGTCGTGGGTATCAGGAACTACTAGTACCGTGGTACCACAACACCCAGACCCGGAGCAAATCAGGAACAAACAGCGCGAATCGAACCCGCAGCACTTGCGTCGCAGCGCCACCGAGGTCCTTTGCCACCAACTTTCTACAGACTAGACCAGTAAGTTTTTAAGTTTTTTTTTCAGAAATTGGGATAAATCGGCATATTTCACTCACAATGCTTCATGTACTTGCCCAGAGCGGCGAAAACATACCAAGCTGACACCTATATGAATCCAAATAGGAAGTATCTAAAACATTTTCCAAAAGTCTCATGTATCATTTTAACCAAGCGTAGGAGGGCTAAAGAGTATTATTCAATCTCCAGGGATTAAAGTATTTTTTTAAGCAGAATTTTTGTTCTTATCAACAGACTACAAAGTTAATGTTATCCTCTAAAGAGACCCGGCTCTTCGATGTTCCATTTTTGAATAAAAAGTTTTAGAAGTTTTAATTTAATTCTTTTTTTTTATTAGAATTTATTATTAAAAATGGAACTGATAGCGACCACACTTCTGCACTATATTCTATTCTTGGCGATCGGTGGATGTATGCGTAAGAGAGTCTGTCCACAAGAAGATATTATAAAACAAGTTGGTGAAATCTCTAGAATTGTTACTGTAATACTCAGTTATTTTATTTTCGCACTATCGAAGTGAAAAGTTGAGTGTTTAACTCGGGAATAAAACCCATTCATACTCGATTCACACATCTCGTAAAGCTAGTCCTTGTTGAGCAATCTAAGAAACTTTTATTCCGATAGGCGGTTCATCCTCCGGTAAGGATGATGAACATTCTCAGATACATACTCAGTGCGTAGATCTTTAAGGATTTCAAATAAGGAGTAGCCAGAGGCACGCCATTCACATTTGGCAGATCCCGTATTTTTGCAACTATCTGCATTACACGTGACAGGTTGCAAGCCCTTCGCCGCTCATGAACACTAACTGAGGGACATGTTTTTTTTTATTCTAGGGTAGTGTATTCGTTTATGGTGTACCTACATTATTATATTCATTAATGAATTCAACCGCTTCATTCCTGAACTCGCGCCAGCCCCTGCAAGCAGTCCGTCCGCCTACATAAGAGTCTCTCGAAGCCTCGCCGCGGTGATTTGAGAACTTTTTGTTGGTATTTAGATTGGGTGCCTCGTTACTCGAACAGCAAGTCACTTTATTTACATTACGATTTGAAGCAATGGCGGGCATGTAGGTTATAATGTGCTGCTCTGATTGTTAAATTATAGAATCGAAATGGTTCTTTGTGTCCTTCGAACATGACAGTTGGACAGAGGAAGGAGATTTCATCTCTATATTAAAAATATTTCATCTCTATGTAATATAGTCAACAAAATTAAGCATTTATCCTACTTATTATAAACGCGAAAGTTTGTGAGGATGGATGTTTGTTACTCTTTCACGCAAAAACTACTGAACGGATTTTGATGAAACTTTACAGTAATATAGCTTATACATCAGAATAACATGTAGGCTACTTTAGCCGCTAGTAATATATAATTTATCAAAGTATATTTGATGTAAATGTTTGTATGTAGTTAACTTCGATATTTTTTGTTGCTAGTTGTTTTTATATGTATTAATGAGCTTGTATTAATGAATTTATGAATACAAGCTCTGCTTAGCTTGGGGATAGATGAAGATGTGGAAAAAAAAACATCTTTATCACCACCGCTAAATATTTCACTTTTTACCTACGACGCAAAGTAGTATTTGTATGTTAGTACGGTTGAATCTTTCGTCTTGATATCTCCCTAAAATATCAAGATGAAAGATTTCATGTATCTGTAATTTCACCGGCAACCACACCCTTCAAACCGGAATACAGCAATGAGAGCATTACTGCTTGGAGGCAGAAAAGGGCATGGAGGTAGCAATTCACAGACTACTACCCTTATAATAGATCTCAAATAGGTAAATTAAGTTACGGAAATAAAAAAATATGTATCTATAACCAACCATTCATTAAACAAATGAAACCAATATTAAAATGAAAAAGGTATACTTGATTACAAAAACAGAACAAATGAAAATAAAATATTTTTTTTGCAGAATTACATTTAGATATCGGAATATTTTTTTTGTTTTAGGCAAATTATTTGATTGATTTATTATACGAACCCATGTGTCATACCACGAAGGGACCCAATTAATTACCTTTTGTTTCCTAAACTCTCCATCATCACAAGGTTGCAAAAAAGCTTAATGTTTGTAAATCAAATTGAGATATCAACTTCCGGAATCCGTTTTTCTTTAATTCCTCCTCTGGTGCACTATCTTAAGACATAATTAATCAAATCAAATCATTTATTGTTTGTAATTTTAGGTAAGTGTTACATACATTAGGATATATAAACTACTAGCTTCTACCCACGGCTTCAGTTCACTACACCGGTTTAATAATTGAGCATAAAATAATTTTAAGACCCATGACATCACAATTATGTATCTATACTCACCATGAATAAAGTATTGATTTTACCCAGATGCGGTGCTAATCGATTTGTAAATATGTTATCTCTACCACATTTCTAGCAGTAGGTAGATGTCTATGTATGTAACCGTCTTCCATAGATGCGGAAAGACGTGTTATTTCAAACTCCAAAACATTTTAAACAAATCTCTTGAATAAATGTGTGTTTTAATTTAAATTTAAACAAGAAAACGTAACTTTATAAGATTCTTCTCTACTTATAACCATGATAAGGATCTTGTATTTTTTTTTTCAATGCTAATTTTTGGGTTTCTCTGAAGTACTTATAAGTTAATTTGTTTTATTTATTATGAATATGTTATGTTGTGTTGTGAATAATTTGCGTTTTTTTGAAAGTTATATGTATGAATTATGATCTGAAATAAATGAATTAATAATAAGGATTTATAGGTACTTTTCTTATACAAGCGCAAAATATTGTCATTACTTTCGAAAAAAGAACACGCGAAGTATCGTATTTACGTGCCCAATGCACCCAGCAAGCCCGCAATAATGACTAGGTACGAGAAAACTTTTTCTTTGTTTGCCTCATTTGAATATGGATCTCTTTCATCGAGCTTGGTACAAGTAGGTTGCATTTAAATGGCTGTATGCATACGGCTTTACATTCTGCAAATGTAATAAAATAAAATAAAAATTGGCGTCAGTAAAATAGGCCGTCTCTATTCTGTCATTTTACATAAAATAACATGATAATAAATACATAAATCAAAATTAATTCCGAAGGTTCCGAAAAGGAAATTAATATTGACTGCTTTTCTAAGGTTGAAAGCCAAATTAGCGATGAAAAACTTTCAGCGAAGTCAAAAGATAAAATCTTAAATAAGAAACCTTTTTTTATCTCCTTGCATTTATTTGAGAAAATCACTAAAGATGCCTCGTTGGAAATATCAATTGCCTGTCTCGTATCATTGAGGTCCTCACTTGCAGCACGGCCACGGTTCAAATTAATCGACCTGCAATTGAATTGGAAATAACATTAGCTGTGGAAATGTCACGTGACTTCTGCGAAGTTTTGCCTTAATAAACTTGCGTTAGCGTGAAAGGTAAACTAAGCGCGAGGTATTTGTCTAGACCACTGAGCACAAACTTCGAGAAATCTGAGTGAAAAAACACTATCTCTTTTTTTTTACATTTATCTTTCCTCAAAAACCTTGAACAGCAGCAGTTTTAGTTTATAATAAAATCTCATTACTTCAAATCCTAATACGTAAAAGTAAGCGAGCAATAAAGCATGACTAATCACAATGCCGACCATTAGAAAGGCTGAACCGTTATTGATTGCGTTTCAAGCATTAGTTGTTCGTCATCAGTTAAAGTTCAATTAAGGGGCGTAGGTAGGATTCAATTAACAATGGCCTCTTAAAGCTCTCGTCATTTTCTAAGAAGTTTTGATCGTATTATAGCGGCCGTAGGTATTATTGCTTAATGTATTTTTTCTAAGAAATGCAATAGAATTTGAAGAAGAGAATGAAGAAAGAAATAGAATAAATTAATTTGAAATACAATTTCTTAGACATGAGATAGGTCCCAAAGTAAGGGAAGTAAAGGGAATTACATGACTGATATACTACTTACATACATTTTTTTTACATATATTTATATTATACATAGAGCACCCAGATCCCGCAAATGACAAATGTATGCAAATAAACAAATATTTGCATACATTTGTCCCTCTGCCGTGATAACACAAAACCTAGTTAATTTAAACATTGCTCCCAAACTATACACAATCATAGAATATCATAGAGTATAAAATCATTTTTTATACACAATCACAGAATATCATAAATAATGATTTTATACAAATAGAAATAATTTATTTCTCAAAATACTAATAGGATAAAGAATAAAGTATGTGCCTAGGTTTTTATTACTGACGAGGTTTATATTACCTATTTTCTATTAATTTCTGATTCAGTGATATGTGTAATAACTTTTGTGAATTAACTAAAACCAGAATGGTTTATAGCAGTCATGAGGTATTTAACGCCAGAATAATCATTTAATTGGCAAGTAATTTTCACGCCTATCAAATAAAATATACAAACCATTCAAATAAGATATAAAGGACGTTATAATTTTGTTGTTTATCAGCAATTCGCGAAAAACTTTATTTTTTTAAGAATTCCATTTTAAAGACTTTTATTTATCTAGTCTTTTTGCATTAAATTAATTATAACAGATAGATAGATAACTCTTTATTGTACACCACATAATATATTGCTTACAAATAACACAGCAAATTACAAGCTAATCGCTGGAGTACAATGGGCGGTCTTATCTCTTAGAGCCATCTCTTCCAGATAACCTTTTGATGGATAGGAATTGACGTGCACGATAAAGGACGGTGGTGTATAGACTATACAAACATACCGTTCTAATATGTAAAAAATAATAAAATATATATAAAGCTTAAATGATCCTGTTATAGCCACTCAAGTCGTAGCATTGTTTTAGATTTGTTAATGCTCGAAAATTCCATTTAATTCCACATTAAATTATAATTATAATTAAATTACACCAACCTTTTTATTGCAAAAACTATCGTGAATTTTATTATTCATATTGTAAAAACGGGAATCCGAATATGCCTACACCGATAGTCCGTTCGTGAAAATTCCCTTTTCTACAATATGAGTACCCTAACCTTTTCTGACATGGTTCGGATATAAAGGGAAATGTTTGAAATCGTGTTAAAGTTTCCACACGTGATAGCAAGTCGATGTACACTTATTATGCGGCTATCAAAGAACGTGATGACATAGAGATGCAACTACGCAGATATGATACACTAGCTTCTGCCCATGGTACCCGGATAAAAAGTAGCCTATGTATTATTCTGATGTATAAGCTTTATTACAGTAAAGTTTCATGAAAATCCGTTCAGTAGTTTATGCGTGAAAGAGTAACAAACACCCATCCTCACAATTTTCACGTTTATAATATTAGTAGGATAGTAGGAAGTAGGATAGGATAGGATTAGTAGTATTACTAAATAACCATTAATCTCTGTAGTCAAGCAAAAGCTACAAAGAGCGGCGTCGAAAGAACCTGTCCTAGATCATAATTCGATGGCATGTGCCATGTGGTTTATAAGCGGCGATGATATTGTAAACTGAATGAAAATACATTTATATTTTTGATTTTATACCAAACCACGATATTTTCCTTTTTATGCCCCTTAATTTATTTCCCGAAATGTAGATGTAAGCTCGCGCCGTTGCCTTCGCCACGTGACGCGCATGAGCTGATTGCTATTTAAGATATCGGTAATGGCCCTTTGAGTGGGCTCAAATAAATTGAATATATTTTTAGTAGACTTTTGGCCAGTTGTGGCGGGCTGTGTAATCTGTATTTTGTTTTTTTTTATATGCTAACGCCACTTACGATTTGGCAACATATGAAGTATCATAAAAAAAAACTAAATTATCCTTTTTATTTCAATTTTTACTAGCTACTTCAAGAACCTCATCACCATAAACAGCTTGATGACTGCTAAAAATAGAGCTCAAAGATTTTTTTTTAAAATATTAGTCCCCCAGCCATTAATACAATCTCATTAAATCCTCTCCATCCAGAGGTTGTCTGGAAGTAATCGCTTCTAAGCGATACGATCGCCTATTTTTAAGTTATATCTGTTTTTCTTATGGTGTACAATAAAGTATTTTCATTCATTCATCTTAAAGAGCGCAAACGATCTTTGACTACCTCCATCCACCGACTTTCTTTCATCGGTCCATTGTGTGGGGAGTGTTCCTACACTTTACTGTTTGTATGGATGCAGGTGGAGGTTCCCGAGGGAACAATATGCACATGGCATATTGTTCCCTCGGGAGTTCCCCAAGGATTATAACTTGGACCTCTGCTGTTTAACATTTGCATCAATGATATCTCTTGCTTTTTACACTCACATTTTCCACTGTATGCTGACGATATGAAGATATTTAAACAGATCAATATATCCGATGACTGTATCCTATTACAACAAGATCTTGGTAGATTTGAGGAATACTGTCAACGAAATAACCTAGACCTCAACGTCTCTAAATGTCAAACCATTACTTTTACTCGTAAAATTAACGTAACCCATTACAATTATACACTTAAAAGTGCGTTTAGACGAAATACGAGATCAAGGTGTGATTCATGACACAAAATTGTCATATGAGAAGCACATAGACTACATAGCTAAAAAAACAAATAGAGCAATGGGATTCATTAAAAGATCTTACTCTCAGTTTACTAATATAAAAATTGCCAAAATTCTCTACTATTCGTACGTTCGTAGCACCCTTGAATATTGTTCTCAGGTCCCACAATATGATATTTACATCAACAGGCTTGAATTAATTCAACGCAAGTTTAAGAGGTTTCTTCAGTATAAGTACAAAGTTTATGACACTCATTATAAGGCGAGATGTAAAAGGCATCACATGCTGCCACTTCAAGAAAGGAGAGCCATATCAGACGTGTCTTTCACCGTTAAAATTGCGCAGTATCTAATTGACTCCCCAGATCTCCTCTCTAAAATACAGATACGCGTCCCCACGAGATCCGTCAGATACCCTTTTCTTTATACGTTCCTCACAGCGCCACCAATTATAGACAAAACGCATTCTTTATTATATCTGTAATTTGTTGTAATAAGCTAGTTGACTTCCCAGATTTAGATCTATTTAACTCTAATCCATCCGTTTTCAAGCGCGTCCTCTCTAATCACTGGTTTGAATCGGTTCAATAACTGTTTAGTCCTTTTCTTTTTCTCGAAAAATTGTACCTACATTTTTTTTACTTATTTTTGTATAGCTTACTCCGACAAATACAAATAAGCGTAGTTTCTTATATGTGAAAACATCTTAATGGTAAATAGTATACTAAGAAGTTGTCTATCTAGTAATAAATACTGTTTGTTTTCCGAATAAAATAAAATCAAATAAATAAATAAATAAAAATAGAATTAGTCAGTTCGAGACCTAAGTAAATAATAATAATAAACACCCATTACACACATACTTAGCCTTGTTCTCACACTAGGATTCCCAATGACGTGGGCATCAGGATCTACGAGTAACGTGATACCATAATAACCAAACCCGGAAAAAATATCTACAAAACATGCAAACATTCAAACTCGCATCTCTTATCGCAGCTAATCGCCCGCCAAGAAAGTTAAAAAATAATAATAATAATAAATAAACAAAAATGTATAAACTACGCCAAGGAGAATGCCGTGCACTATCAATACTGAATTAATTCAAACCTGCTTAGTGCGGCTCATGGCGAATAAGCACGCAAGATCTGTCTGTTACGATGTGACATTAGAGTTATAAAACTCGCAAGGTGTGAAGAATATGAGCCGGGTATGAACGCCAGTCGATGTTCATACCGGAGGACTCATGCACAAAAGGTTCACTCGTATTCTGAAACAGTAAACAGTCCCAACACTAACCCCATAGGATACCCTCTCGTGGATACTGGCACTACGAATACCATGGTACAACACCTACACCCGGAACATAAATCTGCAGAACATGCAAGCATTTGTCCCGCAACGGGAAACGAATCCGCACCTCTTGCGACTCAGTCGGGTACTTGACTGCCGCGCCACCGAGTATGTGAAATCAATTTCATCAGATATTTCACCATCATTATCATCTGTCTGTTAAAGTCCATTGCTGGGCATGGGCTACCCCAAAGAGTGCCATGACGAACGATCTTTCATGCATCCCGCAACCGCCGCAATCTATTACTAAACAGCAAAAAACAAATTTACGTACACATTACATTATTTTACTTAGGTTGAAAAAGGCTTGGTACGCGTTCTACAGCCAGTCTAAATAAGTACCTACGTACTTTCTTATAGATACTTATTAAGATTTATAAAAACAACATTTATTAAAATAAAATAAAAACCCTTTTTATCAGTACCTGTACCTGTTAATATTTTGTAAATTGGAAATTCGAAATGTGTGATTTTTTTTTTTTTTTTAAAGTTGTCTTAAAGATATGTATGTAAAATATATACAATACCCATTATAATTATAATGTAGTATATAGTAAATCTGCACGTTTAGGAAAATCAAGATCTATTAAGATAAAACAAATAGCCTCGAAATAAATCAAATTATGCTCCAAGTAATTTATAGAGACAAGCTACATTTCCATTTAGCATTTTAGTAAATGAAGTTTTAGTAATTCAGTGCACACTAAATATAGCAAGTTGTGAGTTAAATAACCAAGCACATCTAGATAAGTGGCCTTTCAAAACGAAATCGCAAAACGAATCGTACTTAAAGTAAGATCTCGATGGCGCGGCGGGCGAGTACTACGACGCAAGAGATTCCCACAGCGGAACAAATGTTTCCATGTTCTGCAGATATTTCTTCCGGATGTGGGTGTTGTGGTGCCATTCTACACGTATTTCCTGATACGAACGATACAGGGAATCCTAGTATGGATTCAGACCTTTATCGTAAGTATCACAAACCCAGACCCGGAACAAAAATCTGCAGAACATGTAAACATAAGTCCCGCAGCGGGAATTGAACCCACACCTAACGTCGCATAACGTCGTCTCGAATATACGTAAATAAAGAAAGTCGCGTTTCGTGCGTTTACCGAGAGACGTTAAACCTCCTCAGTTGGGAGCGTTTCAAGCTTTCAGGAATATTATTTTGTTTAATATAATCTGAAAATAGAGACGCAAAACTTTTAGACATTTCATTTCAATATTTTATCCTAAAGGTCGTATTGTGAACGGTTTATTACAAAACTAGAAAGATGTATATTTTTAAGTATCAACCTAGACCGGTGCCTTCGAAAACTAAAACGAATGTGATTCTTTTCTTAGGCCACTTGTCTAGAGGCTGGTCCGGTTTCTTGCTAGCAGTAATAAATATCAACAAGCGAAACCAATTAACGCTTTACCTAAACACTTCCGTATAGATTATCAGCAAACGAGCTTGGATATTTTGTAACCAAAGTTCTAATTAGGTAGGTACTGATTTCTCAAAAAATTGTTATTGACCACTTGAGAATTTACCAATTACACGTAGTGTAAACAATTCAGTCAAAATTCCTGCGGCAGAGCTACTGCAGATATAAATAACTTTTTGACAAATTGGCTGTAAACTCATTCAGGAAATGATCACGGCTGTCTGAAACAAGCTCAACCCCGAAAAAATGGTTCGAAAGAATTTATACCGTAAATCCCCATGGTTCTCACTGGTTGAAAGTTTAGTGAGTAGAGTAGACAACAACCACTTTCTGTAAGCGTTAACGCCTGCGGAAAGAGTTGTATGGAAATTACATTAGCTTGTGAGACGTCACGTGACTGCTGCCATGTTTTTCATTGCCGCATTTTCTTTAGCGTGAAAGGCATTCTAAGTTTGAGGTATTTGTCTAAACGTCTTCTCTCCCAGGAATGTGCGGTTTGCATATTGTTGCTACGATTTTCAACAACAAAGAAATATGTCTGATCACCTGACCGCAGTCTACATGCACAGATTAAAACGAGCCAGTAATTCGATGTAGTTTTATGTTCTGGTACAGTTGTTTCATTGTTTTATTTCAGTCCCACGAGTTCAAACACCAATTTGGGCTCGAATTTCGATGCATTGTTTTAATAAGGCCGCGTGTATTGTTGCAACTTTGGAGTGTTCAATTACTGAACTTGATTTGGATTTTCGAAAAGATTAAAGTAGCGTGCTTATGATGAAGTTTTTCTACTCAAAAAGAGAACAGTGTTTTTCATTTCTGTAAGATTTTGAATTTAATACTTAGATTTATATTGATACCAAATCTAATAGTCTACACAAATACCACCTACAATCTCATCACGAAGCTAACCTAACCCAACCCCCCATAAAATGCTATGATGAACGGTTTTGCGCATCAGGCGTGTCCACACCAGACACGCGCACTGTTGGCTAGTTTTGAGGCATGCCTCAAAACTAGCAAGAGGCAAGTTGAAAGTGAAAGTGAATACGTGGACAAAGCATCCATTTTTCTCATGCAAACATGAAAATTACATCAGTCTATTCTGTAATTGAGATGTTAGCTCTGTTATTTGGTTTGTGGTTACACTTATGTAAATAGCCGAACATGATTTTACATAAGAAGAGCTCAACCACGGAACCCCAATACCTAATCTTGTGCACCGTCCAAAGCAAGTGTACCGAGTCGAATTGTTACGCCAAGAACTACTCCCGTGACCGTACACCTCACCACCAACCTTCGCCCAATTCCTTCACGCAGAACAGTTCTTTATTTCTAAGCAGCTCAAGGTCATTCTTGTCTGCGCTTAGCGAACGCTGTTCTTTCGATTGTATTCTTAGATAACCACGGTTATAGGCCGTGTAATAACAATGAATATATTAGTGGAATTAGGGATTCCCATCCGAATTCGAAGCTATTTTAGAACTGTTGAAATGGGCGACCGGCCTATATACACAATACTTTTCAAGATTAAAACTTTGATCGATTCATTCCACATTTTATTACGTTATATATTTTATGAAGATGGAATTTATGGATACATTATGTTAGGGTCAACAGGATTAGGGTTGTTGATGATTGTTCGATAAACTCGAACTACGAGATCAAACATCAGAACCCAAAGGGATAATAACACGAACACTATTGAGTAAGTACGTAGGTACGCATAGGCGTAAAGTATCCAGGATTCACAACGCCTGCACCCAAACACAGCCCTGGTTTGATAACCAATCATAAAAGCTATCAGTATCGGGAAGATTTAATAGCAACCAGACGTTATTATGAAATGAAACACCATAATATTTAAGATTTTCACAGACGTTTTTCTGATCGGTCAGCCCGGATATCACGCTAGAGACTCACGCGAATAATATTCCCAAACTTGTCGGTTCGGTGACGTCACCAGTTCTAAGGTCGAACATCTAGCTGAAACGTTGACCTATGTCACACGAGTGCTTATATAACAGAGTGCAAGCTTTGTCCGTCCAGTAAGTGGGTAATAGGCTGCAGCGGCTCTGCCAAGGACGCATATCTGGTAGTCACCTATAGATGGCATGTTCTAGTGGCCAGATATGATGGAGCACCTTCTCTGTTGATTCTCTACTCATGTGGATATGCGTTTCTGCGCCTGCTCAGCTTTACTATGTATTCTGTGCCCGCAGTCACGAGTCACGGACAGCCAAGGCCACCGCGGCCGTTACACAAAGACGCCGGTTACAATTTTGTCAGTCTGGGGTTTAGGTAATAATAAGGTCTGAAGTGGTCTGGCTGAGAATGTGGGCTGTGGTTTAGCCTTATTTATTTATGATCGGGTGAAATAATGAGGCAATTTACGTCTACGAGGAAGTGCTGTAATTTTCGCAGCGGGTCGTGATCTTTGTAGGTTTGATTTATTTTTCTGTCTAGCTGTATTGAGATTATGGAGTGGATTGGAAATCATACTAAACCCTTTTAACACAGAACGTGTTTGGTAGAATATTCTACCAAAAAAGTATATTGAGAAAATAATTTTTATTTTGTCTATTTGATTTTGGTTTTCAGTCCCGATAGAAAACATAACACCTACGAAGGCATCATCACATTATCTACGTAGGCAAAGTAAGACGACGAAGAAACGGTCGAGCGAATACGTTTCTTACTAACGCTGCATTCATGGAAAGAGCTACTTTTAATCGGCTACTTTTTATGTGGGTACCATAGCGGGTAAAGCCGTGGGTAGTAGCTAGTCAGGAATATTTATGTCCAGAGGTGTAAAACTTTTGCTGTTTCTGTTTGGCTATTCTATTGATATTGAGCATTGCCTGGCAGCGGCATTTCAAAGACCTGGGTTCCAGACATTCCATGAAATCCTGCGAAAAGCAAAACGCTGTTGCCAACGAGTGAACACAACTTTATTGGTATACCGCACGCCTTTGTTATACAATTCGACACGAAAACCAATTGGTCTCGGCCGAAATGCGATGCCCACAGTCAAAATAAAGCGTCATAGCGTTATGACAAGAAATACTTGAGCTCTCTCTTCTGAAACATACGACAAAAATTGACTAGAAATATGTACACATTAACTCATATCAGAGATCTAAGAAACTGGTTTACTTATTTGGGATAAGGCACGAGTAAAAGTAAAGTAGCTCTTACAATATCAATATTATTTTCGTGGTTTGGATCAAAGGTCAACCGATGTTTGTATTTTGAAGAAAAAAATAGGTTTACCTTAGTAAGTACTTACTTTTTTAGCGCTTAACATAGGCTAGGTCTCTTGTCTATATGTCTTATTTACTCGCACATAGAAAAAGATAATATAGTTTAATGATTTAAGACGAAAATAATATGGAGCTACTGATTCAAAACCAATACGCTCACGATTGTATGCCCCGTGATAGACATCTTAATGATATCAAGTAGGAGGTAGTCAGGGGCAAGTCCAAACATTATATTTGGGACATGCCCCGTTTCGCAAGTAGTTAACATACCACGTGACAGGTCGACGACTATTTTTTTTATTGTTTTAGGAATGACAAACCTTCTTATACTGCGTCGTTGGGTTCGTGGTCACTATCTGAGAACCTTTATTACGCAGCAATTTTAGGTTCTGCGAGCTATATGGCCTACTTGCTAATTCTAAGAACTTTGTCAGTTACTTTAGTTCTTCTACTGATTTCCTCGTTTCGGATTTTATAACTCTTTAATCCGAGCATAGCTCTTTCCATAGCCCGCTACGTGAACTTGAGTTTATGTATGAGGCCAATAGTTAGAGTTAAGTCTCAATACCATTTGTTATCACTGGCAACACGTACTGATTTTAGACTTTCGTCTTGAGGCTAAAATATATATCGTTGTACGAACATGAGTAATACTTCAGAATACCTACATAAAATGTGTACCAACTTAATGTATCTGTGCTATCATTATTATAGAAAGTTGGCGGTAGTGAGTCACCGGAACACGGGATATTTATCCATCGGAGACGATGTGATGTGGGTGGTTCTTCTTTAGAAAACTTAGCAACAATTTCGTTTTTGGCTAGATCCTGCCACATTTATCTATTGTAAGCTAAATTTCCCAAAATTCTAGATTGCGTTGGCAACAATATTTCTGTCGATCACTGCAAGACGGAAGCGTCCCCGCGATTCTGATTGCATCGCTCCGCTGAATGGCAATAAACATTATAATGAACATCTAGTATAATGTCTACTAGCCAGACTGCTCGGATAAAATTATTTAAAAAATGATTTTGTGGATATTAATATCTTACAATAGCGTGTTGTAATTTTTGTTTAGGAGGCCGTTTAATATAGCAAATCAGTGGTTTACCAGGGTTGCCAACTTTGGATACAAATCCATGAACACGAGGGCAAATAAAACTTTTTTAATAATTCTCTTGGGCTTGGCTCTAACTGGAATTTATGGATAAAACCTGTAGCCTTTCATGCTTTAATATATTTTATTTTGTTCCAGATTGTGATGCGTAAATTCCGATATACAGTCCGATAAATTGAGACAACCATATTGATAATCTAGTGAAGTATTCCAATTTAGCAATTAACAACTCTTTGCTCAATAATTTGTGAACTTATTAGAATCAGCAATGCGCACTGATGTTCCAGAATCAATATGCGACGGTAACCGCTCACCAGTTAGACCATTTGTCTTAGCTTCCAAATATAAAAAAGATCCTTTACCTCTACTTGGTTTAGTAGAGGTAGAGAAACATGCTTATTTCTGCTTTTCTGTGTTCTTCTTCTTTCTTGGCAGCCCTAACATCAGCAGAACCGACCGGTCCTCAAAATCCGGTTGGCACACAATGGTCTATCTATTACCGACTGTAGGCGGGGGTTCTATTTTAACCGCACCATGCCACTAACCTTGCCTTATGTAGTCGGCTTTTATATTCAATGCAAAATACTTATCTACATTGTTATAAACTTTGTAAAGCCAAGCTCCTAGAAAAACCATCGTAGAGGTACCCAATAAGCGATAACTCCTGCTTTTTCTAAATTCAACCACAGAAAACGAATATTAATTTTATTATGTGTTGGTTCAATAAAATATTGTGTAAAACTTTTGAGATTAAACAAAACAAACAAACATATATATATAAACTAAAAGTCACTAGGTTTTTATTCATTGAAATAACAAGGATCATGCATGATAAACGTCAACTAATAAACTAGGTGATGTAAAATTTTAAAGTAAATTCCGCCATTTCCTCGCGCGTAACCAAGCCTATAAGAATCAGGCAACAGACTCTGCTTATTTTTATATGATCCCTCATTAAACTATAGTTTGGTGCCAATCGAACAAGGTGAACTCATTAAATGAGAAATACATATACACAGTTTTAAACAAACAATAACGCATGACATACGAGCCTAAGAAAAATTCCAGACCTATGAATATTGTGTGCTCGGATGAAGATACTCGTAATTATGTGTGTTAGAACGATTTCTTTATGGTGATGCCAAACAGAATTATGGGTACCTTCTCGACAGTTAGCACTTTCTGGGTCGAAAGTTTAATACGTAGGAAACACAGATTATCCAAGCCATTACGTATACAAATTATTTAATTGAACCGACAATTCTCAACAAAATATTATACCTATTCTGAATATGTGCTCACTGAATATAGCACATAGTAGCACTGCTTGATCTTACTAATTTTAAGCATGTAGATACTTTATTCCAAAAATAAACACCTATATTTTTTTAACCATACACTGTTCTATTGAATTAAATTATTCAAACAGGAGTTTATAAACTTAAGGTTGACATGGAATAATCCAAAGGAACATTTGAAAATAATATCTTGCAAATCGGACAGATAAAATACACTACAGTGTAATTTTTTATAATATTTAAGAGCTATAGAGGCTCTTGCAAGATATCAAACAGGTTTGAAGTCGTCGACCCCACTTGATTGAGATCACTTATAAATTTTATAACCTGTAGTAGGTACGTACGTTGGGTGTCTAACGTTCTACTTTCTAACTATCAATGTTGTTGGACAACAAAAGAAGTTGATGGACTATAAAATGTATATTATTTACAGTACATTGTAATGTTATAAATAAGTACCTTCCTGTAACATGCATAAAACGACGCGTTTATAATAAACTAATACATTATTATTTTTACATACTTTATAACCTGACCATATTACTACAAAGTTTATTATTTTGTTTCGTACAGAAACCTATACGATGAATTTAACCAATAATTTAATAAGTAATAACTCATTCAACCATTAGTTAATCTCAATTAGTTTTAACAATAAATTAAAAAAAACATGTATTAAAATGCGCTTACATATTAATGTTTTAACTTGTGCCTAGATCCAATTTTGCATGCTATAAAGTAGATAACGGAGGACAAAAAAATATTTTTAATATTGCACCCAATTTCGCAAATAAAAATATTTCTACCCTTTTAGAAAATACATCTCGAACAATGTATTATTTGAATAACTAAAGTCACCGACATATCTTTTAGAATTGGCAAGGTGAATAGGCAGGCCACATAGCTCACAAAACATACATAGTCCTTACTCCGCACTAGAATTCCCTGTGTCATGGGTATCAGTCACCTTGGCTGCTCGCCCGCCATGCAGCCAACGTCGTCAAGTATGGCCCAATGGTAAGTAAAATCCCTCACAGGAGGTTTTGGGGATAAATAATATTAATAATAATAATGCTGGTCATTTTTCACACAGCATAATATAACCCCAAACTAAGCAGAGCTTGTTTTATGGGAACTACATGACTAATATACTACTTATATACTTTTTTAGTAAATACATACATATTATAAATAGTAAACACACAGACGCGATACGAACATTTACTAATCATACAAACATTTGTCTTCTGCGTCTCAGGCAGGCCTTCGCCCACTGTTCCACAGAGGTCGTCAATAGTTATGGTAAAAAATAAAACCCTTTCCTACTCTTCAAAATATAATAAAGTGACAAACTTGGGAAGAAAGACTAATAAATAAAGTAAATTGATGCTAAGTGAGGTCTTTGCGTATACTTTTGTATGATTACAAGGAAAATAAAACCATATCACAGAGTTTATCGTTTCCATATTAAGGTAGGTTCACATTTGTGACATTTCAAAGTGCATTGTCCGTTCATGTCACGAGGTATGTACACGCCGTGCTGGTTGTTGTCATCCGCGTGACAATTTTTCCAAAAGTAACGTACATAGTCCTGATCCCTCACTAGGATTCACTGTATCATGGGTATCGGGAACTACAAGTATCGTAGTACCGCATTCAGACCCGGAACAAATATCTACAGAGCATGCAAACATTTGTCCTGCAGCGGGAAGCGAACCCGCACGTCTTGCGTCTCAGCCGGCTACTCACCCGCTGCGCCACCGAGCTCGTAAACCCATAAGAAAAGTGGGGTAAAGCTTCTTTGTACATTTCGTGAAAGGCGTGTGCATAATGGAAAAGGTGATAAGCAGATAACCTAAGGGCACTCCTATCTTACCACGACCAGACCTAGTCCTAACTCCATAAAGAAACCTTGGAGATAGTGCACGGAGGCAGTTAATTGCTGGATATTTAACTTACACAGGCTTTTGATAAGGGGAGTGCTAATAATGTGTTTAGAACTGGTTACGGTTACAAAGTCAAGGAGTTTCTACATAAATTCTACAAGAACACTTTGAAATCTATGATACTTTTTAAAGGTGATGCCTATTTTTGTTTTGTAAATAATTAATAAATTTCTTTATTATTCTATATTGTACACACGTAGAATACAGATAAAAACTTATATATAGAACATGTACAATGGCGAGCTTAACTCTCAAAATCAAGAAAACAAGAGTTTTCTTCCAGTAAACCTTTGAGGTTAGGTTTAAAAAATCTGATAAATAATGGTATGTACGTAAATAATTATTGTTTACGAAATTACTAACGTGGATATATAATAACTTGGTATATAATAACCTGTGTATGGGGAAATCCATCATGTGGATTGCAGTCGTAAGCGTGTTTGTTTTGGGAACTTACAGAAACATAGTTCCGATTCATAAAACTACAAAGAAATGTATCCGTTGATATATGTAGTTAATCTAGCAATAAAGATATTAACTATATCTTTATTGCTAGATCTGCGGCGGCAGCTAAAATACCAAGCGTCACAGATATAAAGTCTTTGCCAGTGACTATAATTTTGAGACACTTGAAGAAGACTCAATAATGAAGCGGACCAAGTACCAGAAGTTTGTTTAAAAAGTTGACATCCCTTTTGGTAGAGGTCGCTGGTAACAAGAGGACTGTCTCTTTCCTCACCCAAAAGATTTCTTTGGCCATTTAGCGACGGAATGTCGCCAGTTCTCTTGGCACCTTGCCGCATTAACAATATTTATTATTAATATTGTGTGTTAATTTATTGCTAAAAGTTTCTCCTCTTAGTAGGATCCATTAGATTAGTTTAAGTTTTCTGTTTATAAAGTTGTTGTTGATATGTTGTTAGGTACTATAAGTTGATATCCAATACCCAAATACATGTAGGAACCCAGGTAAGTAGCAGGAGGAAACCTCAGGGTTCTGTGTGTACTAGGGACTTAAAATGAAAATTCTCTAGAATTCTTAGCAAACAATGATATTCCTTTCTGCCCTACACTTACCGCCCACTGAACAGTGACAATGCTAATTGCAGGTATATACGGTACGGCTCTTAATTTCTGAATCATTTCAACGACATTATGCTCGAAAATTTTAAAAAATCGATAGAGTTAAAAAAAACCGACTATGGTAACAAACTTGTAAAAATAGGTTGCCAGTACAAACTTCGAATTATAGTAATAGAAATATGCCATTTATTTCCCAAATGATAAAGAACCTAAATAACATTTTACGTTTTCTCTAATAAAGTATTTCGAAATGCTAAGTTAATAATAAAATATTATGCATGTTATACCGAAGAATAATATACATAACTTAGGTCGAAACCTATGGCGGTCCATAAATGGATGACCGAAGCTGTTCCTATTGTAAGGCACGTACAGAAAGATGTCTGTCGGACTTAGGAACAAAATTACTGAGACTTATACACTTTGTATACACAAAGTGCACTTGCGTGGGTGAGCATCGATGCCAAGAGTTATATAAATTATATTTGCTGGAGAATATATAGATTTTGCTTATCATAGGCTGTGGGAAAGGCAAGTACGAAAAACTCGCGAACGACAAACTATGCCTCTGCAACAAACAGTTGCAAATAGGATAGTTATTTAGCATTTTTGTAAAATTGTATGTTAATAAAAACGTAATTCAATAATGATTACATCGATAAAGGCCCACTTCCCACGCTAATTAAAACCATTGTCATGTTATCTCTATGATTGGGGTGAAGTGGTTTGTTTTAATTAGGAACAGTAAAGAGATCAATGCCAAATTCTATGGTAAACATCTAGAAAAGGCATTTGCATAGACGCTTTGTGAGAAACTGGGAAGTTCCCCGGTCATTATTTTACTGCCCCAAAAACCGTATAAGTACAAGAATCAAGTAGCCCGCAAAATTTAACCATTTTCTAGCTGATGATGTATAATAATTAGAAATAATAACAACTAAATAATAACCTTCTTAATTTCAAGTATTTTTCGGAAACGTGTTTTTTCCCTTCTTCCAAGAATAAAGTGGCGTCAAAACTTCTATAATATCACCCGGACATTTGTTTTGAGCCATGAATACAGTTTAGTTATCTCACGCGCAATGTTGACATTGTATACATTTTGTCAATGGCAAATTAGTCTAAAAATAATAGCTACCGACATTTTCCTACAAAATCAATAGCAGAAATATCACAAGGATCATATGGAAACGTCAACTTAAAAACTAAAGTGAATTTAAAATTATAAAGTGAATTTACGCCGATTTCTCGCGCGCGACCAAACCTAGAAGATGGAGATTCCTAGGCATGGAAAGATTAATTCGTGTCCTTTTTTACTACGTCCGTCCGTCCGTCTGTCTGTTCTTTTTCTTAGGAATGCTTGGGAGGTATCAAGTTGAAACTAATATTCAGAGGTATCACATACGTAGATCGACGGTTCCTTGGAGCTCTAAAAAAAGTTGCTAAGTCAAAGCAATAAAAAATACGGCCATTTATGCGACATATTTTGATACTCGCAAATAAATCAAAACTTACCTACTTCCCGTTGACCTAGAATCACGCAATTTGGCAAGAAGCTAGGTATCAGAGCACAAGTGAACGAAAAAATCGGAACATTGTTAATTTATACTTTTAAAACGTATTTATTGTTTCGATTACAAACCTATATTTACAGTTGGAGGATTGACCGAGACGTATATTGATGTATGGGCGAAAAACAATCAACTACAAAATAAATTTTGGTGAACATACAAGCGAGTCAGACCCGTACCCGTACGGTTTTTTTATAAAAATATTTGATAAAAACCTGGCAGGCTGTGCGCAGGCATCTTATTTCCGTCTGCACAAAGCTTAGGCGCGTAGAACTAGGGTAAATTCGCTTAGTTTATAAGCCGACTATGCTATCCTTGTGATTTCAATGAATTTAATACATTTTAACTTTAACGTTTAAGTTATTGACAAATTTCTGTTTTAACAAGTCTTGGCTTAAGTTTACTTAGTACCTACAGTTGTCATACATTTTTTGTAGATTTGTGCCCTCTTCTACCGCATACAGGCCTCATGCTGGCTGGTTCTAGATACGAATTCCCATCTACAGTACTCTTTTAGTCTAGATGTATTCGATCGATTCGATAAAATCAAGTCGTAAATGTTAAAATACCAATTTCCTAGGACCACGCAGGGTCGTAACTCAACTGCGATGGACAATACACGTCAAGATTATAATCGGTACATCCACTTAAAGTACCAATGATATTTATAAAGCATTCTCAGACAAAGCCCACGGAGGGGCCCTATTACCGAAGCGTTCGACTCTCTTATTCTACAAATATGTCGTAGTACGTCTACTGTTATCTCATCATTTTGTATGGCTTTTCGACTTGTAGTTAAATTCATAGTTATTGAATATAACAAAGTCAATTAAATCTTTAGAGAAACATATTGCAAGCGAGCGAAGCGTTTTTGAGAACTTTAGGGAAGATTTTTACGCAATGTTAATGGACTCAGCGCATCGCTTCCGCTCCACCAAAAACGCTACCTTTAGTCTAGTGTTGTAACTCTAAAATTCTTATACCATTGCATTGCATTAGATCGCTTGCAATCACCTTATCAGCAGAGATCTAAGTGCTTAATTAAATGAACATGAAACGTGAACTACTAATCTGACACAACATAAAATCGGTTAAAAGTAAGTAGCGGTTTTATATTTCAGTTTTGTAATTTCAACCAAATAGGTGGAATGGGTCCGTATAATTATTCAGCTTTTTAATTAATTACAAAGCGAATAATTAGTATTGCGTCGATAATCGAAGATACCCGATCTACTTTGACCGGTTTTCTACTGGTTTGTTCGTGGTCACTGTTTTAGATCAGTGACTTGTTTTATGTGTAGTGGCCTTGAAGAGTCCTATACTGGTAAAATAATTCAGTGCATCTCGCAGAATTTTCTCCTAAATGTAACAAACGCAGAGGGATTATGAAATTTTATTGTGTAATTTTTGTCAGCTCGTACATTTGTCAGTTATCTCATTTGATCGCTGTATTTCGATTGCCGTGATAATAACCGCCGTTATTTTACCACAGCCTCCTTTATCTCTTGAGACAGTTATTCAGCCTCGTGACGTTATCAGAAACAATGGCATTTCCTATTTGTACGGAGGTTTGATTATCAGAATGATCTCGAGAAATCGCTTTGATAACGTTGTAACAATTTCTCAAAATACAGTATATTTTATTTTGAAACGTGCGATTAAGACTATTATAAAAAAATACCGGCTTTAAAGGGGCAATACCCTCTTCTTGCAACACCTGAGGCTATGGCTTATTTATTAATGTAGTTTATATAATCTACATTAAAACCATTGAGATAAAAGTACTCAAAACTGTTTCACTGAGTCATATTTCTTAAAATATAATGGTGTTTAATTTACTGAGAATGTGCACTCCATCGTATATTTTCTCTAGCAAACTAGAAAACTGGATCGCAAATGCATTATAAATGCTATGAAACCGTCGCATTTAAACTGGAAAAGCTTTCTGCTAGGGAGAATAGACAGGTTCCTTTCAAAAGCACTAGGAATTAACGCCTGAATGCCTGGCTATTAAGCTAGATAGTCTTTATATTCCGATAACTACAAATGCAGTAAAACTGCACATCGCTTTAGGGATCCCCTTATGATCCATCGTGGTGAATGGATTCAGTGCAACTCACAACTCTAGAAGTCGCCTAGAAAATACATTTTCGGGATAGCTCACACCTCTTAAGGCCCGGTCAAACTGATGCGGTGGCGGCTTTGTTCTGACAAAGAATAATAATTGTCAAAATCACACAGCCAATGCGTCAGTACAAAAAATACAGATGATATCTAAAGATGTATAAACGGTCTTTGAATATCTAAAGACTGTTGCAAAGAATTCATAGATAGGACAACTTATCCAGATTACTACCAGACGGAAACGTTCCCAAAATGCTGGCTGCATTGCCACGCTGAATGACAATGACTGCGTTGGCCCAGATTAGAGCCAGCTCTCTGCGTCACGCGACGCGTCGCTTAGCCCAGACGCCCTGAAAAAAATTTAATACATTAAGAGTCCTGGTTCCCCACGGACCTAGGATTTATAAAACAAAAACTGACAATTTATTTTTCCATTTGTATCATACAAAATTATTCCGAATCTCTGTCTGACCTCTCAAGAAGCAATTCGGGCTCGACCTATGCGATCGGTAGCGAACGTCAAAGAGACAATTTTTTCTTCTACCCCCTTATTTTAATGAGATGACAGGACGGGGATATGGAGTTGAGGGTACATTTATCAAAGATAGAAATAGACAAAATATTCGTTCCCTATACGAACAGGGAATATGAAAAAGTTGAGTCTAAGCCAAACTATACGTATTTTTGTCAAAAAACAAATGTTCAAAAAAAAAAAATCTAAAGCGGCAAACAGTAAGCCGTTACCATAACCTATGGACGCTTGCAATACCAGAGGTATCACTTGTGCGTTGTCGACCCTGAAACAACTGTAAAAAAACTTATGTAATTTTACCGGCACCCTCATACCTTTCAAACCGAAACACAGCAATGCGAGCATTACTGCTTGGTGGCAGAAAAGGGGATAGTGGCAGTACTTTCCCGTACACCCTTTTCCTTTTCCGAGCTCTTTCACAAGTAGCTCTTATGCTCATGTACTTTTTGCCCTCGTGATGAGGAATGCCTTAATAGTTAATTAATATAAGTAAAAACCTTCACTTGAGCACAATTAATAATTAGTTGACGTGAACATCACACCCACCAACAAAATATCTTCTAGTCACTTCTTCTTCTTTAAAAGTTATTTGATGATGAACTAGCTATTATTTTCGAGGTCAATAGAATAAAAACGACATTATCTGATTAGCAGGTCATATAATAAATAAACATCCGACAGTGATCCATAGTACTGACCCCGCACTAGGATTCCCTGTGTCGTGGGTATCAGGAACTACGAGTGCCATGGTACCACAACACCCAGACCTCTTGCATCGCAGCTGGCTACTTGCTCGCCGCACCACCAAGGCATAGAATTGACGACCTCTGTGGCGCAGTGAGCGAAGGCCCGCCTGAGATGAAGGAAGTTGCGGATTCGATTCCCGCCGCGAAATTAATGTTTGTATGATCGGGTCTGGGTGTTTTCTATGTTTAATATTAGCATTTACAAAAAAGGGAATATATGTAGTATATCAGTCATGTAGTTCCTATATTAAAAGTTCTGCTTAGTTTGGAGCTAAATGATGCTGTGTGAAAAAAAAACAGTAAATAATACTGTTTTTTGAATTGCTGAACTAGCTTCTGCCCAATACCCGGTGTTCTGTGTAATACCCGGATAACAAGTAACCTATATGTTATTCTGATGTATAAGCTATATTACTGTAAAATTTCATCAATTTCGTTCAGTAGTTTTTGCGTAAAAGAGTAACAAACATCCATCCTCACAAAACTTTCACGTTTATAATAGTAGTAGGATAGGATAGTAGAGTACGTGGTATAGTCGTAATGATATCCTAAAAATCAGCCTGTACGTTCACGGATATCTCGGGTTCCGGATAACGGACCGAGGATCTTGAACTCTTTGGAGGTTAATCGGCATTGTGGCTCACATGCTATTATTCTAGACTGCCGCCGCATCATTTGGTGACTCATACTAACTGTATACCTTAGTCACTTAAGTGTGGGTGTGCGAAAACACTTTAATTCTCCTTTATGCAAAGGCTTGCATCAAAGTTGTTCAAAGTTAGGTTACTGTTGATAATCTTAGGATAAGATAGGATAAAGTTTCATTAATTCAAGAATATAGTTTGGTACAATTATATGATACATTTAGTGTTTACTTAATAATTGCTCTTATTTTTGTCTGTTTGTACTAACTTTTTATTTATGTATAGGCCGTGTTGGCCTAGAGGGCGATACCCCGACTTCTGATCCGGAGGTCGTGGGTTCGAGTCCTACCGAGGTTGAATTTTTGGAATATTATAAATTTTTCTAACCTCCTGTCCGAATTATAATTTCACAAATGAAAAATCAAGTAAAAATTAAAAGAAATATGAAAATAAAAATGAAATGAAAATTAAGAGAACATTTGTTTGACACAACGTGAAAAAAAAAGGAAATCAATTTTTGTGTCTCAGTTAATTAACATGTAATTTTCAGAGAAGAGTTAATCGTGGCACTGGTATTTTGGTTATCCTGCATTATGTCCTTAGAATAATAAACCTGAGCTCTAATATGAAAAGGATTAAGTACCCCGCAGAGTTTCTTTTTATGCACGAGTCACAGTTTTCGTATGTTTGGAACTAGGGTGTGACGGTTTTCTCATGTTTTCCTTCACTGTTTCAAAGGACCATAGCAATGCGCACGAAAAATAGAGGAGAATTAGTAAGCGGGGGCTTTACCAACTAAGCCATAAGATCGTTACCAGGAGTATGGAAAACAAACAAATTAATTGTTGGCTAACAAATGAACATAGCTCCTGGAAATATTGTTACGTAGAAACCTTGCAACTTCCAACAAAATTGACGGTCAACATCATAGGAACTCAACTGCTTTGAATACGTTTGCGCAAAAAGACTTTCCACAGTTTTTGTACGCGCAACATCCATTTCCATCCATCAGTTTATACATTTAGTGGAGACGTTGTCCGTTTCCTGTGTCTAATGGTGATGGACCATAATGGCGCATCGGTTTTTGCTCTCCGTAACGAGAGGATGGATGCTGTGATGAATGGTCCTCACTAAAAGGATAACTTGTTAGCTGTAGTCTGTGAGTTAAGATAAGAAGCTCGAGACAAGTGGATATTGTTGAAACGAATGACAAAGTCTGAGAGGATTTTGTAAAAATATCGAGATAACTTATAAAAGTGGAAATCCTTTGTACATTTTTAAGCGTCTCTACATAATACGTTTTCGTTAATTTTATATTGAACCTACTTTTTTATATTGAAACACTAGATCAAAAATATTAAATAAATAATAATTTAAATACGCAGTGCGTAGGTAAATAATTAAATAATGCTTGACAGTTTCACAAAGCATCATCTAGCCCCAAACTAAGCAGTTGTATTATGAGAACTACATGACTGATAAACTACTTATATTTTTTACAAAATACATACATATGATACAAAGGACACCCAGACCCATGACAAATATTTGCAGATCATACTAACATTTTTCCCGCGGCGGGAACTGAACCAGCAACCTACTGCGTCTCAGGCGGGCCTGCATCCATTGCACCAAAGACGTCAACATTTTTAGAAATAGGGGCATCAGAGGCATGTTCGATGATCTCGATCACCGTATCGGAAGTCGGGGTGCCGCTCACTCGGCCAACACGGCTCTATCAAAATCTTTTATAAAAAAATCTGTGCAAAAATGTTGCGTTTTGTTTCTTTACATTAATTTTGATGAGATAGAGTCAGTATCCCATCCTGGTCTATAAAGGTCACCTACATCTACATGCCTTTATTTTATAGCTAGAACCGACCAATCTGACGGTCCCTTTTAAGCACGTCAGTGCTCAGAATTATAACTATAAAAGCCACGGCAACCCAAACTTCAAACGAATCATTCGTCGGCCCAAAAAACTCGCCCCCTTTTGGACGACTTGACGAATTGCAAATATTATAATATTTTCGTCCAATTCAGACCGAAAATGTGTTATTTTATTCCAGTACAGTCAGAAATAAAAGATAAAGCGGGTTAGATAAAGCGGGAAATACAATTAAAAGCATACTGATCATAAGCTTCTGACCATGGCTTTTGGTATCTGCATAAAAAGTGTGTTATAAAAATATTTGGAAAATATGCGACAAAAATTCATCTAAACTTGTTAATAATATAAATAATTAGTTAGGATAGGTTGCTGAAACATTATCCAAAAGTTGGTCTTTTAGTCAAAACAAGCTTTTTTTAGCACCAGACGTAAGTTAACATGGAACATAAAAAATCCACTAACAACATCTACACTAGGCACTATAGAAAAAGCATTGTATAGCCTGTCAGCTTCAACGGTCGTTTCTCGCGGGTGAAAAAACAACGCAAAAAATACAAGTAAAAAGCCCAGCTCCGCCCGCGGGTGGCGTACACATATTTTTGTACCAAGGTTATCTTTCGCAAACCGATGTCTGTGTACGGCATTCGCATTCAACATCGCTATGGTATGTAGACTAGTGTAGATGTTATGCAAAACGAACATATGGATGCTAAAAGGATGGCTTTTTCTTTGAGCGGAATCCTTTAAAGTGAACAAAAAGTTTATTTATGGGTCCAACTCAATCGAATAAATCAAGTACACTAAGCTCTAAGAGATAAGAGAGAAATTGTTCTGCTTGTACTTTTCATAAAAAAAATCAGTTGTGATAATATGATTTTCTCGGAAGTCTATCAACAAATACTATTTTCTAACATTGAGGTGTAAAAGTACTTTATTTCAATCCAATCTTAAGTTAGAAACAATTTTAATAAAATAAGGTTAGTAACACAACTTAACAGGGATAGGTACTAGACAGGTATGTATTTAATTTATTAATAATAATACTAATAATAAGAACGTTTATTTCAGACCAATAATCCATACTACATATTAGTCAACTGTTTGTATGTTAGTTAAGGGTATATTAATTCAATAGTACCCACTCTCTTACATTTACTTTATAACTTTTGTTACGTTTTCTTGATCCCAATAGATTTTGCACTTAGTTCTGGAAAAGTACCTCAAAATAAATTGTAGATCAGTTATTTAGTTGGAGTCAGATACCTGAGTTCGTTGGTGTCGCAAGTGTGGATAAAAAACAATACACTTTTGTTCAACCTCACGAGTAATAAAACGATTTATTACTCCTTTAATATTATATCGATTTGTATGTACCTACGAGAAGGTATATATTTAGTCAACAATCATTTTATTGATATGATAAATAAGATAGCCAACGGGAGAGAGAAACGGGACCTTCCTGCAATGCCTGTTTTAAATCATCTTCGGGTCAACTTTGAAAATCAGTAGGGGAAAGGTGACAAAACGATCCCTCGAGATAAACTTATGCGTGAAGTGTTTTAAATGGGGGCATAAAGCATGCGCCGGGATCGATAGTCTGTGAAATTTTTACATGATAATTATAAAATAATTGAACTTTCTGATGAAACTACTTTAGAATGCTAGACTATTTATAAGGATTATATTATTACATTTATACATTTAATAACACTCGGTCTATCTTATCCTTTCCCTTAACTCATTTGGTTTGATTCCGTACACGACATTACATGGTGCCAGTTTCCACCAAATACGAGCCGAGTTCTTGGACTTTGGTCCAAGTGGTTGGTTTTGTAAAAACAAATGACTTTTTTATGCAATACAAAACAAAATAGGTGATATCTCGAGCATACTTCCGTCCTCAGGTTTTGACTGATATGGCTATATTCTCTCTTATGCAGGTTGTCAAGTATTACAAACAACGTGACACTACCGTGTACGCTTGCTTCCTTGACCTGAGCCGTGCCTTTGATACGTTAAATCGTGACCTACTGTGGAGGAAGCTGCACAATGACAGGAGTTTCCCAGCTGAGGTTGTTGAGCTCTATCCGTTCTGGTACCGGAAACAGACCAACAACGTCAGATGGGACACGGAGCTGTCGGACAGCTACCAGCTTTCTTATGGTGTTAAGCAGGGAGGGTTCACTTCTCCTGATCTGTTCAATACCTACATAAATCGGTTAACCGTTGAGCTGAGCGGCACCACAGCTGGGCTCAGGTCGGATGGTAGATATGTCAACAACCTGACCTATGCTGATGACATAGTGCTGCTCAGACCATCGATTTAAGGATTGAAAAAAATAATGTCCATCTGTGAGTTGTATGCGAAGGAACACGACTTAATATACAACGTGTAAAAAACAGAAATGATGATTTTCTGATCAGGAAAGGGACCAGATAGTTACACGGGATTTGTTTTAACGAACAACCACGTTATCAGTGTCGTGATAATTAACTGACTTTATAGGGTTGAATATTATTGTCATTTGTAAAATATTACAGCAGGGTCTCGGTCAAAGCACTGGTTAATGTATGCATATTCTACCTTAAGCTTTGCAAAGTAGAATTGGTGGTAGAAATAAATAATATCACCTGCATAGTTTCCTATAAATAAATACATTTGATTCGGTGTGCTTAAACTCTTTAATCTGACAATCCTCGTAATTGTTCCCACATCTTGCTTGTTGCCTCTCCATTCAGTGACGCATAATCGGATTTCACTCGAAGTCTCGGACACCTTTTTTTTATTGCGCCATTTTTTATGACTGATCTCATAAAACTCTGCGTTAAAATATTATTACTTATAATTTTATAATTATGATTTTAACATAAAATATATTTAAAACGATGTAAAATTCCTTTAAAACTTGAATACAGCCTCTATTTTTTTTGTCAGAAAATATATTATCTCTTTCTAGTCATTGCACCAAAAAGTCAAAGTCAAAATTAATTAATTTATTAGCATTGCCATTATGCCATTATCGTTTGCAACGGTTTTTAGATAGCTAGGCTGTTTCATCTGTATTTTTTGTATAAAGTGTATGTACAAGTTGTATGACTAAATGTAATATTATAATACATTAATTTATTAAAATCACTTTCAAACGTATTTTTTTATCGGTTCAACAACTTTGTTGTGAAGCTATATGAGTTGAGTACGGAAAGTTCTTTAACAAAAACAGTTACTGCCACGGGCTAAGAACCGTAAATATACGAGTATTTTCCTCCTAGATCCTTTTTAATAATCGATTGGGATCCTATTAATTATGAACCACGTGAGACGTTCGCCGGTCCGTTTATGACCTGGTTTCGGCTCCCATGGCCGACGTTCTTACAAGGTTTTTTTATGTTTTTACTACTCGACTGGCCGACGAGAAAAATAAAAAGGTTTGAAGGGCTCTCAGCTCAGAGTGACGGCCGAAGAAATAACATTTATATTTAGCTCGCATTCTTAATTACTCTATTGGGTGTGCTTTAAAAGATAATTTTACTATAAATAATTACAACATCGAAAAAAATTGTCTCCTATTTATTTTGTAAATTACAATCTACAAGCGCCCTTTATCATTTTGACATTTCCTGGCACTCTTGACATTTTGATCCCAAATTGAACACTGAAATATTGCATTCGTACTTACTGCGAATATCAATAGTAGTTCGAATATGAACTTTAGAATCAAAATATGAAATATTCTGAATAAAGTCAAATAAGATACGCACTGTTCATAGGCATTGTTCTACCTACTGCGAATCTACTGCCCCTTTGCAAATTCAAACAGTTCGTATCCAGGCAAGTCTAGATGTCGGCTGGCGGCTGATGCTGGCGGTTAGCAACAGCGCGCCTACCTGCGCAGACGCTTCCCAAAACGAACAAGAGACCGCATTCCTGACCGCGCCCCGCGGCACCCCCGCCGAGCGCAGGGCTGCCTCGAAACACTTCAAGTTATATTTACGTTTTTATTCGTGGTTCTATACTAGTCATCCTACGTTAGATCAGCAATGCACGGTAACCGCAGACGACGGTAACCGCTTTCAGGTGGAAGGCAATCCAAATAGCAATACAAAAAGTTAATTTTATCTGTGACTGGACAAGTTAGAGAGTCTCCCATTGATAGATTTTTGCCACATAAATGTACCTTCTGATACCTAGGTACTTATAATGCCTCAAAATAATGGCAAATGGCGTGTAGGTCAAAATGTTCTAACACCTCATTTTTGATGCGCGCGATTTAATTAGCTGAGGAGTTAGGAGAATAAAGCTTTAGAGAAAATACACTAGTTAAGATGTATGAATACTTATTGGAGACAAGGCTAGGCATACTTGTGTGATCGATATCTGTATTATTTTCGAGTGATTGGGGGATGTTTATTGAGGTGTAAGTATTTTTACTAGATATAGTTTATTCGTTCGTTGCATCTATTCTCTCAGCATAAATTTATATCATCTCTAATGTTCACCTTTAATTTTTCAAGTCATGGCTTTATTTTCTTTAATTAAAACGGTTGCACCAATAACATTAACTAAAGATTCATAATTATTACAAAAGTCAAAATAATTCATGAAAATACAATAAAGAAAATAAAAATAAATAATAGAAATACCAATTGAAACCGATGTCGAAAATACAATAAAATAATATTATGTTAAGGTTGGTAGCCCTACCGTTCCTCATCCCTGCATCCCGACACAATGCGGACCTGTTGCCCTCCCCCGCGCACCGTGCCGCGCACCCCGCGGCTCGCACACTGCATCCTATAAATAATTCAATAGCCCGATTAATTCGTGACCGGCCCGATTCAACTGTCAATTAACGCGGCTGTCTAGATATAGTCTGTGGTGTACTTGAGGTGGTCTACTTTAAAAGGTAACAAGTAAATATGAAAATATTAAGGTGCGACCAAAATTGCGCTCACCTTAGCAAACGCCCTATTTTAATATTATTTACTACCCACGACTTTGCCGGATAAAAAGTATGTGTTATTCTGATGTTTAAGCTATATTACTGTAAAGTTTCATCAAAATCCGTTTAGTAGTTTTTGCGTGAAAGAGTAACAAACATCCATCCTCACAAACATTTACGTTTATAATAGTAGTAGGATAGTAGGATTCATTCTAGCATATTATTACGACTATACCACTATTCTCCTGCTGACGTTTACTATCCAGCTGCGCCCAAAAGGCAGAGCGGCGAGGCCAAGCCAGTTCCCATCTCACAACCGTCGAGTGTGGTCGCGGACAGTACTCATGAGGAAGGACTTCTAAACGGTCGACGAAACGTCAACAGGAGTCGTAATAATATTAAAATAATTCTAAATTATTATCTAATTTGGAATCATTTTAATATATTATGACGACTCCTAAATTAAAATTAATCATTCTATGGGTTTTCTACGGCTCCTAAAATACAAGTTTCAATTCAATATTAGTTAGAGGCATGACATGAGCCGTTTTTGAACTTCTACAAACCGTTTATGGTTTCTTTTTTATTACTGTTTATTTACGGTAATACAGTGGTATTACCGTGGTTTGTTATGTTGCTCAATAAACTTATTAATATATTGTGGTGTAGAATTTTATCAGACCGGCTAAGTATCTGACGTACTCGGGTCCAAGCCAAGTGCGTATCAGAATGCATGGTTATTGGAATCTCGCGCATATTGACGGGAAGATCTGTTTGCGAAAATCAGACTATCAGATCAATTAATTCAGAACTATTTGTAAAAGAGCAAATCTGTGCTTGGGGAAATCTATAAAAGTGAGTGACTGATATATTTGGTGGAATTATTCAGTCACTCGCTCTTATAGATTTCCACCCATTGGAGAATGTGTGATTCGGGTGATCTTTATCCTCTACATTCTGGTTAAGAATTTCGTTTATTAGGTTAATCTACTTGAAAAGTTGTCCGCAATTACCATTTATCGATGCCGGCTTATAGCTTAGCATCAGTATCTTTTAAATTTGCAAGATAAAAGCTGTCGTACCGACACGTCTTGCATTTTTTAACACATCTTCCATTTTTGGTGCACACAATCCTCTTTTACGAAAGCCAAAGGCTATCGACCGTTAAATAATTCTTGACACATTGAAGTATTTAAGCACCATGACAAGCCTTTTACAGCATCACAACTGTAGCCATTAAATAACTTGTTAACATTTTCCTCGTTTCTAAATTACTGTGCGCTAAAGTTCAATAATGTTCTGAGAAATACTTCAATGAGTACTCACCGTTATAATCTCAAATCGAAGTGATTCAACAAGAAATTAGCTATGATGCGTTCAAAATAATAAATTAACACCTACACGCAGCGAGAAGAGAATATAATTACATGGTAGGAAGCAAAAACAAAACTCAAATATTGTTGGTTTTCCATAATTAAATAATATAATTGTAACTGCATCACTAAACATGATGTGGACACATGTTTTAGGATGCCATCTAGCTCAAAACATTTGTTAATTTTTGGTATTGTAATTAGATTGTATTCTGTTAAGTGTGCCAAAACAAAAAAAAACTATGCTAAAATGTAATAACCTCATTAACACACGATTCTATATTATTTGAATTAGCAATATCTAATCTTTGGATGGTGTTATTCATAAAGTGACGTCATGTAACCACCACACCACACCCATATATCCGTGAGAATGAAATCTGTTTAGAAAATCTGCCCTACGACCTTAATTTGTTCTCAGATCTATACTCCGTACGCAGATTCTAAGTACTAGGTATTTGTAGATACATAAAGTGGGATTTAACTACGAGAAAATAAAATAAATAGATATGATCTAACCATAGACTACGTAGGTACGTCTATGACTAGTTTGAATGATGCCGGCATGTCAGAGTATATAACATGTTGTAAATTCACGCTGCTTTTTACATCGTCCACAAACAAGTCCTATCCCTGGTGACAGGAAACCAACTCCAGTTTTTTTAAATACGAGAAAAAACCCTTTTGTCGGCTATCTTTAGAATAATGCTTCTGTGCTGTGTACTTCTTTCATACGAAGAGAGGGAAGGCAACATTTAAAAAATATGAAGATGATCATGGCTGGTAAGACAACCAAATGTGATGTCAAATCTATACTCAAAGAGGTTACCAAGAAGGGGTAGTCAAAGCCATGTCCAAACGTTTTATATAATGGCACATGCCCTTGTTTTGCATAGTAGTTAGCATTTTTACAGGTAGCAAGCTCATCGGTGTATTTGACTAATACCATACCAATGGCATATGCCTTCGATTTGGTGGTTCTATATAATACCGGTTTGATCGGCATACACCAAATCCAACTTTAATCACCCAAAGCAAAGTATATCGCATCGAAGTTCTTCAATCCGAACGGACGACGTAATATTTATTTCCTCTAGTAATTGAGGAATAGTAGTGTGGCCGGTAACTGCCACTACTATTTGGTATTACTATTTCGGGCGAATTCAAAACAAACTCAACTTTGGTAAGGCCATACCAAAGTTGAGTTTGCAATTTATATGAGCTCTTTGATGTAATAAATATTTATATTTATATATTTGATTAAATAATAAGGTAATAAATATGTTAATGCAATATCAAATTAATGCTGTAATGCTGTACATTTTCACACAGTATCAACTAGCCCCAAAAGAAAATGCAGAGCTTGTGTTATGGGAAATACATGACTGATATACTACTTGTAAGCATTTTTAATATTTGCACAAATTATTTTATTAAGACAAATATTTGCAGATCATACAAACATTTGTGCATACAAACATTCTGCGTATCAGACGGGCCTTCGCCTACTGCGCCACAGATGTCGTCGATTGCATATTGTCGATTATTTGAAGAGCAAAGTTTCTACAGAAGCTCTCGTTGTATAGGTTAAGCAGATATCACATGAACTTCGTTCAAAACGGTTAACAATTGGTTAAAATGTTAACGTAATACTAAATTACAAAAACGAAAAGCTTTCGTGCTTCCTGGGCACGCCAAGCTCTTGATATGATAGTCGCTTAGCCATATTTAAGCATATCTATACATAGACAATAGATTAAATGAAACTGTAAATAATGTATAGGTTAATACATAGTAGATATAGGTATATAGAGTAGACAGGAGAAGACAATCTCGGGCCGATCTTGGTCGCAGTCGTGACCAAACTCCTGCCCATGTGGAGCGTGGCGATACGAGTGTGCGTGTGTGGGTGTTATAGGCGTGTGTCCATTGGTTAGGGTTTAATATCGGATGTGTTTCGTTGCAGAAAATGTTATCACTAAAATTCTCGTTTACTCGTTCTAAAGCCAAGCCTACGTGTTATGTTAAACTTAAACCAAAATACACAGCGATTAACTCTTTTTTTTTGACAAAACGACAAAATAACAAAAATCTATTTCGTTTTAGTACACATCTTTTGCTTAAATACTGCCCTATTTTGCAAACTAGGTTAGTAAAGACTTGTATCTTGGCAATAAGTGCCCTTCCTATATGTTTTAGTGTTTCCATAACACAAGCTCTGCTTACTTTGGGGCTAGATGATGCTGTGTGAAAAATGTCCAGCATTATTTATTATTAATTAAATTTTATAAATGACGTTAAATTAGCGCTTTGTAAAGCCTGGGGGTAGTCTTTTCGTACGGTTACGAGAATAAATGCTCGATATGTTTATCTTGAGACCTCTTCATTTCGATATGTATTTGATCTTACAAACTCGTAGTGCAATGGAAACCAGCAGAAAACTCGTTCTTGTATAGTCTGAGTACATGTTCTGTGCCGACTAAATGGACCATCTGGGGAGTCAATGCTCCGCGCAGATTCGGAATAGGTACGCGTGTTGCCATTTTTTTATATCCTTTTTAATTAATGATTCGTTTGATCATAGGTGGTGGCCACGAACTACGGTACGCCTTCTATCTATTATGTAATATTTAACAACACAGAACATTGAGCATGTCCACACGTATGAAATCTAGCATTATTGACATTTACGTCAAAAATTGGGCAATCTGATGTCGGTCTCAATGTGATTGGTACATTTTTGACATTTACGACGAATAGGCAAAATGATAATCACCGATACCATGCTTGTCACACGGTATGGCATTCTACTATTAAAGTAATTCGTACCTCCATTTAGTACATCTTCAAGACAAGAACGGAGAAAAAATCTGTTATTTTTAACTTTTCTATCAGTTGTTCGATAGATAGATAAAAATATAACTACTTTATTGTAAGCGATTACAATTAACCACTACTATGGTATTACCCATGATGGGTATCCTCAGATCCATACTCAGTAAGTAGTTCTTTCAGTACACCAAGTAGGGGGTAGTCAGAGACACGTCCAACCGCGTTTTGCAAGTGGTAAATAAAACACGTCTTAGATACACAGAGATACGATGGGTGGTCTTAGCGCTAAAAGTTATATCTTCTAGGCAACCTTTGGATGGACTGGACCTTGTAGGTAACTACTTGTCTTGGTTTTGACAGATTCAGGAAAATTAGCTTTCATGTAGCTGGGTTTTCTGTTGTTCAATAATATTGATTTTGATATTATCTATCTAGGTCTTTGATAGCATGGCAACACAAGATGCATTGATTTAATAACCACTATCGAAACTGGTGAGAATGGAGCCAGCCAGGGTATCAATTTTTGAATATTACTCTGAGCCTAAATATCAGCACAATGGCCTTTAGTCACCGATTGCCCAGTTTGTTTTATTGAAGGTCACAGTGTGACTAAAATTATCACACCTATAATCTCGATTGCAAATGCTCCCGACTTTGACACTGACATATTACTGTAATCAAATCCACTAACCTCCGTAAATACGTTACGTTTCACGAAAACTAAACGAAACACAATATTTCATATGTATTGTATTACCTGCGTCTAATAGAACCCAACTGCAGAACAAAGTATGACACTCAAAAATGCTACTTTTAGTATATTGTGATTTACTAAACGTAGCATTCTTGCTTTTTTTGACATAAGTGAATTTAAGATCAGTTTCGATATTCAAAAATCGGTACCCAGGAATAATTGCGAAAAAAAGTCACCCAGCGCTGCTGGTTGAACCGGTCGTCTGGCCAAATCTCTCCACGCCAATGTAACTGTGAATACCTAAGTACCTACAGCTTGGATGCTGGATAGTCACTTAGTATTATCAGTTGTCCGATCAAGGGTAAAGGACGGTCGGACAACGGGCACCAAAGGGATCTAATGTCACTTATAATAAATACTGGGGGGGCTGTAGGCACCTTATCTTCTTATCGAATATAATAATGCACTATAACAATAACAACACTACATGACATGATGAGAGATAAAAGATAATATATTGTTTTTTTTTATTTATTAGATAATTTGTTAGTAAGTTACATAATGTCATAGTATTAGTACAATTCCTTATTTAAAATACATTCAATTCAATAATGTCACCATCATTCATTCATGTCCCGATTCAATAGGTCTATTAAATCAGGACCTGAATGAAAGATTTCGATATGTTGTCATACCTGTGTCCATACTTATCTGCTATGACCTGCGGGATGGTATTGACGCCTAATGATGATGGTATTGATAAGAGGACCCAAATTAACTATAATTAAAAAAAACATATAAACATGCAGTAAGTCGTTAGAAAAGCTTTGTAGATACTGAGCTTAAAGCAAAATAGACAGTTGAGTCAGATTTGATCTTTTTAACTTTTATCAACTTCATTCAAAGTTCACCTTATTAGTTCCCGCACCACCAACTATTAAAGATAATTAAAGATGTACTAATTGTTTCGAAAGTTATAAATCCATTTTATTTTTAAAAAATTTGATGTTTCAATACAACAATTATCTCATGTTTCCGGCACATATATTCAAAACCCTCGGTACTGATATATACCGAGAAAAAAGAGGAAATTAGCCAAATTTAACTGTTTATATTGACTTAGTTTTAGAAAGTGAATAAAGGTGCAGTATTGCTATTCAATCGGACAGGTCTTGAGTTATGTCTATTATATGAAGTCTGAAAGTTAACTAGGCTTTCCAAAGATATTTATCAAGATTAAGCCATTAGAAGGGAGATAAATGAAGAAAAGTCGTGGAACCAATGATTTGAAAACACTATATTGTGCAAATGACACTCCTGAACCCACATAAGATTACATTTTAAAGGCCAGTGTTCAACAAAGCGAAGAGAGTCAGCGGTATAATAAAATTAGAAACATTAGAAAAATCACATATTTTGAAAACGTCACTGGCATAATCTTCCTTCCTCATGAAAACAAAACTCTACCTGAACTCTGTAGTAATTGTCAAAATTTAAAACAAAGTAATCCTGGTTTTTAGGTAAGTTATAGAATACTGACGGTATTATCCTGTCGATATATTTATAGACAGATCCTGATGATTTAGTCAAAGAATCCAGGTTTGACAGGTTTGACAGGTTTGACAAAAAAATGTGTCCGAGGAACAAGTTAAAAAAAAATTTTTAGAATAATTATTAATAACGATTCCAAGTGCAGTGAAGTGAATTGAAGTGTGATTTAGTGATACAGTCATAGTAAAATGTGTGTGTACGACTTCACACACATTTTACTATTTCGAGTTTATCTGGAAACCTAATTCGTAACAATTAGTAACAAAAAATGTAGCATAACAGATTATTGATATACTTAATTTCAAACCAAAGTTGTCTATAACAAATCGGTTTTAACGATAAGACCGCCTTATTGTACCTTGTATATTTATGAATTCCTGTGTTTAGTATTTTTATTTGATGTGCAATAAAGAGTTTATTTATATATCTATCGAAGATGCTATAACATGGAATATTAATGAATCCACGTATTGCACAAAATAACTATTTAAATACACATTTATTTCACACATCAAACATACCAACGTAATATATTAAAGTCCTCTCTTAGTATGACGAATCGTCCAGTCTGCTAGATTAAATTATCCGAATTTCAAAGCGGCGGTATTTAAATATCCCCTAGGTGAGAGCTAGGTAGAGTACGAGTAGGTAGGCGGGAGCTAGAAATACCTGAGTCACGACCAAAGGCGCGGCCGGCTTCATAGAGCTTACTATTATTGGTTTTAATGAATTTTAGATTTATGAAGGGAGAACAACAGAAATGAGAAACTTGTTTTTTTAAACGCATATTTTTTTCTATTAATCATCTTCAAACGAGAGAGGATTTTTTTATAGTCTCTTAGCTACAATATAATATTTAAAATCAATGATCTTACTTTCAATTTCATTCGAACTAGACTCAATTTTTTCAACGAATTAATGTAACATAAGTTCTTATAGGATTACAAAGCCGAATAAAATTGTGAACACAATCATTGCAATAAGCAATGTCCTATAATCTAGGCTCAACCAGAGTTACTAACAATCTCTAAGGGCTGCTCATGCCTCGAAACTACTCAGTAAAAATTGGAAGATCCATCTATCTTTGAAAAAAAACTAAGGAAAATGTTATACTGATACAAAAAAACAACGTAATTCGTACATTTGTAATTTTGTTAAAATGGTTGATATCTGAAAAAAAATTATACTATATTTGATTAAAATTGACAAAAAATATAGTTGATTTACTTAGTCTAGTCTCGGTGGTAGCAGTATGAGTTTTGTTTCACGACTTTTTTGCTAGCTATCTTATAAATAATCAACTCTATGTGATCTACCAAAAGGTCGATGCTTAAATTTTACGTATACTTGATTTCCGACCCACAAATAATTACGTGTCCGTGCTGTTAGGCTACTCCTATGTATATGCTTAGTAACATGTCAAAACGGTGGCCGTATCAACAAGTTCTAACATGTTTATAACTCAGCATAGAGGCTCTAATCGGAGACTGGTAGCGTAAATGACAGCCCTAATAAAACACAATAAAAGACTGAGCGCATCGGTTGAATCGAGTGAAGTCTCGAATCAGCGCGGAGTGAATAGAATCGATATTAACTGAATTGGAATGCCGTTGTACAACGATTAATACCAGATTTGTGCTTACTTCTGAATCATATGATTGGATTTCTTACCGAGCCCTTTAATCCACACAGAAAGATTATTTAAATGTGCGTGCTCTGGCAATGAGATGTTGTCATCTCTTACAATATCTTCATCCAAAGATTGTCTACAAGAGCTACCAAGTGAAAAGACCACCAATTGTACTTTCTTAAGAATAACATTTTGTTTACTATGTTATTTGTTTATGGTGTTCAATAAAGTATTTTAATTCCTTCATTCATCTCTAGCAGCGTATTTTGCCAGGGCTAAATGATGTCCTATCCCCTTTGCCAGTCTTGGGCCCTAGGCTGCTATAATTGGCATTTGCGTTTTCAACAATCACCTTTTAAAAGTTTCCAGATATGTAGAATAACCAGCTCATTTCATTTCCATTGCTAGCTATAAAAACTATACGTACTCATTCCATTAGCCTCTTTATACGCTGATGTCATTTTACGTTCATCAGTTTACGGCGTTTTTATATTTTAGTACTTTATTTTCCGGCATTAATTCTCACTAACTGAATTATATTTAATCCTGTCAGTTGATTTCAATGGTGAATTCTTCATCCGTTTACCATTTTCACCAAAGCCAGGATTATCGTTTCTTCTGTGTTACAGAATTTATTAATTCTCGCAGTTTTGGTGGCGAAGTTGGATGTTAGCAACCTCGTATCAAGATGTTCCATCAGTTATTATTGGGCTACTTTTCATAACACCTTAAATTAAATTAAATAACCTTACCTTAAAAGAGTTGCCTTGCAACCTAGACAATCGAACTCAAAGTTGCAGCGCCCTGACTATTAATGTCCTGTATATTATTTTATTATATGTTATTATATGTTCATTAAATACATAAATTACAATTATTGATACCTATTTCATTACAAACTCGTGTAATCTTTTCAAAACCTACTTTAAGAGTTATCATAATGAGAAGTTATCTAACATAAGTACATGTCTATTTTTAAACGACTTCAAAAAAAGGAGAAGATTCTCAATTCGGTTGTATTTTTTCTAATGTTTGTTACGTTAGAACCGATTTGGAAAATATTTTTTATTTGAAAGGATATACTTTCAGATTGGTCCCGTTTTTATCAAAATCCATCGAGGGAACCCCTCAAATTTAGGTGAGCAAATTTCATATTGACTTTTTTATCAATTTCCCATAATTTGAGTCAGTTTTTTTACATTTAATGTCTTATAATTATGTATATTGTTATAACAAACACAACAGTACTAATTGGTGTTAAACACGCAACAAAATCATTAGAGTTTATTTGTTTTTTAAATTCTTTGGAGTTCAATCAGAACTACATACCAGCTAGTTTAACATTATCATACATAAATTGCCAGTAATAAAAAGCTGAAGAGTGAAAAAAAACTTTTATGCATTGTAAAATTAGTTTTGTACGTTGAAGAAATTGTGGCGAAACGAATAGTAGAATACAAAAGCAACTAGACCGAGGCCCTTCGAGCCTACTAATGAACCTCGAACGTATCTGGGTCCCGCTGCGATCTCGCCAGCCATCAATGTAACGACCTGATGACTGCCTGGTTTCCCACTGTGAGTATGCAGGACAAAGGTTATGATACAAAAGAGAGAATGAAAATAAAATAGGTAGGTACGGATACTGAAAAATACGTAGTCTGAGAGCATATCATTATTATTATTTTATTTTGTATGAAGTTTTTTTTATACAACTAAAAATGCAAACATGCATGCGGCCCATATGCTGGTAAGCGATAAACCTATGGACGCGCATTGCTGACCCTGAGACATATCGAGTGAAAAGTATCATATGCCTGCACCCTTCAAACCGAAAGCATAACTGCTTGGCAGCAGACATAGGTATGGTGGTAGTAATACCCCAGACGAGCTCTTTCACAAGGAGCTCCTACTTCTGAATTGCAAAACAGTCTAAATTGCAACGTAGTAAATAAAAACGTTGTATGTTCTGTCACAGTTTTTGTGTTAGGCACCTTAACTGAGTTAAAAAATACCAATATTTTGTCATCTTTCGTCGAACTTTCACAAAAATAAATTCCTTCCCTTTGGCAAGTTGGGTAAAAAGTGGTCCCAAAACTTGCTCAAATAAGGGGTTTGTGCAATGAGGCGGACGCGTTGGGCATAAAAAAATGAGTTTCGCTTAAGCGGAAATTGGACGCAGTAATGCGCCGAAATTATTCCGTAATTGAAGTTTCGTAGTAATGATGATTTTCTCACGTTATTATCAATACCGGTAAATAAGAATGAAACCCCAAGCCTTGTAATTGTTTAACAGTTAAAGCCGAAATAATTATAGTATTGGAAATCTTTTTTTACATTTTGTACGTTTGAATATACGTAAAGCATTTATAAATCGTTATTTTACAATGAAAGTAAGTTATTTTCAAAAGAGTATATTTTGAGCTAGTTTAATTGAGGGCCGTTTTAAGCTAGAGGGAGGACTTTAATTCCAAAGCCCGAAATCTGTAGGTTTGGTTTGCCAGCAAAATGTAAGATATTTATAATGAACTAACTTCTGCACACGGCTTTGCCCACGTGGTATCCGTATAAAAAGTTGCCTATGTGTTATTCTGATGTATATACTGCTATACTGTAAAGTTTCATCAAAATCCGTTTTTTAGTTTTTGCGTGAAAGAGTAAAACAAACATCCATCCTCAAAAACTTTCGCGTTTATAATATTAGTAGGATAGGATGATACACACTAAAAAAATAAACATTTGATGGCGGAAATCGTTCGAAATTGGTCCTTTGTAGGCAGGTACCAACCTTACAATTACAACAATATCGATCGGATACCTACTCCACAAGTTCATCAATCACCATGATTTCATTGTCCTCGCTTTCGGCTTTTCGCAATCATTAACAAGTGTATCGAAATAACAATCAGATTATAACAAGCTACAAAAACAAAGATCATTCATCAATGTTCAGGCCATAGGTTTCTTTGATCTGTATACCTGTGTTGTTGCCTACTTTTTTTTCCAGAGATTTTCCAGGTAATCCTGTCAGTTTATTATCATACTAGCTGATCCACGGCCGCTCTCGGCCCTTGACCCACTACGTCTCATCGCCCGCCCGCGCTATTACTTCTTTTGCTCAGCTCCTAAGGGTTGTAGCGTGAGGTTAAAGGCTTTCAAATTAAAAAAAATACCAAATTCGATGATTAGTTCCAGAGATTCCAACAAAAAAAAAAAAACTCTTCAGTTTTATTTTGCTGTCTTTAATTTTGTTTTTGGTAATTTGTCACCTTTGTTTCTTTATTATTATTATTTTTTCTATCCAACTATAATTTTACATTTATTCATACAACTATGTACAAGTAGGTATATACAAAAAATACAGATGAAACAGCTAGCTAGTTTGTTTCTTTATGTGACATGAAATAAATATTTTTTATATACATAGACGTGAACCGCCTCATGTGCCATGGTTTGCAAACGTTAAATTAAATAGAAAATTTGTTGTTATCATTCATAGGTTGCGCTCCGGACATATTCCATCAAATAAATTTAAGTTTTTGATGAAATTAGTGGATAGTCCAAATTGTGCAGACTGTGGTGTTGTAGAGGATGTCTATCACGTATTGATGGAATGTGCTCGGAGCGCGACACTGCGCCGCAACTCCTCGTGGTCCAATACTAGCGAAGTAGGGATTTGTAACAGTATTTTGGCCTCACCAGCATCTAGCAAAGCCAGAGAACTGATCCAATCATATTTATCCTCATTGGAGGATCCTTTTTTTGTAGTAAGTAGTTTTTTTTGTGTCATTTTGTTTTTTTTAGTTGTGTTGTATTTTATTTTATTTGTTTTTACGGGGGTGGCATAGCCGCTGTTTGGCTAAAACTCCTTAAAAAATAAAAGATTAAAAAATATATATATATACATAGACACCAACAGACACATACTTACATAGTCCGGTCCCCACACTAGGGTTCCCTGTGCCGTTGGTACCAAGAACTACGAGTGCCATGGTACCACAACACCCAAAACCAAACATTTTCGCTGCAGTGGAAATCGAACCCGGACCTTGACTCTCAGCCGACCACTCGTCCGCCATACCACTAAGTTCATCATACGAGGTCTTTATCATAGCTTATCCTTGTAAAAACTATTACCGGATACGGTCTGCACAACAGTTAGTGTGCCAGAGCTTCATACGCACTGTATTCCAAAGATATCATATAGGTACTTACTAAGAAAATGTATTGTACATTCACATATTTTTTACTTTTTAATTCTTACATGGTATGATAACTTTTATCTCTGCGTCCAACTGTTTAATCCTTAAAACGGTAAAGCTCGCCATTATAACACATTAAACTAATTAAATTTACCTAAAATGGCACAAAATTACATGCCCTAAGCTTAATATTACAGTTAACCAGCGCCCAGTGGGGCAGTGAGATCTTTCCTTATAATCTGCAATTATTGTAACCACTAAGTTACTTTGTAGGTAAGTGCGTTTGATGTAAGCTTCGTACTGCGAAGATGAAATAAACGAAGTACCTAATGCAGACATCAAGACATCGGTTTTGTCTATGGAAGAGAAGATAAAAACGAGTTTTATTTTAAGGTTTTTTTGGGTAATAATCTCGTTTCTTATTTGGTAAAGCTCGCGTACAGAGCTCGAGTTCAAGTTCCTGGGTTCGAGTCTCGCTGAGGATTATTTTTTTGAGATATTATTATACTTTTATATAAAAAAAAACTGTACATTTTGTACACAGCATCATCTAGCCCCAAACTAAGCAGCGCTTGTATTATGGGAACTACATGACTACATACTACATACTACTTATTTTTTGCAAATACATACATATTTTATATAAAAAACACCCAGACCTGAGAAAAACATTTACAAAATCATACAAACATTTGTCCAGCAGCGTAAATCGAACCAATGGGCGAACGGCCGCCCATTGGTTCTACGCCTAATATTAATCCTAATCGGGTTCGATTCCCGCCGCGGGACAAATGTTTGTAATATCTTCTGTGTGAAAAAATTCCAGCATTATTTATTTATTTAAGGTTTGCCTTTAAAAATGTGTTAACGGCAAACCTTAAATAAGCCGAAGCCGTATGCGTAGCTAGTTTAATAATAAATTTACATTGAACATGCGTGACTCTTTTTCGCAGTGAGGGCTTTACTGTTGAAACTGAGTTATGGAATTGCAGCATCGGGCCGTAGAAAGCGCATCGTAGTTGTGGAATTAAAATAATCGATATAGATGATAGTTTTATTGTGTGGGAAGCCTCGCTCCTCGTGAAAATACATGATAGGAATTTGCATTACAATCAGATTATGTATAGATTTAGGTATATTGTCGCTTCATAATCAAGAATATTAAAGTAGTGATAATAATAAGCAGTGTATTGTTATATAATAGTAAATAAATAAATAATCCTGGTCATTTTTCACACACATCTAGCCCAAACTAAGTTAAATACTATGGTTAAACTAAGTTACTATGGGAAATACATGACTACTTATATACTTTTTTTTTGTAAATACATACATATTATACATAGAAAACACCCGGACCCGAGACAAATATTTGCAGATCTTACAAATATTTGACCCTATATAGTTATAGAGGACCAAAAAGCTATTATTTATAAAATACTAACCTAGTTTTTAGTTTCTATTAACAAAATGGACTCATTTGTCTGAATAGATACATTTAATTATAATTATTATCATTATTGCAGGCTGAGCGGTTAGTATAGGAAGAAGGTGTCTTCTTCTTTCAATAAACCAGTCACCAAACTTTATCAACAAACTTTCTGTGTTTGTAATATATTAACAAAGGTTAAAGTAATGCTATTTGCGATGTAAAATATAAAATGGAGTGTATCGTGCAAACCCTATTCAAATAGAATGTGTCTACTATCTAGCACGAAGTGGTCCATTTGTACTTTTGATATCTCGACTATAAATTGGAATAATGCCACGAAACAGGCCAGCACGACATCGTGCATGCGTCTTTGGTGCACGTGCCGTGTATGCGACTTATATGCAACAACGATAAGTGACATCTGTGCACACAAACTGACAGGAATACACGACTGGCTGAGACGAGTTCGCTACTGGACTAGAAATTTGACAACTGCAAACTAGGAAGCGAAATAGTCTTCTATGCGTTTGAGTACAAGAAACAATGTGCTTGTACAAAATACATTTCCGCTTATGTCTTCATTTTGTTGTTATTTCGGTACAACGTTAATGTATCAAAATGTACAAATGCAAACGGAAATGTTTTATGTACATAATACATTATGTACAGGTACCGCTGCTCTGCCTTGCCCTTGTATTTTAAGTAAGCACATAGTAGACAGCACACCGAACGAACAAGGCCGAGTCAGCTGCTTAGTAACTAGTTCATAGCATCGCAGTTTTTCCCTAATAGACTATTTATATTCTCTATTAAATGTAAGTACTTACATTTCATCGAGAAAAAAAGCCAATCCATTAACCAATCTCACGTCAGCTAGAATCGAAAAGGTAGACATGCGAGTCCAAGGCATAAACTGTCCTTGACAAAGCTTTGTTTAGATTACAGAATTGTTGCATGAATGCATGGGACAATTAGGCTACATGCCCATTGACAGGCAGGCTATTGTCTTTCTAGAGCTTTAACATATGGAAGCTTTCAGACTAAGACGAGACTTCTAGGTACAAAGATTGACGAGGTAATGGTCCTTGTTGTCCCTACAATTTCACTTTGACTAGACACCATCGTATTTCATTTCGCCAACCATCAGTGAGTGATTTGGTTGATGCTTGAATAGAGAATACTGAAATCTCTAGATAAAACGGACTGTTTTATTTTGCAAGAGGAAGATCTACCGCGGACCTTATTCTGTAATAAGGTCCGCGTTCAAATATAAACCTTGACAGCTTAGCCAGTCATGATCTCTTGAAGACAAATTCATTTTAAATCCCTTTCCGAGTCTGAAGGTTTTGCCTCAGGCAAGTTATCTCTTCTCACAGGAATAATAATACAAGATCTTCTCATCACACAATATGGTATTATTAATGCTCATTTCATGGACGACGAAAAGCGCCTTGTAATGGTATTTCATCATTAGGTGCGTACTATGAATCTTAACATAAATTAAATTAGAAAACACTGAATCATTTTATAAGCCATAGATAACTTTGTTATAAGAGTGATATTCCCTTGTGGCAGTGGATAGTATTGTCTTTCCATCCTCAATACATTGGTAAACATCGAGCAGTGTGAACACATAACACAAACAAACTGAAACTAGTTAAGATGTAATGTGATCATAGCTTGTAGTATTTAGACGATACGATCTAAACAGTAAAATTAAGTGGGTACTTATGATGTTAATGTCAAAGTAGGTGGTTGTTTTATGATAGAATTTCAAACAAAAGTTTTCTGGGTGTAATTAATGACCATGTCCAATGACCAATAATGGTTTTTATCTATAAAATAGCCTTTTTGTATAGAAAGATATAGTCTGATTTCGCCTCTTTGTTTTACTGATTTTCCACAAATGGTCCAATGTTGTTTTGACTCTGACAACAAAAGCCGATGCTAGCTAAAGCCGTCTCAACGTTGTTTGAGACGGATCCGTATTAATTCGTCATTATCAACCTTATTCTCAAGGCGTCCAAGAGGATCTTTTGCGAGATGACATCGTAAATATTGTGTGCCGTTTGAGACGTCACTACTTATTCGAAATAAAGAATTTTCATTCCAAATGTTTAGAAATTATGATAAAAACAAAATACAGAAAAAACTAATAATTGTTTTTGAAAATAGAATATTATGCCTATTTGAACTGAATTGGTATTCTATACCAAGTCAAACCGCAGATATTTAAGTTAAAGTGGCCAGGGGTCTAAACAAATACATCACGCTTTAGTTTTCCTTTCACGATAACGCAAACACGCTAAGATAAAACTTGGCAGAATTCACGTAACATTTCCACAGCTAATCCCAAACAATTCAATATTTCCGCAGGCGTTAACGCCAACAGTAAGTGGTATTTGTCTAGACACCCAGTTCGATAAAACGGCAATTTCATAGGTAAACCACTGTATATTACAATACCTAGCTAGAACATGATTGTAACTTAGAATGTACTTAAATTAACTAGAAGCCGCGTACAATACAAAATTACAAAGCGAAGTAAAGTCAACAACACACCGCTATTCTTACCAACTCGTGCTTTCTGTGAGAAGTGTTGATAGATGGCGTAATACGATTCACACTCAGTCTAACTAATATCAACTCATCAATGAAAACACATGGCAACACGTGTATATGTTCTTAGGGTAGTTATATTATTTGAGTTCCGTAGCTCACTTATCATTATCACCCAAGACAAAGTTTTGTCTACGAAAGAGAAGACATAAATAATTTCTTGCCTATTCTGTCGAACAAAAGAGAGGGAGAAATATTTTTTGTCTTCTCAGCGGTAGACAAAACCGTTGTCTGGGGCATTTATGCTAAAAAAACCTAGCCATCAGGTATAATACCGAATGTTAGTAGATTCAATCAAAATGTAATCACTATTCCAACCTAGAGTACATGGAATTATCGTAACGTAATAAATCGGTAAATTCAGCTTAGCATTATCATTCGATGCGTGGACGTAACAATTTAGTAAGACAATACCTAAAATGTCGGTAACTTTGCCAAAACGACGTAACTGAATTACAATTGTTAATACCTACTATTGAGCGTACGTGAGGCGAATCGAGAATTCCAAGGGCCCGTACACATCACTTTCGGTAACTAGGTGACATCGTATTGCAACATTGTTAGTTTGTCAAATTTTCCGTTGACATTTTCATCGAAACATCGTATATTTTTTGTAATATAGAACATACATATAGAGCCTTTATGAAGTTTAGGTTACAAAATGTATCAAAAATGTTTAAGGTAAGTGCCTACTATAATAAAACCTAATATGGAGCTGATGTCATTTTGTTTGCAATATTTTTGGCAAATAAGGAAAACTGAAACGCTTAGGTACTGGAATTAAGGTGTTGAAACTGAGCCTAGCCTACATACGCAAAACCGCTATTTTAGTGTTCCGTACTTCCTTTGGAAAAATGGCTTTATCTTCTTCAGGTTCCCTAAAATCCAAAGCAAAATTTTATCCGCCATCCGTTATGTCCTTTTCCGAAAATAAAACTTTCATAGGTTCCCAGAACGGATTCTGGCATAACGAACCTACTTGATCCAATATGTTTTAAGCACCTATGCGTATCGAGCGGCAGAAAAGAAAGCCATCCACGAAAAATTCTTACAAGCAACCAAACCTTGCGTGCATTTTTGCAACAATACCACCATCAGACGCTCAGAAAGAAACGAAACGATCTCAAATTTCCTTTAAAGTTACCATTACAGCATTCTCATGACATAAATTACGTACATACAGACGATTTGGCTCCAATTGTTTCAAATGGGTCGTTAACCCGAGGCTAGGGCTGAGAAAAATTGTGAGCCGGAAGATCTAATCCAGTGATGTTTAAAATTGTGTTGAACAACAGAATATAATAATGTTAGTTTTAGTTCATAGAAGTAATGTCGCTAAAATCGGCTGACGGATTTTTGAACTATGAGGTAAAGTGGTTTTGGTGAACACGGTACTTCGCAAGATCTGAGATCGTGGCTAACTACTACATAGTTATTTTAGTTTCAAAACGCAAGGACGATGGTAAATTGCTGGAGTAGAAAAACTACCGATAAATGTCGAATAACCGGAGAAACCGGCGTGTACAACCCTATGCACCCACGAAATCTTCCGAAAAAAAGCAGTGCCCTCTTTGACCAGTGGTTAGTTTAGTTGGTGAGTCGAGTGGTCGCCGCGGGCGCTTTTCTTATGGGGAGAAAGATCACAAGAACGACGGACTTTGTGAAATATTGTAAAAGGATGATCAGAAGTCAATGGTCTTTATTATGCATTAGTATTAGTATGGTCTTCATGAGCAAATAGTATTGTTCTTTTAAGCAAAAAAAAACACGCTCACGACTGTCTTGGTGGACATACTCAGATATATACTCAGTGAGTAGATCTTAGAGGATACCAAGTAGGGAGTAGTAGTCAGAGGCACATTACATTTGGTACATGCCTGCGTTTTGCAAGTAGTAAGCATTCCACGTGACAGGTTGCAAGCCCATCGCCGCTTATTGGAACACTAACTGTTGGGACATGCCTTCGAATATTTGTTTCTAGGGCATGCCGGTTTTTTTCACGATGTTTTCTTTCACCGTTTTGAGCACGTGTTAATCCGCACATAAATTAGTCGAGTGGTAAAATCCATTGGTGCACGACCGGGTTCGAACCCACGACCTCCGGATCAGAAGTCGGGGTATCTCCCACTAGGCTAACACGGCTTTTAAGCAATACTAATTTTAATCTAAATTTTATTTATAATTGCAAGTTTTGCAGATATCAATGCGCTCCTGAATAAATATCTAAATTTAATTGGAACCTTTTTCATAATTCAGATATGAAATAACATTAGGAGTCGAGCAGAGGTTTATTTAGAAAATTTGACAATCTCGATAACACCGTAAGCTTGGTCCTACTATAATTATATTTTTTTCTCGTTGATCCTGAAAGAACTTTCTCAAAAAAATATTAGTGTGAAAGTTCTTCTAAAAATCTTAATAACTATATGCAAATTGTTCGCTTCATTGATGTGGATGATTAAAGTCCTGAGTCCAAACTCTACTGAGTCGCAGCACCTACAGACTATATCTATCTACCGTATAGCCCATGGGGTATCAGACCGCATTCCAGCGACCCGTGCCCTCAGACCGACATGTTACTTTATACACACCTACCTACACACCCCGCAACCACAACTATGCACCTTATAGCAAGACCTATAAAGTTTATATCAGCGTTGTGGTTAAAATTCTACGTGTAATGGTAATGTGGTATATCTTCGATCGATGTTTTTTTTTTATCTGCTCCAGCGAAACCGCGGCAAGGATAATTTGAAGCAAATAAAGTGTACACGAAATGGTGGCGTAAAAAGTTAAAGATTTTGGGTTATTTGAGGAGTTAAAATCTTAACTAGCAACTAGAACCAAATATAACGTTGATGGTTAAATAATTATTTTATTTTATTTTAGATAATGAACAGCGGTATTTTCATCCAACCAATAATTAGGAGTATCTAAATCTGCACGTAGATAAATCGCGGGCCTTCTGCTTTACTAGTTTTGGACAATAAAATCGAATGACCATGAAAACTGGATTAGCGCGGAAATAATAAATCAAGAAATTATAATGTCTACCTACTATTTTCGTGTTATATACTTGTAACAATGGTCAAAAGGAGCGGGATGATGTGGACCCCGTGGCCGACCCTAATCACTGCCCAGTTTGTTCTAAGATTATTTATAGTTTGGGAGTTAGCTGCTCTATTTTGCTTTCGACAATTTTATCTGGAAAAGATCCACAAATTACAATTATCTTGTGAAGCCACTGGAAGAACTTGTTGAACATTTTTAATAATAGAGCTATCAATATTTTTGACAGACATCATTTTTTTTTTTTTATAAAATTACATTAAAATTTATCATATTTTTTGTTAGTCTTACATGTGGGTGATTCGGGTAGGCCACATGGTCCCCCATTGCCTTGTATAACTCCGTGTATCAATATATTATCAAGAAGACAATAGCAATAAAGTAATCACAGTAAAAATAATTATTAAAAATACATTAAACAACGCTCAATAATATATTTAAGTACACGATACATATTAGGTTCTTAGTACAAATTGTAACTAAATTATGTGAAGTTGTATGGATTTCTTCTGCTCTTCCACCAAAGAAAAACTATTTTATTGTTAAGTCTTGAAGGTAAGTGAGTTTTATTTATAAGCTGAGAAAAATTCCACGATATTTTTACCTACATATAAAATACCTACCGATAGATCAGTAGGTAAAAAAATGGACTTCATTTTCTTATTTTATAACTAGTTATGAAAAAGAGAATAAACAATCTGAATTAAAAAGGTTACAAAAGATGTTTACGATGGTTGACTAAAAGAAATTTGCGTATGACTAATGAATAATTCACGATAATTTGTGGAGTTAAATATTTCGTCAGTCAGAACCGAATTTAACAGTCCCATTTTCGTGCTGGTTATTATCATATATTTACAGTTGCATTTTTACGATTGCTTTTTTTACTATAGCCTCTGCCCACGTCTTCTGCGTGGTATTCTAGTAAAAAGTAGGTAGTAGGTTCAATATTGTTTTCTTATTTACGATAATGATAATATTGTCAAAACATTTTTAGCTTCTGTTCCATGTTTCTCGGTCACTCCTGATTATTTGTGGTAGAAATTCTGTTACTTTTAGACATGACTTTAGCGACTATTGCTTCAGATCATCTGGCAACATCTAGACAGTCTCGCCAGCCGGCCATTGACCTGTAGCTAAGATAGAGCGATTAGTTACACACGTTCCTGCATCATATACTTAATTTGTATAAAACTTTTCTGATCAAATACGCGCTTTATGGACTCTAGACGCGTTTGAAAGAAAATACAATATGCATTGGATAAAACTTCAAAAACAGTAAATTCTCCAGTATAAATTAAAATGACCTTAATAATAATTATTAAAAAAAAGCCTGCTTGTTTTAGCTTTGGCTCCACTAAAGCCTGTAAAGGCCCCAGCATAAACCTGAGATTTTAAATACATAATAATAATAAATAACGCTGGACATTTTAACACAGCATCATCTAGCCTCAAACTAAGCAGAGCGTGTATTATGGGAGCTACATGACTGATAAACTACTTCTATTTTTTTATTTGTAAAGCTACGTTATTTACATAGAAAACACAATTACCGCTGCGGGGCAAACGTTTGTATGTTCTACTGATATTTTTCCGGGTCTGGGTACTGTGGTACATTGGTACTTGTAGTTCCTGATACCAGAACTATGTGTGTGTCTGTTTGATGTGTATTTTTTATTTAAGTAACTAAATAACTATTTTGAGTAATAATCAATTGCTTATAAGGGTATGATACTCATATTACCAAGTAATAACGAGATATTTTTGTCCAACCCCAGTCCATATGACTTGAGGGACTAAAAGCCCGGTCATACTGTTGCGGTGGCGGCAGCGGTGGCGATTTGTACCACACCAACTTTGACAACCATTTGATATTGTACATCCACACAAATTTTGACAACCATTTCCCTTTTAGATAGATAGATAGAAAATTCTTTATTGCACAAAAAATATGAGTACATAGGCGAACTTAATGCTAAAAAGCATTCTCTTCCAGATAACCTTTGTGTATTGTCAAAAATATGTGCCCTTTTATCACCTCTGCCGCCACCGCCGCCACCGCGTCTTTTTGACCGAGCCCTCGGGTGCCTTTGCTAGAATAGCTAAGCCCACCAAGACATTTAATATCGTTGTACTTTAACTATTGAACACTAGTTTCTATCCACAGCTTCACCCATATAGACCTTAATAAATGTAAATATATTTGGCAACAAAGAATCAAATATCTAAACATATATATTAATAGTTGGATAATAATATGATCCATTCAAATTTTAATGTTTCATACTGAATTTCATACAAAAGACTTCAACGCGCTCGCGGCGCTTGCGCATGTCTGTCGAAATGGATGGCAGGATAATATTTTTTTATAGTTTTTTTTGTTTTATTCCAAATTATTGTTGAAGCTAGCATAAACCACTAATGATTAGCTAGCATTTTCACTGCATTCGCATCGAAAAAAAACTGGAAATGTATTAAACCATGTTAATCTAGCTGCCTTTGTGCACGAATAATTGTAAACTTTTAATTCGCTATCTCCGATTTCGGAATTAAGAATCGTTTTGATAATGCGATTAGGTTTTAATTAAAAAAAACCTATGTTATTTTCCACGTGACTTGTTTGAAACAAAATTCAAGCTTGGTTCATACGAGTAGGTAAGCAAGCACCAAAAATTTAGAACAAACTTTACACGATTCGGCGAACTTTGTACTTAATTTAAAACCCTTTCAAGAACTTCTTCCAAAACAGTTTTAATTTACAAGAATCCTCAAATTACGGCCAATTTGCAACTTTTCCCTCTACAATAAATTCCAAAGTTTTATCATTTCTATTTGCACGATAACCGCCGGGATTAGCGTTTCTGCGTAAACCGCATGGTCGTTTGTGTAGAACCGCACATTAACTTCGCCGTAATTAAAGCGGTGGGACTGCGGCTTAAGTTACAAATTATAACATCACCTACCATTCGCCGACCTTCCAGGCCCATTGGCACAGTAAACATTCCCAGTATATTAGGTGTTCTGGTTTCCTTCTGGTTCTCAAATCGTACAGATTTATACATTTTTAATATGGGGTCTTTGATATCTTTGTATACGTTATTAAATTTTCAGTCAAACAGCAACAAGAATAATCTAAAATAATTAATTTGTTTGGTTATCCAGATACAACATGCCATGTTTATAAGCTACGCTGCTAGCTTTAGTCAAATTGACTTGAAGTTTCTTTACTGTTAGGTTTTAGTATACTGTACTTATAAGGGACAGTGTTTTGAAATTGAAGATGGAGTTGTATGGATTCAGCTTCCCCTCGCTTTGTTACAATATTTGTGATTGCTTTGGTTTTGTGGAAAAATATAGAATAATTAAATAAGGAAGGTAATAAATAAATGTTTGAACTTCATTCATCCAAACATTACTAATTTTTATTTTCTTTTACATTTGGATTAAAAATATAATTTTGCAACATAGCAACGAAGGAAACATTTGACCCTTAATTTGAATGATTTTATTGATAATGTTTCCACTATTGATTTATTTATTTATTCTATCATTTAAACGGTCAGCTAATTAAAGAGGTTTTGATCAGCTCCAAAATCTATTTCGTTAGGAAACAAAGTGAATTGAGCTGCTTTTAGTAGTTGGAAAAAATAACTAAATTGATCAGCAGGTAGTGTGATATTGGGCAGCCTTAAAATAGATGTCATATTAAATTAAATTAAAGCAGTAATATTATTAATAGAGCAGCAAAACATGATTCGGTTTTTAACAAAAATTGCCAAGATGTAAAATTAATTTTCAAAAAAGTACCAATTTATTTCTTGCCAAGATAAAATACACGTATTTAGTATCTTTATACCGAATAGATATATTTTATCTTTAGTATTACATATTTACGTAGGTACCTGTTTGTTGTATATATACATATGTAAAATTTAAAGAAAAAATAGACTTATAAATTATTTTTAAGTTGACACCGTCTTAAATACCGCTGTTTCTATCGCAAAAGAAAATAAATTAGTAGAATCTAAAGTTAAACGATAACACGAAATAAATCTTAGCCAGTTTAAAGTGGTTTTGCTTATTCGCAGATAAAGCCATTAGCGCAGTGGTTTGATACAGGAGCTTTGATGGAGTAAGGTCGGCTTAAAATACATCCATGTCTTTCAAATCCTAAAGCCATGTTCACGAGTGATTTTGTACGTATTCGAATTTTTTGGGCAGGTTTTCCTAGTATTTTTAAAAATTTCATAAATAACGCAACATAACCTTGTTTATGGACGAGCCAGAAAGTCGTGGAGCAGTGAATGTTGATAAATAGTGTCAGCACCAGCCAGGTTCGAATCTAGGATTACTGTTTCGGGAAAAGGGGGAAAGAGCTATGAGCTTTTTAGGAGGTTTTAAGTTTCTAGGATAGATAAGGTTTGTTAGTAACTTACATTGGTGGATAGTATATGAAAGCTTTATGTAGTGTCTCCGTCGCACTTCACAATTTCCCTATAGCTGAATGCAGGATCATCCAAAATAGCTAAGCAGAATTAGTTGCCTGATTCTTCTAGGCTTGGTTACACTCAAGGAATCGGAGAAAATTTACATTATTTTTTTAACTTAATGTTATAAATTCACGTACTTTTTAACTTAAAGTTTCTATAAAATATTATCCTTGTAATTTCAATGAAGGAAAACCGACTTTGACTTAACTCTGGACGATATGTGATGCAATTGATGGCAAAATATGACGCTTTTATCATCATCATCAGCCTGTAGAAGCCTATAGGCCTCCCCCAAATAATGCCATGGCGAAGGATCCATCCACCGACTTCGTGCAATCTTTAAGATGTCATCCTCTATGAAGGGCCTTCCTACACAAATCTACTAGGAAGGTAATCTTTTCATTCGAGGTAATCTTTATACTCCAGCGGTTGTCCATAAGTTTTGCTTTACAAAACTAAAACCAAACACTCCCTCTAATCAAATATGTGCCAAAGTATCAGTCAAAATTTGTAGAGTCGTGAAAAATTTACTTTGTTGCCCCCAATTCTGAATGTCTGGAAAGTAACCTGGTTACCTTCCAGACATTTGGACTCGTTTCTGCCCATAAATCTAAGATCTGACTCGTATGGCTAGCGTGGTGCATACCATACGATTTTATATAGAATCTTGGTTTCAGTAAATTACGGTTATCTATCTGAAAATATATTTACATATATCCTATGAATGGTCTGATATGTCAAGAATTTAATAGTAGAGATACTTTATGCATAAAGTATAGTCCACAATAGTTATATCATTAAAATAACTAAGTTGATAGTATAATATAACTGTGGTCTTGATAAAAGGTGATAGGTTTTAATTCATTAAAATCATAAGGATTATTTAGAATCGTCGCCCTAAAAACTAAGTGAAATTACGCTGATTCTAATCTTAGTTAGAAGTTTGTGACCCTCCCTAGTTTATGGTAAAACACTGAATCATCAAATTCAGTACTTATCAACCTCATCTATCACATGATGATGATACTATCAAACTTCAGTTCCCCAAGGACATCTCATTTATGCGTTTCGTGCGAAGATAACGTTCGAAGCGTCCTTACAAAATTATTTTCTATATTTTTCCTTACTCCCCTGCATCCCAGCACGTGGTAATAATACTCGGTCCTGCTAAGCTCGGCACATAAATCGCAATTAGATGCGAGTCCAGACTAGACCTTGGGCCCCAAACCGGTGTAGACGCTCCACTAGTCTAATGTATTCAAAGGTTTTTTTATTGGGAGAGAAATCTCTGCAACTAATTTCACGTATGGAAGAGTTTGACATACATATTACGAGATAGGTAAATCAAATAGGTTATTTACCAACGATTATAGGCAACTGGACGTCTGGACCGGTTAATCGCATAGCACTGTCATTGACATACATATAATCTAATAATTAAACCATTTGAACCGATGGAGGTCAAATTTGGAATTGGCATAATTTGTGAATATATTTAAGTATTTATTAATTTCTCACATGTAGATTTTATCGTTTATAGGTCTTACTAAGACATATGCTACTTTTTATCCGTGTGTCACGCAGGCGAAGCCGTGTGCGCTAGCTAGTAATACAAAATACAACGCATGATAGAGATATTTAATTAGCCACTACTAACCTTTGCAATTCATACAATATTATATACCTTTGTAGATACGTACAAGCAGAATATTGAAATTTCACAACAAGAGTGATCGAGCAAAATATTACCTACGAATATTCAATATTTCACAACGTCGATAACTAATTTGATCTCGATTCCTTTGTTAGGAAAGCCGGCCATAATATTCTATAGAATATGTACCTACCTATTTGTATTATTATGAAAAGATCTGACAACTTTTAACAATCGATTTTGTACCTGCGCGTCGGAGCTTGTCTGAGGACTCATCTTCTCACCCCGATAACTAAAGAAAAACATTTACAATATCTCTACCATCCACAGGAAATTACGCTTTATGGGTGGATTATTTAAGGTTGAAAGTATATACCGTGTGAGGTATCAAAAAGTATAGTTTTATTTTTCTAATACAACCAGTCATCGAAATCGTAGGGTCGTCGGTACAGGTGCTGCTCTGTAAAAAAGGTAGAATAACGTCCCAATCCGGTCAATTAATGGATTACGGTTGAAATGAGATGCGTATGGCACCATAAATGCTTGTAAAGTCAGAGACACGTTTGGAGTTTTTGTGGGGATGAAATAAATTTGACGACCAAGGCGCAAAGCCCGCCTGAGACGTAGAAGATTGCTGGTTCGATTCCCCCTGTGCGACAAATGTTTGTATGATTAGTAAATGTTTGTCTCGGGCCTGGGTGTTTTCTATATATAATATGTAGTTATTTACAAAGAATACATATTATTATATAAGTAGTATACCAGTCATGTAGTTCCCATGATACTAGCTCTGCTTAGTTTGGGGCTAGATGATACTGTGTGAAAAATGACCAGCATTATTTATTTGTTATAAACATCTAAATTTTGATGCTAAAAAATACATTTGTATTATTTTAGTTGAACCAGTGATCCAGGTAATTCAGGAATCTCAGTAGTTTTGTTTCTGTAAAGTTAAGCCTGTAGATTTAGAGAGTCTCGGAAATGTAGTATACAAAAAATCAGAACGAAAACATTCGTTGGTACCGACTATACATACATTACCTATAATATAAATAAGAAATGCAGACGTTTGCGAAAATTAGACTCCATAGACTTTTTTCTATGACTGTCACATAGACTGACTATAATTCCCTGTATCGTAGGTATCAAGAACCGTAGTTACCAAGTACCATGATAACTCAGCGCCCAAATCCTGCACAAATATCTGCAGAACATGCTCACATTTGTTGCGGATTTGAACCCGCACTTTTTGCAACTCAGCCGGCTACTGCCCGCCTTGCCACCGAGATCGTCAGGTACCAAGCGAACACTTTGAAAGAAGTGTAGAATTACTATACCGAGTACCGAATAACACTACTTTGTACAAATTAATAATGTAGGAAGGTAAATACTAAAGAACCATCTTACTCTACATTACCTACACACTAAACTGCTAGATGAAATTTCGAGAGAACTAAACTCAAACCAGCAGATTTTATTGTTTAATTACAAAGTAACTTCAATGTTAGTAAAATGGAGTGATAAAAAACATTTGTGTTTTATGCTACTTTTAGAAGCCGTAGAAGTTCAAAATGCAGTCAAACTAAGAAATAAAAAACTGTATAAAAAGTTTTAAAATTTTGTAAAACAAATTAGATACATAGACAGATTCAGAATCTAGGCAGATTAGCGTTAATAATACAGATGCAAAAACAGAAGAGCCCGAATCACCCCATGGGCCGTGAATTTAAAATACATGGCATATGGGAACATACATTGTTCCCTATGTCCCTGTTTATTAGATTTATTTTATTGTTTACCTACATATTTACTTTTTACCATGTTTTCCTTTAAAATTACCTGATCTATTATCATTTTATGCTTAGTGCATACTTGATAGTAAGGTTCTTAAGTATCTACCAAAGGAAAAATAAGCAAAAATTTAATTAAATTTTTATATTCTTTGAAATCGTGGTTTTCTCTACAGGCTATTTTTTCATGATAGTGTTAGAAAAAAAAATGATATTTTTGAGGGTGATTATATTTGTTTGTCTGTTATAATTTATCTCCGAAACGTCTTTTCTGATTATAATATGGTTTGTTGCAATCGATTTGTATGTCTTCAATGGGTTTTATCGCCACAAGTCACTAGGGGGCGCGGCAATCAGAAGAGGAAACACATGAAAAGTTTTAAATTCAAAAATAAAAACATATGTTTCTAATAGGTTCTGTCTGGGTTTGGTTAGTTTGTCCTATTAATAGAGTAAGGTACACTAAAAATGAAAGTACCTAAGACACGCCAAAGTTGCTTTATACCTTGCAAACGGGCTATTCAAGAAGGTAAGTATATAGGTTTTACGGTACCTATAGGTTTTAGTAAGGTAACATAGGTAGACCTTTTCCGTAAGTAAGTAGGTATATCTACCGCGGCGGCGGCTACGGCTGGCCGGCGGGCGTCCGATCAGACAGAAGAAAGCACGGCGAGATGGCCGCGAAGGCAAGACCGGTGTGACCGGTTCCTGTCTTGGTCAGTTTTTGTGCCGCGTCCGAACTCGGCCTATGTATAGCCGCATAAGGATTTGCCAAAATATACAATACCTATGTTGTAAAGAATTATTATATCTATGGTACAAGTATGTAGAGGGGATGGCGATCGAATTTCTAGTTCTAGAGCATGCTGCGCAGGTTTCCTCGCAATGTTTTCTTTTACTGTTTTTTAGAAGTGCTTGCATATACCTTTATATTAGTGCTCCGGGTTCGAACCCACAGCCTTCGTACCGAAAGTCGGCTTTGTTTTCAAACTTACCATTTGGCTTTCCGGAAAAAATCACCTCTATTCAGTAAGGTTGGTTTGGTTTAGCGCCATCTATTGTTGAGTAGCAAAACCCACCTGAATCTTGATGCCATTCTCATCAACAGCACTATCCAAATTGGAACTTGCTTGTTAAAAAAAAACAAGGAATTTATGCTCTATGAATTTTGAAGTTATCAACAATTTACAAATCTGTCAAAAAATGTCTTTTTGACGTGAGTTGCCGACAAAAATTATTTGATTTTTATCAATCTAAAACAACATGGGAGGTTCGCAAAGCACTCGTAAAGTAACAGTAGACAATGAAAATGCTATCCAAGTGTCCCAGGATGCGCTGGACAGGATATCTGCTCAGCTGGCCTCTAAAGTAAATAGTGAAACAGCATTACATAATTTAGATCAATGTCACGTCTTGTTGTCACCCAATAAACCAGTGTTATCTTTAAATTTATACTAGCCTACTTTCCGCTTTAATTTTAGACCGCTAACACTCTTTCACCACCAACTAAAGTAAGCCTATGAACAGTGTTGTTATAGGTTAGCTTTCCATGTATTGAACTATTTGAAGGGCTATTTCTGCCAAAAACCAGAACAAACTTACACTTTCGAGTATCCATGCCATCATAAACTCACTTCGAATCGTCCTGCCCATCAAAACAACCAACTGTATTAACTGATGGTAATTTCAGCAAGTTGAGCCCCAACCACAGCAGACATACACAGCGCCGCCACCTCCTTACTATGACCAGCGACAACATCAGGAGAATGCGGCAGAGGAGGCCTACTGGACACGACGTATTGAAGGCCTCAAACGAGCACATGAGAAGATAAATAGTGGCATGCACAATGAATATCAGAAAACACTGAAAGAGGCCAATGAACTATTTAATCTAGCACAGCAAGACAAACTTGCGAATAAGCTGCCACCATGCCAGGATGAGAAATCAAAGGTAAGGATGTTAAACTTGTGTTTTTTTCCCTGCAACAACTGGAGCCTGTATATCTTTTTGTGATAAGAGTTGTTTGTTTGATTGTCTGGTACCATTTATCTCCAAAATGGTTTTTTGCAGTCAATTTGTGTGTCTTCAAGTATAGTTCTTAGATAGGCAAAATTTACTAGAAGGTGCTGCAATTGTTGAAGAACATACACATTTTTGGAAATTTTGACAAAATTGATTATGTATTTGGAAGTAAGTTGATATTTTCAACAGTTCCCTTATGCCCCTGTTTATTAGTTTTGTTAAATCAAACTCTCTTGCTTAATAAACCCACAATCTGAATGTAAATTGTTTCAATTCTACCCTCAAAGGTTGGATTGAAACCATTTGGCTACTAACCCAATAATGTAGAAAAATTAGGGCTAACAGCTGCTCAACAGCTAGACACAATGTATAGAACATAGTCATCATCCAGCACTTATCTTATAATACAAGGGTTGGAACAATACTATATAGACAAACACAATATTAATAGAACAAAACAAACTATTGATCTAGTTCAAAAGCAGTAAACATTCATATTGAAAAAATGAAAATTTCCGCATACCATACTATCAGTGAAAGCACCAACTAAGTTTTGACTGATCTCTCTACGACTCTCAGAATAAGTTTAAACTTAGTTGGTGCCTTCACTAACAGAATCGTACATGAAAATTCCTGTTTTTACCATATGAATAGTCAAATTCACCAGTTTGTGGAATAAGCGGTAAACATATTCAGGAAAGATTGACTACACATAATCATCAATAGCCTGTAGAAGTCCACTGCCTGACAAAGACATCCCCACTGTGGCACTAAGAGTGCCACAACTAATGTTGTGTGTATCATTATTTATTTATTTATCATACATGAGCATCTTGCTCTGGCTGGTAATAATCTTGATCAGTGTTGAAATTGAAAGTATGTTCTATGTTTGGTTCAGTGTATTTTCTTTTCACCACTCTTGTTATTAGGGGTGTTTAGACCTACTGGTTTAGTATGGGTTGATGGGTGGGGCAGCAAAACCTCATCTATCAGTCAATAGTTGCACCCCAATAAAAATTGACAATTGATCATATGTACTAAACAAAAAATGTATTTTTATAGGTTGTGGAGTGCTACAGTACAAACCCGGACAAGTCCCTACTGTGTTCAGTGCTAGTGAATCAATTCAATGACTGTGTGTGCAAGAGCAGAATTGCTGCTGTGACATCCTCCTGAGCTACCTAGACTGTATATAATCATACAAACCTCTCCAGCAATATCATAACTTGTTACATTGGCAAATATGGCTGCAAAGTTCTGTGAAGTAGATTTAAATAAACATTATTGCTGTATTAATAAATGTTATTAATTTAATTTGTTAAAAACTTTTTTAATTTAAATAACAAAGTTTATGCATACCTATGTCAGTTCAAATATGTCTTTGTCTAAGTTTTTAGAAAATATGATAGATACTTTTTAAGGTCATTGTAGGCACTGGGTCAATAACCTTATCATCATAATATCCAAGGATATACTATTTTATACTTGAAATACCAAATACTTGTTGGGGGATAGGATCAAAATCATTGCATTAGCTTCTACTCTACAGCTTAGTTCAAGATCTTTGGCATCCTAGCAAGTCTGTAATCTTTTGGTATTAGCTACCTAAAGTGACCTCATTGTTACTGACAAAACAAGTTACCAAGCAACAGAGTAGAATATAAATTGTCAGTTTATTGACATAGGCATACATTTTGTTATGTAATTTCAATTTTCTGATTTTAATAATTTTAAACAATGGCAGAGGAAGTGGTTGTAAAGAAGAAACGGATACCTTTGTACCCTGGATTTCCAGAATTAGCCAGATCTGATGTCAGTATACACCCTTCCTACTCCAAATTGGGGCTGGCCTAGTAAGTACCATGTAGTGGTTACTTTTTGACTTTGGTCCCCCTAAAGGGCTGAAAATTAGGAGCAACCAGAATAAACCATTTTCTACTTCTTTATTAAATCATTTAAATTAATGGCACTACTTGTTTTTGTGCTATCTAAATACCTTTTACTTCAGAATAACAGAAAATGCAAAAAAATGCATTTTCTGCATGCAATGCAAGGTCCTTTCACTAAGAATAACAATTCCTACTTCCAGTCGCGTGGTCTGCCGCCATCGCTACCACTGGGCAAAGGTAGCTCAACGCAAGCAATTTATGAGAGAGCTGCACAGCTTTGAGAAGCTGCAGCCCAATGCTCTAGATGGAGTCCGTGTCCACAGGGAATTCTCACAAGGAATCTTGTCACATGTCATACCACCAAGGAGATACATACAGAAACTTACACCAGACCCATTGAATTCTAAGGAGAGAATGCGGGTCGAAGAAATTATCAGTGGCCAAGCTAATTTCAGTAAAAATTAAATATTCCATTTCTGGAGATACCAATACATAATAGGGTTTGAGTCACTTACAATAAACGGAAATACTCTTTAATCTCAATCACAACATTGTTTCAATTATAGTAAGCCACTCAGTGTGTATTTTGATGGCCAAGTCAAGCAAAGACATAGCAGATGTCAAGTGACTTATCTACAGTTAAATGCCATTTTCATACAATTCAATGTTTCCGCAGGCATTAACATCAACAGAAAGTGGTATTTGTCTAGACACCCAGCTTCATTCATAGGTTCCGAATAGAAACTTGAAAATAAATAGTTTGCAATCCTTTAATCAACAAAATCATATGACATTATCCTGAACTTTCAGCAGCTTTCTTTTTGAACCGTTTGCTCTTCTCCACATTAGTCTGTAAGTAATGTGCTTCCTTTTTAGCCTGTGATATCTCAGCTCTGAGTCTCTGTTTCATAGCTGCCTTCTCATAAGCCAGCCGCTCACTTAAATGCACCCACTTGAATCTAGGAATGTACTTGATGTTCCATATCATATCATAGTAACGAGACTTCTTTCTAGTGCCGATTTTTGTGTTGTTTATGGAGGCAGCTACTTGTTTGGCTATTCTCTTCTTCTGAAATTCGACCCAACCTTCGGTGAATTGGTTTGGAACTCGTTTTCTTTTTTCGCCAGGTTCTGAAATATCGAAAGTAATGTATAGCAATCTGTACGATTTAAATTAAGCCTACAACTCAACATAGCCTGAACTTACTTGCACTTGGTTGAAGATAAATCCTGCCAACTTCACCGTACTTGCTGAATATCTCTCGTATTTTAGCGACGTTCATGTATGGAGGGATAGTGGAAAGGAACACAATCCCCCGTTTTTTTATCTTTTTCGTAATCACTTTACCAGCATCTGAATTTTTGTCCAAGCTGTCTGTATTGTCTTCGTAATCCATGCCATTCTCTGGTACTCTTTCTGCTGTAATTTCTGGCATTTTCTAGCTGATATCTTCAAAACACTGTAACACGATCCTTTTTAACACAAAATGTAAAAAAATAACCTCACTTATCCAACTATGTAGCTAAATAGATGTAGGTACTTATAAACCAAACAAACAATCAATTGTCACGAGTGACGAGTCCGGTACAGCAGCTTCTTTTTTTTCTTCGAACTGCGGGTAAGGGCTAGAGGTTGGTACTATTTACCCTAAATTCATTTTTGGAGGCAAAAAACTTTCAGGTAATCGAAATGCCCAGATGCCTTCCTGTCTTCAGGTGGTCCATCCGTGTATGGTATGGCTGTTGTGTTGTTCTTACATTGGCGCTAATTTCATACGAGGAATCTTCTCTTGTGCCCAGGATTTCACGAGGCAGAGGCCACTAGGATCTTCGGACGTCAGGGGGCCGTGCGTGCAGTGGAGCAATCCGACTGCTGCCAAAGACTTCATTTAATGGCAGAGTTGTGACTAATAGTTATACAAGTCTTAATCAAGAAATCAAGACTTCATTCTAAAATAAGGAGCCAGGGCCACGTATTGTATGTAATATCAATTAGTCGAGTCGAGTAGTACTTAACTATGTACTAGTTACGTACTACTTCTTATTCTGTAATAAATATCTGAGTCGCACTATGCTTATTTCTCATTTGTTCATTTAGTTCATAAAATGTCTTGACTGATTGCACAACCGTAAACGCACACTTATACGTTGTGGTCGGAGAGCCGAGGCGCGATTCTGGGATTTGCAACATGCTAAAACCGTGACCGTATCGATCATTTTGAACCGTTTTCCAGCACGTATTTACCAATTCCGATCTTGGGTAACATGTTGCAACGACAAATACGGACGGTATTTGAATTTTTCAAATACCGTCCGTATTTGAAACATTCGAGACGTTTGGGAAAATCTTTTATAATGTTTTTAACGGTTTTTTTAGAAATTCCGATCTCGAGTGCCAAAACTGACAGCTTAACGCATGGAATTTGTATAAATTCGTCAGACGTTCACGGTTTCGTATCTCGGCAACAATTTTGTAGGAGAGACTGCCTGTCGACCTAGCAAATAGATCATTTTCTTGTGGATATCGTAGTTCTTTTTGTTTCGAAAATGTCATCAAGATATTTTCTAGCATGGAGATGGAGACAAGAAGATGAACGGGCTCGTGATGGGTACCGTTACGTAAAAGAAATGAAAGCCAATTTACGGGAGTTCTTCAACCCTGTCGAGGATCACCTATTGCGTAAATATCAGAGAATTTTTCACCGGAATAACCCTAGAAGTATTAATGCATTTTACTTACAGTTCCATATATTCCACCATCGTTTCGAATTGCGATGGACTCGTACGCATTATTTTTTCTTGTTCTACTCAAAAATTAAATATTTAAATAAACCGTCCGTAGGGGAATCCCTATTTTGACAGAATGACACTGACAAATTCAAGTAACAAATTCCATAGAGATCTGAAGTTTTTTAATTTTAAATTCAAGTCGTCAACCTTCTAAAAATGACTTTTACACAATTTTCCTAATACGTCATCGAGGGCTCGTTAACCCGTTTTGCACATTTACATGCAAGTAAAAATCAAGTGACTCGTAAAACATCAAGCCGAATAATTCGGTCAACGTTGGCTCGTCCATGGTTTTACGCAGAAAATGGTAAAACTTAGAATTGGGGTACTGACGGCAAGGTAATTTTATCATCGATGTAACTCAGGACTCAACTTACCTGCCAACATACCTAAGTTCTTTTTTCACATTAACCCTAATGTGGAAAAGTCGATGGCAGGTCGTACCTAGTGGATGGTATAATGGGATGGGGAGAAAAAATTGTTAAAAATATTATCATTCGTTTTTGGTTACCAATAAACCCAAAAAAAAATAAGTCAATTATGTTTACAGCCTTAATTATAGGCTTTTAGAGTTTGGGGTAAAGGTTTTGAAAATAGTTTCTGGCGACTGGCAACAGTGACAGATATGACTTAAACATAGTGGGTACATTACACTATTTCCATTGTTGTTTTGGTTTAAGAATTTTTTCTCATAAGATATTATAATTCACTTAAATGAGAACTTATAACTAACAAAAAACATTGCGTAGGTAGGTACCTTCTTAAATAGATACAATACGCGAGCGTGCGTTATAAACTAATCTAGAATAGGTAAAACTAAGTGACAAAAAAAAAATATTATTACGTTATATAATACCATACCTAACAAAAGATTCGCAACTAGCATTGTTAGGTATATAGGTGGGTAGATTTGAAAAATATGAGCGACAAGACCAAAACTTACTAATCAAAACTTACTTTATAAGGACGGGTTTCACACTACACAGATCAGCGTATACTAAAAGTGACAAGAATATTTTTTTTTATTACTTATTTGGGCCTTGATTAAATAGATACATTTTTAGCAACTTTTTAAACTTATGCGTGTTTTTTGTTTATTTTATAATATTCGGTAGTTCGTCATAAATTTTTGCACTTTTAAAAGTTATATTCTTTTTACCATAATTAGTCCTTGGATGACGTAGTATTAGCTTATTGGCGCTTCTTAGTCGCAATTTCTGGGTATGGTGTTTAGATTTAAAAGTTATATCAGTATGTATGTCTTTGTATTTTCAATATGTAGTATCAGTATGTAGTATTTTCCGGATTAATAAGGATGTATAGTATTTGTAAGTTTTATTCATGTTCATTAATTTTGTTTCTTTATAAAGTTTTATAGTTGGAGTGAGATAATCATAATTAAATAATCTTTTGATGAGTTTGTTTTGTGATATTTGTAATAGGTTAAGATTGGTTCTAGCTGCTGAAGCCCAGATTTTTATTAAATAATCGATGTGTGGTGTTTAGCATGGTGTAAACATTCGTAACACTGTGCGCTAGTTCAAAATAAAGCCTAAAGTTTCTTAGTATGCTGCTTTGGGCGTTTATATAGACACCATACCGTGGTTCTGTAGAAGTAGTTTTTTATAAAAATTCTATGGTTTGACTCTTAGCGTAGCGTTACATTTTCTTTGGTCTTGACAAAGAACGAATACATTATCACCACAGATTAAAAAAATGGATCTTTCAAATTTACTTCACTTCACATCTACTACGTATGTACGATATTAAAATAAAAAAGGGTTTTGTATCAATTTACTGCTAAAAATCATTTAAAATTATAAATTACCTACTATAGGTTGTGATGGCGGTACCATACTATGGTTTGACTCTTAGCGTAGCGTTACATTTTCTTTGGTCTTGACAAACATTATCACCACAGATTAAAAAAATGGATCTTTCAGATTTACTTCACTTCACATCTACTACGTATGTACGATATTAAAATAAAAAAGGGTTTTGTACCAATTTACTGCTAAAAATCATTTAAAATTATAAATTACCTACTATGGGTTGTGATGGCGGTACCATACCGCGCAGGGACGAGCTTGTACGCTTGAAAAAGAAACCAGAACAGGTATGAATAAACATCTGATCTGCGTAAAGTGATCTGATTTGTGTGTAAACACAAAGACTTTACTGTTTATCTGGCATAAATTTTCAGTGTTTTTTTCATTATTAATTCAAGAAAGACAAAGATGCTGAGCGCTCGTTCAAGTGGCGTAACTGCGCGCTGTCGCAGCAGCCCCTGCAGACGCCTGTCGTGGCCTGCGGACTCGGGAGGCTGTATAGCAAGAGCTCTGTGCTTGAGGCGCTCATTGACAAGGACAGCAAGCCAGACTCTATCAACCACATCAAGAACTTGAAGGTAAGCTTTACACAGCTTAAATTAAATTATTAGCACAGTTACATTTTTATTTATGTATTTCACTTTTGTTAGTGTATTTTTCTGTTACCATTTATATCTGGAATGGCTTAACCGGTCCTGATGTGGTTTTTTGCCATAGTTTTATACACAAGTCACACAAATTGATTGCTAAAAATTGCATTTCAATAGCCATTTAAAAGAAAATGGTAAAAAACAAGCAAACTCTTACGTCAAATGCATATGTGGGCTTGTTATGTTGTAGGTAGTAATATATATGTCTATTCTTGAGCAACATTTTGATATTTCATTCAAATATAGTGACAAACATGCATTCAACACACCTGTTGGTAAGCAGGTAGGTACATTTAATATCAAACTTACAATTAATTGTAATTTCCAGGACATAAAAGATCTGAAACTCATCAAGAACCCGGCATATGTACCAACCGACCACACCGATGGAGCTGTGGGTGAGGGCAATGCCCCCTACATCTGCCCCATCAGTGGGATAGAGATGTCTGGGAAGTTCAGATTTGTGTTCCTCTGGAGCTGTGGCTGTGTGCTCGCTGAGAGGGCTCTCAAGGAGGTCAAGCAAAACCTTTGTCACATGGTAAGACCTTAAAAAGCATTTCAAAACAGTTCCTGATTGGAGATAATTAGGGCAGTGTTCTGAATTAATTGTATTCCTTTACTGAATTTACTTATTCATCAGAGTAAGACAACCCTTATTCTGCTCACATGTTTCCATGTAACCTTAATGAGTATTGGGAATATAATAAAAAAGGTAAACGCGATAAAGACCCGTTAAACTTATAATTATCTTAATGAGTAAATTAATGAGACATTTCCAATTGTTCATATGATTGTTATACATTGGAAATATTAGAAAAACCTTATAGTTCTAAGCTCACTTATACTGCATGCTTTCAGAATATGGCAAATCAAAAATATTGAATGGAAATTTAAAAATCCACTAGCTACAGACAATTGAATAAAAATTTAGTTATAAATTACATTTTCTTTCCAGTGCCAAATGCCCTTTACAAGCAATGACACAGTAGTCCTTAATGGCACAGAAGAGGACATTGAGCTGCTCCAAGAGAAGATGGCTTTAAGAGTATCCAGCAGAAAAAGCGGAAAGAAATCCAAGGCCAAAGCTGAAAAAACTGTTAAAGTTGAGGTGAAAGCTGAACCTTCCACACCCACTGCAACTACAGAAACAGCAGAAGTCAAAGAAGTTAAAATAGATCCAGAGGCCGGACCAAGTACAAGTAACGCAACAAAGAAAGAAATTGTTGATACAATTCCATTATCACTCCCAAAATTCAACCCTAATAAAGTAGCTAGAGGCCACTTCGGCTCGTCAAAACGAGCATTCTCATCAACAGAGTTGCAGCAAGACCCATCCTATAAGAAAACTAAGAAAGACTACAGCGTGGCTGATGATCCTCAGAGCAGTGAAGTTTACAAGTCCTTGTTTACATCTCATGCAAATGATAAGGATCAGCAGAGAGCTCATTGGGTGACCTACAATCCTTTTTACAATTAATAGCTTATTTTAATCTAGTTTAAAGGTGGAGTTCACAGTTGTTAACCCTATCTATCGAGTACCAGAATAGGTTATATATGAAAGAGGACAAAACATTACATAAAAAAACATATACTGCCAGGGATCTATAGCAGGATATTTTAAAACACTTTCTTTGCCTTACCTAATTTAACAAACTCTGCATAAGAAGCATTTTTTTTTATTTTAACTGTCCTGTATGTATTATTTTAACAAGTGTATGTTTCAAACTTGGCATTAAGGTAGTTCTGAGGAGTCGGATCGGGAGCAAATTGGCACTATCTTCGATTGAATGTATTCCAATACCAGCATAAGATAGGACACAAACAGACACAAATTATAATTGGATAGTCCAGGCGCAGCCGCCGACATTAAGCTAGATTAACAGTCATGAAAAGTGACTAAAAACAATCCTGCCAAGCTGCACCCTGAGTGTCTAGACAAATATCACTTTCGGTTAGTGTTATTGACAGCGGAAGGATGAAATTGTATGGAATCTACATTAGCTGTGGAAATGTCATGTGACTGCTGCCAAGTTTTTATCTTATGAAAGGAAAACTAAGTGTGAAGTATTTGTCTAAACACCCTGTATGTATGCTATTGTTCTTTTCTATCCTCGTTTAACACATTTTAACACCTTAACTCTTGATACCCTGAACTCCTGGTCTATTACTAGTTAACATGTCTTACAATTGTAAGAATAAAATGCATTGTTCATGATATCAAATGTTTTAATTAAAACTTAAATCGAAGGTAATATTGCACTAGAAAATCACTAATGATTATTGGAATCTCAGCCAATTTCATACAAAATCTTTGTGCTTTATGTGGTTTCACACAAATACATAACCCATATGACTACTACTATCTTAAATATTCGAAGTGGAATGTCAGATTATCATCATAAATTGCATTGTCAAAAATATTTAAAAAATACATACAAGGAAACATTATAACGAAAAGATATAATGTAACTATTTTAATTTGTAATATTATTTTGACAGGGGAGATACGTAAGTATACGTTTCTTCGTTTTTGCTACATTCATCGAACTAATTCTATTTAATCTGACTATTTACGATGAACAAAATCGTAGGTTTTTTTTTTAAACTGGTACCCCTATAATATGTTTAGCTAAGCAGCTGTATCTTGCTGAACTGACGACAGTGTGGCTTCGATGATGAGATTGAAGTCCAACTCATTGAGACTGGCCTTAGCAGTGAGGAGATCCAGGAAAGTATCCAGTGGTGAGAGACGCTCGCCCGACGGAAGTGCTGCTATGCCTGGAAGTAAAAAAAGCCTAAATTTTCGTAGTTATGAATGACGAACAAATTATAAGCATCTCTTTGGGGATGGGGCGACGCATGAGCGGCGGCTCCCCTGAGCAGGGTTGCTGCGTGGTCGCGAGTACCTGTGTCTGCTATCGGACGATGCCTGGCGGGGTTGGGCGGCGCATGTGCGGCGGCTCCGCTGAGGAGAGTTGCTGCGTGTTCGCGAGTACCTGTGTCTGCTATCGGACGATGCCTGGCGGGGTTGGGCGGCGCATGAGCGGCGGCTCCCCTGAGCAGGGTTGCTGCGTGGTCGCGAGTACCTGTGTTTGCTATCGGACGATGCCTGGCGGGGTTGGGCGGCGCATGTGCGGCGGCTCCTCTGAGGAGAGTTGCTGCGTGTTCGCGAGTACCTGTGTCTGCTATCGGACGATGCCTGGCGGGGTTGGGCGGCGCATGAGCGGCGGCTCCCCTGAGCAGGGTTGCTGCGTGGTCGCGAGTACCTGTGTCTGCTATCGGACGATGCCTGGCGGGGTTGGGCGGCGCATGTGCGGCGGCTCCGCTGAGCAGCGTGGCGGCGTGGTCGCGGGCGCGCAGCACGAGGGCGGCGCGGTGCGGCCAGGCTGCGAGGGCTCTCCGCCCGCGTCCCTCACCCACTAGCTGGATCAGGCGCAGTTTGTTGTTCACTGACATTTTGCTATCGTCGTCTTTACCTGAACAAACGTAAAAATCAAAGTTTAATTCAGGAACTTTCACTATTGATCACTAGCCGCTTCCCTACTTTAAAAATGGTGGCCGAGATAATGAGTGACACGAAGATAAATTTCTAATTTCAATTTCTGTTAATTCTAAATTTCTTGGGTTTCTGACTTAAAGATTCGTTCGCTATATTGTCAAAGTCAAAAAGTTTTTATTCATTAATATCATCATAGAAACGTCGGCAAAACTACGTGAACATAAAATGTAAAAGTGAATTTACGCCGATTCCTCGCGCTTTTTATGATCCTTCAGCGATAGTGTGGTGCCAATCGATCAAATACCAACAAGGTATATTTATCTAAATAAATACTCGCCACAGAATTAAATAAAGTTAAAAAGTATCAACCTAAGTTCTTAGGACAATACACGATACGCCTTATAATAATAACAATAAAACCGAATGTTAATAACTATATTACTACAGATATGCAATTTTTATCGAGGGAGCGGAGGGACTCTAACGGGTCATCCAGTTTTATCGTCATTTAAGATGTACGTCTTCTTTATTAGATTATTTTTATATAGGATTTAAATCTACGAATAAGCAGCTCAGTTATATTTACCGGAAGCTTAATGTAGAAGCGTACCGAGTTCCTCAAAAAGACCCATTGGACTTTTGTAATCTAAATTTCGGAATTTAATAAATTTTTGTTTCTAGTATTAATAGTATGCATATTACTCTATTTTATAAAAATAGCGCTATTTTATCAACTATGAAAATTAATGAATCATCCGAAAATAAAACTATATCACAAGTGTTTTACGAAAAAAGGAAGATCGTAACTATAAACCAGAAACAAAAAAGAACCCAGTATCGAACCCTGATGCACCCCCATGTTAAAAGTAGATCCCGATTACCTCTCACCGCCGACCTCAACCTTTTGTACTCTGTTTAAAGTCTTCTTAAGTAAGACTGTACGAGATCCAGTGCTTTATTTCGAATGCCGTAATGATATAACTTGGATATTAAAGTACCATGAGTCACGCAATCAAAGGCCTTGGACAGATCGCAAAACTCCGATCGCTTTTTGCGCGTTCTCTCAGGCTTCCAATATATGCTTTAAGAGCAAGGTGCCAGCATTAGTTGTTGATCGACCTTTGGTAAATCCAAACTGATTACCATGAAGTAGCCTATTAAGGTTAAAATGTGTTAATAGCTGAGAAGGAATTTTTTTTTCCAAGATATTACCAAGATTTAATAGTAGGCAATACATAAATTGGTCTATAATTTATTGGATCTCTAACATTGCCAGACTTAACAAAGGTATTAATCTACTGTATTTTATAATATCAGGAAATAGTCTTTCGTCAATACAACTATTAAAAATAATGGCTAAACACGGAGCGATATTAATAATTATCGAACCTAGCACTTTTGCTTTTAATTCTTCTTTATTAGAATAAAGAAGCCGCTCGGCTGAAGTGTAGTAGATAATAAATAATAGTTAGATAATAAATAAGCGGTTCTCACAAGCAATAATCGCCTTCATGACGTCAATCTGGAGCTCAAATACGTTCCGATGCACGTACTGCACGAAGGAGTGAAAGGGCAGCGCACGGTACCCGAGGTACGTGAAGAACGAGCTGAATCCTTGCGGCAGAGGGTACGCAATGCCGTCCGCCGCTAGGTAGTACTGCTCCAGCGCTTTGAACAGGATGTACGCGTGCGTCGGATCCATTTCATCGCTGGAATAATTATAACGGTAAAGCCAGATTCAGCATATAGGCTAACTCAAACAAAGACAATAGGTTACCTTTGATTTCAATTAACCTTTTTTTTAAATGACTTTGACTTATTCATTGAAATCACAAGAACCATTTACGAAAAAAAATGAATTTAAAAATGTTTAAGTGAATCTAGGCCGATATTTCGCGTGCTACCTGGTCTAGAAGAATCAGGTAACAAACTCTGTTTGGTTTGTCTATCATGATGGTCCTTCATTCATCTGTAATTTGGTGCCAATCGAACAAGGTGAAGTAATTCATTTAAAATTTTTAGAAAGAGCATTATGATATAATTATTACATTGAAAATGTACACATGACACGTTTAGATGTAAGCATAGACTATTGAATCAACAAGCATGTACTTAATTTTTTTTTAAATTACAAACGTTCTTAGCTTAAAATTGGTCACCAATCCTTTTACTGCATACGGTGGAAGAACGCGCAGTTTTAGTTTAGAACATCTGCTATGGTAGTGACTACAGTTTATACGATATGATGCAACAAACACACAAAAAAAATCTAAACTAAAAACGTGACACGAACACAAGTGGAACCAAAACTACCAATACCTACTCAGAACAAACTAATGGTAATGTGATGAATGGAAAAAGTAAAAAGACCAGCTGCCGTCAACAAAACCAAAAGCAACAAATTAACGGCTAATGAGAATAGGTACCAAGACAACGGTTTTGAGGTTTTTCTTTAACTAAAATGGCATCCAGCCCACCTTTTGGTAAAAGGTGATCAATTTTTTTATGGGATAAGACAAAAACCTTTTTCATCTCTTCTTCAGACAAAGTCGTTGTCTTGGGTGCTCACACTGCCGGTGCAGCACAAACCGAAAAAAACAATCACAGAAATAAAACCACACGTGATGAAGTCTCTAGGTAGTCATGAACTATAGAAGACCCAAACGGCTCTATTCATACATGAATGTGAATCCTCTGTGCTGGTTGTGCGTGGGCGCAGCAGCGAGCGGCCTGGTGACCGCGCGGCAGAGCGCCCGCGAGGCGTCAAGCTGCGCGGCCGCCCAGCGCGTACTGACCGCGTGCACCCCGCTCTCCACTCCCCGCGGCCCCGCGCTCGCCTGCCCCTCGGACACCTCTCGCATCAGGTGGACGCTCACTTCACGTAGGTTCTGGTAAACTCACCAATATGAGTACGCTATACTGTGCGTAGTCACGTGTTTATAAGTCTGTGGTGGACTCTGCTGAATACTAGCGCACCATAAGCTTAGTTGACATGTTTTTGGCGCGATGCTCAACTGTCTAGATAATTCAGCGGTGCATTGTGGTATTTCTGTTCATTTCTATGAGTCTGTAGGTTTTTTTTTCAATTTGCCTATTCAAATAACTATTACCAGGGTAGGTATGCGTCAACTCTATATAAAAACAAAACTTCATGATCATCCATTTCCTGACTTCGTCCACTGAGTATAAGTACATGTATCCTTCCGCAACTTTAAAAACTTCAAAAACTTACCGCAGCAATAATATGCTCCTGTTTACTGGCAGTGCAGATGTCCAGCTCGAAGAACGGTAGCAGATCTTGGTTGTTTCCCGCGGAGGAGCGGCGCTGCGGCACGCCTAGCGGAGGGCCGGACGCCATCGGAGACAGCGGGGTGCTCGAGCGTGATAGGGCTTCGGGCTGCAAGTTATACAGACTTCTAGATATAAATAGAAATAATTATTAATTGTACCTAAAACATAGGACATTGGCGAACTTAATGCTTTTTAGAATTCTCTTCTGAATAACCTTTGTAATTGTGAAAAAAGGTCTTAGAATAAAACAAACGTCTGTATGTTGTGTTTATATCTTTATTGTCTATTGAAGCACCAACGACAATACACAATTAGGTAGGTACTTACAAAACATCTGCTTTATTCATATGACGTTGTGTTATGTCATTACAGACGTTTACCAATTAGGTACTTATTTACAATAGTTATTACTATTTGTTTTAGACACCTTATTAATTGATTAGTTCGAATAAAGTTATTTTTTACAAAATAAAAAATACCAGTCTCTCATTATGAAGGTGCAGATCCTTCCAGTGACATGTGGCGATAAAACCTTTCTAAGAAACTTCCTTGAAGTAACATAAAACTACAAAAAACTGAATTGCTGAAAAACTGAAAATTGAAATCTGTTCATGCATGTGGGGGCTGCGATGCTACAGACCTCCACACGTCCTCTGCGAACTGGCAGACGCGCTGTCTAGGAGCTAGTTCAACACAGTAGATGTCTCACCTGATAGCAATGCAGGCTGACTCTCAGTTTATCGAGCACCTGTCTCGGCTGCAGGCGGCTGGCAGGCTGCTGGTTGAGCGCAGCCCACAGGCGCGTCCACACGTCCTCTGCGAACTGGCAGACGCGCTGTCTAGGAGCTAGTTCAACACAGTAGATGTCTCACCTGATAGCAATGCAGGCTGACTCTCAGTTTATCGAGCACCTGTCTCGGCTGCAGGCGGCTGGCAGGCTGCTGGTTGAGCGCAGCCCACAGGCGCGTCCACACGTCCTCTGCGAACTGGCAGACGCGCTGTCTAGGAGCTAGTTCAACACAGTAGATGTCTCACCTGATAGCAATGCAGGCTGACTCTCAGTTTATCGAGCACCTGTCTCGGCTGCAGGCGGCTGGCAGGCTGCTGGTTGAGCGCAGCCCACAGGCGCGTCCACACGTCCTCTGCGAACTGGCAGACGCGCTGTCTAGGAGCCAGCACCACGCATGAACTGTTCCAGAGCGTATCTTGCGACACCGATACGCACATGTCACGAACCTGGAGGATGGGCAGAAGTTATTTCAGAGAACGAAGAAACATCCGGGACGTTTTACAAGTAGTTAGAAGGAAAACCCGTTCATTATGCTTATATTCACTCGTTATGGTACAGTACTACGATTTAAATTAGATGATATGGCTAAGTTTGTGTCCGAATTAGTACGATTATGCAAACAATGTCCGGCCGTCTCGCGGCTTGTGACGGTTCGTCAGTCACCAGCGAGCTTCAAAGACGACAGCATGTGAAGTTCCAGTATTTAGAAGTATATAAAGCTGTACTAAATAACTTTTTTTATATTTTTTGGTTATTTTGTGTTATTAAATAACTGAACTTCGGAACTATTAGAACAATTTTACGATAACACTATAAAAAATTTACACATAATTGTTGTAACAGCTCTAGTTAAATATCACATGGTGTGTTACCTTAACATCAGCAAACTTCAAGTGTTGGGTAAAAGGCAGCATCTTCATAAGAGGTAGGGCGGATGCGGGTAAGGAGCGGCGAGTGAGTGCGAACGTAGCGCCGACCAAATACTCTTGCAAGACGCGCTGGAAACCGCCGAGGCCGCAGCGTTGGTTCAAACACATCCAGGATATCAGCTGAAACGGAGACGTGTTTCTTACTATTGTATAACCCATTCATATTTATTTCTCTCGTGTAGTATATTATAGGTGTTAAATAAAGCATAGATACGCTTGAGTTCGGTCATGTAGGTTGCAAAGTAACTTAAATGGGTTAAAACAGGTACCCCCTGCCTACTTCAGCAAAATAATATTACAAATCAATGTTCTAATCACAAAGCCAGCAGCATATTTTGAACATTTTAACATTTTCTACTATTTCAATAAGAACCGACATTAATTTAAGCGATAAAATCCAAAACTAATAAATACGTAGATGAACTAAATCCGTGGATGGCATCTTAAACATCTTAGGTTCTATATGGCATTCTTAGGGGAGGTCTTTAAAGCAGTAGTATATAACTACTTATAGTGGCAAATTAGCATACAGCTCACCTATGTACTTGCGACACCAGCCCGTTTAGCATGAGCACCCAAGACAACGTTTTGTCTACGAAAGTGAAGACAAAAACTATTTCTGTCGCCTATTATGTCAAACAAAAGAGAGGGACAAAATCGTTTTTGTCTTCTCGGCTTAGACAAAACTTCTGTCTTGGGTCTTCATGCTAAGCAGGCAGAGGTATCACTCGCGCGTTGACCTTGAAACGTTATGGTGAAAGTCTCATGGTATACCCTTCAAACCGGAACACATCAATGCGAGCATTAAAGCTTGGCGTCAGAAATATGTATATTGGTAGTACTTCCCCGGACGAGCTCTTTCATAAGGAGTTCTACTACAAACAAACTTCAAGAAAATATACACACCTCTTCTGCTAGATCCATGTTCCCCTCATGCTGTATCAAGTAATGAATAATCGCCAGCTTATTTTCAATAGCCGTGTTACTCTTAAAAGTGGCTGCTATATCCTTGTCAGCTACTGTCAGTGTCACCACATCTAGTGTTTTCAAGTCGACCATGCCGTGAGCCCCCCAGCCGAGAATAGGCGCAAGGGTAGGACCGCTTTCGCATTCCTCCATAGGGATGACGATGTGGCAGCACGGTTCGTGGTAAAGGCTTATGTCGATCAGGTGGGTGTAGAGCATGGGTATTTTAACTAGGAGATGGTTGTCTGAAATGTTAAATTAATGTTTATTGGAATTATTTGCAATTCGCTGTGCGCGCGTAGTGTCGCTACAACAATAACGATGATTTAATGATCGAAACACTAATATGCATACACGCTTTGACGTGTTCGACTGGACTGTGAACGGGATCTGTCAAAGCAAGATCTTCTGAGACTTGGTAGTTATACTTTACTAGCCTCTGCGCACGGCTTCGCCCGTGTGTTACCCATATAAAAAGTAGCCTTTGTGTTATTCTAATGTATAAGCTATATTACTGTAAAGTTTCATCAAAATCCGTTCAGTAGTTTTTGCGTGAAAGAGTAACATCTATCCATCCTCACAAACTTGGGCTTTTATAATAGTAGTAGGATTTATGTAGTATATATTTAAGTTAATATCTAAGCCTGTACTTTAGCAGGAATGCTGTTATTTAATTTTGTGGGCTGTAGGTTGTTTATAGTCCATAATTAATTTGTTTATTGGTAAATGTTTCATTTATTTAAGTATTATGTAATTGTGTTGTTGTTTTTAAATGTTAGTGTGTTTTTGTTATTATGTATATAGTTTTATGTTTTTAAATGTAACGATTTGGTTTATCCGTTATGTTACATTTTAAATAAAGCATTTGGTCTAGTCGCAGTTTAACTCGTGTGACAGTAAATAATTGTAAAGTATAAGAATTGTAAGTAACCTGTGCACAGGTTATAGAATAATAGAGAGGCTAGCTAACCGCAACACAGGTTATCCTAGGGTGGGAGCAAGCATATGTACTTACAAATTCATTTGTAAATTTTTGTATGTTTTATAATTGTAAGTTATAATAACTAATGTAAATTGTAACACAATTTGTAATATCGTTTTACCATACGTTTGTAACAAATAAATAAGTTTACTTTACTTTAGGTAAACTAAGAAGGTACTAAGAACCTAAACATAAATGTGTTTATTTAAACAGTTTGGTTAATTATAAGTAATGAGAAAGCGCTTTGGTTGTATTATAAATGTAAATTGTGTTTTAAAAAATACATTTTTTTTTATTGTTACAAAACCTTCAACATTCCCATGTTTTTAAAAAGTAAAAGGCAGATTAAGGACCCAAGCTTCAGCTTAGGCAATCACGGCAATGCTCTCCCCAAAATCCTATTTGTGAACTTATGGAGAATACGGTTGGTATTGAGTCCTCCATTTGCTGTGGGGTAGATTTTCCACCGGGCTCATCCATCTGATCCACTTGCCCGGGGTCCTAGGACCGACAGTTGTTTGTCGGAGGTATTATATATGTTTAAGTTGAGTGAACACTTCGCTTGCGCGATCTAGACACTCCAATGCATCCAATGCAATGCACTGCATTGGAGTGTCTAGAACACGCAAGCGTGTGTGCATCTGTGTTAGCTCTTCGTTGATGTGATGTAAAGTTGCTCAGTCATGTGGCAAGAGATATCGCTACAAACTGATAGGATTTTGGAGAGACTATTGCCGTGAGACATATCAAACAAATGAAAAAAAATAACAACTTATTTGCTGAAACATGGTAAGTACAAGTTCTTAAGCACTTTTAAGAGCGCATGTTTTTGCTTCATTTTCATGCAAATATTTAAAATATATCTAGCTATAATAAAATCATGACATTCTGAGTTTTCGTTTAATAAGAATGGCATGCACTCACCAGCATACAGAATATAGGACGGCCTCAGTGACTTGGCCAAGGACCAGGGTAGATCAGGCACGACAGTATGCACCACGCATCCATGCTGCAGCAGAGTTATGGAATATGCGAAGTTCACTCCGGAATCTTTGAGATCCACACTGTCTTCTAATATCAGGGATGTGGTAGAGTCATCAAGTGGCTGAGAAGTTATAGAAGCAATACATATTACGTTCTTCCTTTACTTTTTCCAACTTTATATTAATTATCCGCGATCATTTCAATGTGTAGACTAAAACTTATGTTTTTTTTTAAGAAACGACTCATACAAAGAACTTTTAAAATAAATAAATAATACTGGACTGCACACAGCATCATCTAGCCCCAAAGTAAGCAGAGCTTGTGTTATGGGAACTACATGACTGATATACTACTCATGTACATTTTTTTGTAAATATACACATAACATACATAGAAACATTTTAATTTATTCGTTTACTTAACACCTTTTTGCGTAATTTATTTGATAATATGCGAACTAGGTATTTGTATTCTCTACCAGCCAGAGAAAGGTGGGCTAGAGCTGAGCGCGGTTGGCGTGCAATAATTAAAAACACAGTGCTCTACTCTGATAGAACGCTTTTACGAGTCAACTTAAATAGATCAAAACTTTTTTAAATAATTGAAATAATAATTAAATAATGCTTATCATTTTTCACACAGCATCATCTAGCCCCAAACTAAGCAGAGCTTGTGTTATGGGAACTACATGACTGATATACTACGTTATATAATTTTTTTTTGTAAATACATACTTATTATAGATAGAAAACACCCAGACCCAACAAAAATGTTTGCAGTTGCAAACATTTGTTAAAATACGGCTAATTACCATTGTTTTTCATAGATCTGCTGACAAGCGCACAGTCTAAAGTCAAATGCGATCGCGGGCGGTGCTAATTATGAAAAGCTTGTTTGAAAATGAACACAGTAATCATTTTAAGTAATTAAAATCATTACTTAGCCATATTTTCAATTTAAATAAATTCCTATTCACTTTAGTTTAAATTCTGCGAAACAAACCTTGTACAAATAATGGTGGCAGATGCACAGGATCCCCCTCTGATCGCAAACAATTTGCAGATCCAAGCTGCAGTCGTGGACGCGCAATGGGATGGGATCGTCCTCGTAAGCGCCGCACGCCGCGCCCTCGCCGGAGCCCGATACGTGTGGGAGGCTCAGCGGGATGTTTAGCTGTTGAAGACAAATTCAGTTTCTGACCTTTACTTTTCTAACCAATTTTTTCGCCAATTGCGAATCGATTCTAATGAATATTTTATAGATATATGGCCCCATTTAAATTTTATGACAAAATCCCACCCAAGGGTGAAAAAATTAATGATTAAATTTCATATTGGACTTTTTATCAACTTCTTGTTATTTGAAGTTGGGTTTGCCTTTTTCCTGTAAAAAATATACTTTTCCAATTAATTTTTAACCCGCGATTATAATATCTGTGCCCGCGACTTTATCCGCTAAGTTTTTTAACCATCATCATCAGACCCAAACAGCCCACAAAAGTAATTTAAAGAACCCAAAAATTACACTTTACCATGTTTTTTAACACTTACAACAGTTTCGTATGGTAGATCAGCATGGAATTGAAATGCGGATAATGTTGGAGTCATTTCACAGGGAGACTTCACCTCCTCGCCTTCCGCAAAACTTTGCGTTGGTGGCCGATAGTGGATGTAGTACAGTACCTGTGAACAAAACCACAGAAATAGTGCAGGTACCAAATTGTATGAAAACTGGCTAGCTCTATCTCATGGAAATAGCAATTTACTCAGTTTGGGCATAGGTTAGGTACTATTTGTTTGATGCTCTGAAAATTGGTGCTAATTTTGAGAATACCTCTAATCTAAGAACATACAATCTCTTATATGAAAAATTTATTCAAGTGCTTCTTACATTGTGGTTGATAAAAAAATATGTAAATACATGGGTATATTTAGAAAACTGTAGAATTTTACGAATTACTGTTTAAAAGGAGTAAAATAAATTACTATTGGAATGGTCAAAGATATGAACTGAAAATATATGAGCCTAAAATAGCCAGTAGATCACATAAACACAAAATATTGCTTACTTGATTGACACAATCCCACTGAGCCCATGAGAACACTTTGACAATAGTTTCAGGCTCTGGATAAATGCCATCAAATCCCCATTTCTCAGTGCCATCATCACATTCATTCAAAAACATTGGGGAACGGTAAATCTTTATACCTAAGAAAAAAAATACATTAAATTCTTTGCTCAGTAAATTCTCCATAGTTTTTTAAAATTAATGGATAGTGATAAGATTCTTACATTCCAAGTGCTTGAAAAACAAGAACCTGTCATTTCGTATTCCCGGACTGTACTTATTGCTTTTTCCATACACATACTGAACCATTATCTGCTTGGTGGAACCCTCTTCAACCTCTTCAGGTCCACTTTTCTTATCAGGCAGCATACATATCAAATACGGGCAGTATAAAGGGTCCTTGATTTCGGAATCTTCAGTTGGTAATTTCTTCACCACATACACAAGTAGGCTTCGTGTATTGTTCACAGACGCCTGGATAATATTCAACTTTTCTTCAAATGTGTGCAACGTGGCTAAGGTTTTCGTTCTGTTAGTGTAAACTCCAATGTTTAGAACCTCTTTTCCGACGACATCTGATACCCAGGTCAACAGCTGCGATCCGTCTTGTTCCTGCCCTAACAAGCGCCATTCTCGTGCTGTTACATCTGAAAGAAGATTTAAAGGCGGAAATTGTGTGTCTTTGTTTCCTTTTTCTAAAAAAAAGGAAACAAAGACGCATGAAGAAATATTGATTTGCTTTTCCACAAACCTTCATCGCCTTGCGCTTGAAGAACACCACACAATTTGACAGCAATATTTTGTGCAGCCATTTCTACGCCAGGTTTCCACCGTTTCACTCGATTTTGCTATAAATTACGGCATTTTACAATGTCTAAATCGATAAATCGTACTTATTATTCTTTTTCGCTCAAAATATTATCAGCTGGCACCCAGCTGTATTCCGATATGAAATTAGGTTTTCAGGTGAACCAACATTAAAACATAATTAAGTTTATGTGATTGGCACCACTGTATCATAATTTTCACCGTTCCACCAATCAGAAACATGCGATGATTTATGGTTTGAGTTCCATTTCACGTAATCACATCTAGGAATTTTCGTTTGAATTTTAATTTTAATTAGTTTTTGTCTTAACGGGAAAGAAAAAAGGATTTAAGCCAAATATGATAAAGAAAAGAACTTAAGATATCATAACTGATGAGGATTTATAAATAATTAAAAACAAACTATAAAAAAAAATATATATAGTCAATTTTCTTAATTTTTCCATAAAAAAAGTTTAACAACAACTTTTTTTATGATAAAAAAACATTCTAGGATAAAACAGTATTAATTTACAAATGGAACCTTTTTTTATACATTTTATGTCTCTGAGTGAAACGGAGCAGCCCAGTAAATGACGTCCGTTTTCAGAAGAAACAAACATGAAGTTAGTCATTTGTGAAGCCGCGGAGTAGCTAGGTTTTGCCGCGACATTTTCGCGCGGAAAGCCGGGCGTTATCGAGCCGTGGAAAGCCTGAAAAAGAACATGTAAAATTAGAAGTTTCCCTAGAGTGAAGATAATTTATCTAGATTTCGTGACTATAAGACTTATCTAAGAAAAAAATACGTTAGTATACCAAAAATTGTGTTCAAAGATCACCCAACGTACCTTGTGGAACGTAGTGTTTGAGGAAATAAGTTACACTTGATTTGGATTATTTTGTGAATGACCAGGTATGTTATGTTTAATCAAATTAAAACTGGAGGTTATGGCCTACCCTTTGCTACGTATAATTTATTAGGTATTCTCGGCCTTCCAACAAAAATTAGGTTAGAAACCTTTGGTGGGCGATAAGCCAAGCCAATTATGTTGTCAACGAATGTATCGTATTTGAACACTTTTTTCAGTTCCAATAGTAAAATTTCAATTTTTTATCTCTTATCCTAGAGTACCGTGATAATCGTAGGCTATTTATATCAATATCCATAAGTGGATGTGCCAAGAAACCCAAGCTTGCGACGTGTCTAATGGCTGACGGGAAGTTTTTCGCGCGCGATTGTGACGGATTCGTGGCATTTTTTACGGCAGCTGATCATTGAAATTTCTAGTTTTCTTTATGCAAATCGATAGAATATGAACCGAAGTGAACATCAAATACTCAAATACGTAATTTTTTTGCTCTACACCACCTGAAATAACGCCTAGAAAAAAAATCTCCCGCCAATCAGCAGGGGGCACGCCGAGGTAACAACCCTCGTTTAGCCTTTTTTGAGCTCAGTTATTGTATACTTTCGGGGTATATTCTCTTCTACAATGCTTGGTACTGATTTGAGGCACATGTGCTTTACGATAAAATTGGAAATTTGCCCTCAATTACGGTCGTCAAGTGACATAACCCTATTTGAATACTGAACATGACATGCGGTAATTTCTAAGCATTTACACTTATTTCCTAGACTCATAATGAATTTACCAATAGCTATATTTAATGAGCGTTACGTTTTAGGCTCTGGAGTTAGCTTGACCAGCCTCCTGTCCCAGCTACAATGGCTGAAACTGGGTATGTACATGGCTGATCCATATTTAATAACATTCTGACCTTGGTGTGGTTTGTTTACTTATTTCTAGTGACACTTGTTCACAGTTCCACCTATGAAGACATTCAGAAACGCTTAAACTTGAAACGGAAAAGAAGTTCATCTGACAATGAGGTCTGTACCTTTTCTAATTTATTCTTAACATTCAAGTTACAATATGCTTACAATAACTTCATGTTTGTAGTTGGAGAATCATCCACCAGCGAAAATATCTTCCAAGCTTGAAGATGAGTTGAATAACCAACCAGCTCAGAATGTGGTTGTGGAATCCTCATCCTGCTCCAGTGATGATGAGGGCTCTCAGTTTGAGAATGTAGAGCAAGCAAGGAGTGTGTTCACTGATTTGGAATACAATGCAGACAGCTTCCTAAGCCCACCCAGCGTGCCTGAGAACTGTGTTCTTAGCCCCCTTGAGAATGTGGCCAGGGGGGAGTCCACCCCACATTCTAACAAGAGATCTAAGTAAGTACTAATAACTGCAAGAATTTTCCCTCTGAATTATCATTATAGCTCCCAATTTGAATCTATAAAAATATTTTTTTGCTAAGAGCTATTCAGTGTCGGCTATTTTTAGAATGATAGGTGGGCTGTTGCATAGTGTGACTAATAAATGCCATCTTATACTTTATCAATTGGAATAAGAAACTGTTGTTTGAATGCTGATTTCTGATCTAGATTGTGAGTTTTCAAAACTAGATTGATTTTAAAGATGATAAAGGTGCTTATAATGAAAGAACTTTTAACATCAACAAATAGTTAATGTTTTCATTAACTTCTCTAATAAACATTCAAGTAAAAAAAAATATAGTAAAACATCACTAAAAAGAGTCCCAGCAGAGATAATATCATCCACTGAGCTTTCTTAATCAGGGTTCATTCATACAAACTAGTTTTAGCATTTAAGTAATTTTGACTGCCTGATTCTGCTCAAACACAAAGAACTTCTTAAGAAACTTTAGACATCAGCTACCTAATAGGCCTGCATCCTAGAACCTACCAAAAGGTAAGATATATATATCTAGCACTTATCTTACAGCCCCAACAAGCCTGCCTGTCCGATTATGCCCAAACGCAAGTGTCCTCTGCCTGGTCTCTCCTGGGCAGATCCCAATGATGTGTGGAACAGTATGTGTGAGTGTGACATGCGCTCATGTGCCAGGAAGAACCCCAATATGTTTGAGAACCACCCCAATCTCCAGCCACGGATGAGAGCCATACTCCTGGACTGGTTGAATGAGGTAAGCAATCTTCAACTGATATAGCACTTAAATCCATTAAGATCCTTTCCACTTATGGTCCCCCATAGTCTCAACTGTTGACTTTGAAATACAAAGGACATTGAACTCTTATTTTGGTATAGGATAGAATTCCAAGAACTTCACCCAACCTTCAGGTGTATTGGGATGAATGATATGGAAATCCAAATGATTCAGTATATGAACTGTAGCTTGTGAGAGCTACTCCTGGATTGGACTGAATGAATAGAGTATTGTAGGTCATAAACCTTTCTAGATTAGGGCATTGACCTCCCAACAGATGTTCTCAGTACTGCTGAAAGTACCTAGTACCTACTAAGAGAATTGGGTGGGAGGGCTGTTACAATACATAGTAAATGCAATTATTAACTGTTTTCTTGTTTATATATTTTGTAAATAAAAAGATTGTTTAATGATAATTGGTAACAGTTTTCAGCCAGGTCATGATGATCTACAATATTGTGTAGTTTTCCATTTACATTAGGAATTAGGTTACATATGTATAGCATAAGCATTTAATGCTATGTATGTAACCAACTGTAAGGTTTTATTTTAACTAAAAGAATTTTACAATGATACCTACTCAGAAACTTTATGTTCATGGGAATATCTTACTTTGTGGTCAGAGATCATACTTTTTCAGTAAGATAATTTTATTGATATTATGATTGTGTGTTTTGACTAAGTCGTCATTATGTTTCACGCTGCTAAAGGGCAACAGGAAAAGGTAAGACAAGGAGTAGTACTAACCTAGTTATTGAGTTTGAGGATGTAAAAGTGATGTAAAAATGGGTTCATTGACCCATTTTTTGCAGTGTGCAATGACCTCATAACCAACACGATTCTAATCCAACCACCATTATTTGGTTTTTATTTGTGCTTTACAGTTAACTTTTTAATTTACCTACTTCAGCTGATGTACCTACATAGTCTAAAAAAGATAGTTTTTGTTAAATTTGTTTTGAATTATTGTTAGATTATGGAATATCTTATCTTGCCAATATATTTTCATATTAACTTACCTAATTTTATAACCTGATTTTTTCCGAGTTTGGTCCATTCGTGTCAACGGCTCTTTCTTGGTCTCCCTATGTCAGTGATCCTATCTGGTGGCCCTGCAAGGTCTAGTTTCAACAGTGGTGAAAGGATTCAATGCACTTCAGAAAAGATGGCTTTCATGCCTGTTCCACTTAATGAATAGAAACCTAATTCCTTCATTTTAGAAAATTCAATTTCAAGCACCTTTAGGTTTAAGACCTCGTAAAATAGAGCAGACGAACGCCTCTTCATTCGTCGTAGCAGTCAATTTTTAACCCGTTCTAATTATAAAATGACAGGTTAGGTGTTTATTATAGAAGCAATATTCATTAATGTTAGACCCACAGTCCACTGAAAAGCATCAAGATGACACCATTTTAAATATAGAGTTCAGCCTTCTCGCCCAATCGTACAACAATTGCCGGGGCATCGTCAGAAGGGACCTTACCAAGCGGCTACCAAGCGTGATAATGTCCTACTCGTATACATAAGGCGCGACACGCTTCAGTGGACTGTGGGGTTTATTACTTAGGTGGGATATCTTAGGAGAATGCAGGAACTAATTCAATCCGTAATGGAAAGTGGGACACGCACAATGGCGCGATAACAAAGTAGAAGTAGCAAACGAAAGCTTTGCTTGTAATCTTGTAAGTTTTGCGATAAAATGGTGTTATTATGACGTCGTACTGTGACGTAATGAAATAATAGAGGTGTTTTGTATTCTTCACAGTATTTAGCAATAGAAACTCCCTTGGTGATTTGTATCCCTAAAAGACATCTCAACGTATACAAAGATTTGTCTGGAAGATATCCCTCCTAGCGATAGTTATGCAACTAGCTAGTTAATGAGACTGACGTCTTGGCGATTTCTATAAGATGTTATACTGTAGCTTGAAATATTTTCCAGTTATAATTCAAGACATTTTTAATTTGTAGCAATCCATCGCGCAATCCACAAGAGGTCATTTGATAAGTTTTGTTTTAAAATGTCCGCAACGCGATTGCATTTTGTACTAAACGACCATTGATTAGTAAGTAGCTGTAGGCATGTCTGTTATTGCAAGACCACCGTACATGAAAGTTGTAAGAAAGTGTAGGTCAGTTAGATGCGTGATTGTAAAATCAGCTGATTCTACTGAAACCACTGGACGACCTGAATTTATTGTATTAGAATGCAAAATGTAGCAGAATGTCACCAAAATGCATTCTTAGTAGTTGCAAAAAACTTGCATGGCGTCAAATCTTAAAACGTGCGAAGACTTCATCATTCGACAGGCTGTACATAGGTAATAGAAATACCTAAAATTTTACGTTTTTAGGATCTTTGTGATTTCAATGAATAAAAACCTATATTCTTTGACTTAAAAAAAAGGGTCCAAGATAAGAACATGACATCGAGTCGGTGGTTTTCTGCATTACGTCGTTCAGCTCGGTCGCCGTTCGAGAACCTTTATTATCCAGCGGATATCGTTTCCAGGAGCTTCTGCCACACTTGATTAACTTACAAATTCTAAGACTTTGGTCCTTGAATGGTTTCCTTTTTAGTAGAGCGTTAATTTAGTTCAGACCTTTACGATATCGTCATTGAAGACGATATTATGATTATAGAGGCTTACATTCCAACATGTACCGATAAATTAAAACAAGATACGAGTAATATACGATTAGAGTTTATCTCGAGAACGAAATAAACAAACTAGAATGATACTCGGAAGTTGTTGTCAGCCGACATTTTCTCACGGTTTACCGCTTGGTCTCTCCCATGACGTATCCAGCGATGGCATGTTGTCGGTTGCAGGAAGTCTTCAGGTGTCTACACGTTAATGCTCTGAGGTTAATGTAGGTAGATCAAATATTTCGGTCTTGGCTTTCTTTGGGGACGGAACGTGATGGCGCACCATTCATCCTGGTTTTCAGTTCTTGGAATCCAGCAACTCTGAACTCATCGCTCCGTCTAATCTAGCTGGAAAGATCGCTATTTGAAGTCTGCATTTAGCGGACGGCACGTTACAAGTCGCCACACGTCCCACTGCTAGAAAAGCTTCAGACATCTTCAATAAATACATTAACTCAGTAAGAAGAGCGTATTTATTACTCGCATCCCTATGAAGCATACCTATACGCAACTAGTTTAGATCCGTGGCGGTAACCTTTTCAAACATGAAGAATTTAAAAAGAGTGAATGAAGCAAGAGCTATGTGAGGAAGAATCGTAGCAGGTGGAAATCCTTAGTCTCTGCCTACCCCTCCGGGAAAAAGGCGTGAGTTTATGTTTGTATATATATGTATGTGAGTTTGTTCATTCATTCATGTCGTGTCAATGACTCATTTTTTTTTTTTAATTTGTTTTGACCAATGCGTTGCCACTTGTACAGCCTCATCGGTTGCCTCTATGAGATGTTCCGACAAAGCCCCGTAGCGGGCACCCGGGTGCAGGTGATGGGGCACAGAGGGCAGGAGAGCAAGTGCGCCATGTTCTGTATGGGTTCCCCGCACTCACACTGAACTTGAGTTGGGTCAATTATCCCCCATTTGGCTAGATTGCTTCTGCAACGGCCAACTTGGGTGCGATTCCTATTGGAAGCGCTTTCCAAATTGGCCACTGCAACTTGTGTCCAGGAGGCAAACGTTCTGCGGGATCTATGAAGTTCAGTGGAGGGGGGTGTTTATTCTTCCACATGTCGCATCTTGCTTACGCTGCACTCTTATCCGAAGAAGTTGCAAGTTTCATAAAACGTTTGTTGGAAGAGGTCCATCTTAAAAAGCGACGACACGGTAAAAACTATCTGCATCTGTAATCTTCAAGATGTAGTCTATTTTTCAATAGCTTTCTTAAACTGGTACCTATTGGTATTTATACAATTGTTTACAAAACCCAAACTCCAGTTGAACAATGCTAACTTTTTATGAGCTAGTTATTCATGTTTTCGACAAAGCCCCGTAGCGGGCCTCAGTGCTTTATTGATCTGAATAAATTCAGATAACAGTTCTAACTTAATTCTAAAGCGACGTACCTACATTATTACAAAACAGAACGGACTTGTTCATTGTCCGATAGTTTTTTGCTTTAGGCTACACGGAACTAGGTCCAACCACGCTTCTATAGAATTACAATGTTTTCTTAGCTTAACTTATTAATGTGTCCTTCTCATTGACTCATCGCCACAACATAGTGGGCCTCGAATAATACTCATTATGAACAGCTGGTTGCTAGGACGTAAATTGTCTCCTATCGTTTACGTATAATTCTGGTTGACGACGCCCGCATGTAAATGAACATAATATATCCAACAATTAAAACCTACGATGTTATTGTAAATCCATTGGTCTCTGCTTACTGCCTAATACAGGAAAGCGTACTCAATCATATGAAGGAGAAGGCTCGACTATTATCGCTGTGGCACTCTTTGGGAGCTCTAAATCTAGTGGTGGACTCCTTCAAGCTGAATATGTGTGGATGAAGTAAAATGTTGAGTTCCTTTGTCGCGTCGCTATTTACCCTGCGTTAATATCGATGGTTAATAAACTAATGTAGAGAAAGGAATTAATAAAAATTTGACATCTAACAATTAAACAATGTGTTTGTAATCGCAAAGCCGTATCTAGGTATCAAAACAAGGCGAAGACCACAATCTGTCCGTGTTTTGTGCTATAATATCCGTCTATAACATATTCATAGACGGATGTAACTTGTGACTACGAGCGACGCAACGCAAGTTAATAAACAGAGTAATTCGGTTATAAATGTTAAATGTATGGACGTTTAAATTGTTGTAATTGCAATAAACCGCGACCACAGATTGTCAGAGTGATAAACGCACTATTTTGAACAAATATATGAATTACTAGCTACTGCCCACGGCTTCGTCCGCGTTATACCCGGATAAGTAGCCGATGAAGAGTTAGCTCTACCGTTTATCCGTAAACTTGCGTTGCAAAACCATTTTTTCCGAAAAGTCATTTTATTTTAACGGGATACATACAGCCTATGTCCATGTCCACCCTGAACGTCCTTTCTAAATATTGGTAGAAGATTTTTTTAAATCGGACGACTAGTTTTGGAGGTTACCTCCTACATCCAAACTTAATCTCTTTATAATATAAGTGTAGATTCGATTTTTTTAATGTGCATTATTTCGTCCACAGGTATGCGAGGTTTACAAGCTCCACAGAGAGTCGTTCCATCTGACAGTTGACTACATCGACCGGTATCTGTCCAACACGGAAGATGTCCAGAAAGGGCGACTACAACTTATAGGTAAGTCTACCTACACGATCTGCGGGATACCGTCCCGGCAATACCGTCGTGACTTGTACACCACCTAAATTTTACTCAATTGAAGTATAGTTATAGTTAACAAACTACAGTCAACCCAACAAAGAGGAGAAAAAAAATATCGCTCTCTTTTATTAACAGTAACAAAAGCTTTAGTGCTGTTACTAGTATTATAATATCTGTGGTGCTGTCACATTTAAGTTTTCCATACAAGTTTATTTGTGATAACAAAACATGCTGACTATAAACACGAAGAAGAGCGGCATGTAAACTAATTTGATAGGTGTCAATTTTTTGCGTATCAGTAAAAAAGAGCGACAGCCTTCTCTTATCGATATAGGTAACTATATGCCTTCATTGTATAATGCCACCTATCATAGATGCCTTCATCCACCGCCTTCCCGCGACCGAGCGTTAGAATTATACCGTCGATCAATCCTACGTTTGTCGAACCGTACAAATCTATAGTTGGGCGAACTTAATAAAGAACATTTCAGGAAAATAAACTTTTAACAACACCCAACGGAATATCGTATTTAAGCAATTTTATACGAAGCGTACATTCAGTTAAATATGTGCACATAGCTAGGAGTAGGTGTCACACATTTTCAAATGATTAGTGAAGTTATGATAACATTCAAAAAAAAGATAATAGAAAATATTGTTGGTATTCCCATAATTATAAAAAAGGATATACATTTATTTTGCCCAAACAACTTAAACTAAACAAAAAACAACTAAATAGTAGTGTAAGTAACTTTTATTTCTGAAGCTATGTTAATTAGCTAGGTATGTCACTCGACAGGTAGGTAGGTAAGCTATCGAGCAACATTTCGCTTACTGAAAAGCTCAAATAACCGCTGAAGTGTCCGAACATAATCTAAGACAATTTTTGTAATTGTGACGTCTTTTATATGTTATATATTCTTCCTATTTCAGGAATAACATGTTTATTCATCGCGGCAAAAGTAGAAGAGGTGTACCCTCCAAAAATCGGAGAGTTCGCTTACGTGACCGACGGAGCATGCACCACCGAGGAGATCCTGCTCGAAGAGCTGCTTATCCTCAAGATCTTATCGTGGAGTATTACGCCTATCACTATCAACAGCTGGCTGAATGTGTACATGCAGCTCGCGAGCGAAGGGCGCAGCGCGAAGCGGAGGCTGCTCGGGGAAAGCGATGTCGGCGCGAATGCGCTGAGAGGGTACACGTTCGTGTTCCCACAGTACTCATCCCTGGAGTTTGTGATAAGCGGACAGCTGATTGACCTGGCTGTTCTGCACGTGGACGTGAACCAGTACCCGTATAGCGTGATAGCGGCGGCCGCGATGGCGCATTCCTTCAACAAGGACATGGGAGTGAGGGTGTCAGGTGAGCAGGCCTTTTGATTTTTTTGTAATCAGTTTCTATTATTTCCGGAAAGGTTGTTAAATATATTTTTATCGCCACCTATCACTAGCGAGCACTGCATTGAATTATGAATTCCAGGCCATTCTTACTATCTCATAGAATTGTATTTTTTATCTAGAAGTTATTTGTGTTAATAAAGGAGATATTTTCGTTCAGGTTCGATTCTCCTTGCGGTACAAATGATCTGCAGATTTTTTTTGTGTTGTGGTACTACGGTGCTCGTAGTTCCACGACACAGGGAATCCTAGAGTGGGGTCAGATCTATGTATGATGTGACTGTCGGATGTTTATTTATGAATGAATTGTACACAGGGTACACGTGGGAGAGTATCGAGGGGTGCTACCGATGGCTGTCCCCGTTCGTGAGCGTGGTCCGCGACGAGGGCGCGGTGTGCGTGGTGCGCGGCGGAGACGGGGAGTTCGTGCAGCGCGGCGCCGGCCTGCGGGACATCTGCCCCGACATCAACCTGGACGAGAGCCACAGGATACAATCGCACAACGTCAGCCTCGACATGTTTGTAAGTTGAATCAGATCATTCCTACAGTAAAACTGTATTCACTTTGTCCAAACGCACGTCAGCGAACCACGTAAAGGACGCGGCAGCTCAGACGATAGTCCAGGATAATCCTCTCGACAGCTTTGTTAAAATGGTATACACGTCCAATCGCGCACAAAGGACGGGCGCCGCGAGCCTTGGTGAATGAGTTTATGCTTAGTCCTTTGTTTTAAGTTAAACTAATAATAGCTATCTATCAAAACAATCGCCGATGCTGTCTCTATTGTTGGGCAAAGGCAATACATTCGGAGCCAACAAGGGTCCCTTCGCAACGTTGACTTCCAATTCGTCTGTCCACCTTCTTCGTGTTCTGCCGCAATATTTTTAGCCCTCAGTATGTCAGTCGTGACCGCTCCAGTCCCTCTTCAGCTTGGCGGCTTCTCACGCCCAATGTGCATTTCTTTTGTTTTTTGTAAACTGTTTTTAGTAAATTGGTAATTAATTATGCACAATAAAGAGTTCTATCTATCTGTCTCGTGTCTGTAGTTTGCTCTTTTCGTTACGGCGACCTCAGTGCCCGTGGCAACTGCGACACGAGATGTGCGGGACAACAAATATTTGTCCAGATGTGGGTTTTGTTTTACTACGGTAAATAAAAATAAATAGTACTCGTACTATTTATATTAACAACCTGCTAATATAAATACTACGAGCACAGGTCGTAATTACACTAACAAAATAAAAAGGTAATAGAGAACGATTTTTATTATGCTGGGTTTAACAATTTCCAAAACTGCTAAACTTGAAAATGAGAGACACCATTGGATCATTCGCATTTTAAAGTTTAAGAAGTTTTGATCATTACTAAGACCGGCAAAATGAGTACCATTGCCATGAGGCAATGGTACTCAGGGTATGAACCCTTAGTGATTTTGCTAGTGTTATAAGGGGATTGGTGCTTGGTTATGACTGTATGTGACTGATATGCGTTAGTTTTAGTAAACGCATGACTATGGCGTACGGTACGCTTCTTGAAATACAGCAGATTCATTTAACTGTAGCCTGTTTTCAATCTGATGGCACAAAAATTGGTCATAACTCCCAACAATCATATACATAGTCCTGGCCCCACTAGATTCCCTGTATTGTGGGTATCAAGATCTTCTAGTAACACCAAGGACATAGAATGCTGTTGTAATACCATGACTGCAATCTATGTCCATGTTTTTAATTTTGCCTTCATTTTTATTTACAGGATAAAGTTTACCAACTAATGCTCGAAAACCAATCCTCCACCCAAGACACTGAAGCATCAACATCACAAGACACCGAGCACATATACCCGCCGACCCCTCCGCAGTCCGACCACAAGAGCCCTAAGACCCCCACGTCTAAGACGCCGTCGACGAGACACCACCCCTCACCGCTGCCCGACCTCGGCCTGCTGTCAGAAGAATGAGCGGCCAGTCTACGGTAGGAACGAACCCGCCGCTATGGACTAAGATAGTTTATATCTGTATTCGGCGTTCTCATTATTCTTTCTGTCCATTAACTCCAGCAGAAGTGTAGAGAGGAAACATTGTGGGCTATGCTGCTGAAAGGTTCCACTGATCTATTCGCTGTCTCAAACACCTATATGTTATGAACTAGAGACAGAGTTTATGTAAGGAACAAGGTGATTCCAGACCAGTAGTGCGATGCAATGCGTTCAGACTATTGGTATTTATTGCTTAAGCATATAATTGAGTTATATAATTAGCCTGACGTCATTTGCACGCACCATTGGAATTTAATTCTCAAGGTTATTCCAATCCTTTATCAACACAGACAGATAGAATATTGAAAACGGTGGTTTTGGCGATTGCCCGTACACTACAAAAGTACATTATTATGTATATTGTTGTTATAGTTATTAATGCAATTGCAGGTTGTTCATGTTTTATACCATTTTATGAAACAATTAGTTAATTTTTAAATACTGCTTTGCCCGATGGGCATCAGTTTTGAAATAGGACTTATGGTAAGTTCTGAAGGATTCGACTTGAAGAATACTTGTGAGAAAGGAGAAGGACATTGTCCTTGGACATAATAACAGTTGAGAGAGTTTAACCATCCCTCCTTACGTAATATCTAGTGTCAACTAAAAAATACCCATCCAAGAATTCTCTCAACTAGATTTTAAATGGTTTTTTATGATTAACAATGGAAACGAATGGCTCGTGACAGTTTATTTTGCAGTTGGAAATATTTTTTTTATCTTGTATCCTTCCATTGAAGTTTACTAACGATTCTGACATCGCGGTGTGTGTGAAGTGAGTTCGCTTTGTAACACGCTAACTGGAGTAATACGCGTTTGCTGTGTGCATGAAACTAACTTTCCAGTGGAAGATACGGATACATTGCTAATTGAATAATTAGAATTTTGAACCAAGTTTCGGCTTAATACGGCTATTGTATAGATAAGGATAAACTCGTAGGAAATAATGCGGTAATAAATTTGTTGACCGCTTCAAAGTTGTGCTTAAAATATCTATATAGATATAGATAGAGCTTAATTTACGTCAAATTGGCATCTGCATTTTAGATTGTCGGTACTGCAGTATGCACTAGATTAGATAATTCAATTCCTCGAATACGCTATATGGAACCGATGTAGTAGATTGCATTTGTAAAATATCATTACATTTTTAATTTTGACTTCACTGATGTAACCCGCCGCTCGCCGCACCCGTTTTAGTCTTGTCAAATACGCTTGATGCATCAAGTTTTCTTATAGGTGTAGAGTATTATAGAGATTGTGAATTGACCTATGCATGACCATTGACCACTTTGCGCTGCTGTTACCCATAGTTTTCATTCGACGTCGATGTCTTAGCATTTTATTGCATAGTAAGGGCATTTATAAATGCCTAAACAAAGATGAGTATTATAGTGATCTTCTTTTGAACATCAAATAGGTATGTTTAAATAAATAAATAAATACATATAGTCACGCCTGTTTCCCGGAGAGGTAGGCAGTGACCACGGATATCCACTAGGTAACTCTTTACGAAAGGCAGCCATTCACTAGCGAAACAAAAATACTCTAGTAAGACGACTGAGCTTTGCTCGGGAACTGAACATACTCCCAAAACCCATAATTCTTTGCGTTTTCGTCCAGCTGGCGGTGACAATTTGCCAAGCTACGCGTCCTAGTACAAGATTGTTTTTATGAAACTTCATTCAGCCGTGTAATGCCAAACGAAGAATGAGACTAAGCTAATTATAACACCAAAAACAGATATCCTGTGAAACTTAATCAAAATCGTTTGAAACCGTTATCTAGGATACATAAACTAGTAATGGATAGTTCATTGCATGCTGCAACTAACTTAAACAATACTCATGAAACTCCTAATATTTTATATGAGAAAGTTTGGATGTTTAGATGTTTGTTGCTAATAATCTTCGTAACGGCAGTTAGATGAAAATTGGAATAGATATAGTTGGTGACCTGAAATAACATGGGCTACTTTTTACCATGTTATAATAAATTGTATTCCCTTATCACCGGACAATGACAACAGTAGCAGGGATGAACAATGTTTTTATTTAAGCAGAAGTTCCTTAATTTTCGTGTTGTAAAATATGTAAACATTCCATGCTTATTTTACATTTTATAATGTAAGAAAATTTTGTAACTAACCTTTTCAAGGAATGTATATTCCACAGCTTCGTTTCTTTTTATTTTTTTTAATATATTATTAACGTTTCATCTTCAATCGGAATAGTCGCGTGCAAGTATACTTTCTTTAGATTGATTCATTTCGTGATCATATTCATAGGTTTATCAAATGTGTAAATATTGTTAAAATGCATTTTCTGTTCAATCATTTTGAATCACTATCTAATATGTATATTCTGTTAGTTTGTAATGAGTTGTTGTAAATCTGAACAGTTATCTAATTTTGTGATGTATTTTATTTTTATTTGTACGCGACATTTGTCTAACTTTCAAGGATGCAAGCCCATGGAAATAAGGATTTATAAAATCTATTATATATTACGTGGGTAAAATAATGGCCACTACAATTTCTTGGCTTATCCCAGTTTTCCATTGAATTCCAAATCTCAATCAAATACATATTTTTTTGATTTAGATAAATAATAAGTAGTTGCTAATAGATTATCAAGTCTTTTGCTAAGTGATAAATCGTTTCTGATTGTAAATATTAAATTATTTCTTATTTGATCGAAAACGAACAAAATCTGTTCATGAGACTGACTAAAAGAGTTTCAGAGTCCACTGAATTCTTAAAAGATATAATATTTGTTTAGTGCTTACAATTTTTATTCATCTTATGCTAACTGTTAACCAAAGACTGCCGCTCTGGAGTTAGATCTTTGATACTTTAAGCATGTTTTCTTCAATTGAATGTTGATTTATTTCAAAAAGCAGTATTTGCTTTGTTTTCTTTTATTTTAAAAATTGAATAAATGAACATGTTTTCTGTCTTACATGTAATGGAGAGATTTTCATGTAAATATCACCGCTATGTTCTGTTTTGTAGTTTGCGTTTCCACTGACTTACTTTTCGTCCATTTTAAATGGGAATGTGGTATTTATAAAACTATTGATAACTATTGTAGTAACGGTCAATAAACTAACTATAGGATTTGGGCATTCTGCCAGCCGAAGATCGTTACTGTCACACACTGATAAAAATGTGTGTCAATATTAAATTACTATTTTTACCTACATGATAAGAAAATAAGTTACAAACCATATTTCGTAAGAGAATAAATAAAACAATGCATGTTGTGTCAAATTACAGTGGAATATAATTTTTGTACAAAAGTAACTTTGTACCTAAAATACGTGTAATCCGGGTATTTGATGTTAGTAAATCCATTTTAGAATTAAGTTCAACGATTACGCTTATCCCCCAAGGCGCGCCTCGCCTTATAAATAAGACTTTAGATTTGTTATCAGAATAATTTAAATATATTCTTAACGTAATAAATGAAGCACACTGTTAGATTTAAGTTATTTTTATATCAATTTATTTGAAACTAATATAAAAACTTTAATTGTAATAGATTTTTAAATTGTATTCTGTAATGTGGCGTGTGATTGATAATCCGGTGTGATCTCAAGACAGTTCCATAAATCAGCACTGCTCCGTGAGTGATATAATGTTTTTGTTTTTCTGTATAAACTTAACTAATCCTTACTATAGTATTTAATATAAATATCTACATTATAGCACTCTTGGAAAGCATTCGTGTTTCGGAATGTTGTCATTTGTGCAATAAATGCATTGGTTGATCACATTTTGTACTCAAATGAAAGTCGCGGCTATTTTGCCGGTGTAGTATTAAATAAATGGTGTTGATAATATCAAGAAGTGTTTACTTTCGCATAGCATAGTCGTTAGATAAACTAATTTAAAAAATACAAAACATATGCATGAGTATCATAAAAATACCTTTATTTGGCATTATTAGTAATTGTGGACATACGACATAAAATCACAGTAAAAAAATAATTCTAATGAAACTATTCCAGTATCAATAATAAACATAAAATCTTAAAATCGCTTGGATTAGAAATGCTTACGTAACTATGGGCGTGGATCTGCCATCCTGTAACAAAAAAAACTTTGAATATTATATTTTTTTTTCATAAAATATTCTAATCCGGATCGCACCTCTTACTCCATTACTGAACATAGACAGACACTCCTAAAGTATCTTATTCTACCTTACATCATAAAATTAGATCGATGTCATCATGTATTGCCATCGGAACTCTATTATTAAATAGTAGTCTGCCACTAAATAAGCCAGGTGAAGGAGCAAGCTATATATCTCGAAGAGACGACAATCGCTGGGTATTCAAATAAAAAAAGGAAGGTGTGCCGTTCATGGCACACTTTGGAGACTTGTCCAGCAGTGAACAGGCTGTTGATAACCTCTGGCGCTGTGGGCAAGGCCCGCCTGAGACGCAAAAGGTTGTGGGTTCGATTCCCGCCACGGGACAAATATTTGTCTCGGGATCTGGGTGTTATTTATATATAATATGTTTGTATTTACAAAAGTATATAAGTCATGAAGTTCCCATAACACAAGCTCTGCTTACTATGGGGCTAGATGATGTGTGAAAATGTCCAGCATTATTTATTTATTTATTATAAAAGAAATGGTCAAGTATGTTTTTAAATACACAAACAGACATACCTACAAGGCAAGGATTAGGTAATGATCTGAAGCAGGCGAGTTATCTATAGATCTTAAGATGGCTAGACTGTTTTCTGTATGTTATTAATAGATAATTCATTCATATAATTGCCCCTTTTCATCTGTACCATAATGTATTTTTTTAAATTGGCCGGTTTGTGTTCAAGCCAAAAATAATTTGTTTTTAAATGTGGGCGTCAAGCTTAAGCATACGGCCCACCTGTTGGTAAGTGATTACCGTAACCTGTGAACGCTTGCAACACCAGAGGTATCACTCGCGCGTTGTCGAGACATAACGGATAAGTCTTATGCGCATGTAATTTCACCGGCACCCTTCAAACCGGAACACAGCAATGCGATACTGCACTTACATCAGTCAAATTGACTGTTTAAATTAAGTTTAGTTGGTGATAGAGAATAAAATCTTGTAAATACTGACAAATGTATACTAATCTGCGGGCCGGCTTGCACGGAGGAAGCGTCCTGCGGCGTCAGGAAGACGAACTGACGGTTGGCGTTCTTGAGCGCGTGGTCGATCAGCAGCTCCATCACTATTTTACGATTCACGTTATCCTGAATATGGATAAAAAAATTATATAAAAGTTAGTTTTCAAAAGATCGGACATCAAGGACCAACAAAATGCTAGTCTAGTAGTCTCCGCTGTTCGATCCGGACTGAGAGAAAATTATATAAAAGACTGTTTTCAAAAGATTGGATCGGACATCAAGGACCAACAAAATGCTAGTTTAGTAGTCTCCGCTGTCCGATACCGGACTGAGAGAAAATTATATAAAAGACAGTTTTCAAAAGATCGGATCGGACATCAAGGACCAACAAAATGCTAGTCTAGTAGTATCCGGTGTCCGATACCGGACTGAGACAGTAAAAAAAATCTAGTCTCAGTGTCCGATCAAGTGAAAAAGTGGGACAGCGCGCACCAAAGGGCCAAAACATAAGCGCTACTATTATCAATCTAGTTCCGTCGTCCACCTTTCTCTATCAGAACAAGGTGTGTAAACAAATACCACTTGTTCGGCTTCTAAGGGTCGTAGCGTAACTTATAACCTTTCTCAACAGTTAAGCTATCAAATGCACAAATCATTTTTCAAATCCGACCGGTAGTTCCAGAGATTAGCGCGTTCAAACAAAAAAATAAACAAACTCTTCAGCTTTATTATTAGTATAGATTGCAATCACTACATGCATTAGTCAGTTTCTACTAAAGATAAAGATAATTTTATTTCAATTTGAAATGAAACCAAATTCTTTGTAACTTAACTAGTGCAGTAAGTAACTTATAAACTAGAAACCTTAACTAATATACAAAGTTGCTCCGCTCTTAAACTTTTTATAATTTACTACAGGTTATAATAGGTATGCAGTTACAATAGCACGGGGGGTCCCGTGCTAGATTTAACTATCATCAGTTATAACTCACCATGAACACGTCAAACTCATCCATGAAATAGAAGGGCAGCTCGACGCACTCCCACAGCGCCATTATGAACGCCACTGTGGAGTAGGAGCGCTCCCCGCCCGACAGAGACGACGTCGAGGACGCATGCCGCTTGCTACTCGACTCGCGGCCCGTGCATAGGATTTCTAGAACGCCGCGCGCGTTATCGATGTCCATACGACCCTGACACATAAGGTATTTCCATCAGCGATTGTAGCGAGCCCTAGTGACTTATGCCGGTAAAACCTGTCTAAGAATTAAACTGTCGTAAATAAATAATTCGTAAACAAATGACTAATAATGACATCTCAAAAATTTACATAATGTCTTCGTCTGTAATCCATCTGAGATTTTTTTGGCTATCGTTAAAACGACTAAAAATTGTTTAATTAAATTATGTAAAAATCACCGTTGGTGCAATAGAAGACCAATTTGTCGACCAAATAAATAAAAATTATGCAATATCGGACACAATGAAACCCATAAATTATGGTAAGTGTAAGTATAGTGCATACAATTGATTTTACCAAGTTTGTTGTTGAATAAAGTTATAGTATACAACCAAGGTTGTTTACGAAGTAACAAAGTCCGGTGGATAAAGGTATTCCAAGTTCGTTCGTGAGCAGTGTTTAGGTGAGGCCAAGGAGTTGGCAAATACTCACGGAATAGCCGCGTAATGTCAGTATGGACTGGAAGCAGTACTGCACTCGCCTCGCGATGTACGTTTGCACTCGGTGGCAGAAGTTCAAATGCTTATCCGTCGTGTTTTTGATCTGCAAACAAAGGAGACTTTTCAAAATGCCATTCTAATAATTATATATTTTTTTGAATTAAATTTAAAAACCGACTTCAAATAACGAGAAGTTGTAAAAAGTAATAAATGAAATTTCTACCCATATGTTTTCACCCAAATGGGTGGTCGTTTACCCTCCCAAAGTATACACTCCCAACCCATTAAAAAAATTATTAAAATCGGTACACAATTGGCGAAGATATCTCGTAACTCAATTCGTCTGTCTCGTAAAACAGACGAATAGAGAATTTCCTCCTTTTTTGAAGTCGGTTGAAAACGAATGCGAGCTAGGATCGAACCTGCATCTTGCATCTCAGACGGCTAACCCTAGGACCCAATTACAGGGCGTAAATCAACGTTTTATATGACTACATGAAAGGTTCTTAGATAGGTTAGGGCCCCTAGAGGGCGCTAAATAAGTGATAGAATTGATTTAAGAATATCCAGTGTTTTCACATACTTATTTGCAATACTCTACGAGAATGACAAGAACACAGATTGTCTATAAAATATTTATCACATTTTAGTCATAAGTCAAAAACTAGGCATATGCATTAGCCTGTCTCTTGGTGATCCTAAGTTTACACATTTTAGTCGCCCCAGTGGTGACTAATGTAAATGAAACTTCCCATCAGCCACCACTGGATTATGTACTCACATCGTCTATAAGCAGCCTCAGTCGGTCCAGCGTGAGTTTAGTGCGGCGGTACTTGCGCTCAACTTCCAACAGCTTCTCGGCCACCTGGGCTTTCGTGAGTCCGTCGCTGCGGATCGAGCTTAGCTTCAACTGGGTCTTCTTCAGCTCGTTCGTGACGACCGCTTTGTCTCTGTGAACATTCAATAAGATCGTTTAGTATTTATTATGTCGTCCGAAAAATCGTATAATAAATGGTGTGTGTGTGTGTAAAAAAATAGCCTACATCCTTGGCAGAGAATTTAGTGGTGTTTAAAAATCAGGCGATACAGCCTCCAGCCTGCTTAGCATAAAGACCCTAGACAACAGTTTTGTCTACCGCCGAGAAGACAAAAATATTTTGTCCCTCTCTTTGTATGACAGAACCTATTCTGTCAGAATAGAATATGACAGAAATATTTTTTAACTTGTCTTTCGGAGGTATTACGTTGTCTTGGGTGCTAAGCGGGCTGGAAAAGGAAACAGGTGTTCTCACTAAATGTATGTATTTATCATCCTACTACTATTTTAGGGTGTTTGTTACTCTTTCACGCAAAAACTACTGACCGGAATTTGGTGAAACTTTACAGTAATATAGCTTATACATCAGAATAACACATAGACTACTTTTTATCCGGGTACCACGCGGGCGAAGCCGTGGGCAGAAGCTAGTTTATAATAATTTGCCTTTTAATCTGCCATCGCAGGGGCCAGACAACAACGATATTCCCAGAGGTGAAGTTTCGGCATTTTGGCCTGTAACAAGTTACCTGGGATTGTCTATCCTGGTGCAGAGCGTGAGCGCCTCCTGCTCCTTCTTCTTGATGACTTCTCTCTTCTGCTCGAGGATGGCCTCTACCTGCGTGAGCTTGATCTTGTCTTCGCGGATGCGTTGCTGCCAGGTGCGGCTCTCCGTCACGCCTTGGTCCAGCTTATTTTGTTCCTGGTCTATCTCCTCCTACGGGAATATACAATGAACAAAAGTCACCGACATAGCTCTTAGAATAAACAAGTTACTCTTCACAAAATTTAAAAACCCCCGGCATAATCTTAGAATCCTTCACTAATTTATCGTCATTTCTTTTTTCTGCTCCATCATCAGACCCTGATCACCATCTATCTAATTCATTGAACACATTCCAATGAGTACCACAATACCTCTGCTGTAAGTTGGTGAGGCGTTGGGTATCCTGCAGAATCCAGATGTTGCCTCACTAACAGGTCAAGATTACGATGTTCTAGCAATATCATTGAAGTAACAGGATACTGTGGAAGTTGCTCTCATCCCCTCATCAACTAGATTTTCTCGAGTCATAAACAACAACATGCTCGATCAAGTCACCTTTCAATCAAAGTCGGTTCATCCGTTTGAGAGCTACGATGTCACAGACAGACACACAGATACACATGTTAAACTTATAACTTGACGACCTTTATGGCGCATTGGGCGAAGGCCCGCCTGAGACGCAAAAGGTTTCGGGTTCGATTCCCGCCGCGTGACTGTTGGAATTGTTGTTGCGATTTAATACTGAGTAAATAGGATTTCGGAATGAAAGATGTAATGTTCTACTAAAATGTATATTCTGACGATTGGTACACGTCAATACAAAATGCACATGAACGCTACATGACTAACGGGAAGTGACTGGAGGGCGAGCGAGCGAGGACAGAAAACCACAGTGTGCATTGTTTACTATTAGCTAACCTAAGTATCGCTCATGTCCCTACAGTGACAAATGTTTGTATCATCTGCAAAGTCTCGGGTCTGGGGTGTTTTCTTCATATAATATGTATTTTTTACAAAAAAAAAGTGTAAGTTACATATATACTTTTTTATCAGTATTTTAGTCCCCATAACACAAGCTCTGCTTAGTTTGGGGCTAGATGATGCTGTGTGAAAAATGACCAGCATTATTTATTATTAATATTTTAATTTATAAGCTGTGGAAATGACTGCTGCCAAGTTTGCGTGAGGTATTTGTCTAGACACCCAGATGGGCCGTATGCTTGTTTGTCACTTTAGTTTTGTAAAAAACCCGGTCTTACACTGAGAGTCATGGCCGCGGCGGTGGTCTCCCTGAGCCGGTTCTTCGCGAGCTTCATCTTGTCCTCGATCGCGTCGATCTGCCGCCGGAACTCGCGCTCCCTGCTCGACGCCGCCTCCATCTGCTCTTGCAACGTCCGCAGCTTCTCTTTGGAGATGTTCAACTCATCTTCCTGGGGGCAGTAGTTTTTTTCTTCAAGAAAATCTAATCAGTTTTTTTAAAGGCAGTATTTATTTATATTTTTCTACTAATTAGCTACCTAATTACAAATTAGGATATGCTTTGTATGGTGGTGATTTGGCCTTCAGCTCAGCATGTGCCATGCTATAGCGTTGGTTTTCAGCGGTCGGGGTAATCGTACATAAATATTAAAGGTACGAATATTAAAAGTACGCACAAGGACGGCGTGGTGCGGTGTGTTCTCCTGTTGCAGCGCTGCAGCGGCTTGGTTCGCCGCCTCGCTCTTCTCGTGCCTGAGCGCCAGCAGCGCTTGAAGCGAGCGGGCTGCGGCGCGCTCAGCGTTCCGCGCCTCGCTGGCTTCAGCGCTTAGCTCTTCAGCTTTCGCTTCAAGCGCACTCAGCGCTGACTCCGCTTCCGCGATCTCGGCTTGCACTTGTCTGCGGATTTGAATTTTTTAAGTCTTTTGACTACCATACTATTGGAATAAAAAAACAATTAGAATGGTATTCTATAATATTAGCCTCATACATTATCGATAAATTAAAGTCGTTTTGAAAAAAAAAATATCCTTATTAGATAATTTTATGTATGCTCAATAATGATAATCTTCTAAAAAAAAAATCGAGTAGGAGTTGGATTCCATAAGAGTAATGACATACATACAATTAATTATTCTGTGTACATTCAATTTAGAACAACTTTTTCTAAATCGGGCTAGATGATGCTGTGTGAAACTGTCCAGTATTACTACATTATTTTTTATTATATATTCGGTTTTGTCTCAAGGTCAGCAACGCGCGAGTACCGCTTATCAGCAGGTGGTCTTTTTTTATTTTCCGCTTTAGGAAAAAAACTAACCTTTTCCGCTCAGCGGTGCTGACTTGCAACAGCTGACTCGCTCTGTTAGCGCCACCATAGCTCCTATAGTTAGGCGCCGGGTAATACTCAGAACAATCTAGGGTCACTATCTTTGAACAATTCTCTGGAACGTTCTCTTCGTTGTCCGACAGACGAACTGCATCCTCTGTTGATGGAAAAATAACGGCCCTTTACTATAAGCTTCAATTTACACCAAATAATATTGTATTCGAAACGACAATTAAAATTAAAACTAAACACTATCAGTGTTGTGATACAGTTTGGGTGAAATAGGAAACATTTCACTTTCTCGAATAGTTTGGTATCGCTTTCAAATTACTTCGATTATTTCGCATAAAAGGTGAAAAAAGTATTATATCTACGCTGAATTTAAGCTGTACCGAGTAACGCCATCTTGTTCCCGCGGCGTTTATTCTAGAACGCGTTCTTTCTCTTTCGCATACAACTCTTAAATGCCTTATAGTGCAACCACTCGATAATAGATATCTAAATATCGATAGCACGCTCCAATCAATAGCACTGATGCCAACTTAGCTACTTTATAGCTAGATATAGCTATTTGTTGGTCTCAGGCAGGCAATTTTGTGAAATTTGTAGCAAATTTTTTTTAGCTACTTTTTCTAGTAACTTTTCACATGACGTGAATTCATAGTAATTTAATAATAATAAATAATCAGTTCATTTTTGACTTAATAAAACAATGATTGATATAATATGCAATTGTATTGCTACCTACGAAGAAGTTTTTAGCTACAATACAATACATTCCATTGACCTGCAGATTCAGTTTCTGAAAATAACTGCGCGCTAATCACTGACTGTGTCCTATAGCATCAATATTCCCGCTGCGGACAAATAATTAATAATAATAATAAATAAACACCCAACAGACACATACATGGTCCTGGTCCTAGGATTCTCTGTGTCGTAGGCGTCACTAGGCGAACTTCAAGTACCGTGGTACCACAACAACCAAACCCTCAGCGGGAATCGAACTCCCAACTCTTGCGTCACAGTCGACCGCTACACCATTGAGGTCGTCACAAATGTTTGGCATACCATTTGTGGCATACTAATACGATTGGATCGCCACCGCCAGCCATTGCAATAAATTACATGCGGTATGTTTACAGAACTTGATGTATGTTGATGGTATTAAAATGAAAGAAAACAGTATTTTTTCTTAACGTGATGGTATGTTAATTTTACTGTTTTTGACTGTACCGTTGTAACTGTTCGTTTATTGAATAAATAAAATAAAACAGTATTCAGTGTTACCGTGATCAGGAACGAGCAGGATAGACTCCAGACTGACTTGGTCGATGAGAAAGTTGGCCACGACCGGGTCGGCGACGTCGACGGAGTCCAACGCGGAGAGCAAGCCGCTGGCGCGCACCTTGTTCCGTCGCACGTCGTGCGCTTTGCTCAGGAACTTGCTGCAGGTCACGCTGGGCTTCGACGCATTGCCGTACACCTTTTAACAATATTCATTTATGCAAAAAAAAAACACCCGACTTCAATGTCCATCGTGAAGTGCCAAAGGATTTGAAGACATAAATCGATTGCAGGAACCCGTTATTAAAATCCGATAAGAAGTTTCGGAGATATTCTGAAAATCAGCTGCTCCGGCAAGGCGTAGATAGGACCTTTTCTACCTATACTTACCACTGCAGCATAGACTGTCCTCGTTAGCAGTCGGGTGTTTTCTTTGTATAATATGTATGTATTTACAAATACATTTAAATAAGTATGATATAAGTCATGTACATATAACTTTGCAGAAGCTTTGCTTTATATAGGGCTAAATTATGCTGTGTGAAAAAATGACCAGCATTATTTATTTATTTAGCACCCACTAAAGGTGGTGACTATGTATGTAATTAATTATATAACTATTTACCACTTTTTATTGATTTTTTTTTAATCTTTTGTTTTTTATCCGTTTTTTTTATTATACTGTAATTTACTGTGTTTTTGTTTGTCTTTCTTGTCATTTGTACTTGTATGTGCTGTATCCGTATTTGTTGAATAAAAAAAATATCAATCTATCTAGATCAACGGTTACAGACAAACAAACAAACAACCTCTTACAGCAAACGCATATACACATGCTTCTTACGTCGCGGGTAAAAATCATGGTAAACATCGCTAAGTTAAATCTTGCATAGAGAATACGGTTTTTTAACTACCTTTTAATTAACAACCTAAATTTCCTTAAAAGTTATAACCAGAGTATTTTGTTTCTTAATTAAGGTTGCTAGTTTATAAGTTCCAAAGAATTTGTACCGTTGAAATCTGAAAATAAATTATCTTTATCGTGTCGTGTTTGAAATCTGAAAATAAATTATATTTATCGTGTCGTGTTTGAAATTTGAAAATAAATTATCTTTATCGTGTCGTGTTTAAAATTTGAAAATAAACTATCTTTATCGTGGCGTGTTTGTTGTGTAAATGATCAGTCACCTGTCCCATAATCTCGAAGAGTTTCCTCGAGTCCTCCGGTGTGTTGACGCAGAAGGCGCGCATATTACCACCGATGATGTGCTCCAGCGCACCTCCCCAGCGCTTCTCCCTCACCTTCAGATACGAACCTGTACAGCATACAAACAATCTATACATATTATAAATAGGAGGTAGTCTGAAGCACTATACAAACACAGCGGTCTGTTAGTGTCGCAATCAGAAATCGGCGTAAATATCGTGATAATTGCGTTAAATAATTTCGAACGCATCATCATTGCCATTCAGCGTGGCAATGCAGCCAACATTCTGTGCATGCTTCCGTCTGTTGGTGATCTCGATCAGTGGCTGGATACGTCGAGCTATCTAACGATAGATCGTTTGCAGCGGTCAACTGTTTCACCCGTATATCTATAATATTCTTGATTGAACTTTTATTAATATTCGTAATTAAAGTTAAAAGTAAATAAGAGGCTCATGAAGAAATCTATTATCTATAGTAATAATAAAGCTGAAGATTTTTTCTTTGTTTGGACGCGCTAATCTCTGGAACGATGAAAATCTTTTTGCATTTGATCTTAATTGTATAATTTTTTAACCCAATTTTTGAGAAAAGCTATTTTACATCACGCTATGTCTCTTAGGAGCCGAGCAAAAGAAATAATAGCGCGGGACGATGAGATTCTTTGGGTCAGGGGCCGGGGCGGCCGTGGCACAGCTTTTTAGAAATATAATGAAAGGCTTGGGTACAGACCGACGGGCCCACGAGGGGGCGCAGTGAATTCTCCTTTCGCGACTGATCGCTTAAGCCTCTGGCATAATTCTACCATGTTGTTCCCGTAAACCGCTAACGAGTCGTTACCGCGCGATTCCAGCTCCCGAAGCTGCTGTTTCAGTTGCTCTGTGAATTCAAATATAATAATTTATCTGCAACTATCTAAGTATCTACGAAATTTTTTTAGTCAAAATTTCTCATATAAGGGAATTATAATATCTTATAAAAATAAATTCTTAAACTCTATTATAATGTGATCGCTTACTGATGGAGTCCCTCTGGCGCTGCGCGCGGGTGTTCATCTGGTCGGCCTGTGCCTGCGAGTGCGCGAGGTTGGCGCGTGCTTGCTGCGCGTCGTTCTGCGCGGTGTGGTAGCGCGCCGAGGCGGTCGCGAGCGCGTCGCGCGCCGCCTCCGCCGCCGCCTCCAGCGACGCGCGCTGCTCCGCCGCGCTGCCGGACCTGAACGATCACCGCACAAACATTTATTTATATATTAAACCTTCTCACTAACTTACAGCCTAGAGCTTAAACGTTTTGTAGAGCTAACGAAACCGTGCGCGGCAAGCTAATTACGATACGCTAGCACGTACAAATGAACGCACTACTTGTTATCTACCGCCATCTAGTATCGTCTGGAGGCACTAACCGCGATAATAAAAGACAGTAGTTTCTCGAATATTTGAGGCGGCGGCCCCAGCATGTGGGTCACGCTAGAAATTACTCGAAGAACGCGTCTTTGTTTACCACGGGATATATAAGCGCGGCAAGCGACCCGTAAAATCAGTTCTGTTCAAGATTTGAATGTGACTATATTGAAGTGATAAAGAAGTGTTGTATCTAGTGATTGACAGTGACAGTGTTTTTCTTCTATTTGTGTAGTTTTGTGCTGTTTTGTTCGTGTTTTTTTGCTATTACAGTGTTTCTTTAGTATACAATTGGACTTAATAATTTTATCCCGAACCCTAGCTCGTAACAATATATATGTTTTTCATATGAAAAAGACACGCTGAGTATTGTTTTAAACAGAATACCTAAAAGTTTTTTTTTAATAATGTGCTTGTTTAACTCTAATATCTTAGTAACGTAGAACAAATAATAACATTTTCTTGTGGGAGAACCGCTGCTTAATGTACCAGATTTCTCTTTCGAAAATTCAAACATGGGAAGCTTGCGTCGTTGGCAGCTAACTCAAAAAATTACGCAGGACTTTTGACGACGTTGGTCCCAAGAGTATCTGTCATCCCTTATGCACAGATACAAATGGTCCTTTCGAACTCCAGAGCCGAAAGTAGGAGATTTGGTGTTGGTAAAAGAGGAGGGTTTGCCTCCTTCTCGTTGGTTGCTTGGCCGAGTGATCACAAAACATCCGGGTCCAGATAACATCACTCGAGTCGTATCTCTTCGCACCAAATCGAACTTAATCAAACGACCCACCTCAAAACTATATGTATTGCCTATTACAGCTTAGCTAGTTTTATATATATGTAAGTAATTATAACAAAAACTATGAATGTTTCTTCACAATAGCTCATGGTGGCGGTACGTAATTATGTAAGGACAAATATGTGGCAATTTGTCCTTGGTGGGCGGTAATGTTTAAATCTAATATCTAAGTAACATAGAACAAATAATAATTAAATTAATGTAGCTAAGCAAAACTAGTATGTTAATGGCGCTAGTAAAAAGTGTACGTTTTCTAGAACGCGCTGACGAAAACGCACAATCGTCAATGACATCTCAGCGCTTATTTTGTAACAGTGTGAAATAAATACACAGATATTATCAAATTATTTTATTGTTTATTTCCAATAATCGCTCACTCCACTACCTTGCGGCTCCCGAATTGTATAGTAAACAGTGCTCTTAATTTCTTTTTTATTTTATCGTAAGTATTATTTTATCTGTACCTTTGATTTTTGTTCAATAACTAGTGTAATTGGGTTGTCCAGTTCTAATTAAATTAAATAAATAAAATGAGGGTTATGAGTCGCATTTTTTTATTTTGCCGTATGTTTTCGTTAGCGCGATTCAGACAAGGTCACTTTTAACTACCGACATCTAGTATTGCTTTTGCACTAATAATAAAAATTAACACGCTTCAATAAACATACTTATAAACGCCGGATTGTCCTAATAGACTCCTAGTACCTTCGCTGGCCCGATCAATAAGTTTAGTCTACTTACTCTATGTTCCGTATCTCCCGCTCCAAGTCCGCTACCTTCCGTTGCTCCCTGGTGATCAGGTCACGCTGCTTGCTATACGAATTCTGCGTGCTACGCTGCGTGCTTTGTACGTCGCGCACTTCCGACTCCAGTGTGCGTAGCTCTTGCTCTAAAGCTGACCGCTCTTGAGTCTTCTCTTGGAGTTGGTTTTTGAGGGCCCTGGGACAACGAATTTGGTGTAATGACGCAAGAATACTCTGTGGCGCAGGATCTGGGTGTTTTCTTTGTATAATTTTTAAGTATTTACAAAAATATATATATTAGGTTGGGGAAAAAGTCTTTTCGCATTATTGTATGTATGAACTTTTAATAAAATCTCTTTGGCTATACTATTTGTATCTGGCTGGTTTTGGTATCATTAAAAGTTTAAATTTTAAAGAAGATAATTCCAAATTCAAATTAGGAAAATGTGTGATTTTTATTTGTTTTTCGTACTGTTAAGATGAGTGAATCTAATGAAGAAATTCGATACATTTTAAAATTTTACTACAAAAAAGGTAAAAATGCAACGCAAGCCGCGAAAAAAATTTGCGATGTTTATGGACCTAGTGCAGTGTCTGTGAGAGTAGCACAAATTTGGTTTAAGCGTTTTCAATCCGGAAATTTTGATGTCAAAGATGCACGTCGCTCTGGTCGCCCTATTACGGATAAAATGGATGCCATTTTTGAAAAAGTGGAGCAAGATCGGCATATCAGTAGTTACGACGTAGCTGAAGAACTGGGAATTGACCACAAAACAGTTTTGGCGCATTTGAAAAAAACTGGGTACACAAAAAAGCTCGATATTTGGGTACCTCACGAGCTCACTGAAAGAAACCTAATGAACCGTGTTCTCATTTGTGATTCTTTATTACGACGTAATGAAACCGAACCATTTTTGAAGAAATTTTTGACCATTTTTGACCTCACACATCTTTAGCCACTCAGCAAAAATTAAGAGAGTTTGGCTGGGATGTGTTAATGCATCCGCCGTATAGTCCTGACCTTGCACCTTCAGATTTCCACCTGTTTCGGTCTCTTCAGAATTCTTTAAGCAGTGTCAGGTTAACATCACGAGAGGACTGCCAAAACCACTTGTCGCGGTATTTTGAACAGAAGCCCCAAAGTTTTTATAGCAATGGGATCATGTCCCTGCCTACAAAATGGCAAAAAGTTATCGAACAAAATGGTACCTACATACTTTAGTTAAATGTAAATAAACTATATTAAAAAATGTTTTGAATTTTCTTAAAAAATGCGAAGAAACTTTTTCCCCAACCTATTATATAAGTAGTATATCAGTCATGTAGTTCCCACCATAACACTAGCTCTGCTTAGTTTGGTCTAAATGATGCCGCGTAAAAATGACCAACATTAAAAAAAAACAATTACGCAAGATCGGAGACCGCTGATGAGGTAAGGAAGTCGCGTCACTTTCCTACAACATGATCAGCATATAATTTAATGAGTTCCCATCTCACGATGGTCGAGCGTGGTCGGACGGTATTCATAAGGAATTATCTCTAAACAGTCTATGAAACATCAGCTGGAGAATATGCTAAAACCCCTACTGATTTTAATTGCACGAAATTAATTTATCAAATGTTGTTTAAAACGTACAGGGTAATTCTTTGTTTTGGAAAATAAAACTGTGATTTAAAACCAAAAAATTACCAGCACATGACAAACAAACGGTTTATGACCCCCGGGCAGACACCGCTGTTTTGGTCGGATCAGGAAGACAAGAAAAAGGGCGCATGACAGACATACTGTTTGTTTTAATTCTCTCCTTAGTCCCCTTACCGGCTCCAGCAAATGCAACTCGACGGCGACGCACTGTCCTAAACATTCTTACCGGCCCGCTCAGCAGATCGGACCGGAACTGACAGAACCTTCCCTTTTCATTAAGCTATTAGTGTATTATTTTAAAAGAAATGTGACTCACTGTATCGCATCATTATTACTGCCATAGTTTTGCTCCATTTTCATGAGTTTCTCTGCCAGTGTCTCCATTTTAGCCTTTTGTTTGTCATGCTGGGCTTGTATAATGTTGGCTTCTTTCTCGAAGTCTGCTATCTCACTCCAATAGTACTCGTTCTGCAACGCTTGCTTCTGCGCCTCGGTTTCGTCACGTGATTGCAGCTGCTCATGACTTGTCTTCCACTTTTTGTATTCTTTTTCAAGTTCTACACATGACTGGCCAACAAGAATTAGATTATAGTAAACACACACAATTTTGCATTGATAGTACAGTGATCTTGGTAATACAGTGTGAATTTCATGTACAATTGTACTTTGTTATTTTATATTGAACCTAGTACCATTATTGTTTTATTTTAATTTATAATATGAAATAATAAAGAGATATTTAGTAAGAAACATTCAACATTAGGAGGATAGCTGCCCAACATTTAATACAATAATCTATAAGATCTATCCAGTTTTACTCACATCCTTTTTCTTAGTCCATATAGCTACAGCCTTATTGCAATTCTCCAGGGCTCGAACATAGTTGCACTCGGTTTGGTCCAGGTTAGTGGCCTTTCTGAACAGTGAGTATTTCTTCTTAGAGTCAGATGCATGGAAACTCCTTGCATCATCTTGGTTAAGTACGGAAATTGGGTTGTCAACTTGTATATCATGGGCGAGAATTATGCCATTGACCTCTTCATACTTTGTAGATATAACTTCTCCTAGAAAGAAATGTAATAATATGTTAAGTAGCAGGAAATTAAAAAAAAAAAGGACACTCATTTGGTGCAGACATTTTAAAATTGGATATTTATTTTACTTTTTTTTTATTCATTGAAATCATAAATTTTAATTAGAAATGCCAACTAAGGGAATTTAACATTTTGTAATTTTAAAATTTAATAAAAGTAGATTTATGAATTTATTGTAGATGGCACTAGAGTCAGAGTGGTAATCTGCCATTGGAGTCCAGCCTTAACTCCATCCCCATCATCTATTGCAGCACCGCCAACTAATTATAAGTTTAATACTGTGTTGCAATAACGGAAACAACAGGGTAACATTAAAAAAGATAAAATAATAAAGTAATAAAATGTATGTTTAGTGTTTGCATATACAGAATCCTTATGTCAATGGTAAAAACCTACCTGTTGCTGACTTCACTTTATAATTGGAGCTTCCAGAAGAATGAATAGTCCTAACAATAGTAATATAATCTCCATAAATGTTTGGTTTGAATGCTTTTGAGCTATTGTTCTTTATTTTGATCTCAATTGTGGCTGAATTCTGACCTTTTTTGATAAAACCTGAAATAAAAATTGTTTCAAAGATTTTAAACAGTTGTTTAGCTAAGCAATGTTTCAACTTCAACTTCAACTTTTTTGTTAATGGCATATGTGGTTAGGGTTGCCACAATTTTGCCAATGTCAGGTCAACAAGATTTAAAAAAATAAGGCGATGGAGAGGAGTTTACCGAAATTTGTCCGGTATAAAATAGAATGAACAGTTTTTTTTTTTTAAATATAAGTTGATTTATTAAATGAAAAGAAAGAAACAACACAAATACAGAGACAAGACACACCTAATGTACATTTAACATTGTAAAAGGAACTTATAAATGCATAATTATCATAATTTTATTTTATTATTGGATACAAATTTACATAATAAACATATAAAAGGGGTGAAGACAAGGGATAGTAAAAATTTAGAAGAGAGAGGACGAGGGATTTCTGGAGGAGTGACATCATATAAAGATAGCCGTAGCTTGGGACAAGAGAATAAAAGGTGATCAACATTTCCTTCATCTAATCCACATTCACACAAGGAGTGATCCCTGACCCTTATTTTGGCTAGAAAAACTGGTGTGCAAGCATGACCTAATCGTAAACGACAGATAGTGGACGTTGTTATTTTGTCAGCTTTGCGGAACTTAAAGAACCAGGGTTTTATTGGAATTTCGGGTTGAATATCACCATAGTGTTTACCTTTCAGAGTTTTGGAAGTAATCCACATACGGGACCAGGAAGTTGACAAATGCGAACTAGGAACTAAACAAAGGTCGTGGGAATAAATATGTAAGTATTCATGGGAGCCTGTCTGAGCAGCATATTTTGCGCAGGAGTCGACTGTTTCATTGCCTGGAATTCCAGAATGACCAGGGATCCATGCTAACACAATATTAATTCCGATCGTATGACAACTATACAGAGCTTCACGAATACTAAGGATAACGGGGAATCTGGATTTGGATCGAAAAGGGTTAGAAAGTATAGCCTGGAGGGAGCTTTTAGAGTCAGTGAATACAATTGAATTATTAAGGTTATGAGATTTAATATAAAGAATACTCTCTAAAAGAGCTACAGATTCTGCCGTAAAGACAGAAGATACTGATGGGCATTTAAAGCTTAATATAATTTTAGACGAAGGAATCCAAACAGCAGCACCAACAGGGCTGGAGTCATGTAATTTTGAGGCATCAGTAAATATAGAAAGCCAGCCATTAAATTTAGTAGCCATTTGCTTATTAAATGAATCGCGAGCACCCACCGAACCTTTAGCTATTCCAAAATCGAGTATAATATTTGGTTGATACACTAGGGCTTCATATGTAGTTGAAAACAGGGGGTTAATTCGACTCTGAATGACAGGGTGTGGCAGGCGAGAATATTTTATGAAACTACGAATTAAACATGGAATTTTGTCTTGAATGTTATCGATGAAAGGTTCAATTAAATTAAAAAGCTCATTTAATTTTTGCAAAAGAGGATGATGAGAATATTGTACTAATTTAAAAAAGAATCGATCTGCAAGGTACTGTCTTCTCAAACAAAGAGGAGGATCAACACATTCCACTTGCATTGCGTTTATAGGAGAGGACTTCATTGCTCCAAGAATTATTCTCAGACATCTTGACTGTACCTTGTCTAATTTCCCCAATGCCATTATGGTACATGGGTCTAAAAGAAAGGACCCATAGTCCATATGACTACGAACAATGGCATTATATAATAGTTTTTGGCAATAAGGATGGGAACCCCACCATACGCCAGATAATGAGCGAAGGATATTAATATTTTTTTCACATTTCTCTGAAATGTAGCTGAAGTGAGGAACTCCTGTCATTCTTGAGTCTAATTTTATACCTAAAAATTTTGCACTGTTAGCCTGTTGAATCTGCTCTTCGCCAACGTACACTTCAACAGACGGGATAATTATTTTTCTAGAAAACACCACACACCTACTTTTAGAGGCTGAAAGGGATAGTCCATGGTCATTCAACCATTCATTTAGGAGTCGAAGGGCTGTATTTAGATCGTCCCGAGTATTTTCAATAGAGTTTGATCGAACATACAATGCAAGATCATCGGCATATTGGAGTACCTGGCATGTAGGGGAGATAAGTAAATCCAAATCGTGAGTATACAGGCTATAAAGTAAAGGGCTGAGCACTGAACCTTGGGGCAAACCTTTCCAAACACAACGTGCCGGTAAAAAGGTTCCATTAGTTTTAATCAAAATTTTCCTTTCCATTAGCAGGTTACAAGCAAATCGAACAAGCCTTTCAGGGATACTCAGCTGTTGAAGCTTCTTCCTGAGCAATGAAAGCAGGACGTTGTCATAAGCAGCTGCAACATCAAGGAAAACAGCAACTAGAGATTCTTTTTTGACAAATGCAATTCGTATGTCTGTAGTTATTAAGCTTAAACTATCGAGAGTGCTCATACCTTTCCTGAATCCAAATTGGGATTTTGATAAAATACCTTTATTCTCAACAAACCATTCAAGTCTAAACTTTATCATATGTTCCGCAATTTTGGCCAAAACAGAGGATAACGCAATAGGTCTGTAGCTATTAGGGTCAGAAGAACTTTTTCCTGGTTTGAGAACAGGAATAATTATCTGGGTCTTCCATTCTTCTGGTACAGTGCCATATTCTAAGAATTTATTGATAAGGTTTAAAAAATAACGTTTTATACTTTCAGGAGATTTAATAATAAAAGAGTAAGGAATTCCGTCCACACCCGGAGAAGTATCCTTTAGTCCATCTAGAGCTTGTTGGAGCTCATTAAAAGAAAAATTGGAGTCTATATTTGAAAGAGAAGGAAGATAAGAAGGAGGACTAGGAAGAGAATCTAGATTTGGAACAAACTGAGGAGATAATCCATCACCAAACGCATCAACCCAAGTAAGAGGATCGTTTGAGGAAATATTTGGAACCCTACATGAACCCCGATATCGTCTTATTTGTTTCCAAACAAACGACGGGGGGGCTCCTGGAGATAAATTTTCACAAAAATTCATCCAACCACGTTTCTTCTTCAGAGAAAGGACTCTACTGGCTTTAGCCGCTAAATGCCGATAATCTAAAAAGTTTTCTCGAGTCATAGAAGAGTTATACGTCAGCTCTGCTCTTTTTCTATTTTTAACTACTGAAGTGCAATCCGAGTCCCACCATGGGGTAGAAATTTTAATTTGAGAGCGAGCTTGTTTTTTTATGGGGATATTTTCATTAGCACTAGATAAAACAGATTCCACTAATTTAGAATAGGCCAAAAGATAATTGTCTGTATTATCCGTCTGTAAAGGGGGAAGATAGTTTGCCGAATTTTCTAGACATGACGAGTATGTCAACCAATCGGCCCCTGACAGCCGATGTTTTAAACTTGGGTTAAAGTTATACTCAGGAGAAACGCGATTAGGGATGGTGATTATAATAGGAAAATGATCACTGCCGTAAGAAATCGGCAGTGTTTTCCAGGAAAGAAGAGAAGAAAGAGAAGGAGAAGAAACAGTTAAATCGACGGCACTCTTCGGGTCTTGAGAAGGAATTACTCGTAGGGACGAGTAATAGAGCCATCGTTTATGATGCAAAGATTGGCCTCATCAAACATTTCCAAAAGTAAACGTCCAAACACATCACAGTGGCCAGAACCCCATGAAGAGTGATGGGCGTTGAAATCTCCCAACAAAATAATGGGAGAAGGGACAGAAGAAATAACCAAAAGAATATCAGGGATTAAGATCGAATTGGGATGAGGGATATATATAGAAATAAATGAAATATCAAAAACTCTAACAGCTACCAAGTTTATTTCAGGGGAATGGGGTGGGAGGGAAATTTGGGAGAAAGGGAGGGTGCGCCTGACAAGCAGGCCACTACCGGCGTACCCGTCAGTCCTGTCGTCTCGGAGACAGGAGTAGCCTGATACCCGAAATTGGGAACCAGGAACAAGCCATGTCTCCGAGACGGCAATGACCGACGGGTGGAATTTAGAAATTAAGTGGAGAAGTTCAGATTTTCGTGGGCGAAGACTTTTCGTATTCCACTGGAGAATGGACGCTAGATCCATTATTACCAGCTAATGAGATGACCTGGGACAGTTTTTGGGCAACGTTGGACGGTAGGGGAGAGTTGGATGTTGAGAACAACTCAATTATGAGTGTTAGAAGAGTTTCAATAAGGAAACTCTGTCGGGTCTCGGACTCTGATGACAGAGTATGAGACATTATTGCATGACCATTTGGAAGAACTGAGGATGGGTTAGAGACGATGGCTTGATGAGCAGCTTTGTCGAAGGATTTTCCTAATGGGGCTCGGGGACGAGGAGTAGCATAGACAGTTTTGACATAAGAACGGGTTTTCGATGAATTGCTTGAGGGGATTGAATTTTGAAGGACAGGATTAGGAGAAGAATACATAGTCTGAGCAATTTCAGAATATGATTTTCCAACCTTTGGAAATTGAAGAGAAGCTTCCTCGTATGAAATGCCATTTTTTGACATCAAACTCTTTATAGACCTTTGTCTTTCCTGTTCAGGACAACTTTTGTTGGAAGAGAAATGGTTACCGAAACAGTGTAAACAAGTAGCTTTGGATTCTTCTGTATCACAGCTATCACCAGTATGTTCTTTTGTGCATTTGTAACATCGTGGTTTGGAGCGACATTGAGCTTTAACATGTCCAAATCGGCAGCAACTCAAACATTGGATAGTAGGCAACTGGTATGACTCAACCGGGAGAGAGGTATGGAAAGAGTAAACTCTTTCTGGAAGAAGCTGTCCTCTAAAAGTGAGAACCACAGTTTGAGTGGGAACCCACGAAACCTTACCCTCATCCACAGATTTTCTATTTAGTCTGCGGGCTTTGAGAACAAAGCCGCATCCATCAGGAACTTCTAAATTCTCAGCAAATTCATCTAAAGATAAATCCACTGGAACGGAGCGGACTAGACCCATGCGTGTGATGTTGTAGGTTGGGATACTCGCAGTATATTTACACATTGGCAAAATCTGGTTGTCCAAAAATTTGTTGGCATCCGAAGCTGTTTTAAATTCCACCGAAATTCGATTGCGCCCTACTTGCTTAACACCATCACAGCAAATGTTAGAAATTTTGTGATTTGACAAAAATTGACCAAATTTGATGGGACGAATGGTTGTACCTGCTGAAGGGTCAGGTTCAGTCCTTGAAACATGGACGATGAAAGGTCCTGTATCTTGATTAGAGTATTCTTTTATGCCAATAACCATCAAGGCATGATGATATACAGTTTGTATTGAAGCAGAGGCCATATCAGGAGAGGTAATAGTTTTTTTCCCTACGGAAACATCCCCCTCATCCACACTCAGTCGGCGCTTGGCTCCCGAACGACTTTGTTCAGGAGCCCCAGACGAACCAGAACATGGATCAGGAGGATCTGGAGGGCGATCCGGCGGGACCACCACTTCCATATCCATCTTGGAAAACGCGGTTCACAAAATCAGATAAGGTTAGTAAGAACAAACAATGTTAAAACATATACTACAAGGAATTACCAACAATACCTAAACCCACAAACACCTAATAACAATAAATCAACTTGATAGGACGTGAAATAGGTAGCGAAATTAATTTAAAAACTCAAAAACTCTCACTGAGACGCTTGTTATTCCAAATCCTGATCGCCAACCTAAACAGTGTTTTGTTTCTTCTGTAGAATTTGATATGACACTTATTTTAAAAGTGTCATAGAATAGAAGTAAGTGCCTTAGTAAAATAATAACAATGCATTGGTAAGTTGGAGCCAACTATATGGGGCAGTCTTATGTGCATCCTATAATCCTGTAACCATATAGATGTGAGAGATTGGATGTTTTTTGCTAATAATCTCCATAATGGCTAGGTACACAAATTTGGAAAATATTAGGAATTAATATTGTTCTTGATCTGGAATAATGTGTAGGCCAGTTCTTGGGTATATATATTGTAATTTTTATTTCATAATCTGCTTTTAGTAAATTGATATTTAATTTACCTATTGACATTTGCACACCATTATGGTAAAACAATTATTGGGCTAAAAAGTTTATGTTTATCTATATTCATGCAATTAAATGTTACGATTTCTGATTTGTCTAGGTACCAAACGGGCGAAGCCGTGGGCAGAAGTTCAGGAAATATTTCGAATATTATGTGGGTTTACTTACAAGATAAACTACTTCCTCTATTCGTTGCAGAGGCTCTGCCGCCTAGACCGACTACTAAAGCAGTCAAAACAGCACTTTTCCCACTGCCGTTACGGCCGACTATAAAATTTACATTTCTGTTCAAAGTGACTTCTAAGTTCTCATGGCAGAAGAAATTGCGAACATGTATGCTGTGGATGCAGCCATCAATATCTTCTTCAACGTTTTCCTCATCTGTTTCCATATTTTCCGTCATTGAATTTAAACTTTTCCCTCAATCACCCAAATAAAAACAATGTTGATTGTTGTCCGCCAAAAACAAGCCCACAGACTAGGAGATAGCAAGCAGTATTATGCAAACAAACAAGCAAATCAAGTTTTTTTTTTAAATTGTTTTGGGTTGGATTCAAGTCCTTGCTGTCGATCTTCGTATAACTTTTTACGTTTTTTCAGAGAGTTCACCCGATATTCGCGAACCAATTGTGAAACGATTTTAATATTTTTTTTATGGTTTAGGGTATAATACTTCAAGTATACTTTTAATTATCTATACTTCGTCCCATATTTTTCAAATAACTAGCCGTTATTTGAAAAATAACATAATATGCAAATGGTCCTGACAGTTAAAATTACATAATTCCGCTAGGTTTTTATTAACGTCGCATAAAGTCTAGTGAGGATTTATTTTGTGTTTATTGGTAAACAATAGCGGGGTAACGAGTTTGGGAAGTTTGCTACGTATTGTGTATAAAATAGCGTCAAAACAAAATCGTGCAAGGTCTGATTCAAGATAATTAAGTAACCTGCATTTTAAATTGTTTTTCTTTCTCTCATTCTCGCTCACCTAGATCCGTTAGATCTGACTGTAGACGGTTAAACTGACAGCATTTACCAAAGTTGCCAAATTAATACTGAAATTTCTGATTTTTCAAACATTCCGATTATCACTTAGTACGTTCCACAGTACTCCTACGATTCCGAGCTAACTATTCAAATTTTGATTTAGCTCTGTTCAGTACATGGTACAGTTTTTCAAAATCGTACCAAACTGTGAAGCTTTTTGGCACACATGTTACGATTAATTGTTACCGTTACCGTCCGTCTGTACCGACTCATGTAGCGATTTGTTGTAAGGTGTGTGGTCTCCATTAGATATTTTCTTTCTAGCAACATTTTTTATTTTTTTAAACGCCATTTTATTTTTGCTTCTAGTTCTACTCCAGAAATCACGAGTAGGTAGATAATTTCTGTTGTTCGATATTCATAATTTCTATCTCCTAAAGCGTCTCCAGTCGTCAAGATTGTGCCAATTTGTGAAGCTCTCCTACGTTAATTGTTAGAGCACATTTAATAATCATATTTGTGAGTTAGTGACGTAAATTTTCAGGGTAAACAACTTTCCGTTATCCGAACATTTATCGAATTATTGTTCTGCAAATTCAATCTCATTGAAACATTTACAACGAACCATGTGTGTTTTTGTAACAAATTTAGTCTAAAATCATTAGTTTTATCCACTCATTTTGTCTTATTATCTACCACGAAAGGTGTTGATTTGTAAGATTTGTAATCAACACTGTAAACAAAAACATTTTCAGTTTGCAATTGCTGGTTTAATTTTGGTTGTCACGTTAACTTTCTATGAGTAATTACCCGCAACTTATTACAATATATAACTTTGTTACAGACAATCACTATGGGTGACTCACCAATAGAGAACGACCCTCCAAAGGATGTAAGTTGTATGATTAAAGTGGCTAGAAGATTTTTGATACCTACATTTTCTGATAAGTTATGTTTTCAGCCGAAAGAGTTAGAAAAGTTAGAAGAAGCGAAATTGAAGGCAAAGTTCCCAAATGCTATGATGGGGAGAGGGCCACAGGGACACTCTGCATTCTTACAGAAGAGGCTCGCTAAAGGAGTAAGTTCATAGTACTAGTTTCTAACTCTGGTGATGGTTTTTATCGCCAAGGCTTGTACACATCCTAAGAACGGTAAGAACTGTTAAGTGGAGTGATAACTGGTTTGTATAACCGGAGGTGCATTAGCACCTCCTACTTATCTTCATGGATGTGCATACTGGGTATGGTTCTGAGGATGTCCATTATGGGGACATCAGACATGAATGAAATACATAAAAAACACCCAGACCTTGGACTCATATTTGCAGATCATACAAAAAAAAACCTGTGACGGGAATCAAACCCAAACATTTAGTAAAATATTATTTGTCTTTCAGCAAAAGTTCTTTGACTCGGGCGATTATCAAATGGCAAAGCAAAGGCCAAGTAATCTAGCAGCGCCATTCAAGACGCCAGCCGTGCCAGCCAAACATCCTACTGGAGATGCCATCCCCACTCCAGAAACCGTCCCCATTCGCAAGACATCCATCATCCAGCCTAAGTTCCAACAGTCGAGTCAAACATCTTAGTCATACCTTTGTTAGCTTTAAGGTCCTATTCATTTACCCATTTCTGCCTGTGCAACTCACTGCATCGCATTTGGTTTAGAAATTATTAGCACAGATTGGCAACAACTTTATTTTAAGTAATTCTTTCATTGCACTAAAAATTTATGTCAACATTGTGATGTTTCTTGTAGCCTATGTTGAGATTTTAACAAAACTTTTATAAGAACAACTGTTATGTATAATGATAAGGATATAATGTCATGTGTGTTGAGGGTGTGTGTGCACTTTGATATTCATGTTTTTCATTTCCAAACTATCATAAGCATTGGAAGCCATAATAACATTGTTCACCAATCATCCATTGATCATGTATTTTGATAAATTGTATGTATCCTCCTTTGTTACGGGAATGATAAATGATGTATAAACTCACAAGAAAAGTATAATTTTGTTACATTGTGATGTTATTCCAAAAGTAGCATGCACTAACAGCTTAAACAATCAATCGTGGATTATTTTTAGATTTGTGTTAGCCTAATTATTCATTATTCAGGGATTTCATTTGGATTATTATTCAGTATAGATCTATATCATCTCTGGACAGTGCCATCATAACATTAGAGTACTACTTAGGTCTGCTCTCCAGTTTTATCCAGTTTAAGCAGTTTTAAGTGTCAGATTCTTGTTCCTAGAATGTGCTGATATTGGACACAAACTTTGTAATAAAAATGTATTCTTTCAAAAATATTGATATCTATGTAAAAACATTTATGCAAGTTCAGAGACTAACTCTAGGTAAAGTCACGTGAGAATGATAATGTATAGACTAAGGGAATGTCAAAGTGTTAGCGATAAAAAAATAAATTAAATTCTTGGTAAAAAAAGGTATTTCATTTTTATTTTAACTCTGTGCGTGTTTCAGAGTACATCTGTGTAACATGACCTTAGCCTAGTTATTCGAAAAAAAGTTAACAAATGAGATTACTATACCTAATAATTATAATACAATAATGGCACAGGTTAGCAACAGTTGGTTATGCTCAGTAATACTATTCCCTTTTGGAATGCTTTTCTCTTTGACGCCCTCAGTGTCATGGTCCGAGTATAAAGATTTTCAAATAAGATCCAGTGCTTGTGTTATATTTGATTGCTCTCTGTGGAATAAAACAAAACAAATTAGTAGGATACCAATTTTTTTTTTTTTGTAGCTTCATGAGCCATGTTATGGCGCTGCAAATTTAGGTATCCTGGTTACAAAACATAATCAAACTATAAAACATTCATCAAGATGAATGTTTTTTTTTCTATTAACAACGAATTACATTAGGCGACTCTTTTCAGAATACTTAGCTTTACACAGCCTCAAAAAAAAATGCCATAATGATGATAGGAATGACTGACTGAATGACAAAAATAACTTATATTTCTCCTTTTCATGACCCAAGATTTCTTTGCAATATTTGAAACCCTACTTGTCTCCTTCATCTATAGCAGCGCATTTCAACCAAGCCATTTCGGAGATTAATGGTAACAGAAACGAAGAACCTCTTACGGCATTCGCACGTACGGGCTTTCGTCACGGATAAAAAGAGAGACATTTTTTTTCTTCACTTTCTTAAATAACACAGAAATTGTCTTGCTCATAGGGAGTTAGTGCAATCGTGGGAATAAGCACCTAATCTACAAGAACCACGACCTCGGTGGCGTGGCGGGCGAAGAGCCGGCTGCGAAGCAAGAGGCGCGGATTCGATTCCCGCTATGAGACAAATGTTGGACCAGAGTCTGTGTGCTAGACAAATACCTCACACTTAGTTTTCCTTTCACGCTAACGCCAATTCGTGAAAGAAGAACTTGGCAGTAGTCGTGAACGCCAACAGAAAGTGGTTGTTGTCTTAGACCACTTGTACACACAAGAAAATCCACCGTGTCTGTTGCAGACCGATGTGAGAGCATATACACGAAAACTTGTCTGCTGCAAGACAACTAAGAAAATAATCATCTTAACTGCGGAGCAAAAAAAAGGGCAGACAATATTTTTTTCTTGTTCAGCGCCCAGGCAGTGTACACAGTTTGTGTATAGAAATGAGCCGAATTCTCGCTTAGGCCCTTCTTAGCATGTACAAGCGGCTTAGGAGGGAAGGTCCTTACCTGGGTTCCAGTGTACATAGTCGGGTGTGGCTGCGGCTTGGTACTCGCTGACCAGCTCGTCCACGACAGTACGCGACTCGTCGAACTCCTCGAGGGACTCCTTGAACATGGGCTCTTTCCTGAACACCTCAAGGAAGGCCTCGCGTTTGCGCAGTTTGTCGTACTGCTGCACGCATCTGTCGAATAGCTGGAATACAAATTCATAAATAAATAAATAATGCTGGACATTTTTCACACAGTAAGCAGAGCTTGTGTTATGGGTGTAATAAAAGCCGGTGTAATAAGAATACGCGCCCGAAACGACGAAGGAAGACATCGGAAACCGGTATGCAATAGAACCAAAAACTCGAAGGCATGTGAGGTCGTCCTTTTATGTAATTGAGGTGTGGAGTGCTCGGTTTGCCGTAACAGTTTTTAACTAGTAGGTAGGTAGGTACGGTTTTACTGACTTGTTAATTACGATCTCTTTTAGAGCTTCATCTTTTCAAACAAGCACTCTAAAAATGTAATATACCTAGTCACCTAGTTTTTATATAAATAAATGTATCTTTATCGGTTAGTGTTCTATTCAGCGGCCGGCGATGGGCTTCCTGTCACGCGTAATGCTGACTATGCAAAAACGCAAGCATATGCCAAATATAGGATGGATATGTCTCTGACTACCCCTACTTGGTATCCTCACGAATCTACGTACTGAGTAGGTATAAAAATATATCTCAAAGGTTGCGAAAAAGTCGGCGGAGTTCGGTGGCACGTCATGGCACTCAATGGGGAGGTCTATATACAGCAGGGGACTTCCACAGGCTGTTGATGATTCGCCTAATATGGGCCCCTTCCACCCCTCCTCCTTATCATGGGGGGTTACTCGCTATGAAACTCACCGAGCATATGTTTGTGTGATTCGCAAGAAGAAGCCCCGAAACTTTATGCGTGGCTTGAACGTACGGCGACCTGCGCGATAGGGCGACCTGCAAATTATAAGCACAAATCAAATTGAATTCCCAAAGAGCTGCCCAAGACATTTCGGACACGCTGTGTTAAACTCCTCCTTGCCTCATTATGCCCTCAAGTTATCAAGCTTCAAAGTAAGTCGGGCCTGCTTTAGGGCATATCTTTTGAATATCCTAAAATGATGGGTGATTTATTGCACTAACTGACAATCAATAATCGCTAACTACTAGTTTCTCGATGTTGGTAAATATACGAAATTGAATGGCGATAATATAGGGTCTTAATGAACAACCACATTGATTTTTTTACTTATTGTTTTTGATATATTTATTTAAGAAATCAACGGCGATACGAGTGTATTTACAAATAAATATAAATCAATATATTGTAAGGCTAATAATAGAGCTTTCACAATGAAAGATATGTTAGGAACAGACATTTTTCAACAACTTTTTAGATGGATTCAGATCAAACTGTTTTCCGGTTTTGCGTTAAGTATTTAATTGGTACTTTATGCAGGACTTCAATTAATATGTTATGCACTTTTATAAATCTAAAAATGTCGGTCTTATCACAGTTAGCGAGTTCTTCCACACAATGATTACCAATACTAAAACTAGTCCCCAAAAACCCTGCCGCTCACAGCCTTGCTGATGCTGCACATGTCTGTCCACCATCCCCGAAACCGTGTTAAAACTGTACATCGATCACTTCTTGGTAACAATGCTTTAAGTACCTGAATAGAGGCTGGTCCCCAGGGTATGAAGGAGGCCAACTTCCGTTCTCGGATCCTCTGCAGCGATTTATGTACTTGCGATGGATCCACTTCACCCTGCAACAATAATCATGACAAATGACTGACACGTCGAACGAACAGAAATTCCAAAAATTGCATGTTTGCTGAGTTTAACTCAGTAAAATTCTGTTGGCGATCGAAACAGTTTAGTTACAGTTATGTCATCGAGCAGTGATCAAACAGGAAGGTTCTTAGTAGGAAACATGCAGCAAATAGAATTCGAGACTATGCTTTAATCATTATAGGGATATGTTTTTCTCATATACTACACAGTGTATATAATGAGACTTTGACCTACAATATCTCCAGAACCAGTGGATTCCTAGGTAAAGACAGTATAAAAAATATATCTCAATGATGTATATATATGATGATGTTCGGCTTGGTGATGGGTCTTTTTACACCTTGTATTCTTATCTGTATATTATATTTAGTACCTATTGGTAAGTATGTATTATAGTTTATGTTTTAAGGGAGCATTCATTTCAGTTCCCAAGCATAGCTTAGGTAATCGTTAGTTCCTATTCCTATATTTTTACCTTTGAAACCATTTATCTAGAATGTAAATTTGGTATAAATAAAGATCTCATAAAATTGCTTGGTTGTACGAGTATTGCATTTTTTAAACACACTCAGACCTGGAAAGAGTATCACAATGTCTGCAGAACATACAAACCTTTGTCCCGCAGCGGGAATCGAACCAGCACCTCTTGCGTTGCAGTCGGCTACTAACCTGACTGATATACTACTTAAATATATTTTTTGTAGATACATACATATTATACATGGAAAACAACCAGACCCAAGACAAATATTTACAGAGGATACAAACAATTGACCAGCGGCGGGAATCGGACCCACAACCTTCTGCGTCTCAAGCTGGCCTTCGCCCACTGCTCACCTGTATAATGTTGAGTATGGATATGTAGCAGTGCTTATTAGTCCGGTCGGGGCTGAGGGAGACCATCATATTCTTTGGTTGCAGCAGTCTTTGCATTACGTCGAGGACAGTCGTTTTACGAATTTTCGGAGCCTGCACGTAGAAAAAATGATTAAATTATTTATTCCAAAGTGTTGTGGAGTCAAATCCTATCCTATCCTACTACTATTATAAACGTGAAAGTTTGTGAGGATGTTTGTTACACTTTCACCCAAAAACTACTGAACGGATTTTGATGAAACTTTACAGTAATATAGCCTACACCAGAATAACACATAGACTACTTTTTATCCGGGTACCACGCGGGCGAAGCCGTGGGTAGGCTAGTCTCCGCGCCGCGCACACCGACACGACGCGCGAACTTTGACCCCCCCGCGCAGTCTATGACGTCACACATCATGCCCCTGCCGCGGGCGCTTTCTGATTGGCTGATTAGGTGTAAATCGCTTGTTAGTTTTGTACTAACCTAACTATAAGATTTGTGTATTAATATAGACTAAGTTGTAAATAAAATATTCCTTCATTCATATCTCATATTCCTCTTTCATTGTACTCAAACATACGCAGGCAAGATCCCCTAAACCTGCAAACGAATAAAAAAGGTATGTCCAAGTATAACATCCAAGTATAAATTACTACTAAGAATAGAATAGAACAAAATATAATTTATTAAAACAGAAAAACACATAAACAATTATGCAACTTACCTAATTCATAAAATTAGTGTGACATCATTCTCTCGTCAATATATAACTACACACATAACTTAACTTAAGAGTACTTTTTAACTACTTTTATCAAAATTTGTAAACTCCCAACCGATATCATAATTATTCCCGGAAGAGACTAGCCACTCACGACACAGGGAATCCTAGTGTGAGAGCTCACACACAAATCCTTGATTCATTTATTTTTTCTCAAACTACCTACCTACTTATTGCTTAAGTACCTATTAATTACTTACCAAACCTACATTTATAATTACTTACCTATAATAAAGTATACTTGCCTACAATAGTAATGCTATTCGTAGGTAACATACCTATTTCTAGTTTTTAAGAACCTGCTGTAAATAAGTAGGAACGTCTCTTTTGTAATTTTTGATTCATACTTGTCAAGATAAATAAAAGTTTTTTTTTATTTTGATTTTAATAAAAATGGTATGAAAAGTTACCTGGCTGACTGTATTCAGCTCGTGGTCGGCGGTGAGCGGCGTGTACCCCGTCATCAGGAAGTGCAGCCTCGGAGTCGGTATCAACGGCGCTACCAGACTGATTAGGTCGTTGTTCATGTATGAAGGATACCTGGTAGAACACAAGTTAATTGAACACCTCTGGAAATGAGCATACGATTAGCTAAAAACCTACTTAACATACAAGAGAATGTAAGACGCCAAATAAAATGGCAAATACTGGAAAGACCAGAGAAACGAACTAGTTGCGACGAATTAATTGAGTCGCACGAATCGCAACTGAGCATATCACATCCCAGAATGTATCTGATTATTGCTGAAGAGCTGATTGCAGATTAAAAAAAATATCTGACCACCACCAACCCCCAGTCAATTAGGACAAACCACTTCCCATTTAACCACTGGTTATGAATTAAGAATATAATAAAATGGGATTCATTTTACAAACATATAAAGCAAAGAAAAGACAGGTACAAAATAAATAAAACAGATACAAAGGAGAAGATTTTTTGTGCAAATTAGTCGAATGTTTGCCGTGTGGACCAAACAGGTCCCGTCTCAGCTGAATTAAGAATATTTTGCACTCATTTTACCAACAGTGCAGTGTTGAAGTGGGAAGTGTTTCGCGCCATTTTCCTCTGAGGGCAAAATGTCACCCTTATTCGACGGTGAAATTCGAGGCGCGAACTCGAAAGCGAGATCGTCGCCGAATGAATAAAAGAAAATATTGTACACCTTATAAAATAAAGAATAACACATCAAGAAAGGTCTTATCGCTTAAAAGCTCTCTACCAGACAACCTTTGGATAGAGCGATTGGCTGATGATGATATTCATAGTAAAGTCAGGCTTACCTGAGCGTAGCGGTGCTGGCGCTCATGATAGTAGAAACGAGAGTGTTGATCTGTGCGAACGAAGGGTTCTTTATGTGGAGGCGATCGCTCGCGATTCTGTTGAGAGCCGTGTTGTCGAGAACCATAACGCAGTCCGCGCTCTCCGTCAGCCGTTTCAGCGTCAGCAGCGAGTTGTACGGCTGGACCACTACGTCACTGTCGGACAATATTAATAAGGACAAGTTAAATGGGCTTACAACCTGTCACTTGGCATGAGCATCGTGAATCGAACCCGGACCTCTTGTGCCTGGCTAATTGCCCGCCACGCCAACAAAGTAGTCAGTGATAAAAGTAGATGATAATCAGTTTAGAAATCCTACAACACTTTCAGTCTAAAATGCTATGTACCATAACAAATGCGCCATGTTCATTACAAATAGTCAATTTCATCACAATCTGAATGTGCCAACAGTCAAACAGGATAACTGACAAGCTCAAATCCTATGCCAAACGAATGGAGATGCATCCAAATGAGCTGGCCAATAATCTCATGAAGAAGACCACAACATTTAAAAGGATAAAGAGGAGAGCCCCTTAAGACCTCATTTAGTTCAAATAAATGGATTTGTCAGTGGTCTTATTCCATCCATGTCAGTTTGACAAACTGAACAATACACCAAACTTTAACTTTATATATTGGAACCTGTAGAATTTCGTTAGTTCTTGGGCTAGTGAAGGTCTAACTTGGCCCTTGACTATTTGCAATCTAAAGCAATATACTTTTTAAACCCAAAGAAAAACAGCATCTAACAACTTATATTGTTATTCTTTTTCGTCATTGACTGTATATAGTCTACCATCCAATTTCTTGGAACATTATTAAGAGCCATTTTGTCCAAGTGGGTGGTAAACCGTGATTCCAACCTAGTTGGGAATATGGCAAGCCAAAGAACAAAAATTTGAAGGTATTATGGCATCATATAGTGTTTATAAAAAGAGCTGTCAAAGATGAGGTTTGGATGTGCCTTACATTATTAATACAAAAAAATTCACCTTATTTCATCCAAGTTGGGGAACACACTGTAAGTTTGTACAAGTTTCTTTGGGAACCTGTCAGAGAGATGCTCCAAGATGTATGAGCCCATTCCAGAGCCCGTGCCTCCAGCTATTGAGTGACACAGTACAAAGCCCTGGAAACAAGTTATCAGAGTTTACATGTGTGCTAACTTAACAACTATGATGCAAAAATAGTCTTACAAATATTTGATAAATTGTAAATATTTATTTTTTTGCATTAAGGCACAAATGGTGTATAATATCAACAGAAATAGAAAAAAAAGGAAAATTATAATCATGAAAATGATAGCTTTGAGAATTATTTGTGGTTTGATTAAGAGATATAAGTAAGGAACAGTATTAAAGGTATGCAAGCATTTGGCATGTAAAAAGGATGGATAAGATTACCTAAAGTATAAGTTTCTTATAAATGGATGAATGTTGTAAGTGGAAAACCATGGTGTCTGCCTACTCCTGGAAAAAGGCATAACCTAATGTTGTTACCTCTAAATTATCACTGCCATCTGCCTCCCTGTTGATGATATCAAAAACCTCTTCGTTGAGTTTCTCTCCCTGGGCATAACCAGATGCCCAGTTGTTACCCGCACCTCCCCCATGTTTTGATAGGTAAACATTTTCTGGATTGTATAACTGAAAATATTAAATATTTTGAATCACCAACCAAAGACAAACAATTACACACAATAAACATGTACATCATTGTACATATGTATCACGAAAAGCCCATTATTGAGTGCTTCGTGCATAGAATTAGTTCCAATTTCATGCTTCATTGGTTCTACTAATTGATAGGTATTTTGAACCTAGAAGGATATTGCGTTTCAAAGAGTTCTAACCTTGGCGTAGGGAGAAGTCATTATGGTGTTAATGACTCGAGGCTCCAAGTCCAACAGAACAGCCCTGGGAATGTAATGATCGTCATCCGCCTGATAAAAAAACACATCTTTCCTATCCGACCCTGCAGACGCAAACTCCTCAAGTATACCATCAGGTGATATCCCATGCTCAACGCATAGCTGCTTCCAGAACTCAAAACCGACTGTAAATCAAAATAAAACAATAAAACACCGGAAATATTTGAAAATAACCGCTGGACACGATACACTCTTTAGCTCACTCACTTTGGTTCCCACACTGTCCCAATTGAAGAGTTATCATTTCACTCGGCATCTTGGTTTAGTTTTGAAACTGCTTTACTGATTTTGGACGTGAAAATCTAAATACAATTCAACTACCTAGCAATACATTTGTAAACAAATACATCGGCCGCTCTCTGTCATCCATTTCAGTTTGTTTCACAGATAAAAAAAGATTGCTTTTACAGATGTTTTGGTTTGATTTCAATCCAAACGAAAATCTGAATTCCGGTCCAAACGAAACCGGAAACAAACAACCTAATTTTTTTTTTAATAATGATAATAAATAAATCCATACTTCCATTTATCCCCACCACCCTCACACACTATACACACTTACACCATGTTCTCCTGTGCAACCTTGGCTCTTACGAGACTTGTGCTATCAGGAGAACAGCCACACTTAAAATTACACATCACATAAAGCGCTCAAATTGTATTGTATTCATTTATTCATCCATAGATACAATTAAAATGTATAATGATATATAATGTATAAATCCGCAAAAGCTTCATCAATGCAATAGTAACTTTTAATTATTAATTGGTCTCTCACATAGGATTTAAAGTTGGAGTCAGTCATATTCTTAATCTCTACAGATCAAGATTATAAAAAAAAATATGAAAGTTACTTTCAATAAGTCACATCAAAAGGTTACATTTTAACCGACTGCCTAACCAACTTTTAACCAGGCCGGCTGGCAGCACTACAACATATTATTGTTACAAGCTAGGGTACGGGATAAAATAATGAAGTCCACTTGAACACCAAAAGAACACTGTATTAATCAGGTTACACTATAAAATTAACTTTGACACTAACAGCACAACAGAATTACACCACTTAAACAAAAGCACTAAAACACTGAATTACTAGGTACAACACTATAACACAAACAGTCACTCTACTAATCACTGGGTATCGCTTCCTTATCACTTTGATCAATTCACTTCCAAATCTCGATCGGAACTGTCCTACGGGCCGCTCACCGCGCTTATAAATGCCCCTAAGACGATACCTCGATCCTTCAAGAAAGATCTCGTACAATCCCGTACTTTCTAAGCGCGCACTATCCCCTTCTAACGCATTTGCTATCTCTTACTAACGCGGTTAATGACCGTTCTAGTCGGTTCCATAAAGGGGCGGGGCGTCCGCTACGTGCGTGCTAGTTCTTTCTACGCGATACTAGATGGCGGTAGAACGAGTAGTGCGTCCATTTGATAAGAGATGGCGCTAGCATACCGTAGTTAGCTAGCAGCGCACGTCACACTGCCCCCTCCTTAGACATGCTCGTCCCGAGCATTGTCAGACCCGTAATACCTCGCCAAACGGTCAACATGAACGATCTTAGGGGCTCCTCGCAGACCCTTCTGTATCCGATAAGTGACATCGTTAATCCTGGTCATAACACGGTACGGTCCGTCCCATTTGGGCTGTAATTTGGGAGACTTTCTTTTTTTCCGCACTGGATTATGCAACCACACCAGTGAACCTTCGTTGAATCCCAAATTGTTTAGTTTTCTGTCATAACGGGTCTTCATCTTTTCAGACGTTTGTTGGCTGGATTGTCGGATGTTTTCATATACGTCGTTCATTTTATTTCGTAAGTCGCTCGCATAATCTGTTATTGTGCGTGGAGAATCAGGTGGAATGCCAGTTATCAAGTCCGCAGGTAATCGCAGTTCACGTCCAAAGTTCGCAAAGGCAGGGGTGACATTTGTGCTCTCGTGAACTGCACTTCGATATGACAACAGAAATGGCTGAATGTACTTGTCCCAATCCTTCTGATTGGTCTCCACCACTTTTGCCAGATAATGTTCCAACGTCTGATTAAACCTTTCTACCATTCCGTCCGATTGTGGGTGATAGGAGGTGGTTCTGGTCTTATGAGTGCCCATTAAACGACATGTCTCCTGAAATACCTGGGACTCAAAATTCCTTCCTTGGTCGCTGTGAATTTCCAGAGGTACTCCAAAACGACAGAAAACTTCGTGTACTAATTTATCCGCTACCGTCGAAGCTTCTTGTTCAACTTCCGGCCATTTTGTAAAATAATCCATGACTACCAAGAAGTATTTGTTCCCGTTTTCACTAACAGGAAACGGTCCAGCAACGTCCAGCGCTATACGTTCCCACGGCGCTCCGACATTGTATAACTTCAATGCTCCTTTGCTGCGCGTGTGGGGTCCTTTTACGGCTGCACAACTCGTACATTTCCGGCACCAGTCCTCCACATCATCTCGACAATGGATCCAGTAAAATCGTTCGCGGATTTTCAACAATGTCCTTTTTATTCCCATATGACCACCCGAACATCCCTCGTGGTAGAGCTTCAGAACGTCAGATATTTTGTTCCTAGGGACAACCATTTGAAGGTGACAATGATCTCCTCGAGCATTTTCCCATTTACGGCACAATACTCCATTATGGACAACCAGACTGTCCCACTGTGCCCAATAACTTTTTGTAGTTGTGCTCATTCCAGCAACATCACTCCACTTAGGTTTGGGGCTACCAGCTTTGATCCGTTCTACGATTGGCTTGAGATCGTTATCCTCCTGCTGTGCTTGCTGCAGGGCTTCCTTCCACTCCTCGCTAAGGTCTGTTCTCAGCATTCTTATGGGTACTGCTTCTTTGGACTCCTGTTTGACACAATGCTTACAGTTGTCCAGGCAAGGTCTTCTAGAGAGTGCATCCGCGTTACCGTGAGATTTTCCACTGCGATGTTGGACGGAGGCGCTAGCCCCCTGTTCTCCTTGAGGCCGATCTTCCCCTCTCGAAGTGCGTTTTGGGCAGCTAGACCTCAGGTGACCTTTTTCTCCACACTCGTAGCAACGAGGACTAAATTTAGGGCGGCTGAATCTGTCACTGGAAGGAGATGCCACCACTTCCCTGACGCGGTGCGCTCGATGGTCCTGACGTACGGCCTCTACCTCTAAAGCATGGGCCAAGGCGTTCTTCAGAGACTCGTGGTGCCCAAGCCTCACAGTAGCTCGTACTTCCAGGTCACGTATTCCATCGACGAACGCCTGGATCAAGATTCCATCAATGAGTGCAGGTGAAGATTGATACGCCTTCCGAACCAGCTTTTCAATTTCCAAAGCCCACTGTTGTAGGTTCTCGGTGCTCCGTTGGCTTCTGTCCTTTAGCTGAGCACGGAACACGTGCTCCAGGTGTGCGTCGCCATATCGGGACTCCAAAGCTTCCAGCAGTTGCTCGTAGCTGACTTCCTTCCCCAGGGCTTCTAAGATGGTGAGCGCCTGGTCACGAAGGCCTAGTGTAAGTGCAGTCATGGCTTGCTTCTTGGTCCATCCATTTGCTTCAACAACAGCATCAAGCTGGATCTTGTACGCTGACCACGAAGAACTTCCATCGAAGGGTGGGACCTTAAAACCTCGAACCGATGTAGAAGTTACTACAGGAGCCACGTTGCCTTCGCCAGATTTTAGCACACCCAGAGCTTTCTTCACGTCGGCGATCTGAGTTTCGGCCTCTGAGATACGATTCTCGTGGTGCTTCACCTGCTCCTTCACTTCTTTGAGGTCTTTTCCAATAGTCACGTGTAGTTCCTTCAGAAGGTGAGCTTGTTCCTCCTGTCGACGAGCCTGGTCTGCTTCCAGCTGACGGAGTTGCTCCTCCTGCCGACGAGCCTGCTCCTCCTGCCGACGTGCCTGGTCTGCTTCCAGCTGACGAAGTTGCTCCTCCTGCCGACGAGCCTGCTCCTCCTGCCGACGTGCCTGATTTTCCATCATAGTCATTAAGGCAGCAAAATCAAACGAAGCAGGAGATCGGGCCACAGTCGATGATTCTGCAGATGATCCAGCAGCTGACTCCATCTCCGGCTGAGGTACCCGCCCAGGTTCTTGTGATGGGGAACCTCCGAAACGCCTTCCATCGACTTCTTGCTGTCGTTGATGTCTCGTCCTGACACCCTCCATACTGTCGTCCTTTGGTAGAATCGGCATTATTTTATCCCACTTCTGACACCAAATTGTTACAAGCTAGGGTACGGGATAAAATAATGAAGTCCACTTGAACACAAAAAGAACACTGTATTAATCAGGTTACACTATAAAATTAACTTTGACACTAACAGCACAACAGAATTACACCACTTAAACAAAAGCACTAAAACACTGAATTACTAGGTACAACACTATAACACAAACAGTCACTCTACTAATCACTGGGTATCGCTTCTTTATCACTTTGATCAATTCACTTCCAAATCTCGATCGGAACTGTCCTACGGGCCGCTCACCGCGCTTATAAATCCCCCTAAGACGATACCTCGATCCTTCCAGAAAGATCTCGTACAATCCCGTACTTTCTAAGCGCGCACTATCCCCTTCTAACGCATTTGCTATATCTTACTAACGCGGTTAATGACCGTTCTAGTCGGTTCCATAAAGGGGCGGGGCGTCCGCTACGTGCGTGCTAGTTCTTTCTACGCGATACTAGATGGCGGTAGAACGAGTAGTGCGTCCATTTGATAAGAGATGGCGCTAGCATACCGTAGTTAGCTAGCAGCGCACGTCACATTATCCTTAGCTAGAAAAAGCTGTATAATTGTGCTAATGTGCTTCTAGCTGTGCTAATTTGTGGCTGGATAGATGTCAGTCTGTTAGAGCAAAATATTTTTAATCTGTGTTGTAAGCTTGTGGTGCTTTTTACCGTGTCTATATAATTCGAATTTTCGTTAATAATAATCAGTTTTTGACTGAAATAGATGTAGTCATGTGAAGGTTCTAAAACAACTAGTGCTATCATAGTTCACTACAGTTACTTCGTGACAATGGAAGACCTGGAAAAACTGAGTTGTAGTAAGTGCAAATCGAAAGGTGGCAAGCATTGATTTCTGACGCGTTCCATTACGAGCATCCGATGCATAACAAGCACCTAATTTTCAGAAGAGGAAATAGATTTGAGTGACATGGAGAACTCCACCGACGACTACAAGGAGCCTCGAGAGCAGCCGAAGAAGAAAACAGCTAGGAGACGACGTGAAATGGAATTGGTGAGATACCTTATACATTCCACTCTTGAAAGCTATATAGCCACCTTCTTTTGCTCCCTAAATGTTTTACTAATGGATCATGTAAACACTTCGGGTTGGATCCTATAAAAAGTCGCCTGAATTTACGGAATCTGTAATTGTTGTGGTGTCAAGGGGTTTCGTCTTAAGCATCAATTTTAGCTGCTGGAGCTTGTAATATTTTAAATTATAAAAAAAAACATTCTAATGAAAACACTAGCGAATGTGTGAGAAGGTTAAGGTTTTTTAAACCACAGTAATCAATCCTTACCAATTGAAGTGGGGCGGGGGGTGGAGTGGGGTAGGAGGTGACTCCCCGCATATTGGGTCACAAAAGTCACCAATAGTCACCATCAATAAAATAAAAAAACTACATGAATAGGTGGAGGGTAATTACTGTTCTCCCCCCTATTGATGCGACTTATTCTAGGATGCATACCAACAATTTTAGTGGTACAAGACAATTTATTCTTCCATTAACCTACACAGTTTTAAAGGTTATTACTATGGGCTATGATCACAGAAAAAGTATAACCTTATGGTTAAGTTGGTCTGAGACAAATGTCTCAGACCAACTTAACCAGATTTGTAAATACAAATATTTGCATAATAAGCACACATGACTTTTTATACCACTAATGTGGCAAACAAGGATATGGTAGACCTGTCAGTAAGCAGTTACTATAGCTTATGGATTGCAACAGCGTTGCCAAACCCCATAACCTTTTAGAAGAATCCTGTACTGTCACTTGGGACAGCAGGAAGATCCTTTCATAACCTGATTGTTAGTAGGAGGAAGTTCCTCTAAAACCGAACAGCTGCATAGCAATACAAAAGCTGCAAAAAGCCAATCAAAAATACTCTATAATATATATATATTTTTATAAATATATAAAAATAATAAAAGACTGGTATGAGATAAAGATACTTATAACATATTTATTCCTAGAAGTTGGATGAGGATGAGACGGATGATGAAGGCCTGCCTAAGAAACTGCGGCGTCGCCTGAGTCCCGGGTCCAACTCCCCCGCCTCGCATAGGGAGCCTCGCACTTGTGTACTCAAGGTATGCAGTGCACATACTTGCTTTTGTGTTTCTGTTGCCTGTAGTACCAAATAATGTAGATATTATTTCCCAGTTACACAGTCAACACTTACCAATATCAGTCCAACATCCTCCAAATTAATAGTTTTGAATATTTATTTATTTTAAAAATTATGGACTATTGGATAGCTATAGTAATATTGTTATTATCGCTTTTAATCATACGTTGGGAATTAAGGCGCAACAGAAACTCAGTAAGTCTTAAGTGAGTGATCAATGCCGTGTATTCTTTCTAAATATTACAAATATTCAGAAATGATTGTTTTTAATATTGAATTAAAACTTAAGGCCAGTAATCTATTTTATTTGACAGAATTACTAGAGTGTAATTCTATCAAGCATGGTCTTAACCTCAGCATTGCATCTCAATTAAGCTCATTTATAATTGCAAGCTGACTTAAGTAGCTTGGTGCGATTTATTATATTTATGTGAATGAGTTGTAAACAACCCCCCTTCATTTCAGGCCAGCCAGAAACGTCGTCCACTCTCCCGTCTTCTAGAGCAACTACTTCGGAACTTAGAGAAACGAGATCCAAACCAGTTCTTTGCATGGCCAGTGAACGATAACTTTGCACCTAACTATTCAAATATCATCAAGCGGCCCATGGACTTCTCAACTATCAAACAGAAGATTGACGATAATGAATACAAGAGTCTTAACTGTTTTATTGTAAGTTTTCAAATACTTGTCTCAGTTACCATTTTCACCATAAATGTTGTATCCAAAAATATAAAATGTGTTTTTTTGCAATTGATTTGTATACTTCAGAGATAGTTATTAGATTAGTCACTAGGGGGTGCTGCTAATTGTAGATGATGTTAATTGTAAAATGGTTCAACCAATTGTCATGTAGGATTTTTTTGTAATGGCTGTGTTACACTTCAAGAGATTATATTTGACAGGAATAATTTGATGAAATTATATAATATTTGTTATGTGTAAGTACCTTGATGAGCTCTGTTCCCCGCACTAGGTCTCTATTGAATCTGTGTTGCGGAGTCACAGCGACTTGCCTCGGACTTTCAATTTTGGCATTTTATTATAAAATATGTGTACTTAGTAACTATGTGGGAGGTACAATGGGTAGTGCCTCATGAAATATGGCATATACTTCCAGAGTGATTTCAAGCTGATGTGCAACAACGCGATGAAGTACAACAAGCCCGGCACGGTGTACCACAAGGCAGCCAGGCGCCTCCTGCACGCGGGCCTTAAGCAACTCACTCCGCAGAAGCTGAGACCCCTCGGAGACATGCTCACCTACATGTACGAGATACCCATCAAGGAGCTGGGCTTCGACATCGGGAAGATGGATGTGGTATGTTGATTCCCTTTTTAACCGGGACGTCAGGAGCCCATTTGTCATAATAGTTTGTTTGTTTTATTGCAACCATTTTTCTCCGAAACAACTTAACGGATTGTAATGTGTTTTTTTTGCAATCAATTTGTATGTCTAATTCTAAGTGGGGGTGGTACTGAGGTCATCACTGACTTCCTACATTAGGGTGTATTGGGCATTACCCCTTATTGTGCATTACCTGACCCCAACCAGCCTAACTCTTTGAAATAGCAGAGGACTCTGGGTTGCAGCAATCTTCAAAGTATTGTAGTTCAACTATAAGACCTGGTAGTAGTTTATTGATGAGGGAGAGCATGAATTGATGAGTTCTTGCAGTCCCGTCTTCGACCTGACTTCGTTTGTGGCGGTACACGTGCAGTGAATTACCACATGCTCCACCATCTCTGTATGTCTTCAAAGATAGTTCTTAGATGAACTATCTTTGAAGACATTTTTGAAGGGACTCTGAGAAATTTTGCTCTTGGAAGCTTTGGTTTGAGCTCAAATTGCTCAGTTTTGATGACATTCAATTGGAGTTCAGACTTCACAGTCTGATAATGAACAGCAAAGGCAAATGAATATGTTTGTCTGTTCTACTGGTCGTTTCTGTGTCATTCAGGTCGACACCTGATTACACTAACAAAATGGAAATGAAAAGCTATTATTTCGCAGGTTTAGCAATGTCACCTATCAAAGACTGGAAATGGGGCACACCTCGCTATATGTTATGCTCATCAGAGCCGTAGTGGGGAGACGGGAACAGTTGTTCTCAGCATGACTTGTAGAACTTATTAGATAAGTACGTAATTGATAGCCAAACCATCTTTTGTACCGATCCGAACCGAATGGTTTATGCAACATATAATCTTTACTTTTTCGACCTTTAGATACATTCCCATTTATAAAGTTGTTGAGCTGTGGTTTTTTTACCATAACCAGTGGGGTGAAAGGTTTCATTGCGCCTCATAGGGACTCCTTTTGTGCACTTTGTTTTTATTAAAGGAGAGTATGTTTGTTTCGTTTTGAAAAGAAGGTATGTTCGTCTGATCACGCGAAATCAATCACGTCCCTTCTGATCATAAAAAAAAAATCATCTGTAAGTCCTTGAAAATCACTGAAACATCTATTTGAACGAAAAATAAGGTGTTATCATTTCCTGAATAAAAAAATAACAACTGGTAAGCATACTTACCTAGCTAGATAAATTTTAAGTATTGTTTGAATAGCCAGTATTCACCTACTTGGTGTCATGGAATGGTTAAATATCGACCTAAGAATTTCCATCTGAGATTATTTTATTCCAATTATTGTGTTAACCAATTCAGTTTACCATTTTTTTTCTGCATACTACAATAATTACTTCTAATTATTGTTAAAGTTGGGCGCCAGAAGCAATTCCTACAACATCATCCACTCATCTTTCTACCTTTTAATGTCATGGAATTGTGTTTTTTCAGTTTATGATTTTCCAAACCACTACTTACTAAAACTTGTTCATAAAAACACTTTTTGCATCGCAGCCGCTTAGGATTTACGGCAGAAAGGTGACACTTTACCCACATAATTACTAGTTGACGTAGTGTCATGTTTTAGCGATAGCACTTTATGTTTTGCTTCTGTCATGAAGTTTAAGAGTGTCGTGTGTGTTGTGAATAAGGCGCGGTGCATGGTTTAAAACACTGAATGCGGGGTGAAACATTTTGGAAAAGTGCTTTGCGTAACATTCAAATTCACCTTAAAAAATATTCGCGTTTAATTACTTCTTAGGCAACACACGCTCGGCTTAGATTTTTTGCCAAAAATATTTTAAAAATTCGCATTCAAGCGAACAAGCTTCCGATTGTGACACTGAGGCCGTAGAAATTTTCAAGCTCATTTATAATCTACACGCATGAATCGCCCATTAACTAAAAGACTCCCAACGCCCAATTTTCTTTTCAAACCTTTTCATAAAAAAATCCTAGAGACAATCCCCTATTAATTTTTACCTGATCTTGAATTTATTGAGCTAACAGTTTTTAACCTGGAACCTTGCCTTTTAAGACTAGCTTTTCAATACCTCTGCACTTTTCCAAAATGTTTTTCCTTCCGCGCCCTTTTAGTGGCGCGCACTAATTCCCCCCTTCTGCAGAAGGTGCTCAAACGCAGCTCTCCACTGAAGAGTTGCGGCTCCGAGGCGGAGACTGTGTCTGACGGAGCCGTGACGGACGATCGGGACTGCCTGAAGTTACAGATGGAAGCCGCTAGGGAGCAGCACAGAAGACGGCTGGCGAAGAAGGGTAATTACAGAATCATTCCTCACTTGCAAGGTACTTTGTTACTCTACAATGCAAACTGGTGCAGAAGGTGTTGGCTACAGTAGTCAAGTGGGGGGGGCTTGCAAAATTCTGGGTCTCTTCGAGGCTAAAGTGAGCAGTCGATCACTTACCAAGAGGTGAGATTATGGTCAAAACAATGTTTTATAGGTACATGATTTTCAACATTAAATAAATCAATAACTAATGTAATTTTTTACACAGCATCATCTAGCTCAAGCAGACCTGTATTGTTGGAACTGATAACCTTTTGTTTGTAAATACATAGAAAAATACCCAGACCGAGACTTTGCAGATCATACAAACATTTGTCCCGCGGCGGGAATCGAACTCGCAACCTTTTTCATCTCAGAAAAAGTGGGCGAAAGCCCACTGACACCACTGCGCCACAGAGGTCGTCATTAAAGCATACTTTTTATAATTACTCCACTATTTTATGTGTTCTTCAATGTCAGAATCAATTAATCTAACATAGTTCTGAGTCCACACTAGGATTTCATGTACTGTGGATATCAGAAACTGCAAGTACTGTTCACCCACAACACCCAAATATCTGCAGAACATGCAAACATTTGTCCCGCAGCGGGTATCTCAACCCGCACCTCTTACAGATGGTTACTCGTCCACCGCGCCACCAAGGTGTTTAGAGTTATGCTAGTATTGGAGAAGTTAGCGAATAGATAACTAGGAAGATGAATAGTTATGGACGGATCATATATGAAGTTATCGAGGGTAAGACGATAAATTGTCCAAGGGGTAGATATCACATTATACAGTAGGTTTAGTAACAATCGGTAAATTGCGTCTCTGGTAAAGAACACCTCTAGCGAAAAGTTATCCCATCTCTAATGTAACGACTCAAAATGCCTATAATATTACGGATGAAGCTAATAGGACCGTTTAATATGACCTATGTTATAGTGGCATAAAGTGGTGGTATGGTAAATAGCGACTCCTTCCTTTAAGCTGTCAAAGTCTACATTTTAAACTGCAACCGATTCTTCGTCCTCCTATTTGTGATACAAAACGTAAACTGTTATGTGTATTTGATATCCGCAGCATTCCCTCGCATGGACCAAGATGGCAAAACTACGCTTTGCCTGGTCACGAACACAGTGGCCGGGCTGGGAGGCGAGGAGCGCCAGCTCACGCTCGGACAACTCATGGGGAAACTCAACCACGGAACCGGGACACTGCACAGTGAGTACAGACACAACACGTCGCATCGCCCGCCCGCGCTATAACTTCTATTGCTCCGCTCCTAAGGGTCGTAGCGTGATGTTAAATAGCCTATAAACTTTCTTAAGAATTGGGCTACCAAATGCAAAAAAATTAATCAACTATGGTAGTTCCAAATTTTTTTAAATATATATAATGCTGGAATTTTTTATCTAGCCCCAAAGTAAGCAGAGCAGTCATGACTGATATATTACTTTATATAATTTATGTTTGTAAATACATACTTATTATAGATAGAAAACACCAGACCCGAGACAAATATTTGCACATGCAAAAATTTGTCCCGCGACGGGAATCGAACCCGCAACCTTCTGCATCTCAGGCGGGTCTTTGCCCACTGCGCCACAGAGTAGGAGAGATTAGTGTGTTTAAACAAAAAAACAAACATACCCTTCTGCTTTATTATTTGTATAGATTTACGATGCTTTGGTTAAAGAACGTTTAGCCACGGTATTGTTTAATTTTGATTGAACGTTTAACACTAGAGAATTTAGGTTAAATCCTTTATAAATAACCTTGGTTGAGAAATCCTAATCTGTTTCTATTACCAACTAAGCATAGTTGGGAGAAGGGAAGGCCTTTGGTATGGGACGCCACATGCGTAGATACCCTAGCACCATCTCATCTGTCGGGGACTTCAGTTAGAGCCGGTGCAGCGGCTGATTCGGCCGAGGATCTCAAGAGGCGCAAATATAGAAGTCTCGACAGAGCTTACTTATTTGAGCCTTTTGGGGTTGAGACTCTGGGTCCGTGGGGAACCGGGGCCCTTCGCGTTTTCAAAATTCTTTCAGGGCGACTGGTCGAAGCGACGCGTGACAAGAGAGCTGGCTCTTATCTGGGTCAACGCATTAGCATTGCCATTCAGCGTGGCAATGCGGCCAGTATTTTGGGAACGCTTCCGCCTGGTAGTGATCTGGATTAGTTGAGCTATCTATAGATCGTTTGCAACGGTCTTTAGATAGCTAGCTGTTTCATCTGTATTTTTTATATATACCTACTTGTACATAGTTGTATGAATAAATGAGCATAGTTAAGATAACTATATACTTGTATTTACAGTACAACGCGAGGACCGCCGGAACTATTCTAAAGGCGTGAAGTCGTTGATCTACGGCCCGTTCAGTTCCTACGCTCCGTCGTACGACGCCACCTTCGCTACACTCACCAAGGAGGAGTCCCACCTCATTTATCACACGCTTCGTGAGTATTTTACTCGATTTTAATTGACGGCCTTTGTGGCGCTGTGGATGAAGGCCCGTCTGAGACGCAGAAGGTTGTGGGTTCGATTTACGCCGCGGTTTGTATGTATGATCTGAAAATATTTGTCTCAGGTCTGGGTGTTTTCTACGTAAAAAGTATGTTTTTATAAAAAAAAAATGTTATATCTAGTCTAAAAACTAGTCTATCTAGCTTAGTTTGGGGCTAGATGATTCTGTGTGAAAAATGACCAGCATTATTTATTACTATTTTTTTATTTATAGTAAGCCAGTTTTATTGGTGGAATATATTCGCTCGCAGTACCGACAATAGTTACATAGATAGAAAATTCTTTATTGAACAAAATATGATTTACAGAGGCGAACTTAATGCTAAAAAGCATTCTCTTCCAGATAACCTTTGTGTATTTTGGAAAAAGATGTGTTGGTAGTGCACAGAATGATTAAAACAAAAATAATATTATGTAGTGATTATGTAACGAAAATGTTTAAATACACCTAGATGATTGATATTAATATTTAAATACTATAAGGGCATAGTAACATAAATAAAAGAAAAGAAAAAAATATATATACACAGAATACATACACATATAAATTGCTCAAATATTAAAAGTACAAAAGGCAAATTGCTCAACCTTTGCCTTCACCGAGGAAGTGATTCTCATCGCTAAATTAAAGTAACATAGGTATTTTACATGATATATAAAACTTCTCTATATACGAGATTTTAATCGCGGTGTTTCTGTGGTTCTCTACTGGCGAGCATGAACCGGAAGATGCGATAGGACTAGGATAGGAAGGTAAACTATGTTTTTTTCTTGCAGCATCAGAGACGGGCCAAGGTAATGAGGAGCTGCTGAGATTCGCCCCCGATTCGCCCTGGGCACTGTTCTACGACATGGAAGCTATGTTCCCCGACAAGAAGGCAGAATCAGCCCCCCCCAACGAAGAACCAGTGAGTATTGCTTTTGTAAGAGGTCAAAAATTCAGTATTTGGTGGAAATCAGATTGATATCGTAGAAAGAAAGAAAAACATTTATTTAGCACGAAATAAAAAGCAAAAATTTTGTAAGTTGGTGGCATAAAAAAAAATAGAATTAATAGGTAGCAATATCTAAATAAGTTAGAATAGCCTACTTATAAGTATAACCTTATAGGTATAACTGAAACAGAAATGCCCCACGCACCTTACTAAGTGGTCATTTTGTTTTTAACTAATTTAGAGCATCAGGTAGAAATGGGAATTTTAGCAATAGTAGCTACCGTCTGTATCATGCAAAATGATAAAATAAATGCAGTACGTCTGAAATGGAGTGGTCTGTTACTAAAAACGTTAAAACTAAATGACTGCATTCGGTACAATTTTTGTCTCGCAAGACGCTTTTCAATCGTGCTTTCAAGACTGGCTCAGCTAGTTATATATAAACGGTTACGCTTTCATGGCTCGTTTATAATGAGACAGGCCTATTGATTAAAAATTACAGAATTGTTTATTTCACTACAGTACATTACATTTTTTGATAACCCTGCTTACCAAACTAAGTTAAAAACAACTTGTGTCTTGGTAATTAGTGCTTTCACATTTTATCATTTTAAGATGTATGTTCATTGTTCACATATGAGTAGCAATTAGAATTTGTTTGACATACAGTTATATAAAAAAAGGATTAGAATTGCATGCCTGTATTTTTATTATGTGTATATGAGAGGAGGGTTTTGTATTATGTAGTGAATTGATTGGGTGTGTTGCAAGTGTGAAGTGTAGGTATGCATGCATGTTGAATTTAAAAGAGTGAGTTATCAAAGGTGAAAAAGAGTAGTTTAAAAGCATGTCACTCTCACTCAACAGGACCTGTCGAAGGTGAAAGTGGACGTAGACTCACTCCGCTCGTTGACGGAGCTCGGCATCGACGTGGACTTCCTGAACGACGTGGAGGAGGAGATCGCGGCCTCGCAGCAGGACTACGGCATCGCGCCAGCCTTGCGGCACACCGCCGACCTTATACAGAGACTCTACAAGGAGCAATGGGACAGGTACACTACAGTTCTGTTGGACATACAAATTCAGAAAGGCGAATTGTGGGATTCAGACGTGATAAATTAGTTTGTATCTTTGTCAAAGCACAAATATCTCAAACTATTGTGATTATGTTTCATTTTGGGGTTTCAGTTAAGATCCGTGAAAATCCTCATAACGGGAAAAAATTGGGACATCTCGAGCTAAGCGAGCTACGAGACTAATTATATCAAGCGCCCAGAGTGTTTCGGGCGCTCTGTAGAGTATACAATGAATTACATCAAGCGGTCGTATCCAGAGATGCGCGGCCATATACCACTAGATATCTATAAAAAGGTAACACTTGTTCGATATGTGCAGGCTGTCGGCGCCGCCGCCGTGGCATCTGTCGCTGGTAGGGCGCGCGAGCGGGTCGGAGCGCGAGGCGGCGCGGCAGGTGCAGGCGTGCCTGCGAGGCATGGCGGCGCGCGTGCCACCCTCCTGCCTCGTGCAGCCGCATCTACTCAGGAAGGCCATGGGGGTCACATTGGATCATCTAGGTAAGGAATTACTATTTATTTATTTCTTTAAACGCTACATCTCCTATCGCTGGTTCAGCGCGATGCAGTGCAGCAGGTGCAGACGTATCTGACTAGTTTTATTATACCTTGTGTAGATATACCCTCTTATTCATAATCACTCACTAACTAAGCAGGACCGAACTCTAACCCTGTCCTTTTCTAAAACTAAACGAAGGATAGAGGCTTTTAGCATTGTGATAAAGTTAACGAGTGACTATGAATAAGAGGGATAGTATCCACTATGAGCATTCATTTCGTGAACTTGTTTGTTTTTTTCCACTTTGCAAGCAGCTTTTTACAATATATATATCGTTTTGCAGACACGCCGATGGCCGTCGACGACTTCGAGGAGATGCAGGAGTCACGCGACACCGCATCCGATCCCGACTCGCGCTCCAGTCACGACAAATGAACATGGTCAATCAAAACTCTATTTTTATAAGGTCCTATCCTATTTACTAATTAGATTTTAAGAAATTATGAATAAAAGTTTATAGAAAGATTATTAAAATATTTTATTTGTAGTCTTACGCACGACCATAGTGCTAGATTTTATTTAAGGACATTGCCGCCAGAATTTTAAGGTCGTTACCAAGACAATAGAGATCAGCTGGATTATTTATCTATGAGTCTCTATGAGTAAAAAATCTAACCCCCAGAGAGGTATGCTGCGCTGACTAAGTCACAGATACCTAGTATCCCTTAAAGTATGTGCATTGCGAGCGCCGCGTAGCTCGCGTCAAACCCACCCCAATCACCAGTGTAACGTCACAAAAAACACTTACGGGTACGTAGGTGTTTTTTGTGGTTTGTTCAAGGCATTTGATTGCATAGACCATGACACATCGATCAGGAAACTACATCATTATGGTATTAGGAGCATTCTCTAGACTTTTTCACTTCCTACTTTAGTGACAGAGTGCAAAGAGTTAACGTGAGTGGAAAGCGTTCTCCGGGGTATATGGTGACTATAGGTGTGCCACAGAGATCAACTCTGACCATTTTTGTTCTTTCTTGAGATTGAAAATACTCCAACTCGATAACAAATGAATGCATACCTATTGTTTTGTAAAAGGATTATTAAAAAGAATAACCAGCCTTGTTTCTTGCCTTTCTTTCCTGGCTTGGTCGCGGAGGAACAGGCAGTAGATAAAACCGACGTTTCAAGTGATCCTTGTGATTTTAATAAATAAAATAATTTTGACTTTTACTTTAATTGTTACTCAGAATAGGCCCTCTGATCTATAATATAAAAATGAATCGCAAAATGTGTTGGTAAGCGCATAACTCAACAACGCCTGGACCAATTTGGCCAAATCTTTTTTTAAAATGTTCGTTGAAGTTCAAGGATGGTTTTTACGGCGAGAAAAATTAGAATTATTGCTGGAAAAACCCTAAAAATAGCCCTTCTTTTTCCCATACAAATGATTTGTAACTAAAACGTAGTCAATTTGAGCTTTATTGCTATGGTATAAAGTTCATATTAAATTACAAGCACTCACTGTTGTCTAAGCAATGTAGGTGTGTTCCTAACGTCAAAGATCATATTTATCAAAACAATGTGCGTGTGTGCGTTGGAGCACAGAATACATAGTTGGAGGAGTTTATAAATCAGTTGATTCGGCTACTAATCAAGATGATGTAGTCAACTATCCACCGGAATTTTTAAACTCGCTGGATTTGCCAGGATTGCCACCTCACAATCTTCAATTAAAGGTTGGATCGGTGGTTATAATGTTGCGAAATATCAACCAACCGCGTCTTTGCAACGGTACACGGTTAGCGATAAAAAAATTACTAAACAATGTGATAGAAGCAACTATACTCAAAGGAAAGTATAAAGGAGAAGATGTTCTCATACCGCGCATCCCAATGATTCCGACTGATGTGCCATTTGAGTTTAAACGACTACAGTTTCCAGTGCGGCTTGCTTTTGCTATGACTATAAACAAGTCCCAGGGGCAATCATTAAGTGTTTGTGGTATTAATCTAGAAAACCCATGTTTCTCACATGGTCAATTGTATGTTGCCTGTTCCCGTGTTGGAAAACCATCAGATTTGTTTATCTATGCGCCAGGTCATCAAACAAAAAACATCGTATACCACAAAGCACTACAATGATAATAATAATAATAATTATGATTCACATGATTAACAATAAAGCGATTACTTACTTTTAAATCCTTATATATGTTTTATTTAATTATTTTTTATTCACAACGCACTATCACCAGGGTGACGGTTCTGTTCAGGAGAATTTTTTAAAATACGTAGGCACAAAAACTGCCACATTACAAATCTTTTTGACAGGACGAAGTCTGTCGGGTCAGCTAGTTCTAGATAAAGAGGGACTTTGACATTCCTAGCAAGTCTGTGGGGCTATTACATTACATTACCGAATTGAATTGAATTTGAAATAGCTACGGCCAATTTTTTCTTGAATGGAGATTTGTTTGGTTTAGCTGGCTGATTCAAAGCTTATTTAATTATGCTCTTTAAAGTTATACTAAAATCGTGACAAGATATCAACAGTGTTTTATGGCTGGTATCTAAGAACGTGCCAGGTAGGTAATTTCCTATAAAAACCACAAGTTTTCATTCACAAGTTACTTATTCATTGACGAAATAAGGTGCTCCAATCCAAAGTTGTAGTTGATGGCCTTCGATTTGCATATTTCACAACATGCCTCGTACCTACACACTACTAAGCCAGCCTACTGAGTGCAGAGCAGTATAGCATTGAAGTTAATGCCACCGTGGGTGTAACTTTCGTACTTGCAAGGTTCCCTCGCGATATCCCATGACATTAAATAAAAGTTTGCGAACTTCGCGAAAGAGTCCGGACGGTACCAAAATATTTTATACTTGTGATCCATCAGACTTGCAAATTACATAATAAATGAGCAGTACCATTAAAACAAAAACGTGAATGGAATTGGTGATTAACTTCCTTGTACTGCATTCGTGATTTCTTTGTTGACAGTAATTAGCTGAAACAGTGCAATCAGGAGTAAAAATGCCGCGTAAACTACTCAAATTCCTAATAGTGTTTGACAACACTTCACTGCTATACTTTCCTGGGCAGTTTCTATCAGGAAAAGTACTTATGGAACTACAGGATGATACTCCAGTTTTGGGTAAGATATAACTACTTAATTGAAAAATCAATACTACCACTTATAGTGAAAATCAAAACTTAAAGTGCACCTTAAGACAATCTTACAGATGGTAGAGGGATAGAAAATCTGAAAATCTGAGTAATTTGGTATTTCATTGTTATCTCTTTCCTCTATTTCAGGATTGCATTTTCATGTAGTTGGTGAAGGAGTGGTAAGAGTTGGGTCTGGAAGGCATGAGAGACTTTTTGATAAGGAAAACTACATTGACTTCAGGATGCGACTTCTAGGTGAACCAGGTAAGCATAGGCTCGAAGTGAGGATTGTTTGAATCTACTATCTTCCAACACAGATGCTGGAAAAAATAGACAAAAATAATCATAAAATTACTTTGGATGACAGATTTTACAGTTGAGTAGAGGATAAAAGTGTTTTCTGCTATGCCAGGTCTGGGTTTTTATAATAAAATAATTATTAATTACTCTCTCTCACCATGCTTATTGGCAGGTATGAATGCTTAAAGTTACTAACTTCCCCTGTTATTCGAAACAAACATTTAGCTTAACAGAAATTCTATTTATTTTTATTTTCTGAGTAAAATAATGGGTGTGATTTGTCATGACTCTCTTAAGGGGAGGCCTTTGTCCAGTTGTGGACTTCAACAGGCTGTTGATGATGATGATCATAAATATTAATCTCTGGGAAAATCTTCGTAAACCTCTCTTGTAGAAAGTCTTATTGGACAGTAAACCTGCATCACCAAATAATTTTCTTTTGCAGGTCATGGCACATCAATCCTGTCTCCTGGCATCCACAGCTTCCCGTTCAAGCTGGGCCTGCCCATGGGGCTTCCATCCACATTCCTTGGCACACATGGCTGGGTGCAGTACTATTGCAAGGCTGCGTTACGAGAGCCCAATGGACTGACACACAAGAATCAACAGGTCTTCATTGTGATGAACCCAATTGATTTGAATCTGGAACCACCTGTTTTAGCTGTGAGTATAAAACATATTTACATATTTACAATAGTAAGATATTACTATTGTACTTACTCAGTTTGTTAATTAAATAAAATAATCTAAATTTTGAAGGTGTATCTTGATGATGGGAGTAAGAAAGTATGATGGAACCATAATCCATTTCATGCAAGGCTCTCAAACAGTGAAGGAAAACTGAATCCTTTCACCACACTCGTTATATCATTGGTCACTATACCTTTTTCAGAGCTACAACATCTAAAACAGTCAGATCACTACAGGGTGACTAATGTATGTCTGTATGAAAGAACTGGTGACCCAACATAGAAGACTATTTAGTATTGAGATCAGTGCCACTTAGGAATCTGACCAAATACCTTCTCACTAAGTTATTTGTGAAGCATGGCTGATGAAATTCTGAGCATTTCATTCAAAATATTCAAAATAATGGTCCTCTTTTCTGATATTTCAGTACAGAAAGATCAGAAAAGAGGACCATTATTTTATGTAATCATGTTCAATGTAACAAATTATTATTTAATCCTTTGTTTATGTTTCTGTGTCATGAGAACTTATAAACTCAATAGTCCATTGTTATCTTATAACCTGGTAAGCTGATATGGCATTGTGGTTTTGCATTACTTCATTCACTTTATAATTGTTAAGTAATCATTATGAGAGCTTTGTGAATGATGTGACATTTGAGTTAAGTAATGATAATTTTATGGAATGGATCAATTTAAATATTAATTTCCGTGGCTTTTTTATGTACATTATATCAAGTGAATACTTAGAAAAAATACACTATTGAATAACTGCTAGTGGATAACTGCTGGCAGCATACTTTCTGTGGGAATTAATGTAATTCTTGTGTGTGAGTTTTTGCTACAATTAACGCGAACGTTCTATTGCGCCTACGTTATCGCGTACTAGCCCTTAGCGGTGAGTTTTGAACTACTAGCTTCTGCTCGCGGCTTCGCCCGCGTGGTATGTTGTTGATAAAAGTAACATATTATTATGACCTTCTCAAACTATGTCCATTCCAAATTTCATCAAAATCGGTTAAGTAATTACGAAAATATGTGTTAACAAACTACGTATTAACGAGGTCGCTGTAGAAAGTGTTTACTTGTATCAAAAATACAAAAATCAAAACAAACACGTTCACGACTTTATTACCCATGATGGGCATCCTCAGATACATTATGAGTATGTATCTGAGGATGCCCATCAATTGAGGATACCAAGCAGGATGTAGTCAGAGGAACATTACATTTAGCACATGCCCGCGTTTTGCAAGTAGTTAGCATTCCATGTGACAGGTTGCAAGCAAGAACTCATTCTAAGCTTATAACGATATCGTGTTCCTGGCAGCAACAGCTGGAATGCAGCATCGAGCATCGGCTCGGCGTTGGCTGCGTGGGCGGCGGCGGCGTGAGTTGCCGCGTGGCGCTCGATCGGGGCGCCTACGTGCCCGGAGAGAGCATCCTGCTCACCGCGCGGCTCCACAACCATTCAAGGACCACTATCAAGAGCACGAGAGCTGCGCTTACTGAGGTGAGCAAAAACACCAGGATACGTAAATCACTGGCCAGTGGGTTAGAGTTCTGATAGCTTGGGGCTGGCTAGTGAACCTGCGTTTCGATCCGTCGTGGGCGGTAGGTTTGAATCCTAAGTTTGTTTTTTCAATAAGTGTTTTTATTTATTTTACCCTACTCAGAATAAGTGCATGCTGTTGCTGCGTATGTAAATTTTGTATTTGATGCCATTTTGTTAAATATTCAAAGGCGCGTGTGTCTACAGATCTCGTTTTTAGCCTCTCTGTTGGTGTAATATGTTAAAAAACTCAGGGGGACCAGTGTAATTTTTCCAGCCTCGTACATAGCTCTCAACAAAAGAATGCCACATACATCAACCGACTTCTTGCAACTCACGATTTCATTTGTTTATCCGGCGGCGGGGGATAGTCCATCGTTATGCCATCCATACGCTTACATTTCTAGACGATCCAATACTCTGCTCACGGGAAAATCGCCGCCAAGGAGGTTCGAGAATTAGCTTCGCTCACTCACGGCAAGACTCGTGCGGGCGACACGGACGAGTGGCTCCACGAGTTACTCTACGTACCGCCGCTGCCGCCCACCAATCTGCGAGGCTGCCATCTCATATCCGTGCAGTATGACGTTTTCGTGAGTGAACACTTTTATTTATCAATTACTAGCTTCTGCCCCCGGATGTACCCGAATGAAAATCCTTTGAACTAGGTCCTGACTGAGAATACATATTCCTAATTTCAGTTAACTAAATTAATAAATAACAGCACAGTTACATCATGCACTAGAATTATCTGTTCATAATTATCTTGAACTATGAATAATGTGCTTTAGATTATGCAAATATTTGTCCTGCAACTGGAATCAAACCAGCAGCATCTCTTATCCATAGAAGGTCATTGATAAGTTATGCGTATCAATGACCTATTTGTTTTAGTTAGGCGCCCCACATAGAATGTCAGAATTGAGATCGATATGTATTGTTAGCTGGAGTGAGAAAATCATAATTAACCTATTACAGTTCATAATCGAGCCGAAGAGCTTGGACAAAGAAGTGAAACTCCAGCTGCCGATTCTGCTAGGAACTTATCCGTTCCGGGACGAGAACTCCGAAGCTCCACCCACGCACTATCCCAGCACATTGCCGATATTCCGGCCGTGGCTACACGAGAAACCTAACCATTAAGTACTGACTGACCGAGAAATGTTACGTCTTCACTTAAAGCACGAAGGTAGAGCAGCCCTGGATCTACGATGTTTTTGGAACGGGGACAGAAACTTGATAGTGGTGCCCCTCTCCAGACATAAATTGTAAACAAATATAGAAAGGGCGCATTTCACAGAGAATAAGAACCCTAAATAAATTACATTCAAGGTGCATTCCTATTCAGCTGCTCACAGCGCATTTCGGAATGCACCCTTAGGATGTGTTCAGAAACCAACTAGGCGTAAACATATTGGTTTATGTATTATGGTTTTGGCGCCCTCTGTAACTGCCCCCCGGGGCAGGGGCCCCGGTTTGCCCCCCCTCTAGATCCAGGGCTGAGGTAGAGTGTTGCTAATCGCAGCTGCATTGAATCATTAGAACTTGCTACATCGTAAGTTTATAATTAGGTACGCTATGAATCTCATTATGAATGTGATTATTGAATCTGATGTCTCATAACTATGTATGGTGCAATGTTTGTCTTTAGACACTTCTAAAATTATTATTTTTTACCGTTTTATGATAACTTTTCTTATATGTGCTTGTTTTTGAGCCATTTTACAGTGTTGTATTGTTTGCACAGTGGGCATAGGTGTTGCCAGCACGGTATTTTTAATTAGATACCATAAGTAATGTATTCTATCCCTGTGAGCTTTGACAGTAACATGTATTTCTTAGAGCTCAGTAAACTCACTGAAAGTTTATTAAGTAAACAATGATTGGAATTAACCGCGATAACCTGTGCCATGCCTTACTAAATTTAAATATAAAAAGTTTACATTATTTGTAAAATATTAAAATAATCTACTTAATCTACTTTGATGTATCAATTCATGTAATGCTATTATTTTTATATTGGATTGTATACATTACTAATCAAAATGTATATAATTAACCTGTGATATAAAATTCCGTCCATTTATCGTAGTCTTAAAATGTAATCAAATATATTTTTACTACAAAATAAAGTTTTTTTTAATTTTGTACCCTATCCAGAACATACATATAGGTGTTATGAACATAAATAGGGGTAACTTTCAAAAACAAATTTCGGTTGACACAACACATTTATTTAACGCAATGTTTATTTTAAACATGTCCATATTACTTACAAAGTACTAAAAAATGTTCATTCGTTATTTGCATAATTACAGGGGAAGTGATATCTTACAATACGCGTCACGTAACTTTTCAACATAAAATGCACGTGTCTAAGCAATATGATCGATGTGCAACCATAGATACGAAATCTTTGAGGTAATTGAAAAGGACATACTCTCGGTCTGACTGTATGATGCATACGCTAATCGGACTAGCAGCGTAGTGTACGATTCATAATAATAACTTACGATTAGTATAACTTTTTAATTTAAATATACAAATTGATCATACACACACTGGTTTGGTTTTTACTCAAATGAGGTATAGTTTTGCTTCAGGTTTGACTCTGCGAATGTATTTGAAGCCTTGAATTCACTAGGGGACAAAATTACCACAAACATGAAATGCTACAGAGTTTGCACGATACGGCAACGTAGCGCATCGTCGCACGTGCCACGTGCCACGCGTTTATTTCCGGATTAAAAATGTTCCGCGGCATGAAGCTCTACTGTCCCCTTGTGAATCTAAGGCTATTTATGTTATCGGGCTCAATTTTATACATTTGTGTTTGCAACAAAAGATTAGATAGCCGACACCGAGAATTAGTATTGTACAAAACCTTTGCCGTCATAACACACCTTTTAAATCTACAAGAGAGCTGATTCAGCTTTTGAAATTAAGTTTATTTTTCGTTACACATTTCAACTGAATGCTACATACATAAATATTACTTCAGTAATTACATTAATGGCGCAGCCGGTAGGATATTAAGCTTAGGAAATATATCGGGTTGTCACAATCTCCCAGTTAATTTGCTTCAAATAGCAAGCACTGCCTCAGTTAACTGTCTTGAAGGCTCGCTTCAAAACGGCCAAGTTATATCGGTATAACTGTATATCTCAAATATTTCGATCCCGTGGTCAGGGGGCCTATCGCTTGCTTCTCCAGTTCCTACTCAGTAAGAACTGGAAGTAGTTAACAACTCGGTACATACCTTAGCTTAACATGGTTGATATTGATATTTCACACAATTTACCGGTGCAATTCAATCATGATAATTTCCTATTGACAACAAAGACTTTAGGATTAAGGAATGAACCGTCAGACAATGCTCATCAAAGGAAAATATATCCATCAGCCATTTTGTACCAAGTCGTTTAAGATCGGTTTGGAAGCCGGCATAGACATGTCGTTTTCTCCGATTTCGGTAAGTAAAGCATATAAAAGGAAGGTCAAAATTCAATGAAAAAGTTATAATGGTCTCACTTGTCCCGATCCTTGAGGGGGTTAGTAAGAATGCTACCGGAGTTTGCTATCGCGTCCATTCAAGCCGGTTAATAAAAATAACTAGAGGAACGCGATGCGACTAAGCAAGCGTTGAGTTCTTCTATACAAACTTCATCTTCCCACTGCACCCTTTAGCGGTGGAATTCCGGAATTCCACCACCTTACACACCAGAAGGAACATGTCCTCTTAAGGTTTCAGAGACGTCAGGCACTGCGTTGATTGTCGGTTAGTGAGTCACGTAACGATTGAATACATTTAGTAAGAAACAAACGGCATGTCTATGACTAAGCGGCCGTTTTTCATTCTATTCCCACCGGACAGGACGTAACAGCATGTTTAGTTGATGTTACGCACGCGATAGGGCGGTGGATGTTTCTGCGTGGCTACGCCATCTTATTGGCGAGTGCGAGGTGCAGGCAGGCGAGCTGCGACGTCCACTTGTCGAGGGCGGCGTACCGCGCCGCGCCGCGCGCACTCGACTGCAGCTCCAACACTGAGTTCACTTGATCGATGCGCCCGCTGATTGTGCTGACAAACAAAATAATTTGTGTTACTGTACGCCGGACAACTCCCGCCAGGGGTAAGGGATAGACAGGGAAGCATGGAACAACTTGGAGGAGCTCTAGTCTTGATCATTAGCAGGTAATTTAGTTAGCAGAACCGCACACAGTGTAAGAACTCACCCACCCGATTGACTGACGAAACCTTAAAAAGATGCAGGAAGTGTATATAGGTAACTCAAAATCGTTCGTCATAATTATGTCCAGCAGTGGACAGGATGTAGATGATGATGAAGCCTGAACTATCCTATTGTTATAATTTTCACTAGAAACGGAATATCTGTGAGTTTTTCACAGATATTATAATACTAGTAGGTATCGGCAGACTTTTTGCTAGTATTTCCCTGGACATACTCTTCCACTAAAGAGCTCCATTTCTACTGTTCTACTTTATAACTAATGATCGTACTGCACTCACTTGTCCAGTATGCACGTGACGAGTAGATTCTCCACCTCCTTCTCATCAATGTTGAGCTCTTTAGAGATGAAGGGTATGTGAATGCGCGTGTAGGGCCCGATGAGTTTGATCAGCACCTGAGTGCGGATATTACGCAGCAAGTCTTCAATGTGCTCGCGTATGAACGGATCGTCCATTATATTGTTCCTGCGCGAGAGATAAACATTCAATTAATAATCAACTAGATACTGCCCACGGCTTCGCCCGCATTGTACCCGGATAAAAAGTAGCTCTATTATTCCGTGAATGCAGCGTTCGAAACAAACGCATTGATCGTTTTTCGTCGGTCTCCACAAAAAACAATTTAATTTAACGGTTAACGGTTTATATTAGGTTGGGGAAAAAGTCTTTTCGCATTATTGTATGTATGAACTTGTAATAAAATCTCTTTGGCTATACTATTTGTATCTGGCTGGTTTTGGTATCATTAAAAGTTTAAATTTTAAAGAAGATAATTACAAATTCAAATTAGGAAAATGTGTGATTTTTATTTGTTTTTCGTACTGTTAAGATGAGTGAATCTAATGAAGAAATTCGATACATTTTAAAATTTTACTACAAAAAAGTAAAAATGCAACGCAAGCCGCGAAAAAAATTTGCGATGTTTATGGACCTAGTGCAGTGTCTGTGAGAGTAGCACAAATTTGGTTTAAGCGTTTTCAATCCGGAAATTTTGATGTCAAAGATGCACGTCGCTCTGGTCGCCCTATTACGGATAAAATGGATGCCATTTTTGAAAAAGTGGAGCAAGATCGGCATATCAGTAGTTACGACGTAGCTGAAGAACTGGGAATTGACCACAAAACAGTTTTGGCGCATTTGAAAAAAACTGGGTACACAAAAAAGCTCGATATTTGGGTACCTCACGAGCTCACTGAAAGAAACCTAATGAACCGTGTTCTCATTTGTGATTCTTTATTACGACGTAATGAAACCGAACCATTTTTGAAGAAGCTGATAACTGGTGATGAAAAGTGGATCACGTACGACAAGAACGTGCGAAAAAGGTCGTGGTCAAAGGCCGGTCAGGCTTCACAGACTGTGGCGAAACCCGGGTTAACTCGCAACAAGGTGATGCTGTGTGTGTGGTGGGATTGGAAGGGCATTATTCATTATGAGCTGTTACCACCAGGCAGGACCATCGATTCTGAACTCTACTGCGAACAACTGATGAGATTAAAACAAGAAGTTGAGAGAAAGCGGCCGGAGTTAATCAACAGAAGGGGTGTGGTTTTTCATCATGATAACGCTAGACCTCACACATCTTTAGCCACTCAGCAAAAATTAAGAGAGTTTGGCTGGGATGTGTTAATGCATCCGCCGTATAGTCCTGACCTTGCACCTTCAGATTTCCACCTGTTTCGGTCTCTTCAGAATTCTTTAGGCAGTGTCAGGTTAACATCACGAGAGGACTGCCAAAACCACTTGTCGCGGTATTTTGAACAGAAGCCCCAAAGTTTTTATAGCAATGGGATCATGTCCCTGCCTACAAAATGGCAAAAAGTTATCGAACAAAATGGTACCTACATACTTTAGTTAAATGTAAATAAACTATATTAAAAAATGTTTTGAATTTTCTTAAAAAATGCGAAGAAACTTTTTCCCCAACCTATTACAATCTATTTCAACTCCGAAGGCCATTCTGAATATTGGTGATTTAGTATTTGAAAGAGGGTAAGTAGTTTCGGAGGTAGCCCATTACTTCCAAACTTCCAATCTTACCCCTTCAGAATCTTAGTATAAATTGATCGCTAACGAACTTAAACAAAAGTGATAAAATCCGAAACGAGGAAATTCGTAAAAGATAGCTGAAAATTAAGTTGTAGTGGCAGTGGGTAGATAATTTATCGCAGAACCGACAACCATTACAAATAAAACTTATAAAGTTATGAACAATTGAGTATATCCAGTCCAAGACTACAGTGAACATGGTCCTCCAGCTGTGGTACTATAGGCTGATGAATCCACTATGACCACCGTCGACCACGAATTCCGTCGTCTATTGCAGCGCCCCCTATTGACTTGTGGCGATAAATATCGGATAAGCCGCTTCGGTAATATACAAACTGTACATTATGAATATACATACCGTACATAGTACAAGGCGGTGGGCGTTACGCCAGTTTTTATAACAGTTGTTATGTCCCATCGTTTTCTTAAATTGTTTTATGTAATTTTATTATGTTTAATAAATATTTGTTTCTTTGATTTGATCTGACCTCTTATGGCACACGTTTACGTCGCGGATAAAAAGTAGTACCTGTTGTGTTTGAGTATGGCCTCGAACTCGTTGATGTCGTTGTTCTGGTAGGCCATCACCAGGTTGGTCATGGCGAGGATTTCGGGATCGTTTTTGTACGGCTTCGCCTCTTGGGAGTCGAACGGGTTGATGCCGGATTTCATAAGCCTGAAAAGGAGTCACATTTATTTAAACCTTTTTTGCCACGGAAACCTCTTTGGAACAGCAGAAGAAAGGCGGCAGGCAGTCCGATCTTTGGAACACAATCGGAGTTTGTCATTTCACCAGTTTTTCCTTGCTCCCTTGCATTACTACCTGGCCGCACAAGTAGTATGGACACCCAAGATGGTTATGTCGATGGACGAGAATAATACATATTTCTGTCCCTCTCTTTAGTTTGTCTGACGGAAAGGAGACACAGAAGTAACTTTTGACTCCTCTTCCGTCGACAGAACTGTTGTCTTGGTGTGCTTTCTAAGAGGTATCGGTGACGCAAATAATTTATATGTATTGCCAAAAATATCTAGTTAATCAGAAGTATAACAGCCAACAGACACATACACACTCCTGACCCCACACTAGGATTCCCTGGTAAACACAACACTGTCAAAACTTAGGGATAAAAAAAAATGTAGATGCGATAAAGTCCCCTGTGATTCCCTGCGTCGTTGGTATCAGGAACTACGATGACCCTGGTACCACAACATTTGTCGAGCAGCGGGCGTTCCATATCACGCCCGTCGCGCCACCGATCACAAATATAACTGTACCTATTAAAATCATACGGAACTATTTAAGATTCTTACTCACATGTTAGCTAAAACTAGATATTTGAGGCACGTGGTTCTCCTCGGACTGCCGGATTCGTCGTAATTTTTGAAAGCCTCAAAGAAGTCCGTGTGGGCCTTTTCGAATTCACCTTCACGCAAGTGCATTTTACCGCCACATTCTAGAAAAAAAAAACAGAATAAGAATCAGCCGCGGTAAATTCTACGATTTCGTTCTTAAGAGCTGATGTCCAACTCTGGTGTCGGAGTTTTTAGAGCGCCCGAAGCTGGCTACTCGCCCGCTGCGCTATCGATGCTATCATAATGCTACGCTTATAATATTAGTGGTCCTCACTATCCTATCATAGCAGGTACAGTATACAGTTTTAAAACAGTCACCTCTAATAACGCCCATGATGAGAGGATGCGGTATCGCGGATTTGATGTGCAGCGACTGCTCGTACAGAGCCTTTAGTTTCTTGTTGTTCTTCTGTGCGGTGTACATTTGGATCTCGAGAGCGTATATTTCAAGCAGCTGCGTGCCTTTCTTCAGATCGTCTTCACCCTCGTCAGTCTGGGAATCAACGAAGATCTAATGTTTCATCAAAAAGTCCTATGTACAACCCAGGTTTTGAAATATCCACGTTTTCAGTGAAAGCGACATTTCTTAAACCTGAGTTCTACTTAGACTTGGTTCAAAACAAACAATATCACACAATGGGACCAAGTCAGTTCCATCGTGCAACTAAAACAGAATAGGAAAGGATTAGGTACCTGACAACTTTGATGTAGCTGCTTCAATATCTTGGCTAATTTGTTAAAATCTCCTCTATCATAGTATAGTTTTCCTAATTTAGTATTCGTTTTAAACCATAGTCGGTCGTTCTTCGCATCTTTCAGTGCCTCTAGTGTAGTTTCATAGAAATCTTGGAGGAGCTCCATCTGTGTATTTAAAATGATATCATTCTGTGTCCTGTTTTATTACAAATTCAATAAGGCAAATCTTACAACACTTACATATCATTATTCCCATTTGCACAGACCAACAGCTTAAGAGGAATACATAAAAAATATTCACCTTTTTTAAAGGCGACTTTGAAGATCGCACAAAATGGAGCAGTAGCAATGAGGTGCAATAATTACCATTTAATTTAGGACAAGGCCAAGAAAAGATGGAGATGGATTATTATTGAAAACAGCTAAAATGCGTAGGGTCAGCAGAATACCAGCGCTAAGTAGGTACCTTATCTACCTAGCATTATGCTGATCTGACACCCTTTTAGCGCGACGTTGAACCGTCTAGGTAGATGGATCAGCAAGGTTCGTCGTGGGGCATTCCTGTTTCGGTTTGACTTTTAAGTAGGCTATTCTAATTAATATTTGTTATTTTAGTTTCTTTAACTGTTCCACCATTACTAGAATATTTTTTTATTTCGTGCTAAATACATGTTTTTCATTTCAATTAGAAGGTCTTTGCAAACAGGCATAAGATAGCGGCGTGCCGCACACGAACCAATCACGACAGCTAAGTAGCAAGCGACAACCATCCTTTAATTTTTTATTTTTTTTTGTATGATTTACTTATACAAAAATATGCCTGTTATATTATATGACTTTGTATCAAAATGTTTCGCACATTTACAATACTACGACAATAGTTATGAACTTCTAAATTTTACTTGAACCTATGGTGATAGCGCTTGCAGTTCGAATAGAATTTGGAAGTGCATAGAGTTTTAAACGCCCTCTGTGCCATTTCAAAATATAGACGAAGATTTACGAAGCTCATAACTTTTGTAGTATTATTGTACGTACACCCTCTAAACAAATAACTCACGCTTAGTTTTACTTTCACGCTAACGCAAATTTGTCAAGGTCGAACTTGACAGCAAGCACATGACATCTCCACAGTTGTCATTTCATTACAATTTAATATTTGAAGATACTTTACTTTTTTATTGAGAACTTGACATAATATGCACAATTTCACAAATTACATCTTGCCTTTGTCCTACAATTGGCGGTCTTATGGCAAACCGCGATTTGTTCCAGACAACCATATCATATGTTAAAAACGCCAACAGAAAGTGGTATTTGTCTAGACAACTGCACTGTTATCATGCGTGACACACAGACTTATAAATTTATGGGTCCGTTTTCGCTATTTGTATTCGTAACGCAAAAAATAGCTTGCAGCCTATTAATTGCTGTCTCCATGTGGCTGTCGCGACTGGTCGGTGAGCAACAGCCCGTAAGTGTATGTAAAATATTTATAGTAAAAGTAAAATACACACATCACTTGTACTCACATTCCTAGAGGTAGAAATATAGTCTAGGATGGAATTGATGGATTTCTCTGAGTGGTTTCTGGTGACGGCACTTTTTATGTAAGTGAGGAGTTGCTTGTACCTTGCCATCATTTCTGTGAAATTACTCTGAAAAAAATAACACACAATTGTACCCACACTTAGATTTGCTGTTTCATAGGTATCACAAACTATGTGTACCATGGGTACCACAACACATGAAGAAGTTGTAAAAATCTTGATATTTAAAAAAAATACACTGAGAAGCTGGTTGTCCACTATAATGTGTGTAAAGTTTGACGGAAGATCTAAATTTGGTAAGCAAGAAATTGATATACATAAATTCATAATTACTTTATGTAGCTAGAATACTTGTATATTCTTTTTTATCCTCACAGATCTTAACCAAGTATAGACCCAGGGATGGCCATCATGGGGAATATCAGTTTTGGGCATGTTTGTTTTTATTCGCTTATTCTTGTTTGCAATTTGTCATTCTAATGCATCATTATCATCAAAAGCCTGTCTTGATTATGGCCACTGCTGTTGCTGTTAAAAGCCTGATTATGTCCACTGCTGAACATAATCCGCCCCTAATGAGTGGCCAACTCTATCCATTGACTTTCCAAAACCTTACAATTATATTCCATCAGGCATCAGGCAATCTGATCCACATGGAAACTAACTTACCAGTTTAAAATTAATCTTGATCATCTGTTTAAGCGCCTTGAAGCCCCATTCTCCCTTATCCCCCCCTTCTAGCTCCAGAACTCTCTGGAAGCTTGTGAGGGCAGCCTGCGGCTGATCTTCCTTCAAAGCCTTGCTATTGTAGTACTGGTTCTCTAAGTCTACATCTGGCTCAGAGTTGCTGTCTTCTGAATACTCCTGTTGAAAAGAAACAATTTTTTGCAAAATTTTAAACCTTCTGACATGTTTTCCAATGTCATTGCAGAGTCCACTAGTGACTTGTAGCAATAAAACCTATCTAAGAACATATTTCAATTCAATTGGAAATAAATAACCTCTTTACGGCACACAGAAGCAGGTTGCTAAAAGGCAATTAAAAAAATATCAGTTTCAGCTGAGAGAAGTCCAATGTGACCACAAAAAATTCCACACTAAGATAACCTGCGTTGTGGGTATCAGAACCCACCCAACCAGTACCTGTAACAAATATCTACAGAACATGCAAATATTTATTCTGCAATGGTTTGCCTTGAGGTCATCAAATGTCATGTCTAATGGTTTCGCTATCAACAGGCTTCTTACAACTGATTCAATAACAGAATTATTGAGTGGTGGTGGCATAGCTTGTTGTTAGTTCACCAGCTGTGTTAGGTTCTATAACATGATTCAAGGTCACTATTTCAAAGTGTTACAGGCAGTGGTATTTAGTACGGAGCTCTTTCATGATTTGGAGGATATCTTATGATGTTGCTAATGGGTTATAGAATCGCAGAGCAATGTCCTAAAATCTTCCACACTAGGGTTAGTTGGCTACTTGCTAATATACTTACCATATGTCCATAACTAAGTTATAGAAGTTAAGTTATAAAGAATAGTCAAAGTCAAAGTCAATAGGTTTTTATTCATTGAAATCATAAGGATCATATAGAAACTAGAATAGAATATAGCAGCACAATTCAGTTAACTTCTATCATACAACTATTTTTGTATGTCATTTGGCACTTGCAGTAAGGACCTCATTGAACGAGGGCGTTCGATGAGTAGGTAAACAAATGTTGATGGAAAAAATAGTAATGCGTTATTTTGCTAATTCTGCGTTCTTAAGACATCAAAGAGAAATGCAAAAGGAAGATAAGCATTCAATCTAGCCAAAATGGGCTAAAAAATTAAAAAGCCGGGTTCAGAGGTCGGTGAAAACACTGCGATACATTGAGATCCGAAGGCAGGTCCAAAATAAGGTTGGTCGGCGTGTTTTGTACAATTTAGATAGAGTTACATACCAATCCATAATCCTCTTCTTCTTCGCACATGTAATCGTCATCATTATCAGACATTTTTCTTGATTTTTAGAACTCTTACTAAAAAACTACGAAGTAAAATATGAAAAACACAACGCCAATTAATGTTCTAATAATTCATGACTGACACATGACAGGAAAGCCCAACCAAGTGACAGACAGGAGTCACTAGTCAGTGACTTTGACAAATAGCCATATGTTTTCCTTTTAGTGAACAATAATCTTATTTTTGAACGCATTCGAACCGACGGCTTTTGATTGGTAATTGGTCTAACCAATGGAGAAAAAGTAGAAAATGTAACTTTCCCGCTCATATTACTTTAACATGTTTAAACGTCGAGACATAACGTTGTATTTTGGGAAATAAAGTAATTACTTGTGAAACAGTCATTTAATACAAAAATAGTAAAATTTGTTGCCAAATTCATGTAGTTCATGGAAGCTACATTTTCCCGCTCTTCTAGAACAGATGTTCTTTGAATGGTTCAATGAACTCAGAAACAGCGAACACTTTGGTCCGAAACGTGTTTGATAGTGGTCTTGCTATTCACATAAACAACAACCATAGACTATACCTTATAACTGAAAACAACAACTTTCGAAATATTACTCTTGGAAAATCACTGAGTGTAAGGGTTTAAAGTTCAGTCTCTAGTAACGAATGTTGTTAAATTTGTCTGTTGGATAAAACGCTTTAAATTTTTTTAAAGAATTCCGAATTTGTAATATTTGATGTTGTGATTATATCTAGTATGTTCCGTAGTTCGACTACCAATTTCGGACCATTCGTTTCATCAATTTCTTCCGCAACGTTTTCCCGCCATTCGAAGTGAAATTAGTGTAAACACAAAGACGGACGCGGCGTAAAAAAATCACAAGAGTGCTACTTTGTTTGCCTTGCCTTGCATTCCGAGCTTTGTTTTCTTAGAATCGAGTCAGTTTTCATTTTTAGAACTCTTTATCAATAAATAATAATCTCTGCATCAACAAATTACTCGTACAGTCATTAAAATGTCTTTCACAAATGGCAAGGAAAATGTTCTCAATGGTATTAACAACGTGCACATTAAGGTTAGCTAAAGTTATACGTTTATTTAAGAGTAGATATTCTACGCTATGCTACAAAATCAAACGCTATAAAATGCTGTTGTTATTTTCTAGTCCCCAGTAAAGAACAACATTTTGACCGAGAGAAACGGCGATGTAAAGGAAGTAAAAATGGAAATAGAAAAAGACAACCAAATGGCTGAATTCGACCCACAAAAGGAGCCGCTTCTTAGGGAGAACCCGCGCAGATTCGTGGTGTTTCCCATCCAGTACCCTGATATCTGGGAAATGTACAAGAAAGCAGAGGCCTCATTCTGGACTGTTGAGGAAGTGGACCTTTCCAAGGTACGGTTCTGTAACCCACTTTAGAAGGCATTTTGCACCCTGTGAGTCAGGTTCCTTAGAATATATCATGCACAATCAAATTAAAACTTTGTAGGTATCAGATTTATCAGGCTACCAAGGTCAAATTCAAAATCCAGAAGAAAAAAATCTACCTATTATATTATTTTTAAAGACATCTTTTCAAATTAATAATTACTGATCTCTGGTTAGTTTGACTGCCACCACAATACTGACCTCAATAAATCTTAATTAATGTCTTGGATTTGTTTAAAAGATTGGTTTTACTATTCTTAATCACACCGCAAATTGATCATCTGATCTACCATCAAAATTCACAAATGCCTGACTTGTGCATTGAACATATACAGATTTTGGTTTCCTTTTTTTCCTCACATGCAAAGTGTCTGAAATCAAGTGGTTCAGCAGTTATAAAGTGAAATACTTGTAAATATATGCTTGTTACAGGATCAATTGGACTGGGAGTCTCTCAAGGACTGTGAGCGTCACTTCATCAAGCATGTGCTGGCATTCTTCGCGGCATCTGATGGCATTGTCAATGAAAACCTGGTTGAGAGATTTTCACAAGAAGTGCAGGTCACAGAAGCTAGGTGTTTCTACGGATTCCAGATTGCAATGGAGAATGTGCACTCAGAGATGTACTCTCTGCTTATCGATACTTACATCAGAGATCCTAAGGAGAGGTAAGAATGTACACACTCAACACTGTACAAAACTATGAAAGACAAATAACAGATGATTATACAGACATGATGGAATATATTGTATGTTCTCGTACCTGTAGCATTCTCGCATATGAGTAGGTAGTCCGTTTCATAAATTGAATATGACTTAATAACATAATTATTATTTTCTGGTTGAGCTAGTTAGCTAACTTGCATCATATCATAACTTTTATTTTTATACAGATAAGTGGGAAAGAATTATACAGACTGGGTTATTTTGGTTAAGTATAATTTTTCTTAAGCACATTAATCATAATCAAAATAATGCATAAACATGTTTTGACTTGAAACTGATACTTTATATTAAACACTTTTAAAGTAAGTCAAAGTCAATAGGTGTAATTCATTGAAATCACAAGGATCTTAATGAAACATCAGTTAAAAACTATGTGATTTTTTTTAAAGCAAATTTTACTCAATCTAGAACAAGATGAACTTATAAAATAGTCTACTCAATGAATTAAATAAAGTCTAAAAAGTATCAACCAAAGTTCTTAAGACAACACCCTATCTTAAAAACAGACATGCTCATGACTGTAAACCCCATGATGGACATCCTCAGATCCACACCTACTCAGCATGCAGATCCGTGAAGATGCCATGTAGAAGGTAGTCAGTACTATGTCCAAACATTATATTTGGCATATGCCCACATGATTGATTCTAGCCATCAAGCTGGTCTGCCCTAACATATCTTTTCACCAATCTGTTTCCTTCACAATCAATAAAAGGCAGATAGTAGAACCAAGAAAGAAGATGTGATATTTCAATTGTACCATTTTAAATGATTAAACCCATGTTGACCATCAACGGCATTGTCCTAGCAGGTCTATTAGGCCACAAATTCATGAGTTGGGGCAGAATGGGCACGCCTGCATGTGACTAAGAATAAGTGACGCAAACAAACTAAAATGTATTGCTGTCTATCCCAGGGATTTCCTATTCAACGCTGTTGAAACCCTGCCTTGCGTCAAGAAAAAGGCAGACTGGGCTCTCCAATGGATCGGCAGTAAAACGGCAAACTTCGGCGAACGGATCGTGGCTTTCGCGTCTGTGGAGGGAATATTCTTCTCTGGCAGTTTCGCGTCGATATTCTGGATGAAGAAGCGTGGTCTGATGCCTGGCCTGACTTTCAGCAATGAGCTGATCTCTCGTGATGAGGTATGTACTTAAAATATTTGAAAATAAGACTTATTATGAAATGAAGGGTATGAAAAATCGTTGAAAAGCTTTCTAGGTACTCGTTATCATTCAACGCGCGCGTATCGCAGCACACTTATATCTTTTAGCAATATGCACTCGAAATGTATAAATCTTTGTACAATTTCTATACATACTTAATATAGATAGGTTGTTAAACTAATCATTCACTTAGCAAACCTACCTAAACATATCAGAACTAATATGATAAGAAGCAGATTGTTTTGTGTTTTTTTTTTAACGAAATGAAAAATGCTTAACAATAATAATTCTGAATAATAATTGCACCTAAAACCGCTAAGGTTTGTACAGATGATGCTATTTATGAGTCTGCATTGTTTCTTCCTATAATCAGAAAGTTGATGAATTTGACCCAGATACGAATATACGAGATAGCTGGGCCCGGTGCGGCAGCAAAGCGGGACAGTGTAGACCGATGACATATCAAAGGATGCCACTCTCTGGGGATGCCTATGTTTAGCAGTAAACTTCCACAGGATGGTGATGATAAGGAGGGCTTCAATACTGCTTTTGTTATATACAAATTATGCGATTTGAGAGCTAATGTCTACCTACTACTTAAGGCATATAGGTACTCCAGATGTGCCACGGCCGCTCTCGACCCTCGACCAACCCATCGCGTCGCAGCGCTCGTACTTGCTATTTCTTCTTTTGTTTGGCTCTCAAGGGTCGTAGCGTGATATTGTGATTAATGATACCATCCTCATGAATTTGGCTACCAAATACAAAAATATTTTTTAAATCTGACTGGTAGTTCCAGCTAGCGCGTTCAAACAAAAAGCAAACGCTTCAGCTTTATTATTAGTAAGATAGGATGTGTTTGCCGTAATGTTTGTATGTTATCATTTATTTCCGAAATCTGATGAAAAAGCGGTTATTTTCAATAGATTTTTATGTATTAGGATAGCCCAGATTTTATCGCGATAAATTACTTGGGGGGATGCACTTGACTCTAACAAAAAATAGCAGTTTAAAGCTTAATATTTCGCAAACAGATCCCATATCGAAAAATGGTTTTCACACACGCGCAATATTTTTGAACGATCTATCCAACACGGAATATATGAGAAAAAAGGTTTTTTACCCCCTTTAGGTGTAGGGGAGCTACCCTAAAATATTTTTTTCAAGATTTTTACTTTACCACTTTGTCGGCGTTATTAATCTGTATACCCATGCCAAATTGCAGCCTTCTAGTACTTCAAGTATCTGAGCTAAGCCGCGGACAGACAGACGAACGCACAAGGCAAAACTATAAGGGTTCCTTGTTGACTACAGAACCCTAAAAACGTCTTCTGGCATATTTGATGAGTTATGTGGATAATTGCATGTTATTATTTTACTTTATTTCTGCCCCAGGGCCTGCATACAGACTTCGCGTGCCTGATGTTCAAACACCTCGTCCAGAAACCTTCGAAGGAACGCGTTCTGCAAATCGTGAAGGATGCCGTTGTCATTGAACAGGAGTTCCTGACGGACGCGCTCCCGGTCCGACTGCTCGGCATGAACTGCGAGCTTATGTCCGAATACATCGAGTTTGTAGCTGACAGGCTATTGGTCGACCTCATTGGGGAGAAGGTAGGTCTAACTCCTAGTATAATTATATAATATCTGTGGCTCAGCTTTGCAAGTTCTATTTCTAAAGGAAAAAACGGGTTGAGTTTCGTTGATACTGTTTGTACAAAGGAACCTCCTGTTCCTTTGACATTTTGGACTCATTTTTATCATCAGTCTTTACTATTTACCAGCTGGCTGAGTAGTTTTGAGCCTAGGACGGCAAAGGGGACGAATTTATTTTTTGATTTCTGTAAGACGGTTGTCAGATGCCTTGCAGAAAAAAGTCAACAAGATATTCTGTTGACTTTTTTCTCTTTCATTGTAAATTCAACGGTACTGCAAACTTACCTAATCGGCCTCTGCCCTACACTTTGTACGAGTGATAAGAGTGAAATTGCGGAAAATATATTTCACACTCTTCCCACTCATACAAGTCCGACGTCTGCAAACTGGGTGGTTTGTACCTATGGATATTTGATATTGGTCGGGTTATCTGAATAAAAAAATTGTTGCAAAGAAAACATGTTTTGTTTCAAATTTTACTATTATTTGCTTTGAATAGATCAAATGGGCACATGCCCTCATTTAGAGATAAGTTCAGAAAAATGTGTGTGAAGCTTTAATAAAATACTAGTGTGGGGTCAGGACTATGTATGGGACGCCTGTTGGGTGTTTATTTATACCTAATTATCTGATGTAAAGCAAAGCCATGGATTTTCGTTTTTTTTACACATTCAGTACAGATTTACAAATGTGGTTATCATACTTATGTATTTTGTTACAGCACTACAATACAAAGAATCCTTTCGACTTTATGAACCTCATATCTCTGGAAGGAAAGACCAATTTCTTCGAGAAGAAGGTCGGCGAGTACCAGAAGTGGGGCGTCATGTCCAACCCGCTTGATAACGTGTTCACGTTAGACGCAGAGTTCTAGGATCTCGGCTGACTGTTGTCTTGACACATACATACAAATTCCTAGCACAAGAAACACTCGAATTTAGAAAAATTCAGTGTGAGACTGATCCATATAGCGTAGCTAAGCTACTTAAGATTTGTATACAGCTTAGCTATATTTCATCGCCAAGAAAGTTGCGACTGAAGCATTACAATCTATTTACATGCAGAATTATATTACAGGGTGGACCGTAGCCGATTTACAAATTCTTTGTTTTTTTTTTAAACCGTTGCTTCATTGAGAGGGGGATTCGTGCGGATTGTTTAGTCACGATGTCTTTTCGAAATCTTAAATTGGCCACGGTACACCCTGTATAAGAGCAAACACATATTTTTTTAAATATGATAGCTAGTTGTTTGAAAAATAATAATAATATAGTTTTAACATAGGTTTGATATAAGATTTAGGGTGATAAGAGATAACAATAATTCCGGTGAGCCAGTATGATAGTTTTTATAAACATTTTCCAGTGAGAACCATTTCCCTACATTGTGAGTATATAATTTGTGAAATATTTGAATAATTAAGTATTTAGGGGATAAAGTTGCAAGTTACAACTTATAATGTCTACAATTTCAGAACTATTATAGCCTTAATGAATATGAAATAATATTGTGTACTTATAAATTACTATTAATATGTTTTTAGATTGCTAATTATTTTTAAATATTTACTTACTTTTTTTCATTTGATATATTATAAGATTTTTCGCTAGGTTCTTAATTTGACTGTGTGATATGATTGTGCTTTACGACATTAAAATGTTCTTGTAATTACAAAAGTTGTATTGTTTATAAGTGTATAAAGGAATCTATCCTAGGGATAATACAGTCATTGTTTAAAAAGAGATAAATTTTATTATATAACCCTTGGCATGAAGATTAAATTAGGAAGTTAAATGTCCCAGATAGAATTTAGTTTAAATCCAAAAAACAAAATTATTTTATTTTAATGTAGAAATGTCTTTAATCGGTACTTACCGATTACTACATGCCTGTCCCACTTTTTTTTTTTCCTCTACTCTTTCTAACCTAACTGAATCAACTAATACATAATTTTACCCTCATACGCCAATACAAATGCAGATCCATCTGGCCTGTTGACTTCTTGGTAAGCTCAATGAAAAATAATAATAAAAGGCTTATTTTACATTGTTTTTTTATCAATTTTATTACTTTAATTTCACCTATTAATTAATACGCTCACGCCACACTTAATTAAAGACATTCACATAAATTACCGTACGCACTACCTAACAAAGCGCGCGTTCATAATTTCCAAGTGTTAATTCTTGTTTCTATCACACCCGCAAATTACCATAGTCGTACAATTAGTTTTTGAAATAATTAAGGTGCTAAATGCAGCTTCCAGGGTCACTTTACAAAACTGTCTTGGTCTCGTCCGTTATTTTTTTTAAATGCTTTTTTTTATTTTGTTTGAGTAAGCTAATGGTACTGTGGTTAAAAAAAAGAATGACTTTTAGGTTGCAAACATACTTTGACCGTTTTGCATTTTTTATGTACCGCATCAACGGTACACGCTTAAAATACCAAATCTTAATTTCATCCTTGTGACTTGAGCAGACGAAACCAAACACCGATGTAAAATGCCGTTTGACAAGCAGCAGTCTACTTGGGCTGCTTGTCGTTGGCGAGGCGGCGCAGCAGACGGTGCCCGGAGAGGAAGGTGAGGCCTCCCAGCGGCATCAGGTAGCGCATAGTGTCGAACATGGACAATTGCAGCCACAGCATGCCGTACAGGCCGAGGGAACCTGCCGAATACGTAAACACAATTATCACACAACACTACAGATCAATTGATCGACTCAGGCGTGACTTTATGGAAATTAATTTCTAAGATATTCAATCCGAACAAACTCTTTCTGGTAGGCACTAAGCACGGCAGAGCACGTAGCGTTGCTACCGCGAGATGGTTTAGAGGTGTCTAAGTCAGTATAGGAACCAAGGCTCTTGGTAGTACTAGAATTGTACTTCGTAAGAATTTAAAATATCCAAAAATTAAATCTAGTAGTAGTGACCTCCAAGGGCGAGATGAAAAACGAGCGCTGCGGGTGTGAGAGGGAGGGCGGAAACGTTGATCCGGAGCCTCGCCCACAGCAGCAGCAGAAGCAGCAGCGGCGCGGCGCAGGCGCAGGCGAACACGTCGGACACTAAGCGCGCCGGACGCGGCTCTGGCTCGCGGAACGAGTGCGCGATCTCGGGCAGCAAGCCGCGAGACGCCGCGCTCGGCTTGCTCCCCTCCGAGCCTGCAACAAACAAACACTTATATACATTCGGAAAAACTTCAGTTACTCCCGTGATCATGGCGCGAAAAAATCGGGAAACAATCAAACTTACTAATCATGGTACTTGGTAAATATAACGTTTTTAGTCGAAATTATCATCATCACTGGATGCTATTTACATTATGTTAATGGAAACATTATTTTATATTTGTAAATTTGCCTCTCTTGAAATTAAATGGAATGAAAAACATGTTTCAGCACGACATACAGGAACAGGATTTCTGAGTGCAATGATTTTAAATTTTAATTGCTTAACATAAATAAATTCACTGAAAATCTAAATACTTTGATGGAATCATGTTCATTAACAGTTGAGTTTGATTTTATTGTCAATGCGTACGCTAGCGGAAAGAACACAGTGTCAAGAAAAATGTATGCAGACCAATGTATTCACCTATTAAGATAAGTAATAATATACTTACCAACAGCATTTGCTTGTTCACCGAAACTGAAGAGCACCTCTCCCAACGACCACGCGATGGGGTTGGACACGGCGCTATCACCGAGATACACCGTCAGCGAATAAGCTCCAGAAACGCTGTTCAAATGCTTAGCTATGGCTCCCACGTTCTGTTGAAAAAGGTAAACATCAGTAAATATGTCCTATAGAAACAGACTTGAGAGTTTTTACATGTGCAACATTCAAATCGCACTGAATCTTTTTACATTGGTGAAATAATATCCCCCGTCCATTTCAGAACCACACGGACCTAACTATGTATAAATATATAATATATTTAACAAAATCACACAGCTCTCAAGGAATGATAAATTTAACTAATAAAAAACTTCTCTTACAGCCAATTATGGATTTACAAATTGATGACAGTTACTAAACTAGAAGATATACTGTATAAGATTATTGCTATAGCAGACTTTGCTTCAAGGGACAAGAATAATCATAATACCTGTGTGTGTATATGCGTGGGGTGTTTAGGAAAGAATCAGTTACGTACCTACCGAAATCCTCGTTGCAACTTTTATTGGGTGTTAGGATAGCATGGGACTTGGTACTGATAGCCACAACACATAGGATCGTAGAGTGTGGTCGGGACTACGAGTTTGTATGCGAATGTGTTAGGTAAGCTAGCTGCTGTGATCTCACCAGTTCCACTTTGTATGTCTTGGTGTTGTCCGGCTCGGCCACGAAGATGGTCTCGTCATGTTCGTTGGCGACGCGCACGAACGCTTGCTGCACCAGCACCGGCTTGTTGTATTTGTCGCGGACCGACAGCTTTAATGACAGCCTGATTGATAACACACAATCATCATTATATCAATATACAGGTGGATTTTTAAGATAAGGCAATAAGGTCAGCTACCTTAACCATTTTATAGAAACAGGAAATCGTTCTTAGGAGACTTTCCTTATCTTTTTAAGATATGTTGACCTACATGACAGATATTATAATACTAGTACTACATTCACAGATCTATATATATATATATATATATATATATAACTATTTTGCGTAAATTAAAATCGTAACGTTCTGATGATCTAAGGATGTCCATATCCAACTTATCTTATTAACTAAACAAATTAAAATGCGTTAAGATGGGGTGGAATTCTATTTTCTTCATGTCTCTAGTGGCAACTTATTTGGTAGGCTAAAAATCTGTGTAAAGTCGCTTTTGGTCTGTAAAATAACATTATTTATAATTGTTTGCGTCGAGTTCAACCCCGTTTTAAATATAGAAGAAGTGATCCATACTTCTGTAAATGGTCAGCCTGCAGCTTCTCAGTGAGTTTATTCGGATAGTTGACCACCGTAAGCTTGGGACTGGTGGTTCCGTCCACATCGCCGACGCCGATCTCCACGGAGCCCACTTGTATCTCGCCCAGCACAGCTACATTCACGCTAGCTGTATTCCCGCCCGCACTCAACGCGATCTTGTACAACCCATACTGAGACTTAATCTTGCTCAGGTTAAGAACGAAGGTGGTAGGTTCGTTCGGTTTAGGAGTCAGAGGTTGCTTGGACAGGACCACGACGTCGTCGGCGAGCCGCGTGCCGGATTGCGCGATCACCTCCTCAGGCTTCAATCCCTGGATCGGTTGGCCGATCAGATCGGAGATGGACACTTCGATGGAATCCGAGTCGGAGGTGATGTATTTTTTGCCTTTGATGGAAATGCTGAACGGTGTCGGCTGCGGAAAATATTCTTAGAATTAAAACGGTGGAGTTATAAAGCTGGATGATACATACACGTCCCAATACCATGAGAACGTTTTCCCGTGGGCTTTTCAACTGCTATTGTCCAGCAAGAAGACTGTGCTAGATAGTTATATCGTCCCCAAAACCCCCTAGATTTTATCAAAATCGTAGATTTTCAGGGACTGAATTTAAAAGTATCACTATAATTTCCTTAATAACCTGGATGTTTATAATTTTTGAAAAGTAATTTTCTAAGAGATAAAATGCCTATGCGTTTTTCACAATTTAAACGTAATCGCTAAGGTCTTACGCTGATGTAAACTTTTATTCAACCTAGCGTTCGGAGGTGGGACACAGATCTTTATATCATATCTCCATATCAGAGTGGGACAGGGTAGAAAATCGTAGGGTAACTTTTAGATGTGCAAATTCGGCAGACTGATTTTCTTTTGTGTGTGGAATTCAGGCAACCCCTTCGTTAAAGTATAAGGATATACCTGGTCGTTCGCGAGTTGCGTAGCTGCCTCCAGCAAGGCGGCAGCGCCCCGCGCTGAGGTGACGCCGCGCCGCGATACCAGGTACGCCGCAAACTTGGAGCGTTGCACAGCGCTCAACGGAGTCGCCTTCTTCTGCGCCTGATAGCTCCTGCCAATACACATTGTTATGTCGCTATTTGATATCATACTGTAAAAGGATGAGTTCATCTAGTGCAATCAGTGTGTGTTGACAGCGCTTTATTGGCATCACACCTTAGCTGAAGGTCGCGATAGACTTTGGAGACAGCTTTGGTCGGAGTTTCACTATGCAATAAAATTAGGAACGAACAAAATCTGTAGAAATGCCAGACATATAAAGTTGAAATTGCCATTACAATTGCGGCAGGCCTTTTAACTCGCAGAGAGAGAGGGAAGAAAGGTTCTCGAATGGCCACCACGAACCTACATTCTAAGTAGGGAAAAATTGAGTGGACCAACGGAAGTAACTACAAACCAAGCTATTTTAAAATTTCGACGTATACCTATGTATCTCAAGCAAAACCTATGAGCGAATTATTATTTTATTCATACCTCGATAATTAAACAAAGCACACAATGTTACGCGAAATATTTCATAAATATATTTATTTATGAATTATTTTCATAAGACTTTGTCTTGCATTCCGTGCCTATTAAGATAAGTATCTACATAAAATAATATATAATCGCAGCGCGCATGCTATCAAATGGGGGAATCGTCCGATACAACATCCGTGTTCGTGATGGTTGCCATCGGTCAGCTGAATAATCCGCTTTTGTGTTAAACAAGTCGTTCGAGTCGACACTCGACGTGATTACATTAAACCATGAAATTTAAAAAGTGGCGAGGCGAACGCGAGTCTGAATATGTCCGAATAAATAAATCAGTTGTTTCAGGCATAATTTCCAATGTCAAACATGTTCGTTTAATAGCCGTATTTTGAAGGAATTTAGCCCTAAAAACCCTATAAAAATAAGTAGTAAGCAAGGTTTTGAAACTGATGAACCTAACTTTTTATTCCATTATTAGTGAAATTCACGCAGTACGGAAACATTTTTTTAGTTTATGCGATAAACGGAACGTAATTTATGTGAACGCAGCTTAGCGTTGTCATGTTGGTACACCTGGCTGACAGTTGTTATTGTCACCTGTCAGTTAAAAATTAGATAAATTGAAATTGAAGCAACTTAAAAGGTTATTTTTTACCAAATAAATGTAAGTAAACTGCTCTGTTATTGTAGGCTACTGCCTAAACGGATACATAATTTCTGTAGTTCTTCGTAATTCATAACCTAAAAAATATATCCCCTATATTAGCTGATCCCAAGACATGTATCAGACATGACGAAATAATAAGAAATCTAAGCAAATAATTGTGCCATTTTGCCCTGAAATATATCTATAACATCATTTATGACAATGCTGTTGACATAACTTCTAAAATAAATTTATTCTGTTATCATTGTTTCAGTGAACATCAAAAAATGTCATTTGGTTGATGAATCTTCAAACATTGATGAAGCCGCTTCGAAGCATATGTAAATAATTAAATGACATGGTGTTAATAAAAAAAAAAGGGAACATAATTATAAAAAGATGTGAAAGCTGAATCTAAAACCGAATCACAATTTTTATTTAGATATTTGTGTTTGTTGAACGAAAATTCAATTGTGATTAAAGAAGATCTTAAAGATATTCCAATGAATAATAATGATATAACCGCTGCTAAGACAGCACTGAATGATGTTAAAGCAAAAAAACAATTTCAAGACATCAAAGATAAGACAATTAAAATGGATCCATCAAATGAAGATAATAGATTTGAACCAGACTTAACAAAAATAAATTATAAATCATTTAAGGATTGCATCGTTTTTGAAGAGGATTTGGAGGATTTGTATGAAAATCATATGTTCAAGGAGGAAATGATTATAGGACTGGAAGTCATGCAAAAAACAGCTGATAGAAAATTTCATGAGAATGATGATACATTCAGTAAAAGTTTAAAAGTTTCCAAAAAATCTTTTAATAACAACTCTTGTAGCAATTTATTTATTTGTGATCATTGCAAAAAGCAATTCAATATGAAACATGAAATCTTGAGTCACATGAAAATTCACATTAATAGACAAAAAAATGTGATACACAAATGTGGTATCTGCAACAAAGTTTTCACATATGCTTGCAACTTAAGTCGTCATTTAAAAATTCACTTAGGTACTTTCAAAATATTTAAATGTGATAAATGTAATAAAACTTTTAAGTCAAAGGAATATCTCCAATGTCACTATAACAGTAAGCATTTAGATGATGTTTCAAAAGTAATAAAGAAATCGTACATATGCAAATATTGTGGTAAAATACATTATTATAGATCTGGATGTAATCGCCATGAGAAATATTACTGTAAGCGTAATCCTGACATTACTATGAAAACCAAAAAAAAACTGACATGTGATATTTGCCAAAATACTTATAATTACAAACAGAGCCTTATTCATCATATTCAGTTACACATGGGCCTGAATACAGCAACAAGCAGCAAGATTAGGAAAAAAGTACAGTGTGATTTGTGTCTAATTAAATTTACAAGAAAATCAAGCCTGCAGTTGCATATAGAATCAATACATTTAAAAATAAAAAAATACTCGTGTACAAACTGTAAAATTAAATTTAGTAGAAAGTGGAGTTTAACTAGCCATGAAAAAAACTGTCATGGTTATCAATTAAAGAGAAATATTCCATTCAGCTGCAAGGTATGTCCAAACAAATACAAGACTATGGTTGGTCTGAAATATCACATGGAATCAAAACATTTGAATATAAAAAAATACATTTGTAACAAATGTAAGTCCAAATTTACAAGAAAATGGTCTTTGAAAAACCATGAAAAGAAATGTCTTGTAAAATAATACTCTTCTCAATTATATAAGGCTTAGTTATAAGATAAAGCTGCATTATTTTGTTTGTTGTATCTGTGATTTTTGGCCACTTCTATTAGGTCCGAGACAAAATTAGATACCCAATGCAATTCAGTACTGACCAAACACTACAGGTGTACTTGACATTTTTGTTTATTAAACATTTTCCAAACCAATATCTCAGTTATTAATTAGTTTAAGTCACTATAACTGCTTTTAACTACTTAATATTCATAAAAATATAAAAATAAATTACATAACATGTTTCAATTAAATGTATTTACTAGCTTCTGCCCACGGCTTCGCCCGTGTGGTACCCAGATAAAAAGAAGCCTATTTGTTATTCTGACGTTTGAGCTGTGTTACTGTAAAGTTTCATCAATCCGTTCTGTTGTTTTTGCGTAAAAGAGTATCAAACGTCCATCCTCACAGACTTTCGCGTTTATAATAGTAGTAGGATTTCACATACGTGTGACGTGAAAGATATTATCATATAAGTAGATGTAAATAACACGTAACTGTAGACTAGTTTAAAAAAAAAAATTAGACATTACATTCAGAAATATATTGCAAATATTATTTGCTGTCGCGCGTCATATATGTTACTATGTTTACGTCATATTATAACTCCTGGCTATGTGTACGTGAGAATTATGCCGCTATGCCTTACTATGGCGGATTATCAGCATCCTTTTTTTTATGTGGGCATGGTTTAGGCATGTATTTACGAGCAAGACAGCATACTTTAGGTGCTTAACTTTTAAGATAGGAAGTTAGTGGGTTAGTGGGGATATGTTTTTTGTCTTCAGCATAGCAGTTTTAAAATAGTCATCTGTACCTTGAGATGGTGGTGAGTATCAGCGATGTGACAGGCAGGCCTCCTTCGAAATGCAGCAACTTAGAGTTGGTCTCGTCGGCCGCCAGTAGCACGTCCTCGGCGTGCGCGGTGGTCCACGTGCCGCAGCCCATGTGCTCACACAGTGCAAAGACATAACCATAGCTAGAAATAGTTCATGCTTATTATCAGAGACAACAGGAATATGTGGCATTCATATCATAGACAATTTTTGTTGTAATTATTGCTTATTGGATTATCCTTGATTTTCACAAAATAAACATATTTATATACTCAACATATGATCTGCAAATATTTGTCTCGGTCTGGGTGTTTTCTATATATAATTTTAGTATGTATTTACAAAAAAAAAAGTATCTAAGTAGTGTATCAATCATGTAGTTCCCATGATACAAGCTCTGCTTAGTTTGGGGCTAGATGATGCTGTGTGAAAAATGACCAGCATTATTTATCATTATTTACTTACTTGGCTGGAGAGTCATCTTTCTTCAGTAACTGTATGAGGTTCTTCAGGGCATCTTCCCTATCATAAACAGAGCCTTTGCCTAAAGCCTTCAGCGAGTAAACAGCATAATACAATTCAGGTATTGTCACATCTTTCTTGTCAAGGATAGTTGAGGCTGCAGACAAGACATCAGGCTTCAGGGAGTTTTGACAGCCAGTTAGGGCGGCCACATTTGTTAGATAAAAAACTTGTTCAATGTTTTTGAGATCATATTTTATTGTTTTGAGATCCTGAAATTTGAATTAAACATGCTGAAGATTAGTCATAATTATACATAAGCAACTTATTTTTTTTTGTTATGGCATAACATTGACATATCTCAAACCAAACTTCGACTTATAATTTATAGAATAGGGCTTAAAACATACCTAGATACAAGAATGAATGAAGCTAGCTAAATAATTACATAATTGACTTGTACATTTTAAAACATTTTGAGACCCCTGATATGCAATCCAATGCCCCCTAGTAATTTGTGGTTCTTCTTAAGAATAATCTTTAAGAACAAACTTTGAAGTCATACAAATTCATTGCAAAATAATTGCATTTCAATTGAATAAACCATTTTTTAGATAAATTGTAACAGGCACACAACCTCTTATTTCAAATTCATATACACAGGCTACTCATTGCAGGTAAAAATTAACAGAAAAATGATGTCCTCACCTCACAGATATTAGGTAGGTCTGCTTTCAGGATATTCAAACCCTTGATGGCATGATACAATGTAGACACATCTTTACTCTTGGTATTGTCTTGTAAAATATTCTGCAGCCGCTTTATATCTATTGTGCCTTGTAGTGTATTGCCATTGCATATCGCTATTGTACTTAGCAAGAGGAGGTATAGTACTGAAATTATAAAAAAAATATATAATAAAATAAGTAAAAATAATGTTTAATTCTTTGTTAGTTAAAGGATATCCAATAATAAGTGCTCTGGCTTGTAAGTAACACAAGCACTGCTTACTTTGTCATTTCACACAGCATCACCTAGACCCAAACTAACCTGAGATTGTATTATGAGAACTACATTGACTTTGATACATTTTTTAATGTAAATACATGCATATTATCCATCTTACTTCTGCATCTTAGGCGGGCTTTCGCCCAATGCCCGATATTGTTCAATATCTCCTTATCAGCTGAACTGATTTAATGAAATTATAGCAACCTTTATAGATTCTAATCATAAATGTTCCAAGCTATGTGTTATTCTTAAAACATAATGCTTGGATATGCTTCTGGTTGTCTACTTAGTATCCTCACGGAACTGCATACTGGATATAGAATTGAGGCTGGCCAAGACGATTTTATACAGAAGTGAGCCTGTTTTTTTTTCATGTGTTTTTAAGTTAAATTGTGTCAACACACGGGTAGGGCAGGTACGTTTAAAACCTATTATGAATCCTTCTATAGCAGCTTGTAACCTCAAATAAGACTGATACCGGCAGCGCAAGCATCTCAAACAATGACGTGTCCTTAACATTTTCCATTTTTTATTTATAGTACATTGAGATCCAAATTTATGTTGACAAAGGTGAAAATGCAGAACCAATTACCCAGCGAATCTGCTACACATGAACAACGATGTTGTTTTAGTACAAAATAGCGAAAACAGAGGATAAGAAAGGGATAGTCAGTGAGCAGTTAAAATGTAGGAAATATGGATTCTTACCATGGCGATGCATCTCAAAAGATAAATAAATAACTGGGAGCTTTATTTTATCTTCTTTTTTATTCAAATGTATGTTTTATTGCGTAAATTATCCCGTAAATATCCTATTTGAATGTCGGTGATGGTGGAAGGCAGGAAATACAACTTAGAACGTCAATCATTCGGGTGTCAGGTCAGTAACTTTGTCGGTACTCTTGACTCTGACAGATAATTGTCTTGACACTTTTGACATAATTTAACGACGTAGTACAACTCTTTAAAGTTGCACCCGCGACGTGCAGATCCCCAGCATTGAAGACTTCGTGGTAATGTTGGCTTTTTGTTGTATATTTTTTGCTATGTTGGGCAAAAACTATAAGAGAATAATTGGAGAAAAAATCTAAAAGGTTACTTTTTTATTTATTTTAGGTAACTTTTGACAAGACCCAGCTGGCAACACTGTACTATCCATTTTCAATTCCATTCCAAAATCGAAAAATAAGTGCTGCTCGCTGTTACGAATTCAATTGTTTTGATTAAACAATAAAATGGCAGCAGCCGCTAAATTGCCCGCGCTTGTTAGCTGTAAGTATCAAATTCTATCTAACTACTTTGTTTTGGTTAGGCATCAGTTATGTAATTCGCATTTGCTGTCAAATAACCTGGTTATTTACTTCTTATTACGATCTATTGTTCCTATTGCCTAGAAAATCTTTTTTTTTTTGTATCTAGAATTAACGAACTAGCGCCTACTTTTTGCAAATAGACTTGACCTTGCGGATAAATCATGAAGATAGGTTATGAAACCTGAACTGTATTAATATTTCAGCGGCGCTTGCTCAGGCCCGTCCTAAGTTCAACATTTTCATGAAGTATGCTCGCGTTGAATTGGCACCGCCCAAGATGAGCGAGATCCCCCAGATCAAGGCTGGACTAGCCAAACTCATCCACAGCGCCAAGACTGGTGCCTGGAAGGATCAGACCATGAAACAGGCCACTGTGAACACCTTGATCGGCGCTGAAGTGCTTTTCTGGTTCTATATCGGCGAATGCATCGGCAAGCGTCACCTTGTAGGCTATGATGTTTAAGTCATGAATAAGCTAAGCTAAGAGTACCTCTGTTTTGTAGATATATGATCAGAAAATAAATTAATTTAAACCATCCATCACTTCTCTTAATTAATTCATATTAGGCCTGAATAAACTCAACTCAACTCGAGGGACACAGGTTGTATCTTTAGATAATACAAAAAATAAATGACAGAAAATAGTCTTGAAGCATGTGCATGTAATCATTTATAAAAGACCAAGTATCTTACACTGCATGTCTGTGAATACCAAATCACATGATAAATACTACCTCAAGGGAAATCTCAGAATTATATTAGATATTTGAATAAGGGCCTGGGTTTTTTATGAAAATAAAACTAGCGCTTAACTATGATAACTAAAATGATATAATCTTAGAATTACAATGGTGCACACTGTTCCATAAACTTATAAGGATTGCAAGCACTGGTAAACTTGAGTTCTGTCTCTATTTCAGGGGGTCCTCTCAACCACAGTCGGTCTCTGTAGTAACTGACACAGGTTAGGAATTCCTTTTCTGTGTACCTTCCAATTTCTATAGGAACGAATGGATCTAAATGCTCGAAGCCCTGAAATAAAGAATATTTAATAGTGAATACAAGTAACGGTCACTTATCTGTTAAGTGTTGACTATGCTGGGTTTATCTGTAATAAGTTAGTAGCAGACAAACAAACAATTAACCTCTTACGGCAAATATATAAATGGGCTTGGAGAAATGAAATTACCTTTTTGTGCAGCAAATATTTAGGCAAATGGCTCTCCTGGTGGTCTTCAGGGACAGCTAACTGATCTGCAGATACAACTATCACTCCATTTGTCTGAAAAAAAAACAATTTTCATGATAAAAATATAGGTTTTTCATATGGTCACAAATTTAGAAAATATTTTCCGCTACCTGGGGGCAGAGAACGGTAAAACAAAATTATTTACTCAGGTTTACTGCGTCAGGGATACAAAACGAAATAGTCTTAAATTCAGATCATTTCATCAATAATTCCAATCTCCAATGAGACAGAAATTTTGAAGGCATCAAGGATAGCAGGTATGTATTATAAGTAAGATACTTCACTTCTTAAAGTGCAAAACAAAGACTTGTTTTAGCGAGAACAGTGAAGGATATCATACAACCACGTTTTTAACCTTGATGGCATGGTGCGGGCTAGTAGCTGATGTAAGAGGCGCGGATTCGATTCCCATGCAAATGTTTGCATGTCCTACAGATATTTGTTCTGGGTCTGTTGTCTGTGGGTGATTTCCGGAATCTGTTTTCGTGAAATCCCCTATGAGACTGCTTGACTAGATTTGGGGGAAACCAAAAAAAAAACCTGAAACTTGAATTTACGGAATAATCCGATACTTATAGTTCCTGATACCCACGATACAAGGAATTCTAGTACAAAGTAGGTCTGTGAATGTGTCTGTTGGGTGTTTATTTATTTATTAAAGAATCAAAATATAATTATTTCCTGTTTGTTCTCACCCAATCATTTTTGGTGAGATCCAAAACAGATGTGGTAAGGGAGACCTCTTCTGGAGTCACTCTCTTCTTGGTGGGCGTGTTCAGTCGCGTCAAAGGATAGAAGAAACTATTGAATCCATCTATTGCCACAAATGTCTTGCATCTGAAATCAAAATAGTAGAGAAATGTGATTATACTCGTAAGTGCATTACTTTTCATTCAAAGTCAAAATCAAAATGAATTAATTCATTAAAATCCCAAGGATCACTTTGAAACGTCGGTTTAATCTACTGCCTGTTCCTCCGCGACCAAGCCAGGAAAGAAAGGCAAGAAAACAAGGCTGGTTATTATTTTTAATGATCCTTTAACAAAACGAGTTGGAGCATTTTCAGATATTTTATAGTATGCCTTTTTATAAAGTTGTTTTTAATTACGTATTAAAATTTGTTAATATGTATGTATTTACAAAAAAAAATAAGTAGTATATCAGTCATGTAGTTCCCATAACACAAGCTCTGCTTACTTTGGGGCTAGATGATGCTGTGTGAAAATGTCCAGCTAAAAAAAAATGTCCAGCTATTGTCAATTTTTGTATACAAAGTTTTATATAAAGGAGTTTGTTATAAAAGCGTACACCTTGCCCTTTAAACGATTTACTAACTTTATGGAGTCTTAAAATGGCAACAGCGAGTTTATCTTTATTTCTGGTATGAACATTGTGATTATAGCTTTTTTTCTTAAACAAATTAATATTTTGGTTAACCTATATCAGATTTTCATAGATGTATTGACAAGGAAATGTAATTATATTTATTTCTTTAATAAATATAATTACATCACCCATATTATAAATTGCTCTAACAGCCCTCTTCTGCAGCACTCCCCTACATGATCCAAGAATTGGTCCCTGCGGTACACCCATGGAAAGCGTTCTCCGGGGTCTGTGGTTTAGTAACCAGAGACCCCGGAGAACACTTTCCATTCACGTAAACTCTTTGTACTCTGTCACTTAAATGGAAGTGAGAAAGTCTAGAGCAACGCCCCTAATACCCCTAATTGTTTTGTGAATCAAATGTTTAAAAATATATGTATGGTATAATCAAAATACGGTATTCATAGCCGAATTTTCAATTAAATTGTCTAAAATCATTTGTGTACCATAGAAGCAAAATCAAGAATAACCATTACGGGTTCGCCTTAATGTTTATTGACATTACATTGCATTTTTTTTTAGCATGAGGGATTCGCTTTTTTTTATCGAATATTCGATATTAAACTTGGGCCCAGATCCCAGAACACATCTTAAATTACTCCACACAGATATGTCAAAAAATCTAAGCCTGAGTTACTTGTATTATAATATCTGTGCCTGAGTCTAGATTAAATTTGATATTCGTTCTGGATAACAGGCCTCTGCCTAAAGTAAAAAAAGCTTGAGCAAAACGTCAGGCATGTCTAAGGGTCGTAACAACAGAGAAAATTTTACCTTGTGTCTGTGATTATTTCATAAGACCAATAGATCGATAAACTTCCTCTTTTAAGACACTAGATTGAACCTTCAATTAACTTTTCTTGTAGATTTAAGAAATCTATTTTTTTAATTACTATCAGCCTAACGGCCCAAAGTTACAGTTTTTCTATGGAAACTTGTCATTAAGCATCAACTGTCGAAGTTTAGTACCAATAGGTCAGTCTACTTACACTTTACTATCTGAGAGCGCCTTGATCTCGTGGACAAGTGTGTCGATGACGTCACAGGCATACTTGACGCGCGTGATGCCGTGCTCCACGAGAGCGGATAGGGGGGCGCCAGCCTCCGTCACTTCGCGCTTGCTCCATACGTATTCCTTGCTGGTTTTAAGCTGAAATTAGTTAGAAATTCACACATCAGTATTAGCAAATATCATACTCTAGCCCGTGTGGCACCTAGAGAAAACGTAGCCTGTGTCATTCTAGGTCACGAAATATACTTGTTCCAAATTAGGGTGCCTTATCAAAAGCGATTTCTTCCAGGCATCCATGGAATGGAAAGAGGTTAACTTATTTATTCACATCCATTTTGTTTAGAAAGTGCTAAGCCGCTGGACGAAACTGGACGGCAAAAGCTTAAAATAGAGCAACTTGGAGGAGGCATATACCCGAAAGGAGCCTTAACTAAATCTAGCCTTATAAAATTGATGATTTATTTATATCATAAGAAACTACAATATTTAGTCAAGGAAATAAAAAGTTGAATTATTAATCCTCTTTATTTATTTAAAATCTCAGGCTTATGCCTATGGCTTTTACAGGCAATAGTTGAGCCGTAGCTAATAGGTACTAAGAGGCCTTTTTGTACAATACAATATATAAAAAAACTTTTTTTTTTGATGATGATTCTATTGAAAATATTGGGTATTATATATTTTATAATATATACAATGATGGGCTATTGCAGGAGTTTTGCTGGGCTATATAGGATGAAACCTGCTAATTCTGACTAAAATTCAAATCAAATCATAGGCAGTTGATGAATTGACGTCCACTAAACGGTCCCCATTAGTGCCTACAACAATAGGCAGCGTAGAGGCAACAATTTTATGAACCGCTAAAGGGTGTCGAGAGGTGTGCTGCAGTTTCACTAAACAAACTACTCCAGGCATTATGCCTTTAACATTTCCACCCTTAGAGTATAGGTTCCGCTTAAGCCGAGGGTCAGGGGTCTCTGTCGATACCAAGGAGTAATGGGGCTCCGCAGTGTCGCCACGTACCGAACACTAGCCGCAAGTGCGACCTGCGGGATTATTATTCAGGCTTACGCCTGGAAAATTGTTATTATTATATTACTTATGTTAAGTACCTCTGTGTTTCTCAACAGTGCCTGGTTCTGAGTCTTGAAATGCAGCAGCCAGGCAGCGGCATCTAGCGGCAGGTCCACAAAGCCTTCGCGCGTCGTGGAGTTGGACATCTCCTTGTGTCTCTGCACGCGTCTCAGCCACTCTGACACTGGAATTTACTTGGTTTTCATGATGCTGATGAAGTTTGTAATTCAACTCAAGGACTAACTGCACTTGTCTGTGCTAACTTATTTGTGCCCTTAACCAGTAAAGCTTGCATATTTAAGGGTGTTAGGCATATCCTAGTTGGATGTGGCCTAAGAGGTAATGCAATTGTTATAGCTAACATTAGTCTGCCATTTGTTTGTTTCACCACTTTTAATCCATAATAAAAAAAATGTGTAGTGTTTGTAATATGTATTGCCAAATAGAATGGCAACTAAATAAAAAGAAGATAAAACCGCCATGGCAACTTAGTTACACAACCAGTTTACTACCCGGATTTACTCAGGGTATATTTAAATTTAAATGAAATCTCAAACTATATTTATTTTTAAGTTTTTTGTGTCTTTTTAGACAACAGGTAGTTTAACTTAGTTGCCATGCGGCCAAAGCAGATAAAACATACCCCAGGGTATGTGAATTATCAGGTATCCTTCCTCATGTGCGAAGTGAAGTAGATGTGCCATTGTGATTGATTTACCTGCACCTTTCTCACCATCTATATATTTGTTCAGGAAATAAAGAAACTAGTTGAGATTTTGAAGGTCAACATGCAGTAGACTAGAAAATGATGGGAATTTTTCATTCTTATAATCCTCCTTCAAAGGATCAATGCCTTGTTTAATTTGTAAAAAATAAATCATGTACTGCAGAACTACAAATTAATTGGAAAAGACTGCATTACAATGCTGTTTCCAGGATAAAAAGGTAATGGACTAACAAACAGAAACAAATTCTTAAGGCAAATGCATTATAGGGGGTTCCTGTTGTCCCAGTTTAAAACACACACATCCACCGGTATTGTAGTAGTTTCACAGAAAAGGATACACAACACATATTTAATGACAGGCTTGTCCATATCAGTATGCTTGATGCAGTTGATAATATCTAAAGCAGGCTGGCGGACCATGATGGTTGTCTCTGTGAAGGTTTTGGCCTGTTTTGAGAAACTCCTCGGGAATCCACCATGGGCAAAGAGCTGCTTACAAGTCTCTGGTTTTATAGTGTAGAAAAGACCAACTTGGTTTTCATTGTGTTGTGCCTGAAAATGTTAAAGGTTATGTCTTTCATTTTATCACTTCAAATAAACCAGGATTATTTAGAAACTTCCACAAGCACCAGTTTACACAACTGGTCTCTAAAGCATTTATCTCTATACTTAGCCGTCAATAGTCACTAAGTCGTGGGTTTTAGGAGTATTTACGAATTTAAATTATTTATTCAAATAATAGTAAATGTTTGATGGTTTACTCACGGGAGAACTTTCTGTAGTTCTAAAAGTTGTGGCTTGTGAATAACGCCGGCATATTTGACGCCAATTACGAGACAGCATTGTGTTAGAATTCAATATTGTGTAATAGAAATAAAATTTATTCTAGAAATCACAACATAAACATAACCTGAAAAATTTACAAATGCAAGACATGAAATAACTGTCAATGTCAATCGTGTTAAAAAAAACTCCGCGTTTATGAAATTACCTAGCCTAGGGTGAATCGTGCCATTCTAGAGTACATGTGTCAATGGTGGTTGCCATTTTGAACTTGTTTTGCTAATCTCTTTTCCAGTTATAGCTTGAATCAGAATTTATACTTTTTTGTAATAAAACGGTTACTTTCAAAATTGAATTCCGCACGAACATTGGTTCGATCAGATAATAGACTTTTTGAGTCTCTTCACCGCTTATGTGATTAAGAGGATCAATTGTATCTCGTGACTCTAAGCTTACCTACCTATATGCCTGAACTACCAAGTTATTGGTTTAGTTAAGCCGGAGGTAAGGATAGAGGTATCAGAGGTACGTGTAAAAGCAAACTATGAGGCCGGTCAAGTACGTGCGCTTTAATTGAGCGCCAGTTGAAGACTGTCCGCCAAACATGAGTGAGCACAGTTTTAATATTTAGAGTTACACTAGTACTTAATCTATGGTGCGATGTGTGAGCGTAACCCTAGACTCATCTTATTTTTTTATGTCTAATATGAAGGTATTTAAAAACAAAAAAAAATATTGATGTAGTATATTGGTCATGTAGTTCCTATAACAATAATATCTGTGCCATAACACAAGGCAAGGCACAAGCTCTGCTTACTTTGGGGCTAGATCATGCTGTGTGAAAATGTACAGCATTATCTATTATCATTATATTCTTGACCCCACACTTGCATTCCCAGTGTCGTGGGTATCAGGGTCTAGGAGTATCATAGTACCACAACACCCAGACCTGGAACAAATATCAGCAACATGCAAAAATTTGTACCGCTGCGGAAATTGAACCTCCTGCGTTGGCTTCTTGCCCGCCGCGCCACCGAATTCGACAATAACGACCTCGATAATTGTCAATACGAATTTTGATTTGCGCCAATATTTAAAAAAAATCGGACAAGTACGAGACTGACTCGCGCACCGAGGTTTCCGTACTACCTTGTATGTTCACCAAAATTGCATTAATCAGGTTCATAAACTATGAAAGCACCAGAAATTGTTCTAACGAGAAGATAAGTCGGATAGTAAGACAAACTTAACTTTGTAGTTGTCAATATTTTCGCCCATACATCGATATACGTTGCCATAACTGCAAATGTAAGTTTGTAATAGCAAAAAAATATTTTTAATGAATGAGTCGAAACTTAGCTGATCTATATAAAGACAGTGATGTAAGTTCCTCTATAAGTGTGTCAGTGAGCATGCTACATCATGAAAGGAAGACAAGTAGGTACTTTTAATATTGAAGTTAGGAATAATTCCTATCCAATAACATGGTATCTTCATTATGTGTTTTCTCTCACTGTACATAATTATTAATAATTTCAGTCAGTAAGATTTGAAGTACAAAGGAATTAGAAGAAAATCAATAACTATTAGGTTTTTGTGAAAATGCATATTTTATTGAGTCTATTAAGATTTGTTCTGCATTCTTTTCTTCTTGAAAAGACTTGTAGGTCTGACATCTGTCTCTATCCTGCTTCGGTTATAAACTGGGTTCTCTGTGACATCTTTGACCACAATTGTCTCTTTCACTGGATACACTAGAATTGCTGAACCATCATCAGTTGCATTACTTTTAACTTGTTTTGGTAAATCTTCTTCAGTAAAATCAGTACCATACTTTGACTTCTTGAGAATTGATGTTGGTTTGCTGTTGAAAAGATTTGAGTGTGCAGCATAAATATCACTTGGCTTGGAAATTCCCTTATCCGGATCATATGGTTCATTGTCTGGTTCTATATCACTATGCTTAAATATTATATCTACAGTTTCACTAATATCTTCAACATTATCTGCAAAAGAAATGCTTTTCTTCAATTTAGGTGGAGATGTTTTACTAGATTTTTTTTCATCATCTTCATCATCTGAATCTACATCCTCTGTTACCAGAATATCATCTAATCTGTCCATTTCATCTTCAAGTTCATCAAGTTGCTCCATTTCATCAAGCCTGGAGACCAAATCTTTTTCTGTTTTACTTGGTTGTCTGTCCCTATTTTTTAGTTCTAGCAGTTTATCTTCTAGAAGATTCTGTTTATCAAGAACTTGTTGCAGTAAACCTAACTTGGACTGAATGTTCTTATTTGCTTCTGTTTTGTCTGTTAGATAATTTATTTTTTCATCTAACACAGACTTCTTTTCATTAGTTTGAGGCAACTTTTCACTACTAATCTCATTATCACTTTTTTTTTCTTCCCTGTATGAATTTATTAGCACCTGTTCTTCACTAACTAAGAAGGAATTTTCTTTCCTTTTATCACTAATTTCATTGTAGTTCTCTAACATTTCATTTTCTAAGTCCTCCTCAATTTCAAGTTCATCCAGTCTATTCCATAGTTCTTCATCAGTGATTTCTACTTTTGTTTTTTCTTCTGTTGCTTTCCCTTGCTTGTATTTTCTAACATTTTCTCTGTGTTTTTGTCTCCATGCTTTATCCTCTTCTTCTGTAAAGACCTCAACAATTTCATGGCCTCCTTTATCAAATACATTTAATTGGGTAAATGAAAGCTGTTTTTCTAGGTACTCCTTTTCTTTTCTGAATGATTCCACTTTTGATTCAGCATCTAAAATACACAGATATTGTGGATAGTTCTTATCAAAAGATTAAGATCATCAATAGCCTGTAGAAGTCCACCGCTAGACATAAATGTTACAAAAAAGAGTGTCATAAACAATTTTAAGCCATCTCCGACCTAATTTTGACCGCAGATTCAATTCCAGCAGCTGGACAAATATTTGTATGATCTGCAGATATGTCTCAGATCTGAGTGTTTTCTATGTATAATATGTATTTAAAAAAAAACAAGCTCTGCTTACTTTGGGGCTAGATGATGCTGTGTTAAAAATGTCCAACATATATTTTTGATTTTTCTTCATCCAACAAGCTTAATGATGTCAACGGTCTAGCAGGTGAGGGGCCTCTTTCTACACAGCGACGCCCGATTCATCATCTCCATTCGTAAACCTTATTCCCTAGTGATTGTCAGTTCTGCAAGTTAAGTGGCTTACCTATTAAGTCCATAAGTTTTTAATTGTTTACCTTTTATCCTGTGTTGTCTCAGTACTTCCGCCTGAGTCAATGAACATTTAACGAAATAGTCAGCTCCCAGAGCAACAGTGACTTCGTTTGTATGCTTCAGTTCTCCTCTAAAGAATATTCTACTTCCGATAGGCACCAGGGTAGGAACTTTCAATTTATCGGCATAGACTTTGAAATCTAATGCCCTAAGATTTTGTAGATAGTTCTCCCAGAAGCAGAGATTCTTATCATTGTCTGCCACACTCTGAAACCGTAAAATTATTTTCACAAAGTTGAGAAGAGAACCGAATATAAATATGTTGTATATGGTCTAGAAACTAGATTACTTTTTGATTTATGGTATTGATGAAACTCATGGTGTACTGTGATGCGGGTTGATTTACAGGAAAGTTATTTATTTATTGCTAAAAATATTTAATCTTTCACAATTTTAGTTCTAAACAAACATTATAAAGTAACCTCAAAGACCACAAACACTATCAATCAACCACCAGTCAGAGAGTTGCCAACTGCTACCTTTAGCTAGATACCTTGCAAAAAATTGATATTGAAATAGATTGCCCGATTTTGATACCCAAAAAAGTTCCTAGAAGAAGTTAAATGTTTCATAGTAGATAACAATAAAATGGAAAATTATGACAATAATTGTTTTATTAAAATCTAAATCAAAGTAACAAATAGTTGAAGATGTTCAGGTTGAGGTTCAGTGTTATTCATTGATTTCGAGTAATTTTGCAACAGAATGTATTTATTTTGGGTTCCGTTTTTACCTCAAAGGAAAAAAACGGGTCCCTTATAGGATCACATTGTTGTCCATCTATATGTTTGTCTGTCAAGATCTTTTTCCTCAAAAACGCGTGGAGGTATTAAGTTGAATTTCAAGTCAAATACGTGGGTCTAAAAACTCAAGCTTGAAAGTCAACACTATAAAAAATACGGCAATTTATGCTACACATTTCTATACTCGAAAATAAATCAAAACAATCGGTTGACCTAGAATCATGAAATTTGGCAAGAAGCAAGGTTACTTTGTAAAAGTAGAAACACATATTTTTTTTGCGAATACATCTTATATTTGCAGATGGTGAATAATAATTGGCAGTGATGTATATTTATGTTTTTTTTTCAGCTACAAACTTAAAATTGCCTTTCAATCCAACTTATCTTTTCGTTAGTTAAAGCAATGTTTGGTGCCTATAGAGTCTATGAACTTGATTAATGTTAATTATTTTAGTAAACATACAAGCTTATACGGAATCCTCGGTGCGCGACTCAGACTCGCAATTGGCCGGGTTTTTTTAAGTACCTACCTATATACATCTTTAGGTTAAATTCAATACCTAGCAGCATTTACCTCTTTTCCTGAGGCAGTCTCTGACGAAGTATAAAGTAATGATGTCATGTGAAAAGTTGCAATGCTACCTTTAGTTAGCTAAAATATTATGAAACATGTAGCTATTTTTTTTAGCTACATGTTTTATTATATTTTAACTGCCTTACACCAAAAAATAGATTAATCTAGCTAAGATTGTAGATGCAAACGAATGCCTAACATAATATTTGGAGACACAACATAGAATACATAGATAGATAGATAGATAGACGACTCTTTTTAATATTGTATGTAGGTACTCCCATAATATGTTGCTTACAAATTCAAACAGAGAATTACAAGCTAATCACGAAAAAAAAAATACAAGTACAAAGGGGGGTCTTATCACTTATAGCGATCTCTTCCAGTCAACCTTGGTTACATAAGTATTTTACAACCAGTCATTTTGTAGTCTGTCTTTGTACAGCCTTGGAAATCACAGCCTGTTAGTCCGTGCCACTGTTTGGATGGGTGTTTGCTTTCTATGGTCGTATAACATGGGTCGTATAGGGACCGTATATCACGACGACGCGTCGTGTAGGGAATGTAAATTTTGTTTTCTTCAGTTGAATTTGTGATGACTCATATCAGAACGAGACATTTCATGTCCATTTTGACAGGTTTCATAATTTAAGGAGGATTCTGAGCTTAACGACCTTATTAAATTATGTTTCAGATTGTTTAACAGAACTGACTTCCATGTCGTCATAAGTATAATAATAATACAGTGTTTCCTATAAGTCAGAGCCGTCAAGAAAGCAAAAATTCACATCAGCTCGCCCCACACACACTATATTACTGGTGATGAGGCGGAAATCGGGGAGGTATCACTCCGTACTTAAGTGACCTCAAAACAGTGGCTTTGAATATTAACAGCCTGTATGATATAAGAACAATTACAAGAAGGAATGCACAGCAAGTATTGACCACTGGCTGTGCATTCCTGGCTGTGTAAAGGAAATATTTCAAACCGAAACTGGTTTGAAATACTTTGTTTATTTTCGACGGTCATTCATTGCCAGGCCGTGCATTCCTAGGTTGAACAAAAAAGTGGCCTTGTGGCTGTCATCATGACGTGTTCTTGTGCATGTCATTGTACCCTAAAGTCAGTGTCAAAATATACTAAACCTGTACCCAGCTGTATTTACTGATTACGTACGAGTTTTGTTGCTTTTTGATAAGTACGTTCAGATTCTGCGTTCGGAAGTGATAGCGATTAAACCGGTCGGAGAGTTTATTGTGGTATTTCATTTATTTTTCCTTATTTTTTGTAATTATTCCTTACAATTTGATTAATATTAGTATAGTGTAGTTGTATGTAATATTGTAAAGAATAATCTAATTTTTATTATTTGTCTGTGTCCCTCAATCCGTGTTTGAGGTTCGTTTAACCTCAAACATGGATTGCGATCTGCCGGTTCTGCCGGCACCCCCCGACCCCCCCGATCCTATAATCCTTGATGAGGCTCCTACTGTAGCTGGTACAAAACGTAGACTGGAGTCAGTCGATCAATCTGCTGCTAAGAAAATTACAATGTTCCCTGATTTAGCCGTTGCGTCTATTCAAACAATATACACTCACCCTTCTGTGGTTGTTGGTGCTATTCAAGCATACTCAACATTGGACAAGGGCCCGTATGTGGTCCACGTTTCCCGTACAGAAGCTGAACCATCCGCTGGTACTACAATTAGACCCATTAAGTTTGGGCAATTCCTCACAACTCATAAATTTGCTAACATTTGTGCAGATGGCGTCAAAAAAGTTGGTCGAAATAAAATCTCTGTAGAATTCCTGACTGCTGATGATGCTAACAAATTTATTATTTCTCCAGTACTGACGATGTGTAAGTATACAGCGTCCATTCCTACTTACAATGTTACCAGAATGGGACTAGTGAGACAGGTCCCCACGGACATTTCTATGGATGAATTCGCCAAGGAATTAGTTATCCCTTCTGGATGTGGAATAGTCATCAAAGCTCGTCGCCTTAATAGGAAAAATGTAGAAGAAGGCAAGGTCACCTGGGTTCCTACTCAGACTGTTGTGGTCACATTCCAAGGTCAATCCCTTCCAACCAAAGTATTTCTGTACTATACTTCTCTTCCAGTTGAATTATATCAATACCCCACCATTCAATGCCATACCTGTTGCAGGTATGGTCATACTAAAGCGCAGTGTAGGTCCAAGCCTAGATGCTTCCGCTGTTCCCAGGAGCATTCAGGAGATAGTTGTGAGGTATTAGAGGCTAAAGCCTCGTGCTTGCACTGCTCAGGACGGCACTTTGCCACTAGCAAATGCTGCCCGGAGCAAGATAGACAAAGATCAATCAAAGCAGTTATGTCCCAAAAAAGTATATCTTATGAAGAAGCCTGCTCTCAATTTCCACTAGTAACCCGCTCATATTCAGAGGTTGCCCAGGAATTATTTTCCCAGCCGATCCCTTCCCGAATCTCGCAAAAACATGTACCTACAATGTCTTCTCAGTCCCAGGCAACTCGATCTTATGCCAAGACTGTATACGCCACTCCCCGCCCCAGAGCCCCACTTGGCAAGTCTTATGATAAGGCTGCCCACCGTGAAATAGTTGATGACCCTTCATCGATGATGCCTAATGGTTGCGCTCTTGGCAACATTCATTCAGGATCATCTCCTCAAAATGAAAACATGCTTGAAATTCTAATATCTTTAATAATAAACATTATTTCAATGAACCCTCATCCTCTACCGTCCAACGTTGCCTCAAAACTATCTCAATTAGTCGCATATTCTGGTCATCATAATGGATCCAGTGTCCGTTCTTCAGTGGAACTGCCAGAGCGTACGCGCGAAAAATAATGAACTTGTCCACCTAATATCTAAATTCCGCCCGTCGGTCATTGCCGTCTCGGAAACATGGTTGAAGCCTGGAACCCGATTCCGGATTTCTGGCTACTCATGTCTCCGAGACGACAGGGCTGACGGGCATGCTGGTAGCGCCTTATTTATAAGGCGTTCACTTCCTTTTTCTCAAATTCCCCTCCCTTCTCTTCCACCTGGTATCAACGTTGTTGGTATCAGGTTCTTAAATATTTCTTTTATATCTGTTTATATTCCTCATCCTAATTCTACCTTAATCCCTGATTTACTTTTACTCTTATCTTCTATCCCTCAGCCTATGGTTCTCATGGGTGATTTTAATGGCCATAACACAGTGTGGGGTCATAACCACTCAGATCTTTTTGGCCTTTCCCTCTTTGAAATCTTTGATGATTCAAATCTATGTTTGCTCAATGATGGCTCACCCACCCGTAGGGCTCTGCCTTCCCAAAACCCGAAAAGTGCTGTTGATCTCACTCTATGTTCTTCTTCTCTTTTTCCCTTTATTTCATGGAAAATCCTACCACTCACATATGGTAGTGACCACTTTCCTATCGTAATTTCCTTATATCTTCAAAATAATGTAACCCCATTCTGTAACCCCTGCCCTGCCCTAAAATACAGACTTTCTGAAGCTGATTGGTCTTTATATTCATCATCACTTGACCTCAAACTAGATTCTTGTATACTTCCTGTTGATAGTTCCCCCCTTTCATTTTATAATTCATTCATAGAAAGTATTATCTCATGTGCTGATCTTCACATACCTCTTAAGAAACCTTCTAGAGATTTTAGAATATCTACTCCTTGGTGGGATTCGGAGTGTACCAAAGCGGTCTCGGAACGAAAAATAGCTGAAAGGATGTATAATGATTGTATGACCTTAGAAAATTTCCTAAAATATCAAATAGCTTCTGCTAAATTCAGAAGATTGGTATCCAAAAAGAAAAAGCTTGGATGGATTGGATTTTGCGAGAACTTATCTCCTAGAACTCCTTCATCTCTTGTCTGGAAACAGATAAGGCGATTTCGAGGATCATGTAATATAGAAAATATTTCAGCCAACGATCCTTCATCGTGGTTAGAGGCCTTTTCGGATAAACTTGCTCCCCCTTCAGTCCCATCTTTATCTTCAATCCCTTCGATTCCTTCTGCTCTTCCTTCTCATAATTGCTTTGATGGCCCTTTTTCTTTCAATGAACTGTCTCTTGTGCTCAGTGGACTGACTGACTCTTCGCCTGGCATAGATGGTATTCCATATTCTTTCCTTACTAAGTCTTCTGAAAAAGCTAAATGTATGTACTTATCCCTTATAAACTCTTTTTTCGAGAATGGTATTGTACCTGAACAATGGAAAACTCAAATCATCATCCCAATCCTAAAACCCGGTAAAGATCCCTCAGATCCAGGTAGTCGAAGACCAATAGCGTTGTCTTCTGTTATGGCAAAAATCATGGAACACCTAATTAAAAATCGTCTTGAGTGGTTAGCTGAAAATGGTTCTATCCTTGCTAAATCCCAATTTGGGTTTAGAAAGGGTATTAGTACCATGGATAGTCTTAGCCTTTTGACAACGGATATTTATATTGCTTTCAAGGAAAAAAAATATTTAGTTGGAGTTTTTCTTGACATAGCGTCTGCTTATGATAACGTTCTGCTTCCGGTTCTCAGGAGTAAGCTCGTTCATTTGAGAATTCCTGAGAAGCTGGTCCGTTTCATCTGCAATTTATTAATGCAAAGATCTGTTGTTATTAAGTCAAATAACAGTCTCCTTTCTCCTAGGACAGTCTGGAAAGGTTTACCTCAGGGATCTGTCTTAAGCCCATTACTCTACAGTCTATACACTAGCGATCTTGAGCAATCTGTAGTCTCTTTCTGTGAAGTTTTACAATATGCCGATGACCTAGTACTCTATGTCTCCTCATCTTCATTAGAAGAGGCAAGTAATCGACTTAACTCGGCAGTGTCATATTTAGGCGACTGGCTTGTTGAACATGGATTATCACTTTCTGTTTCCAAAAGTTCCATTGTAATTTTCTCAAAAAAAAGAATAATCCCATGTATTGAAATATATATCGACCAAGAAATCATTCCTCAGACTAATAGTGTTAAGTTTCTGGGTTTAACATTGGACTCGAGAATGACGGGTTTTCCTCATTTTGTATTACTTGCTCAGAAGTGTGAAAAAAATATAAATATTCTTCGTTCTCTTTCGGGTGTATGGTGGGGGTCCCACCCATATACCCAAAAACTTATATACAACGCCATAATCAGAAGTCACTTTGACTATGGATCTTTCCTCCTAAATATTTGCAATAAATCTTGTCTGGATAAAATTGATAAACTTCATTCAAAATGTTTGCGCATCATCCATGGGGCTATGAAATCATCGCCCATTAATGCTTTGCAAGTTGAGTGTGGTGAAGCCCCTTTAAATTTGCGTAGGCAGTTTCTTTCTGATAGGTTCTTCTTTAAATTAATCCAGAACTCTAATCATCCCCTTCTTCCTAAATTAAATCTTCTTCTAGATTTGTTTCGTAGCTCTGATAAAATTCCATGTATTCTTCATAGTCTTAAGAAATTTTCTCAACTTCCAAACCCTGTTATTCAGTTTCCCTCTTATCCACTTTACCTCACTCCTTATGACGCTTTAGTTTATCAACCCAATATTATTTTAGACTTTGGTATAGACAAGGAGTCCACTAATGCTCGTCAAGTTCTTAACGAGCAGATAGACTCCCTACGTAATGGTTGGCATACATTATTCACAGATGCATCTAAACTATCCGAGAAAGATGTTGTTGGTGTAGCGGTATGGATTCCCCTTACAAAAATTTGTCTCAGTTTTAAGTGTCCCTCGTCTACATCAGTATTCACTGGTGAAGCACTCGCCATCCTTGAAGCTATCGTTTTTATAAAATCCTATAACTTAAATAATTCTATCATCTTTTCTGACTCTAAAAGTTGTCTTCAATCTATCCTATCTAATCCTTTCCGATCTGCATCTCGCTTCCCATCAATTCTTAAAATTAAACATTCCCTCTTTGAATGTCACAAGCTTGGCATCAACATAACTCTAGCATGGATCCCAGGACATTCTGGGATTCCTGGAAATGAGACAGCAGATTCTTGTGCAAAAGCGGCTGCCCAGATAGGCTCTCTTGAGCATTTCAAAACTTACTCTCACGACTTGTGCCTGATGCCTAAATCACACCTAAATGAATCTTGGTCGAATTTGTGGAATTCCTCGAAAGTTATTAAAGGAAAATATTATGCTGACATTCAGCCAGATATTCCAAATATTCCCTGGTATTTTAAATTCCGTAAGGCTAATAAAATCACCACTTCGACCATTTGTCGTCTCAGATTAGGCCACGCTTGTACTCCGGTATTTCTGGCCAAACTTAGGATTAAGGACCACTCGATGTGTGAATGTGGCCTGGATGAAGGAAACGTGGATCACATATTCTTCAGCTGTCCCAAACTTCGATGTTCCCTATATGATATTCTTCCTACTGATGTCCCTCGTCCTACATCTTTCAAATGTCTTTTATCTTTTACTTTCTCCCCTTTAATTAATTTTATTCTTTGTAAATTTATAAATATGAATAACATAAAATTGTAAAATATATCTACCTACAAAATAAGTTTCTCTTTTAATTTGTACATAGTTTTTTGCCTTTATGTAATATACTAAATTATTGTAAAATCATCTTGTAAGGTAAAAAATCTTGCTGATTCTCTCATTATTTTACCGGTCATATTTTTTGTAACCTCAAATCTCCAAAAGTTTATGACACTATGATGAAACGGACATTGGCAGAATTGTGACAAATGTCAAGTTGCAAAAGCCATAAATTAAGAAGAAAGAAAAAAAGAAAAGAAAGAAAAGATAAGTACGTACGTACGTATTTCGATTATAAATATTGCACATCATAATTAATTTTTCCATGTTTTTCTGGAGACTTAAGTGAATTTTCACCATGGATCCATCCAAAGCTATTTTACATGAATTGTACGTGTACTGTGAGTGGAATCCAGAACCGGAATACATTGTAAGTTATCCAACATATTTCTCATGTTTTTGCATAAAAAACCGCAGTTTCTTTAAATTAGTTATTCTAATTTTGTTTCAAAGGTATTGCTTGTATTTGCTTTAGGTTTTCATTCAGATAAATATAGCTGCACTTATATTTTTCAGCAAAAATCTGATGGTCTCTTACCAGAAAAAATAACATATTTAAAACGATGGTTCAAGCATTTGGGCCCTAAGAAAACCTTGTTCGACAGCATTACTGCGTAAGTAATTGATTCCACTTGTTCTTTACAATTCGAGATTATATACATTATTAAAAAAAAAAAACCAATTAATCAATGGTGGTCCTAGGCCTACTTGATTTGTGGCATCATTCACAAGCAATGAAGTTGTTGTAAAGTTTCTCAAAGTCTAGTCAAAGTCAAAGTCAAAATTCATTTATTCATTAAAATCACAAGGATCACTTTGAATCAACTGCCTGTTCTTCCGTGACCAAGCCAGGAAAGAAAGGCAAGAAAACAAGGCTGGTTATTCTTTTTAATTATCCTATTACAAAACAATGAGTTGGAGCATTTTCAATCCCAAGAGTTTTTATCATCTATTTATTCAGATATTTTATAGTTTGCCTTTTTTAAAGTTGTTTGTTATAAAAGCGTACACCTTGCCCTTTAAACTATTTACTAACTTGGTTTTGAAACTGTAAACCAAGGAAAAAGTTATGATAATATATTTTTAATTCTTTTTCCTATTAAGTATCAAAAAATCTATTAGAATTGATTTTTTGATACTTAATAATAAAAATATACAGTCAGTTTTTGTTTCATTCTTCCATCTGTCTACTCTTTCTGAACTGAAATACATAAGAAACAACATTAATTCAATAAAATATTAAATCCTAGTGTAAAAAATCCCCCTCCCCCCCACCATTTATTGACTTCAATATCAAAAAAAGTTGCCTAATTTGATAAATAAATTAGTTTTAGAAATTACGATTAATGTATAAAATCTCATACTTATTCATAATAAATGTTTGGTGGTGAACTACTAAACCAGAAAACCAGGAACAAGGTGTTTCACGCTACTGAGTTTTGCTTTAAACATAGGTAAGAACAGTTTCAGAAGACATTTATATGAAAACGAGATAAAAAGGCATATCCATATCAAGATTTTGTAGTGAATATGACATCATATGGTACTTAAAAACTCTACCTATTCCGACCCCTGGTCATAAATGTAACTAAAAGAAACAAAACACAGTTCAGCTTAATAACTGTTTAAAATCTTCATAAGTAAGGGGATTACTGTTCTGCAGGCACAAGGAACGCCAACAGAAATGGCAAATAGCTCTCGGAGATGAAGGCAAAGTTATTGCAGTGCTGACTGACACTATTCTTGAGTTCAGAACTAAGAGGTCTGACTATTCCACTATTGCTGCAAGGACTACTGGTAAAACAATGTATATCTTAAAGTATAAGACATTTTTAGGAATTTCTGACTATAATCACAACTATCATATTTTAAGCATCACTGACTTATAAACTACTAGCCTATGCCCACGGTTTTACCCGCGTGGTACCTGATGTATAAGCTGTATTACTGTAAAGTTTTATCAAAATCCATTCAGTAGTTTTTGCGTGAAAGAGTAACAAACAAACATAATACAAAAGTTTGTGAGGATACCATCCTCACAAACTTTTGTTGTGTTTATAATAGTATTAGGATTGGATTTGAATGAAAAACTCAATATTAAAAATATATTTCTTGTAAGACAAGTCTTTGCAAATGCTCTAAGTCGGTTTTCTACTAGAGTTAATTGTATTCTTGCAGTGACTAGAGATCCATATCCTCAATGGAGAATGATGGAGTGGAGTCCTGACTGTGCTTTTCTGGTGCTGGCTTACGGCATTGGAAATGTCGAGTTCTATGATTTATCTGCATCAAAACTGTTCAACATTGAGTATGTAAGTAAAAGTACTCTTTTTTATATAAATTGAAACTCTATCTTTTCTTGGCTTTAATTTTTTGTGTTTCAGATACAATATAGTATACGGATTAATCCAGAAATTTTTAGTTGTGTAATTTAAAATATTTATATTTTCTAATCTCGGAAGTTGGTTGATGGAGTTGGTTTTCATGGTACCCTTTGGTGGCCTAAGTCCAGCAATGGAGATCTATAGGATGGCGATCATACAGGGTGTCCCAGCTATCCCAAAAAAAAATGTTTCTGCCAGGAAAGAAAACAAGTTTTCCTAAAAAAAGTGCACTTATGAGGCCAGCGGAGGATGAATAGCCCATACAAAAGTAATACTAAAATTATTTGTAATTGGACCTTATTTCCACCATATTATGCTATTATTTGCATTCGAATAGTATTTATCTAGGTACCTAGATATATATTTTTTCAAAATACTTACCCAAAATGAAATGTAAACGATTCGCATTTTGCATATTTTTACGTAATACATGACATGTATTATTATTGTGTTACTTATTTGTTTAGTATTAAAAAAAACAATATCTTATGTATTGTTTGATAAGGTACATAGCTTGTATTGTCTAGTTACAAAATAACAACACGATGTGAAAAATACAACTAGTTTTCATTTTTATCATCATTTTTGGTATTATGGAACACCACCAAATTTATAACAAATTCTGAACGGCTAATATTGCTATCGCGTAAGCAAGCACGGGCGGGCCTGCATCAGCCAAAAAGAGATATTCGATATTCGGGTCGATTTTTGGACGCGCCTCGAATTGAAGTTGCGAGCTTCGTTCGCCTCATCCTTAAAATAATTTCTTGTGACTACTGAAGAATTATTCAAAAACGTATCGTGAATATATTTACAGGAATGCTCAAGGCCCGGTGGTCTTGAATGCAATGACATGGCTCATGCAATTGCTGATATTATATTCCTCCCTACAACATCAAAAAGTACCGAAATTAAGTGGTAAGTCATTGCAAGACATTTGTAGTACACACAAAAGTATTCTCATCTACAAGGATATGTGTTATGTCTTACTGAATGTTATATCTTAAATTTTACCATGCTTTCCCATATTAAGTTATTTCTCAATTTCTATTAACTTTACAGGAGCTGGGAAGTTTGGCTAGTGGGTTACGATGGCAGTGTGCGAGCGTATATGATCTCTCTAACGGAAGGCTGTGCCTTCCACCATAAATTCAAGTTCAAAGGAGGGCTCAGTGCGGTTGCATACAGTCATTTGCAAAATACTTTGTACGTCGCGAAACTGCCGTACCCTTCGGCCACTGTAAGTGATCTGCAAATATTTGTCTCGGGTCTGGATGTTTTCTATGTATAAAATGTATGTATAATAGGTTGGGGAAAAAGTTTCTTCGCATTTTTTAAGAAAATTCAAAACATTTTTTAATATAGTTTATTTACATTTAACTAAAGTATGTAGGTACCATTTTGTTCGATAACTTTTTGCCATTTTGTAGGCAGGGACATGATCCCATTGCTATAAAAACTTTGGGGCTTCTGTTCAAAATACCGCGACAAGTGGTTTTGGCAGTCCTCTCGTGATGTTAACCTGACACTGCCTAAAGAATTCTGAAGAGACCGAAACAGGTGGAAATCTGAAGGTGCAAGGTCAGGACTATACGGCGGATGCATTAACACATCCCAGCCAAACTCTCTTAATTTTTGCTGAGTGGCTAAAGATGTGTGAGTTATCAGCTTCTTCAAAAATGGTTCGGTTTCATTACGTCGTAATAAAGAATCACAAATGAGAACACGGTTCATTAGGTTTCTTTCAGTGAGCTCGTGAGGTACCCAAATATCGAGCTTTTTTGTGTACCCAGTTTTTTTCAAATGCGCCAAAACTGTTTTGTGGTCAATTCCCAGTTCTTCAGCTACGTCGTAACTACTGATATGCCGATCTTGCTCCACTTTTTCAAAAATGGCATCCATTTTATCCGTAATAGGGCGACCAGAGCGACGTGCATCTTTGACATCAAAATTTCCGGATTGAAAACGCTTAAACCAAATTTGTGCTACTCTCACAGACACTGCACTAGGTCCATAAACATCGCAAATTTTTTTCGCGGCTTGCGTTGCATTTTACCTTTTTTGTAGTAAAATTTTAAAATGTATCGAATTTCTTCATTAGATTCACTCATCTTAACAGTACGAAAAACAAATAAAAATCACACATTTTCCTAATTTGAATTTGGAATTATCTTCTTTAAAATTTAAACTTTTAATGATACCAAAACCAGCCAGATACAAATAGTATAGCCAAAGAGATTTTATTACAAGTTCATACATACAATAATGCGAAAAGACTTTTTCCCCAACCTAATATACCAAAAAAAGTAAAAAAGTAGTATATCAGTCACGTAGTTCCCATAATACAAGATCTTCTAAGTTTAGGATGACTCTGTGTAAAAAAAGCTGTTTAATTTAAAATGACACTTAAAATGTTGATTTTAAAATGACACTTAAACTAACCAATATGAATATGAAAATAAATGGAAGTCCAATATGAAATTTAGCTCCTCCTCTTTTTTTGAAGTCGGTTGAAAATCTTATAAAATTTTTATGGGACCTCTTCGGGATCATTCTTTATACAACAACAAAATAATCATCAAAATAGTTAACAATTGGCGAAGATATCAAGTTACAAACATAAAAAAAATACAACCAAATTGAGAACCTCCTTCTTTAAAGTCTGTTAACAAATGACACTATTTTGTTTTAGGATCCAGATGCAGCGTACAGTTTCGGTCTGACCGCGTGGCGTCTTCTGAACGAAGAGCCATATTTTAAGCTGTCTGTGGTTTCCGACAACATCATGACGCAAACCAATGACAAGTTCAAGGATTACATTCCGTTTAGATCTACTAAAAAGCTGGTGAGTTATTATAATCTAGGGTTCTAGGATTAAGCAATTTACTATTAAAAAAAACTTACCTTATGAATTATGGAACTTGGCATACAGGCACGCATAGACGCATAGATAGATAGAAAATTCTCTATTGCAATATTAATTATTATCGCGCATGCGCATCATGAAAACTCTGTCCGAGAGAGACGGACAGAGTTTTCATGATGCACATGCGGTGCGACGTCACGCCGCGTGCTTATTCACATACACAAGCGCAACGTGAAAATGTGTTGAACGTGCCAGCTTTAGTTAACCGACCTGTAGTTCATAACTGACGGAGAGGTAGACCACCCGCCCGATGGTCGAACGAAATCGTACGCGTGGCCCGGAATCTGTGGATGAGAATCGCAAGGGACCGAAAAAAATAGCGTTTTAAAGAGGAGGCCTATACCCAACAGTGATGATGATGATAATTAGTACATTAGCTAGATGATGATGATGATTAAACTTAATGCTAAAACGCATTCTCTTCCAGATAGCCCAGATATGTCGGTAGTGCATACAATGGATACGACAAAAATTATAATGAGTAATGTTTTTTTAACGTAAATACTTAAATGCGAACTAGTAATCCTAACAAAATAATAATCCTACTAATATTATAAATGGAAAATTTTGTGTGTGTTTGTGAATGTTTGTTACCAGGGTTTGAGAGAGTTTAGGTTCTGAAATAACACATAGGCTTATCTAATTTTCGCATCAGAATTTCTAAACGTTGTATCGAAAAAAAAAAACTTTGTTTCAATTCATTTAAAATTCGTTTATTAAGTAAATTATTAAGTAAATAATGAAACACACATGAATGTGAAACTACACATTTTTGGCAAAAAACATCTGAATCTTATATTGTTCTCCATTTGCGGCTCATCAATTTCCACGCGGGCTAAGCCGCGGGGCGCAGCTAGTATTTACATACTATGGGGGGATTTTTTAAAGATTTATTATTGTATTCAGGTGGTGATAATCGAAATGCAGCTATCACCGGACTCCAGCAAACTAGTCTGCCTTCACTCCAACGGTGATATCACAGTATGGCGGCTGCCAATACTGAAACTGCTTCACAAGTTCCCACTATCTTCACAACCAGGGCATGATCTGAGGAACCCGCTTGTTCAAGTAACGGAAACTAAGGAAGATCTGGCGCTGTTCCACGCGGCTGATGTCAACTGGTGGAGTAATGAGGTGATAACGCCATCTTTTCATATTAATAATAATTCTGGACAATTTTCACACAGCATCATCTACTTAAATACTTTCTTTTTGTAAAATTTTTTTAATACACCCAGACCCGAGACAAATATTTGCAGATCACACATACATTTGTCCCGCGGCGGGAATCGAACCCGCAACCTACGTCTCAGGCGGGCCTTCGCCCACTGCACCACAGGGGTCGTCGTTTCGAATTTAAATTGCAATTCTTACTTTGACGAAGAAGTTAGCTGCGACGCAAGAGATCGATCCCCGCTGCGGAAGAAATGTTTGCATGTTCTGCAGATATTATACATATACCCCACAAATATTATAATACTTATTATATACTAGTAGTCGAGGTTATTGCATCTACGGTTAAAGACGCTCTGGGTGTCTAGACAAATACCTCACGCTTTGTTTTCCTATCATGCTAACGCATAAATGTTCTGTCCGTAGGAGATCATCCTCTCCCGGTTCAGTGGCGCGGTGTCGGTGTGCAGCATCAGTGACCTGGTGAACCTGCTGTCGAACCGCGCGGAGTTCCTGCAGGGCGCGCCGCGGATCACGCGCGCGCACGACGCCGGCTTCCTCGCGCTCGAGTGCGAGGCCGCGGTGCTGCCCGCGCGACCCGGCGCCGGCGCCGGCGATGAGAGCGTGAGTCGATATTTGCACAATAAACCTTATAATCAAACATGGGACAGGATGGACGTAAATAAAATAAAAAGTAAAACAACCAAAAGATACATACATATTCCTGATTCCACAATAGGATTCCCTGTGTCGTGGGTATTAGACACTATGAGTACCGTGGTACCGTAACACCCAGACCCGGGACAAATATCTGTTATTTGTGATCTGATATTTGCAGATATTTGTTTCTGTTCGCAGCAGAATCGAAATCCGCCGGCTGCGCCATCGAGATCGTCCTCATAAGGCCAGGACAAAGAAAAACTGTTTCTCTATTCCAATAACTATCGGAAAATTTCACGTACCGTACTAGGTGAAGGCATCATAAAGTTAGGGACGTCTTCGGTGGCACAGCGGGCGAGTAGTCTGCGACGCAAGAGTGGATTCGATTCCCACGGCGGGACAAATGTTTGCATGTTCTACATATATTTTTTCCAGGTCCGGGTGATGTGGTATCGCGGTACTCGTAGTTCCCGATACCCACAACACTGAAAACAATTGTCGTGAACAATTGGGTCAGGACTGTGTATGTTTCTGTTGGCTGTTTAGTTTTTGATTTATTTTTTAAGTAAACTTCCTGATTTAGTAATTCCATAACATATTGCAGCCTCCTTCCCTAGCTGAAGGGTGGCGTTATCTTAAAGTCAAAACGATTACTAAACAACTGAGTTCGGTTACGACAATGAAATATCTAAGACAGACACACTGATACACTTCTATTTATCACAAACACACACACAAGCGCACACACCCCCTACACATTTTTTACATATAAAAATCATATTATTATGCTGAATCGAATAGAATGACATTTGAAATCATTTAAGATTTCGGCCTTGGAATAACCAATAGGCTACTTTTTATCCAGGCATCACGTGAGAAAAGCCTTGGGCAGATGCTAGTGTTCCCATAAAATATATATGTTTCTCACTGTCTAGATATTTGACACCATGCTCTTTTTTAGTGACGCCAACGTTTTATTTGTATGGAATAAGGTGACAATAACATTCACAGATGGAGGTGGTAAAAGTGGACGAGGAAGAAGACAGCGTGTTTGAGATGGTGAAGGAGATGCTGAAGACGGTGGCATACGCGATCACCGACATCGAGACGTTTCAGCCGAAGCCGCGGCGCATCACATGTATGTCGAGAGTGTACAGGCTGCTGGCGGTCAAAAGTACCACGCCGAGCGAGCTGTTTACCAGGAAGGTAAGTCGAGTCTCGAGTATGCACTTCCACACATTAACTCACACACCCGTCCATCCACACAAAAATATACAATTACGCTCACGTTATGGCATAAACATACAATTATACCTATTCATCTGCGAAAGTACACACCCGACCGCAAACACAATTACCTACCCATCCACACACATTTACCATGTGTAATTTATTATACACCCATTTATAACGAACGAGTTCATGAATATGACTCTGGAAAAATCATCATTTTAGGATGACAACGTGATTTGGTAAATAAATAAATAATGCTTTTTCACGCAAAAACTACTGAACGGATGTTGATGAAACGTTACAGTAACTTATACATCAGAACCAGAATAACACATCGGCTACTTTTTATCCGGATACCACGCGGGCGAAGCCGTCGGCAGAAGCTAGAGTGTTATAATATGGTTAAATAAATGAAATCTGAAATAATATAATAATAATGCATACAACTATGTACAAGTAGGTATATACAAAAAATACAGATGAAACAGCTAGCTATCTAAAGACCGTTGCAAACGATCTATAGATAGCTCAACTGATCCAGATCACTACCAGGCGGAAGCGTTCCCAAAATACTGGCCGCATTGCCACGCTGAATGGCAATGCTAATGCGTTGACCCAGATAAGAGCCAGCTCTCTTGTCACGCGTCGCTTCGACCAGTCGCCCTGAAATAATTTTGAAAACGCGAAGGGCCCCGGTTCCCCACGGACCCAGAGTCTCAACCCCAAAAGGCTCAAATAAGTAGGCTCTGTCGAGACTTCTATATTTGCGCCTCTTGAGATCCTCGGCCGAATCAGCCGCTGCACCGGCTCTAACTGAAGTCCCCGACAGATGAGATGGTGCTAGGGTATCTACGCATGTGGCGTCCCATACCAAAGGCCTTCCCTTCTCCCAAGGGACAAGAGTCATGCCGTCAGGCCGCTTACCATCGTCACGTAGTAGACCATTCGGTTCGAGAATAGCTGGAACGTTGACGCTGGTAAAAGCCCGGCGTATGATATCATTAAGGCTAGCGTGGCGAGAGATCCTACCGGCGGCTCTGGTACACGATAATCCGTGATGACCAAGCTGTTCGACCGCCGTACCGCACTGGCACTGATGAGGGGCACAGCACTGCGCACCCAACCGTAGACTAACTGCAACCCGGAATGTTAAAGGATCCATTAAAGTACCAGTATTGTTTGACGGAAGTGCTTGCAACCAAAGACCTGACTCCCATTTAGAAACGGCTAGGAGACGAGCACGATCCGTGGAGTTTGAGCACGTTTGTAACATACAATTCCGCGTCAGCTCGCACAGAGGCCCGTCCCATTGCCTTTGAGACGAAAGGGATTTAGGGGGAGCAGTATTGGGGCAAGCACTATGCCAAGCATTTCTAGCTTCGTCAAGATATGAAATTTTGATATTGTTACCAGGAAACGCCGAAAGAGAAGGAGTTAGAATTTTTTCAACCAAAGAACCAGTGCTGTAGACAGAAGACAAGAATGCTGCAAGGGCTACACTTGAAATTTTGCGAATACCTAAGCCTCCTAATTTGACAGGCAGAGAGGCCTGCGACCATGCCAAATCTATATTCAAAACCGACGAGAGGGTGTTCTTTATTATGCTGTCCAAGCCTTCCACCAGCTCGCTGTGTTTCCACAGTTGACAACATCTTAAAGCGTATGTAAATTTCGGGACAAAAAGGCAAAACTTGATAATTGTAAAAGCCATATGGGCATTAATTTTGAACAATCTGTCCGAACTTCGCACAAAATTTTGAGTTTTTTCTTCAATAAAGGCCGGAAAGGACTCGTCAAGAATTGGTGAACCCAGAAGACGAAGTGAACATTTATCTACCACGGTAATGTTAGAGGCTAAAGTGTTAAATTTATCAATAACGAAATTTCTATCTAAACAAGTGTCGGAAACAAAAAGTTCGCACTTTTTAAAAATTTAGTTCTAAACCAATTTGCCTAAATTCATCAATGATGAGTTTTAGATCGCCATAATAATGCTGGACATATTCACACATCATCATCTAGCCCCAAAGTAAGCAGAGCTTGTGTTTTTTTGTGAAATACATACTCTAAGGATCGAAAGAGGAGTAAAGATAAAAAACACAATCGAAAAACCTAAATTATGTTGTACTTCATTAATAATACCGAAAACAATCAAAGTGGATCAATCTAACCTTAAATCTAAAACACAAAAAACACAAAATCAGCTACAGAAAATAACAACCGACAAGAAAAGTGCTCACGTGACCTGATTTGCACCTGAAGTAATATTTTTCACGATGTTTAACCGTCGAACGCCAACGAGCAAATGAGCCCGCTACCGATCCGCTGTCGCTTTTATAGCAGCGTCGCCTTTATTCGATATCGCTACTGGACTCTGCTAATACGGCTTCTCCTGACCGAGGGTCGTCCCTGACCCGGGCACATGGTGTGGTGTCGCCAGAACCAGCCATTGGTGTCGCTGATGGTCCTGCCTCAGGATCGGGGTCTAGCAGTGGCATAGAGCGCTCAATGCCAGATCCTTGTGCTGCGTAAGTTGATGGACCTGCATTGGGGTCATCAGTATCATCATCTGAGGAGAAAGCATCATGTTAAAGTGGAAGACTTTTTTCAAGAAGTTACCACCTTGATTCATACTTCTGTCATACAATCTTCTTTCATTTAATTCATACATCATCTCAAAAAATCTCTGTCAGACTTCACCTTTACCTAACTGAGACGTCTCAAATAATAAAAATAGGGCCCTGTTACATGCTCCTTGTTCTTCTCTGGCCTCCGACCAGCCAGACATGTCGCGGCGGCTGCTCCTTTGCCACCGACCGCTCTGCTCCACAGCTTGTTGTAGAGGACATTCCCAACGCTCACCAGCGTTTACCCAATCAAGGGTCTGCCGTCCGACTGAGTGCTTAGCACTGCTGACTACGGACCAGTCCACTTGGACTTCAGGTTAATACACTGCGTGTATCTTCCTGCCGACGGTAACCTTATACCGTCTACCCGACCAAGTGCCACGCACTCCCCGCGGGTCTGCCGATCGAACCATTCATCTTAATCCGTTCATTACATATAAAGCTGTCGATTACCATCCACTTGCCTAACTTGCGAATTTTGTGCCGAACAATGCTATAAGAGCCTAACAAATTTTCTACTTTTATTAAGAACTAAAGACGAGGGAGTGTCTGCTAGAGAAAATGTACCTACAAGACAGAAAATAACTAATGAACTTGTTTTGTTTACAAATGCGACTAAAAAGGATGGCAATAAACAGAGTCATATGCAACGTTTTGTTGGATATGGATGAAATCGATCGAATACTCACGTCGAAGAACGCGCAACACGTCTTCGAACACCACTAGCATCGCCAAGGCACCACGTATTTCGCCGCTGCCTGCATAGTCTCGCCATAACCGCTCAACTGCGTGATCTCGTTAGACCGCGCAACAACGTGAGCTCGTTAGACCGCTCGACAGCATATTGACCGTGTAGTGGCCGCGCAATCCTGGGTCCGACTGACCTGTCAACTGATTAAACCAAGTTAGAAACACGAGATCGTCAAGTACCAAGTTACGAGGTGTGCGTTTATGCCGGTTTGTCTTCTCGCCTTGGAACCGATTGTCATCGAGAAATTGTTTCTGGCGATATCACGTAAGGCCTCTTGATTGGGCCTAGACTTCTCAGCAGCTTGAGGTGATGTGCTGTTTGGGAGCTCGGCTTAACCTGACCTTGACTTATTCACTCTTCCGAGGTATTTAACTTCGGTGGTATAGAAGTTGTATTTCTGTAGGTTGATGGAAAACCTCGCTGGAGTTAGTGTCAGTGTTGTACACGGTGTAGAAGTTTTTGACCTTTAGGAACAGAGTATCTAAGGAGCTGGACGTCACCAAACGTAGACAAAAACCTTAACTTTATTTATAAGGCTGCGGACCAGCGTACTTACTTCCAAGTCATTAGTGGATTCAACTGCTTCGGCATGAAATGAATAACCTTAGAACGGGTAAAAACAAAACAAAAAGATACGCTCATTCCCCAGAATGGACATCAGTACCGATTACTATTAGAGTGGTTACGTACAAAATGAACAGATTAAATCGATGGTTGACCTAGTCGTCAAACAGTATTAGGTTTCTTCGGGCAATTGTGTCGGACATGACCTTTCTGTCCACACGTGTAACAAGACATCTCATCACTGCCACTAGGTGTGTTTTGATGAAATCGTTTCTGAGAAGCAACATGAAGGCGCGTATCGTCATTGAATTTAGAGGGCTTTGTATAAATTGACAGAAATGACACCAATTTTTCGGACGTTAACTCTGCGTTAGCTGCAGCTGCGCGTATTTGGGGGTTATTTTTTATTTTATTTATTTTTATTGTTCAACAAAATCAACAGCCCTTATTTATAAATAGTTCTAACCTTAAAATCTAACTTACGGCCAATTACAGATTTACATTTTATATTAAAAACAAACTTACAAAATACAGACAGTCTAACATAAACAAAATCAAACAAACAAAATACAACTTAAGAAATTATTAGAATTTTACTTAATTATATACCTAAAATATTATTTAAATTTATACATCCTGGAGAACTTTTAAAACATCTCTTTTAAATGCTACCTTACCGACATGAAATATATCAGTGGTGTGAAATTTCATATTATAGAGTCTTTGTAGCCTGTTAACAATAGAGAAATGTGCATAGTTAGTCGAAGACTTTGTGGTGGCGAAGAGTTTTGTATTGGTGTGTCTTGTGCGTCGTTTTGGGGCCCATATACGGAGAATCCTAGCTGTAAGTTCAGGGCTATCTATGTACCCGTTACATAAACCATGTAGGAATGACATGTCCATTAAGGTGCGTCGGTCTTGAAGGCTTGTAAGGGAATGAAAGTCGCATGAGTCTTTATAGTTTACGGGGTAATACTGTTTTCTATAATTAATATGTTTTATAAATTTATGTTGAATTCTTTCTAGTTCGTTAATATAGGTTAAGTAGTGAGGATTCCAGATACAACTACAGTATTCAACGATACTTCGAACATAGGAGTAGTATAGTAATTTTATACAGCCAATATCAGAAAAAGGTTTACAGACTCGTGTTATAAAACCCAAACTTTTAAAAGATTTCTTAACAATAGATTCTACATGTTCAGAGAATGACAACTTGCTATCCAATAGAATACCTAAGTCACGAACCAGTTCAGCTTCAGCTATGTTTCTCTGACCCAACTGATAATTAAATTTATAAGCATTCTTCTTACGTGTAAATGAAACAACGTGACACTTATTTATGTTGACATCAATGCGATTAAGCGCATAATACTCCCCGAGCCTATCGAGATCACCTTGAAGCTTTATATTGTCTGCATTATCTTTTATTTGCATGAAAATCTTGGTATCATCAGCGTACATCAAGAACCTGGCAAAGTGAAAACATTTTTGGACATCATATAAATAGCAGGCATATAAGAGCGGGCCAAGAATTGATCCCTGGGGGACCCCCGAGGTAATATCTACAAAATTAGACCGGAAACCCCCTACAACGACAGCTTGCGATCGGTTCCTCAGATAAGATTCAAGCCATCTAAGTAGGTTACCCTGAATACCTAATTCCTGTAACTTACGCAAAAGTATGAGGTGGTCTACACGATCGAATGCTTTTTCAAAATCAGTGTAGACCACATCAACTTGAGAACCCCCATCCATGTTAGTGGCCACATAATCAACAAACACGCCTAAATTGCTTGCCGTCGAGCGTCCTTTAATAAAGCCATGTTGTTCTGTTGGGATCGCGGACGAAACAATAGGATAGATGTTAACATGAACAATTCTCTCTACCAGTTTACTGAGAACATTGAGGATTGATATAGGGCGATAATTTACTATGCATGTTTTTAAGCCTTTTTTGTACACAGGTACCACGTTGGCTCTTTTCCAAGCCATGGGGAAGTAACCGTCATTAAAACACCTATTAAACAGTAGTGCAATTGGGACAGATATTGATTTAGCACAATTGACAAAAAATATCGGAGGTAAATTATCTGTGCCTGGTCCTTTGTTAACATCTAATTTATCTATTAGTTTATTTACTTCATCTGGAGTTGTTTGGATGTTGTGTATTGAATTTAAGCTATTACTATCCTCAGGATCAGAAGAAAATTGTCTAGTAGTAGGTACACTAAAATTTTGCTTGAAAAAATAATTGAAGGCCGAACAAATATCAGTAGGGTTATTAAAATGTGAGTCACCATAGGTCATCTGTTGAGGGTAATCCGTAGTATTTTTACGTTTCGATTTAACATAGCTCCAAAAGACTTTGGGGTTTGTTTTGATTTTCTCCTGGGAAAATTGTATGTAGGATCTATAAGATTGTTCTTGTAGTGTTTTATGTCTTTTACGTAACTCAGAAAAGTCATTATAATCTATAGGATTCCCAAATTTCTTCCAATTGCTATGTGCTCTATGTTTTTCTTTGATCACATTAATAAGTGCTTTACTATACCACACAGGATACGAATAACTACCGCCACTACGCACTTGAGGGACAAGTCGATTAATCAGCTCATAAAGTCTAGAATAAAAGGTATCCATAACTTCTTCCAAGTCTCCCAGCTGAGTAATAAATGACCAGTCGAGTTCAAGAATCGACTTATTCAAATTCACGTAGTCTGCACGCTTAAACTGATGTTTAATTCTGGACTTAGACTTCAGCGGCGGGACTAGTATATCCGTAGCTGATATTTCAAGGACTGGGTGTGCAGTATCTGGAGGCACAAGATTAAAGCTAGAATTTTGAATTTTAATGGGAAAAGCAGAGAATACCAGATCAAGGGTATTGTCACTCACATTTTTTAGTGTATTATATTGGGAAATACCTATGTAACTAAAGTATGATAATAGCTCAGATGCCGCAATTTGCATCTCTACAGCACCTTTCTTAAGAATTTTAGGTTCCTCCGAAGACCAATCAATGCATGGCAAATTAAAATCACCCGCAACAATGAGATAGTCATCTGGATGTCTATCGCGAACTTCAGACACAATATCGATAAGAGAACTTAATCTAGTGGGTAGTCGCGCGTTAGGAGGTATGTATGCAACTGCGATATGAACGTCCTGACTTGTGCCTAAACTTTTAGCAGGTATTGTGATCCAGATGCATTCAAGATCTTCTCTTACCCACTCTGGTCGTATGCGCGCATTTAAATTAGGACGACATAATAGCATAACACCTCCTCCTAGGGAGCCACGATCATTGCGAAATATAGAATACATATTATTGCATAATTCAGCGTCAAAGATTCCATCGTGGAGCCAGGACTCAGTGATCATAATAATATCAAAATCGCATAATAAAATGTTATTGTAGAATTTATCAAGCTTAGTCCGCAGACCTCTTACGTTTTGATATAAAAGCCTAAGTTTCTTATCATTGTTATCCATTATAAATTTTAAGAGAGTAATTATACTGCTGGGCGTGGCTTATAAAACTCATTGTTGTTAACACAAGATTAAACACATAATAGTTTTCTGCTAAGGAGTAAGGACTAACTATAATATTAAGTTCAGCTAAGGAGTAAGTACTTATAACTACAATAATAAAATGACACATTATTGCGAAGATATGATATAAATGCAGGAGGACAGTAAATATAGTTTTCGCGGGATATATACTTGCATGTTCAGTAGAAAAATAGCAACTAAGCAAAAATAACAATAGAAAGCCTAAAAAAGTAATGAAAACATTATTTACATAGTCGTTTACTATGTTGTTGCCGTGCGAGTTTTGTGATATTACGGCAAAACATTGTATGTAATGTAAACTTAAACAAACTACAAGTAGAGTCATAAAGTTTTTTAAACAATTTTGGCTAAATCGGCCTCCGAGGAAATAAGAATAGGAGGCGAAGTCTCGTTCCTTCTTGCATAAATTCGGCAGTTTTTTGTCCAAACGTATTTATAAAATGCTTCCTTCGCCCTTTGCTTGCACGAATTAAGAAGCATCTTATTTTCCTTCGTAAGATGCTCGTTTACGAAAATACGGTGGGCCTCGCCCCCCAGTCCCAAATCCTTTGTTTCGAGGTTTCGGTGTTTACGTGCGGAAGCTATGACGCGATCTTTATGGATACGTTCCCTGAAGCGCACGATGATGGGACGTGAGGTACGGGCTGCAGTGCTGGCACGGCGAGGTTGTACTCGGTGCGCGAACTCAATATCAGATGATTTAATAGGGACACCGATGTACTGAGCAAGTTTCAGGACAACGTTCGCAGTCTCTTCCTCCTTATTTTCAGGTATCCCTATAACCTCTAAATTCTGCATCCTGGACCACTGTTGCTGCTTCAGGTACTCGTCTTCTAGCGATTTTATACGTGCCGACTGCGAGCTTAAAGCCTCCCTAAGGGACTTGTTTTCCTCCTTTATGGCTTTCATCTCGGACGTATTAGTGGAGATAAGTTTCTTCAGGTCCAAAAGCTCCTTGCGTAGCTCATCATATTGTTTACTCACAAAAGAGAGCGATTCCTGGTAGCCGCTGCACTGGCCCTTTATGGTGTTAAGCTGGTCAGAGAGTTCGCTGATACTACGTTTAACGCACGACTCTACGAGGTCCTTCATCTCCTTCCTTTCGGCTTTAAGCATCTCCCTCATTCTCTCTTCTGTTATGTAGTTGTTTGGTTTCATCCGCACGGTCACGTTACTACTCGACAACAATTCCTCTTCTGGATTATCAAGCGCAATGGATTCCAATAAAGTTGAGACGCCGGGGCGCACGGGTGTATTAGAATTATCTGTTTTAGGTAGCTTACTCTTACATTCACTACATTTCCACTTGCGCTTTGTTTCATCGTTCATCGCTCTGTAGCGCTTAGGCGACAGATTTGCGCATGGTAGATCATATTTTTGGCTACATTCCATACATTTCATGGCCCTTTTATCTGTAATATTTGCTTTACAACCGCGGCAGACCACCTTCTCCATAGTTATTTGTTTTAGTGTAGGTATAATGTACTGTTATTGACGAGATAATAATTTTGTCTAAAAAAACAAAATATCACTGTCCTGCAAAAACTACGATGGCAATAAAATAATGCAGCTCCTACTGTAATCTATGAGCAAGAACCAGTCTTGCTTGCAGAGTAGAGGTGCACTATCTGAGCAGGCGCTAGAGTGCAGTTGCACCGGTGCCCGCGATCGAAAGCAGCAAATACGTCACAGCGAGCGAAGTGCGAGTTGTCGTAGGTCAGTGTCCGAGCCGATCACAATGATTTTGAAAAATGTTTTTGTTTCTTACTCAGTCGTCCTTGGATGAATTGTTGCAGAAGTTACACTCAAGAAAAGCCGTTTATTAAGGCTTCACACACGTATACGATACTTTCAGAAAACTGTACTTTAAATAAGTAAAATTATAAAATAATCACAGACAAAACGTGTACATTGTTTACGTGTCGACGGTCCGACGAATTAGGTTATCAATTCCACGAATCACGATAAGTGTCCTCAGTTCCTCACTCAGACCTGAAACTACCCTTAGACGTAGCAGGGTGCGTCGAGCATATTCGGCGTATGTTGTGTACCTATCAGATGTAGCTTTCATTGCTTCGAACAAAATATTGGCGTAATCTAGCTTACCGGGGCAAAGTGGTGTAAACTCTCGCTTAAAATTAGACCACGTGCGGTCATTCGTCACCCACTCTGCCAACCAAACCTTAGCGTCCCCTTTGAGACACGAAGCAACACGGGACAAGCATTCGTGGTCACTCCAGTTGTTTGCATTTTTAGCACGGTCCACCTCCTCACACCATGTATCAATGTTATGAATTGTCGGGTCAAAATTAGAGACAAAGTAATTTTGACATTTTTCGGGACGGACTGTCTTAAAGGCCTCAATAAGAGCTAGTGCGAGGGTAGACGTTTCAGAACGCTGGGTCGATTCAACTGAATGACTACAAACTTCAGGATCCTCTGAGGTAGAAATCAACGTTGCTTTAGGAGGTGAAGGTGTATGTGACGTGTCATGCGAGCAGGGCTCGCATTTATTACGATTCGGAACCGTCGTGGCAACGTTCCTCGCAGATGGTTTGGTAGCCGGTACTTGCTCATAGCTACATTTGTGATGGCATTGGTCACAAGGCGCGATAAGGTTGTGTCGCGAACAACAGAGATGACCATTATCGCTAGGTAAAAGTTGACGACCATACGATCTGCGAGAACGCGACCGGCGATAACGACGGGCGATGCTTGATGAGCGTGACCACGACCTATCACACGAAGGTGCCCTATCTCTATAATTGCGTCGTGGCGTTCGATTTCTTGAACAACTCCGCGAGTGTGATCGTAGTCTACTATGACGAGAACTACCCCGCGAGCTTGTGCGCGACGGACTCCGCGAACGGCGTCGGGCCCGGACACGCGAGCCACCTTTCGAGCGACGTCTTGATCGACAACGCGATGTATTTCGTCTAGGCATTATGCCAACAAGTAATCAGGGACAAGTACTTACTTGTTACACAGAAAAACAAAACAAAAAAATCTCTAAATGCGGGTAGACTTGTTCCTCTTTGGTTTAATACTCTCTATGTGGGCCTTTAAGCTGTTCTTTATCCCACTTCTGATCTAAGGATCGAAAGAGGAGTAAAGATAAAAAACACAATCGAAAAACCTAAATTATGTTGTACTTCATTAATAATACCGAAAACAATCAAAGTGGAACAATCTAACCTTAAATCTAAAATAACACAAAATCAGCTACAGAAAATAACAACCGACAAGAAAAGTGCTCACGTGACCTGATTTGCACCTGAAGTAATATTTTTCACGATGTTTAACCGTCGAACGCCAACGAGCAAATGAGCCCGCTACCGATCCGCTGTCGCTTTTATAGCAGCGTCGCCTTTATTCGATATCGCTACTGGACTCTGCTAATAATACATATTATACATAGAAAACACACAGATCCCGAGACAAATATTTGAATATAAAAACATTTGTCCCGTGGCGGGAATCGAACCCGCAATCTTCTGCGTCTCAGGCGAGCCTTCGCCCACTGCGCCACAGAGGTCGTCATCCATTAATACATGCAAAAAAATTGTCTTAGACTTAAGTCTGTTTTGTCACACCTATAACGTGCTGCTACATAATTATATCTTAATAGACCAGCGCATATCTACATGAATACATAGTCTCTGATTTTAAAACATTGTCGCAGATTGAAAGCGGACAATACAATGAAGCGCTGAAATTAGCGGAGACATTTAAACTGGACAGCGACTTGGTGTACCAACAGCAGTGGAGGAAGAATCCAGTGTCCACCGACGCAATACAGAAGTACTTGGTAAGTCCTTGAATACATTCAAAGTGTGATGTATACAATATCTATCTAGTATCCGTGGCACTACGGTACTCCTAGTTTCTGATACCCACAACACAGGGAATCCTAGTGTCATCTGCTGTATGTTTATTTATTTACCAAGCCTTCAAGGATCCTATTATATAAAAATTATAATAATAATGTGAATACTATAGACATTGAATAATGCATTAGATATGAAGACACGGTTTGGTTTATATGAGGTTATATCCTTTGATTTGCAGAGCAAAGTATCTAAAAAGATCTGGGCCGTACATCAATGCGTGGACAGACTCCCGGAAACTCTGCCAGCCGCGAAGGAGCTCCTTAAATTCGGACTGGAACTCACCAACCAGCATATTTTAGAGGAGATCAATAAGGATCTAACACAGGAGGATGAATTGGAAACGCATGACGAAATAACTGTGGAGTATCTGAACGCGTATACCAGCGAGCTGCTGCGATGTCGGCATGTAATGCTGTTCTACAAGGAGAGACTGTTTCTGTATGAGGTACGGCTTTTTTACTGCAGCTGAATTATGAGGGTGTTATGAGCTAGTCTATTCTTGGTGTCGGAGTTTAAAGGCCTAAGCCGACATGACTTTGCGAATTTTGTAGTCGCGATCGAAAGCTTGGCGTACCTTCCGAAGCACGGAATCGACCAGTTCTAAGATAAGAGGCACGCCTGAACATTAAATTTGGCACATACTCTCGTTTTTGCAAGTAGTTAGCCGTAAACAAAAATTGTAATAACATGGTTTAATAAATAAATTAAAAATTGAAAATATGGGCATGTGGCTTTATTATTGTAGTAATCATTAATTATTACCGGATCAGGGGGGTCTAGTCAAATACCTCACGCTTAAATTACCTTTTACGCTAAAGCAAATCTGTCAAGGAAAAACTTGGCAGTAGTCACGTGATATTTCCACAGCTAATGTCATTTCCATACAATTCAATCTTTCAGCAGGCGTTAACACCAACAGAAAGTGGTATTTGTCTCGACACTCTGGACGTAACCTTAACCTTTAACCGTCTAGACACCGAGTATTATTCGTCGAGGTGAATACTTTTTAAATACAAAAATGTCACATCACAGCTAATCCTCAAGCAAGAGAAGTCGACCTACGAAAAGGAGGAATACCACCGCCTGCGTTCTAACAGCATCTTGCACAGTGCGATGGAGATCGCAAAGGAAGGCCGCATTTTCGCTCTGCATTGTCTCTGGCCGCACGTGGACACCACCACGGTGAAGCTGGCGATCCTCGAGAAGCTGCCGGAGACGATCAATCCGATGTTGTACCACCACCTGCTGCCGACCGTGCGGCCTATAGTCAAGGAGATGGTGGGCGAGGAGGTGGTCTCGAAGAGTATCGAAGTACCGCCGCTGATGCCTTACGAGCATGACTGGTGTAGGAAGACGATATTCAGGTAATGTGTTGCTTTTTGATCTGTGTTATTTTATAATTCCATATAGTCACGCAGTTGGCCGCGATACAGAAGTTTTATTCCGAAAACTATCGTGAATTTGATTATTCATATTGCAAAAATTTAAATTTTCACGTACCGTACTATCCAGTGAAGGTACCGAGTAAGTAAATTCCCGTTTTAGCAATAACTAGATAGGTAGATAGATTAATAGATTGATCGATTGATCGATTGATCGATTGATCGATTGATCGTTTGATCGATTGATAGATAGATAGAAAATTCTATTTTTTATTTCTAGATTTGGATCCCCACGTTTTGTATAGTAGTTAGCATTCGGCTTGATTTTGACAGATTGCAAGCCCATTGCCGCATACTAATGCACCATCGAATATTGTTCCAATAGGAACACTATCACATGCCTTCATCAAACTGTTGGTACTAAAGCGTGCTGATTCCCTCTCGGCGCTTTCCTTCACTGTTTTGAGTTCGTCACCTAAAAAACACTAGTTCAAAGGCCTTGGAACTATTGGTACTAGAGCGTGCTCGATGCCGTTTTGAGTACGTGACGGAGCGCATCTGAACATGTTTTAATGTTATTTCAGATCAATCTGGAGCTCCAACTGGTCGGAGGAGACGACCCCGGATACGGAAACGGCGAGCGAGCTCTCGGCATCGGGCGACCTGGCGACCTGGTACTCGAAGCGTGCGATGGAGATCGAGGAGCGCAGCTCCGTGCTCACTAACGCACTCACACTAGTCACATTGGCTCACCTCGCGGGGGGCGTACCAGGTACAGTCAGCTATAAAAATAAATTAACATTTTAGATCTTATATTTTATATTGTCAATTCTTGAGATACAACAGACAAACTGGCAAACCACAAAGCAAAGGCATTGCAATCATGTGCGTGTCAAAATATATTTGCTTAAGAATTCCCCAAGTGAGTCTAGTTTGAGATTCACTGCGAAATTCTGGAAATTAAATGACATGTGACCCACTCAAAGCCAATAAATTTTCAATTCTAAAGTTTAGTAAACTTTCGTTTGATTTTAGGACTGGAGAAGATTTTTTTCGATCTGTTAACTCTGGATACTTTGGTGTATGACATCAATAAGGAGGGGGTGACGTTGAAGGATTTAGAACAAATGACAGTCACGGAAACCTGTCAGCTGTTGATGAGTATGGTGAGAGAAACCTAGAAGACGTTACCGCTTAATATCAGGAAACATTCAAACTCACAAGTCATGATAAATATTCCGTTTTTTCATAACCATGATAGTTTCAAAAGTTATATCTAGAAAAAGTCTTATTATCACGAGGCGAGTCTTATTATCTTATTATCCTTGTGGTAGTTCAAACGTAACGGGTAGCAAGTTAAAGTTAAAGTTATTTATTCATTAAACATGTAGCATAACAGATTACTTAAACATAAGCCGCTACACCTTTTATATAGGAATTTAAATATAAAGCAGCCATTGCGTTCCCATTAAAAAACGGGACAATAAAATCACAACAAACAACGTGGTCATGTACCAAACATGATCTTTGGACGTGCCTTTGACCACTCCCTAATTGGAAATCTCACGGATCCTACGTAACGAGGTAATATGAAGATATTCATCATGGGAGATTACATTCGTGAGCGTGTTTTTTATAATAACGGGTTCCGGTTTTATTCTCTCAGGAGAGAAAGTGGAATAAACCAAAATGATCAGGGGGATTTCTGGTCATTTTTTTAAGTTCCGTTTTCCCCCCTTAGGGGGATTTCTCAGGGGGGAATAACCTCTTTGTTTATGTGTCACAGTCGAGCGTAGAGACGTTCCTGGACGACCTGAACCGCGTCCTGATGCCTTTCCTGCGGCGGTACCAGAAGCTGATGGGCATTGATGTGGCCGCGGAAATGCTCTATGAGTATCTGGAGATGATCAGCAAGAAGGATCTGTGCCCCGTTCTGTTGGTAAGTTTAAAAACATAATGTATAGAAAAGTCTTCCAATACGAGCTCGATGGGCGACGGGCGTGTGATAGCTGCGACACAAGAGAGGCAGGTTCGATACCCGCTGCGGAACAAATGTTGTTTGTATGTTCTGTAGATATTTGTTCCGGGTCTGGGTGTTGTGGTATCAATTAATTACGTGAATTCTCGAATGATCGGGAAATTGAAACACAAATAAAATCTTCGAGCAAGGAGCTAGGGGTCCATCTGCACCAAAATTAGGAGTGTACCGTAAAATTACATCTACGGCTGCGATTGGTAGTGCGAGCGAAAATTTGGTATTTTGACAAGCAAAGATTAGCCTACAGCAATTCGCAAAAATTCTCCGTATCGTAATTAGGCGTAATTTTTCTATCCCAGGTATTTTATTTTTGACTGATTGTTTTTTATGTAAGAGTATAAATGTTTTGACAGCTGCTACAAAACCCAGACGAGTACCATTTGGATTACGGCACTCGCGTGAGGTTGGCGTACCGCTGCCTGATGGCGTACAGCGGCACCGACCAACTCGATATAGCGAGCGATCTGCTAGAAGCCATCCATCCGTGAGTCTCATTCTAATGTTTATTACTTAGCCATCAAGGCGTATATGTGGCGAAGCAATCCGGCCTATACATGAGGCCGTATGTAAGTGGCTTGTTAGCTAGGCATATTATATACTCCAGTTATACTCAGTGCTCCATATTTTTTTTTTTCAGTTTTCAAAGTTGGTCGGACATGCCTCATGCGTCGCTGAGAGAGTTCCAGCAGACTGTGCGGTCGAGCAGCATGCTGGCGGCGCGGGGCGTGGCCGTGCCGCCGCGCGACCTCAGCGAGGGCAGCCTGCAACCGCCGCGAGCGCGCGCGCTGCTCACGCGCCTCGCCCGGGACCTGGCTAAGAGGTGACTACATCAAAGTGGGTCGGACATGCATCTCGCGTCGCTGAGAGAGTTCCAGCAGACTGTACGGTCGAGCAGCATGCAGGCGGCGCGGGGCGTGGCCGTGCCGCCGCGCGACCTCAGCGAGGGCAGCCTGCACCCGCCGCGAGCGCGCGCGCTGCTCACGCGCCTCGCCCGGGACCTGGCTAAGAGGTGACTACATCAAAGTGGGTCGTACATGCATCTCGCGTCGCTGAGAGAGTTCCAGCAGACTGTGCGGTCGAGCAGCATGCTGGCGGCGCGGGGCGTGGCCGTGCCGCCGCGCGACCTCAGCGAGGGCAGCCTGCACCCGCCGCGAGCGCGCGCGCTGCTCACGCGCCTCGCCCGGGACCTGGCTAAGAGGTGACTGCATCAAAGTGGGTCGTACATGCATCTCGCGTCGCTGAGAGAGTTCCAGCAGACTGTGCGGTCGAGCAGCATGCTGGCGGCGCGGGGCGTGGCCGTGCCGCCGCGCGACCTCAGCGAGGGCAGCCTGCAACCGCCGCGAGCGCGCGCGCTGCTCACGCGCCTCGCCCGGGACCTGGCTAAGAGGTGACTACATCAAAGTGGGTCGTACATGCATCTCGCGTCGCTGAGAGAGTTCCAGCAGACTGTGCGGTCGAGCAGCATGCTGGCGGCGCGGGGCGTGGCCGTGCCGCCGCGCGACCTCAGCGAGGGCAGCCTGCAACCGCCGCGAGCGCGCGCGCTGCTCACGCGCCTCGCGCGGGACCTGGCTAAGAGGTGACTACATCAAAGTGGGTCGTACATGCATCTCGCGTCGCTGAGAGAGTTCCAGCAGACTGTGCGGTCGAGCAGCATGCTGGCGGCGCGGGGCGTGGCCGTGCCGCCGCGCGACCTCAGCGAGGGCAGCCTGCAACCGCCGCGAGCGCGCGCGCTGCTCACGCGCCTCGCGCGGGACCTGGCTAAGAGGTGACTACATCAAAGTGGGTCGTACATGCACCTCGCGAGTGCGTGTGCCAAAACGCGGTCTCCACAAGAGGTGATCTCAATCACTACAATCACTGCAATTAATGTTAAAAAAGAAAACACCCTTTATCCCCCTTATTATTTAAGCTTTACACATCACATTCATTCAGAAAGCTATACCCTCTTTTCATTCCCTTCGTTCAACGTGGTGTAGCCCCGATTTCAATATATCTTAATTAATTAATTACAGTAGTTTTCTTGAGATATGAAAGGTTTGTAACGATTGGCAATCCTTCACGATAGAATTCATGTCGCATGCTTTGCTCGTAAGTGTCTTCTACCTATTTTTATATTAGTAAACTAGAGAAACCAATTCAATTCTCTCGCAATTATCGTCTGAGTTGTATGATCGCGGCTCGCTTAAATTAACATTAATTTACCTTCGATATAAATACCATTATTTCAGTGAAACGAAGCCAACTCAGGCCGACTGGGAGAAGCTATTGAAAGACATCATGGAGTTGCAAGAGAAGTGCTTCCACTGCATCTCCATAAACGAGTGCTATGAGGTGAACCATCAATTTATCTCAAAACAATATGCTTTTATAAATTAAAATAACAATGGTAGGTTACTACCTATCATCATCATCATCATCTTCTTTACCAAATTCCACATTCTGCAATGTAAAATCTACTGAATTGGAACTATAGTGGCTGGGGATTATATATTTTTTATAATCTTTTCTTCTATCAGCCGTCAACTTAGTAAGTATGTACGGATCATAGTGTTTTCTGTTCGAACTAATACGATTATTACCGATGGCCAATGTCTTCGAATGTTCGGTTCGGGTCGTGCCGGCTTTCTCACCATGATTTCCTTAAACCTTTCGAGCATGTGTTATTGCGTACATAGTATTTTATGTCCAATGAAAAAAAATATTGGTGCACGAATATTACGAATACATGGGTATCGGGAAAAATGCCACTAGAAAAACAGGTACAGGGTTTTCAACTATTTATTTTTTTATCGATGATAATCCAGGATGATTTCGACAGATATACGCCTCAGCTCTCCTAACATCGGGCGACGCGGCCAGCATCAAGCTAGCCGGCAGCGTGCTGACCGTGGAAGAGAACGGCTCGACGCCCACGCGCCCGAACGCGGTCCCTTACGCGCAGAGTGTCTACTTAGCTTTACAAGCCGGGAAGGAGTATTTCAACTCTGCGTCCGCTCTGAACGATCCAGCTTTGGAGTTGGCCAAGTGAGTCAGTGCTATACCTTTATATACAGCTTCGTTTCATGGGCGTTTCTGACTGGGGCTGAATGGAAATTATATGTCCCGCAACAACAGCAGCTCGCATATACGTATATACGTTACTAGCCGATGCCCGCGGTTTTACTCACGTAGGGTAGGTAATTGATAGGTGCATCAATCATTGCGTACCTTGACATGTATATTTCTTTAATCATTTGTACTGAGTATCATTTGTAACGAGTTTCAAGACAATTGGAACACTCGTTAAAAAGTTCCCATACAAACTTGAGCACCCTCTCTCACATCCCTTTTGAGGGGTACTTTGATGATTATATTATATTAGTAATTTATCATTTTAATTGAAGAATATTTATCTGAAGTTTCAAGTTTGTAAGTTCAAGGAATACAATTTTTCATACAAAAAGTTTTCAGCCCTTCTCATCCCCTTAGGGGTAAAATTTTCCAAATTCAAATTCATGCTTCTAGGACTTACGGTTTAGGCTGCGAATGAGTAACGGAACAGTTTTATATATGCGTCAGCAATGCTAACGTCACTATCTTCACCAGCATGCTGGTCGCTCATAGTTGATGACGAAAGTAAACTCCAGGAGATGTTCTTCTAATTTATTCTTGGTTGTACAGAGGCTTTCGGGTCGGCTCGATAGGAGCCTCATGTTAAGTCCTGGGTGCCCTAATCTTCCTGGTCGCTGTCCACGACCAGTTCCCGAGGGTGCCGCTGGCGACCCGCTCGTACGTCGGCGCCAACATTTGCAGGTGTGAGTAGTTGGACTCCGACGTCCTGGCGAACATACTTTTGGCAAGGCGGCCGATGAATTGATCCAGGGATTCTACGTTCAGATCGCGCTGGATAGTGGCGTTCCGTACGTACCGTGGGGCGTTCACGATAGTACGGAGGCATTGGCTCTGTTGGCTGCGTAGTTTCTTTCTGTGGCTCTCTGCAGCAGAGCGTACCGGGGCAGCGTATGCGAGACGTGAGAAGAGTCCGATCTTCATACGCAGTGGGAGACTCGCTTGTAGCACTGGCTTCAGAATGGCTCTGGCTGCGATGGCTGAGCCCCTTGCGATCTTTGCGTGTTCAGCCATTGTGAGGTAGCGGTCGATAGTGACTACTTTGCCGTGCCGGACCAACTTATGGTTAGGCCTTGCAGGGTGAGCTTGGTGGGCAGGTTGTGCTTCCTGGAAAAGGCGACTGCCTGTGTCTTCTCGACTTTGACGGACAGTCGCCGTTTGGACAGCCAGGGTGGGAGCTCGTTGAGGGTCCGCTGTATTTTCAGTGGCGGCATGTGGCAATTGCTTTGTAGACTAGTCCTGTGTGTCCGATCGAAAGCTTTTTCCATGTCGAGGAATACTGCGACCACGTGCTCCTTCTTGTTGTGGGTGACCATCAGGTGGTGCAGTACTCTGGACAGTTGGAGAGTGGTGCTGTGTTCCGATCGGAATCCGAACTGTTCTGGGCGTGGCGGAATGAAAGGGATTAGGTGTTGCAGGAGCATCTTCTCAAAGAGTTTGGATAGGCTGGATAGGAGGGTGATGGGACGGAAGCTCTGAGCGAGGAGGATGTTCTTGCCAGGTTTCGGGATCATGATGACCCGGCCAGATTTCCAGGGGGAGGGGAAGTGACTGCTTCGTATGATTCCGTTGAAGAGCGATCGCTTCCGTGAAACGACTTCACGGAAGCGATCGCTCTTGGAGGGAGGTGGCGGAGGGTTGGCCAGGGCCAGGTGCCTTTCTTGGCTTTATCCTGCAAATAACCTGTTGAGCTTGGCCCGGAGAGAAGAATATTGGCTGATCAGTCTCGCTGTTGGCATCAGGTTCCCCTAGGAAAGCCTTGACAAACGTTTCGATTTCCGCGTTTTGGTCTGGGTCTTTGACGGGGTTGGGTTGGAACTGTTGTTCAAGGCTCTCCGCGAAGATCGAGAATGAATCGTATCGTACTCGGTCGCCCGTATTTATGCAAAGACAAAGTCTCGAGCAAGCAACTTGTGCGAACAAGTTAAAACTACCTGCAAGTATTAATAATTTAAGTTTACAAATGGTTTAAAAGGTAATTTTGGTCAAAATAACAACTTGATTACATAATTAAGTAATTACCTAATTATTATTTGATTACAACAATTAAATAATAATTAGCTATTAACTAATGATTTACACTATAATTTGACAATCTAAGTGATGATTCGTTAAGTAACTCGTGGTTCGGCGCCGATTACTCATTGTAGAAGCACAATAACGCCTTTGCGCCGATATTGATCATATACGTTATTGACGTTACAAGGGATCCTTGTGATTTTTTTATAAATTAATTTTGTCTTTGACTTTGTGTGCCATAAGAGATTGTTTCTTTTTGGGTTATTATTTATCTCCGAAACGGCTTCTTGTTTTATAATGGAATTTTGGTTTTTGCAATTGATTTGTAAGTCTCCAAGTATGGTTATTAGATATAGTTCATAGAGGGCGCTGCAATCGATGACGGAATTACAAGTTGGAGGTTTTCAAATTTTGAAAATATTTACTTGTTTTCAGATGCTGTCTTACTCTGATCAAAGATACCAACCCGGTTATACAAGAAGAGTTGGATCTCATTGCAGCGCTGCACATCATCAGTTCGTTCCAATTGAATATTCTTCCTATACAAGGTAGGATTTATCGGTTCCAGATTCACAAAATAAGGATCTTTTTAATTAAGTATTGTCCAGTAAAAAAAATCTGCCGCATCAGTCTGTCGGTTAGCGTCGAGAAACCACTACATCGGGACTATTCAGAAACTGGAACGAGTTACAAAACAGGTGACGGCCGTTATAAGAACGTCTATGACACGGCTAGAACTACGGCCTACTAAAGAGGCAAACAAACTTACGGCCCACCTGGTCGTAAGCGGTTACCATAACCTAAGGATACTTCCAATACCAGAGGTATAACTCACGCGTTGCCGCCCTGAGATATCAAGATGACAGATCTCATGTGCCTGTAATTTCACCGGCAACTTCAACATTCAAACCGGAACACGGCAATGAGAACATTGAATGAATTAATTAATGAAAATACATTATTGTACACCACAAGTTTTCCAAATAAACAAAAACTTAATATAACTAAAAAGATAATGGGCGGTCCGATCGCTAAAAAGCGATCTTTTCCAGACAACCTTGGGATGGAGCGGAATGTATGCAATTGAAGAATGGTTGGCGGTGTACGTAATTATAAATACAAGAGGAGAGTGCAATGAGATGTACAAATTACTAGCTAAATATAATTGGATACCTACATGCACAGTAACAAAGTACACAATGTATAATTCATATATATGAATATATATTTATAATTAATATATACACCTACCGTAAAGAAAAGTAAAAGTACATTATTTCTCAATTAAGAAAGGACATTTCTGTTTGGCTTCGTAAGATTTCCTCTTAGCCAAAGGCTGATTTCAGTGCGGATATAATATTCTATCGACTATAACGTGGTGACTTATTCAATGGTATCTTCTCACAACAGTGCGTTTGTCCGAGAACAAGCTGCAGCTGATAGACGATTGCTTGAAGTCTGATCCGAACGCGTTCTACGCGAGCCACAAACTGCTCAAACTGGCCACTCTACTAGGGATCGAAGGATTTGATGACGTTTCCAGGTATATCTTTGTATTGTTTATTCTGACATTTACTCGGAGAGTGTCACATAAAAACACACTAAATCTAGAAAGCTGAAATTTGGAGCATAGTTTTATTTCATAAAACTACTCGTATGTTCCAAATTTCAGAAGCTCCAAAGGTGGTCTATAAAAAGTGTCACTATCGTCACCAGCATGCTGGTCGCTCAGAGTTGATGACGAAAGTAAACTCCAGGAGTCTAATTAATTTTTCTAATTTATTCTTGGTTGTACAGAGGATTTCGAGTTCTATACGGTCCGACGGCTCTAGCGAGAATGAATCGTACTCAGTCCGTCGCCCGTATTTATGCAAAAACACAAACTCGAGCAAGCAACTTGTGTGAACAAGTTAAAACTACCTGCAAGCATTATTCATTTAAGTTTACAAATGGTTTTGAAAGTAAACATGGTCAAAATAACAACTTGATTACGTCATTAAGTAAAAACCTAATTATTATTTGATTACAACAATCAAATAATAATTAGCCATTAATTAATGATTTTACACTGTAATTTTGACAATCTAAGTGATGATTCGTTAAGTAACTCGTGGTTCTGCGACGATGACTCATTGTAGAAGCAGAATAACGCCTTTGCGCCGATATATATAGATATATAGATATATATATATATATATATATATATATATATATATATATATATATATATATATATATATTGTTATTATTTCATTGCGCATTAATGCCTATAATTGATTGCCGAGTAATAGAAATGAATCTATGTTTAGGGAAGGCGAAGTGCTGATGCGAATATGCGAGTGCGCTGGCAGCCGCGAGGGCTGGGCGGCCGGCGTGGAGGCGGCGCGCCGGCTCGCCGCGCTGCACTTCCAGCCCGCCGCGCGACTCATCGCACAGGTACATCAACACAACAACATGCAGCCGCGAGGGCTGGGCGGCCGGCGTGGAGGCGGCGCGCCGGCTCGCCGCGCTGCACTTCCAGCCCGCCGCGCGACTCATCGCACAGGTACATCAACACAACAACATGCAGCCGCGAGGGCTGGGCGGCCGGCGTGGAGGCGGCGCGCCGGCTCGCCGCGCTGCACTTCCAGCCCGCCGCGCGACTCATCGCACAGGTACATCAACACAACAACATGCAGCCGCGAGGGCTGGGCGGCCGGCGTGGAGGCGGCGCGCCGGCTCGCCGCGCTGCACTTCCAGCCCGCCGCGCGACTCATCGCACAGGTACATCAACACAACAACATGCAGCCGCGAGGGCTGGGCGGCCGGCGTGGAGGCGGCGCGCCGGCTCGCCGCGCTGCACTTCCAGCCCGCCGCGCGACTCATCGCACAGGTACATCAACACAACAACATGCAGCCGCGAGGGCTGGGCGGCCGGCGTGGAGGCGGCGCGCCGGCTCGCCGCGCTGCACTTCCAGCCCGCCGCGCGACTCATCGCACAGGTACATCAACACAACAACATGCAGCCGCGAGGGCTGGGCGGCCGGCGTGGAGGCGGCGATTATTTCACATTAAAAGCTCGAATTAAACTGCCCTCATGCGTATGTATACCTTGCAAAACATTATCTCGTATTAAAACGTACCAGAAACTTCTCGACAGTGCAAGAATGTTCGGTCTCTTTTTAAAACATGTCACTTACTTCTGTGGTGGTACATAGTGAGCTTATTCACCGAGAAAGTGTAATAATTGGACTCTCTTCACAGAACAATTTGACTGGTTTGGTTTTGAGATATTGCCTCTAATGTTAATTTTGTATGTAGATGGCAGAAAATGCGCACACGGACCGAGAAACTCGCAAAGAGCTGTTCGCGGCCGCGGCTACGCACTGTCGCGGGGACTACATAGAGGACTTGTTGCTGTCCAGGTTAGTACGCTCAATGCACGGCTTCAGCATATAATATTTCCACTTAGCAAAAGACCTTGCAGACAATCGTAACGCCCATAATACAATCCCATGCGGCTTATCCTTTTACATTTTATTTTCCTCAGCAGTTTTTCTTTTTTCATAATAGTTTCCACCATGGTTTGTGTAAGCATCAACAAGTGCTCAAAACGGTGCATGAAAATATATTTAGGAATCCGGTATGTGCCAATCGCAATCAAGGTTCACGATTAACAAACTTCAAAAATTTCTAAATCTACGTCGTCTGTATGAAGTCTTTTTTTTCGGAAGATTAAGAAATAGGCAATATGCTAGAAAGATGCTTGTTTCTTGACAGGTTGCAGTTGGAATTGGACGGGCTCAAAGAAATGGGAGTGAGCATGAAGGAAACGCATTCCCTCGCTGAACGCTGCCCTTCAACCGATGACGAATTCGCGGACGCCATTACTACGGTAACGCTGGCTCCACACGTTGGCCCCAACGCCGGTACCAAAGTTGGCTGGTTCATTTGCTAGGCATCCACGAGTTGCGAGTTATATTCGTTTAGTTCATTCAGAGACAATGTGATGTCGAATTTCCTTTTTTTAATTCGTTGATTGAGTAAATCATTCTCATATCTATATGAATGGTTCTCCACGCATCTGCTATTTCATGGTTGTTTCGGCTTGCCTTACAATCTAGTTCTATATATTCTAAATAAATATAGGGATGGCTTCGTGGACAAGGCATCTTGACTTTATAGGTATAGTTACGCGAGCAAGCAGCCAACGTGTAGAATCACGAGCGTCGACACACGACATGCGCCGGCCAAATGCCAATGCTCGCATTATTTGCAAAATCCACACGTTGGGGAACTTGTTCAGTTTCATAGACAGATTCAAGCTCTTTCGGGATTGGATGCGTAGTTCTGGAACACCCTGTAGTTTCCATAGTTTCATGCATAACTGTTTGGGCATCTTTGAACACTTTTGGCCTTAATTGTAAAAATATTAAACAGTTGAATATATAAACACAGTTTTGCAGTGTTTAGAACCAAACACTGGTTAGTGATTAGCAAAAATCTTTAAAAAAAATATATTTAAAGTAAAAAAAAAAAAGAATTAAGGCGGTTAGTTACGACAAGTTTTAAGGAATAGAATAACAGTAAATTACAGACGAGACCAATAGATGACAACTACGATAATTAACTACCAATAGATAAGAATAAGAATTTCTTTATTTTTCACACACACACACAACATTACAAGACATAATACACGGAAAAAATAACAAATAATCTAGGAGCCTAGGTACTACAACATAAATAAAGAAAAGTAAAGTGTAAAATAATTAGAAGATAGTGACAAGTCTATCAGTCTTTCGCTGCGAGTGTGCGGCCAAACAGGCCCAGATTACATTTATAGAAAAAAAAAACTCGCAGTAAAAAAAACTTTGTTTTTTAGCCTGTGGTTGAGAAGAAGGATTTGGTGCCCGCGCGATCCGAGAAAAAGGTTCCACTGTTCAATTACTTGCTGTTTTCCTTCCAGAACAAGTTCTCAATTAAGTAAGTGGCCATTGTACCTACTTTTAAATTGACGCCTCATTTTTCAACCGCGACGTGTAAGAGGTTGTTTGTATGTTTCGGAGTTAATCTAATACACAAATCCTTTGTTATTATAGTTAATAGGATCTAGACTAGAGTCATAATAATATATTTTTATAATGTTTTAGAACGTAGTCTCGAAGAAATATTGTTACGAAAGAACGAGATTAATTTTTAAAAGGGGATTTGAAACCCAGGTTCTTGGATAGGGTTTAACTCCATAGTGACGACTAGGAAGCTCTGCAATACATGATGGAAATTACGTCGAGGGTTTTCAATTCATAAAAAAATACTTGACATCGTAATAATTAATTGACGACCTCGGTGGCGAGGCGGGCGAGTAGACGACTGAGACGCAACAGGTGCAAGTTCGATTCCCGCTGCGGGATAAAAAAATTGCATGTTTTGCAGATATTTATAGATATTATATATTTTCAATTGGTATCAGAGGCACTCAGCTGAAACTTTTCACAAGTTATCTGGAAGAACGCTCTCAATGCGTGAGGATTGGCAATGTTTTCAGCACAGAACAACAAAATACAATCTTTGGTGTACCCCAAGGAAGTATTTTAGGCCCGACTTTGTTTTTGATCTACTTAAATGACCTCTGTAACATAAAACTAGACCACGGTGTAATTGTTTCTTATGCTGATGACACTGCCCTCCTTTTTTCCGCTGATTCTGAACAAGACGTACACAAGTATGCGCAAAATGGATTTAATGTTGTAAATAAATGGCTTCAACAAAATTTATTAACATTAAACTCAGATAAGACAAATTATATTAAGTTTTCAATGCGTAAACTAGCAACGAGTCAAATGACACAAAAATTACATGCTCATTTTTGTAAAGACTTAACTAACACCCAATGCAGTTGTCCCGTCATTAACAAAACTAATAAAATTAAATACCTAGGTGTTATATTGGATGAGACTCTAAGCTTCAAAGCACATATACATGCATTGAATGCTAGAGTCCGCAAACTAATATTTGTATTCAAAAAATTACGTCATATAGCGGATTGGAATATTATCAAACAAGTTTATTTTGCTCTATGTAATTCCGTTTTAACATACTGTATATCCACATGGGGTGGAGCAGGTAAAACACTTCTACTAACAATCGAGAGAGCTCAAAGAGCAGTACTCAAAGTGTCCACTGCAAGGCCCTACTTTTTTCCTACTAACCTTTTATATGAATCATGTAAAGTCTTAACAGTCCGCCAGTTATTCATAATGCACATAGTTCTAAAGCAGCACGCAGCCCTTCCATACAACCCTGATTTTACTAATAAAAGACGAATCGATAAAGTTTGTCATAGACAACTAAGCACTAAACACACTTTTGCAACTAAATTTTATACGTTCCTTGGCCCTCTTCTCTACAATAGATTAAATGCCTTAGTGAATATTTATCCACTCAATTACTTCAATTGTAAGGCAGCCCTTAAGGACGCCTTGCAAAACTTGTCGTATGATGATACAGAGAAACTATTAGATGTGATGAAGTGAAACGTTGTACTTAACTAAGTTTAGTTATAAGTTTTTATGTTAACTCATAAAATAATCTAATCTAATCTAATATGAGTATTTTTACTACAATTTATGTAGTTAACCTATATGTCGAAGTCACTATATTTTATTCTTCAAGTGTTTTGTTTGTTTGTATAATTGCCTTGCTTGTATAATGTTAGTCCCTCCCGCCTGAAACACAGGAATACCTAGTTCAGGTTCTAGTATAAATTTTACTTTATGTTAATTTTAGATCATAAATATGTAATGTGTGTTAATGTGTGTAGTATACGATTTTTTGAATAAATTATTATTATTATTATTATTATTTGTTCCGAGTTTGCGTGTTGTACTCATAGTTCTTGTAACCCACGATACAGGGAATCCTAGTGTGGGGTGGGGACTATGTATGTGGCCCGTATAATATATAATTTCTATTTTTCAGTCAATCTAAAACGCAAACGGAACTGTCGATGCGGTCCATCAACGTGCCTGAGTTCTACAAATCCATATATCCGGAACATGAGGTTTCCCACAGCTACTATCGGTACGTTATTTATACACTAACTCCCCGACTTCTGATCCGGAGGTCGTGGGTTCGAACCCGGTTGTGCACCAACAGATTTTTCCACTCGAAAAATTTATGTGCGCATTAACACGTGCTAAAAACGGTGAAGGAAAACATCGTGAGGAAACCGGCATGCCGTAGAACCAAAAATTCGAAGGCATGTGCTAACAGTAAGTGTTCCAATAAGCGGCGATGGGCTTGCAACCTGTCACGTGGAATGCTTACTACTTGCAAAACGCGGGCATGTACCAAATGTAATGTTTGGACGTGCCTCTGACTACACCCTACTTGGTATCCTCAGAGATCTACTCACTGAGTATATACCTGAGGATGTCCACTATGGGGAAGACAGTCGTGAGCGTGTTTGTTTTGGATTCTGATGGGAAGGGATGATATCCCGATGGACCCTGATATGAAGGGATGAACCCATCTGGCCCCATGAAAATATAAAAAACTCAGGCCGTTTTTTAAAAAATCATAAAAAAAACTTTCCAATTGGGATATCCACATTTAAGATAATCATGTTTTAAAATGAACATCCTGTTTGCCCGCTGTGGTACAATTGTGTGTATGTTCTGCAGATATTTGTTCCCACAATACAGAGAAACCTAGTGTGGGGTCAGGAATATGTGACTGTTGGTATTTTTTTGAAAGTGGCAAACAAGCATGTGGATCACCTGTTGTTAAGCGGTTACCGTAAACTATGAACGCTTGAAATACCATAGATAAAACCACCATAGTATCACTCGCGCGTTGCCGACTCTGGTTATTATTTCTATTCTGAGACATAATTATTTATTTACTATCTTCTGCCCGTGGCTTCGCCTGCGTTTTATGTTGATAAACCACCAACTTTTGAGTGTATCAAAACTTTATTGCACACCTACTAATTAGTGTTAAGGTATTTGTAGCCTATTAGGTGCAGGGTTTCTCTTGTTGGAAGTAAAATCCACTTTTAAGCCAAAAATACGTTGGTTTAATGCAAAAAAACTTAGGGACTAAAATTACACAATAACGCGACTAAGCAAGTCAAGCGCGAGCCGGCAACTGCCGAGATTTAAAATATCTTCCTTTACACGCGTCGCACCCGCGCCGCTACTGCGGATTGGTCCGCCCACATAGGTCTATCGCATATTGGCCAATACCGACGGCGTGCGCGGATGAGACGCGACAACTTACTCTATTACAAATAGCGACATCTATTGAAACGATAGGTAGGTAGGTATAACGCTTAATTATGTCGTGGATAGTCGCGCTACCTACTTAACACCACCCCCCAGTTTGAGGATTCAACCGATAACTGTACTGTCAATAGGAAGCACGACTATCCGTGCGACGGGACGGCGCAGCGTCCCCGTTTAAGTTTTTACGTCTACCACGCGCACAATGCCCCCACTTCCCTCAATTACTTTAGTTATCATGGGGTGCTTCTCATCGAATGAAAGAACGGTAGAGGCACTCAGACGCCCCCTCACGAGCAGTAGACCATCCTCGTAGAGCATAGGATCATGCTGTAACAAGCGGCTCGACTTAGGGACCGCACGGCCAGCGCGCAGCGCGCTCAGCTCCTCTCGGAAAGCACGGGCCTGTGCCTCTCTCAGCAAGGAGGCCTCAGCCTCCCACAGCTTCTCCGCCATGAGCACCGTCCTCTGCTTGGCTCGGCACGCGCTTATGAAGGTAAGCACGCCTGCTGTCACACGAATGGCCCGCGTCCAGGTCGAGATGCGCGTGACGTCGATGAGAGACGGCGCCGCCTCTAACGTCACCAGCGCCCGCTCCAAGCGCTCGGGGTCATCGCCACTGCACCTTGGCCACGGTACCTGTGGATCACAGAGAAAGGGGGAACCCGAAAGCCACATGCCCCTGTCATTAGGCCAGTCCATCCTAGTAGCCTCGTCCGCAGGGTTAGACTCGGAAGGTACCCAGTGCCAGTCGCTGCGCTTTGTCACGCTATCAATTTCCGCCAACCTATGAGAAACATATTTTTGATAATGTCGCGCGTCCGAATTTATCCACAAAAGTACCGTTTTCGAGTCTGTCCATAGATACTCATTCGAAACAGCTATATTCATTTGAGACTTAACCGTCACTGCCAACCTACACACTAACACTGCTGCCTGTAATACTAGGCGCGGGATGGACACTACCTTGACGGGAGCCACCCGAGCTTTCCCCACCAACATTGTGCAGACCCTATTACCGGATTTGTCCGCACCTACCAAGTATGCTAACGCCGCATAAGCTTTTTCACTAGCATCTCCAAAAACATGCAGGTCTACGTTGTACGTTTGGAACCCCTAGGTACAGGTACGATTGTAAGTCCCTTGAGCTTATCCAACCACTGGAACCAAGTGACGGCTTCCGAATCCTTGATACATTCGTCCCAGGATATGCCTGACTGCCAAACACGTTGCATTAGTATCCGCGTGGGCGCTCCCTTAGTGGGCGTGACCCGGCCCTCTGCTATTTCTACTGATAGCCGCTTAAACAATAGATCAAATTGAATACAATCACTCTCTGGGCACCAGATCATGTCCAGTGTGCGCTGCCCCTCAGATCTATCAAATTTAACTCGGCCCGGCACCACAGCTGGCAGCTTCTCACGCAGCTCAGGTGAGCTAGTCACCCACCCCCTGATATCAAACCCGCCCGCACGGTGAATGGGTGACATCACTGATCAGCTGCTGTGCCGCGTCGACACTGTTCGTGCTATCTAAGTAGTCGTCTACGTAATGCTTTCGCTTGATAGCTTCTACTGCTGCTGGATGCGTCGATGAAAATTCTTCTGCATTTTTATTCAGAATATAGATGGCTGATGTAGGCGAAGATGCCGCGCCAAAAATCATCACATTCATCGCGTAAATATCGGGATCCTTGCTCCTATCTATTTTAGGGTCATTGACCCGGTCGTCACTACACCGCGGGTCACGCCACAAAAACCGCTGTGCTCCTTGATCGGCTGCTCGGATTTTTACTCGCAAAAACATGTCGGCGATGTCAGCCGTAAATTCTATTTTCCCCATTCTAAATTTCATTAACACACCCATTAAAGAGTTCAATAAATCAGGCACACTTAACAAGTTATCATTGAGCGAAGAACCCCGGTAGGTGGCGGCAGCATCAAAAACAAGTCGTAACCTGCCGGGCTTATTCGGATTTGTTACACCAAAATGTGGCAGATACCATACCGGACTGGCTTTAATACCGTCATCAATTTTACGAGCATAATTTTCGGCTAATATTCTATCCACTTGTTTCGCATACGCGTTTGCGAATTCGAGATCCCGATGTATTTTTCGTTCAATTCCAGCTAAACGCCTACACGCGTACGTATAATCATCGGGCGTTTCGACGTCATCACGATTCCACAGCAAACCTACCTCCCAACCACCCGCCACGCGACGACTAGTACTGTCTAATATACCTAAAGCGCGTTCAGAGTTCTTATTTTTACGCGGTATTTGACATACACCTATCGCCTCTAATTCAAACTGAGATTTCACTAATTCGTACGGGTCAGGCTGCAACGTTAACATACAGTTGGCAGATTCGGTATAATCACTAGTAGTAGCACCCGCGCCTAGCGGGCCATGAACGACCCATCCCAACATTGTAAGCGAAGCGACTGGACGTCCAGATTTATCTTGTCTAATCTCCCTGCCGACGATGAGCCTCCAGTTGTCCTGACCCAACAACACCATGGGTTTCGCATCTCTCAATTCACTGCAATCCAGATGCCGTAAATGCGCATTGTCCTCGAGCACACGCGCCGGCAATGTTTGCGACGGCAAGTTCACATTTCGCATGGTACGCGCACAAATATTGTGACACACTCCGTTCGGTCCGCGAACAACGACTTTAACAATACGCGAGTTTTCGTCAATCGCACAATGGCCGCGCGCGGTCATTAACCTGAGCGGCAATACGGGTCCGTCGATGTCACTCGCGAGATTTTCGTCCATAAGCGACACTGACGCGCCATCGTCCAAAAGCGCATAAGTAGCTCGCTCATCACCGCAACTGGTCACTATTGTCACTGGAATCACTTTCAAAAACGCTCGTGCACGAAGTTCGCCTACGTTAGTAACAGTTTCAAAGTCAGTTGTGATCGCCGCCGGTGCTACCGGTTGCGAAGCGGTCGACTGCGACGCGAGAACGGGCAGTGGTGCAACTGACGGCGGCGAGTTCGCGGTCGCTTCCGGGTGTAGTAGTTTGTGGTGTGATGACTGACACTGGTCACACCGCTTAGCGCGGCAAAACCTTCTGGAATGAGTTTTTACTACGCACTTGAAACATAATTTATTTTTCCTTACTAAGTCCCAACGTTCATTCACGGAGAGCTGTCTAAACTGTACACACTCACTCAACTTGTGTTCTTCCTTACACATCACACATACAAGTTTGTCTCTGTCGTCACTTTCAGTGGTTGCTTCAACTTGCGTAAACACGCGGTGTGTCGTTTGCACTTGGGCAGCACCTTTATCTCGCCGCCAACCCACCCCGGTAGCGTTCGCGAGCGGCTGCAACTTTGACGTAGTAGGTACATTCTGCGTATTGTAGTATGATGCGACGTGCGTTATTTGCGTAAGAAATTCGACTAAAATGTTCAAATTCGGAGAAACGCGTAAATCGACGTCACTGTAATATTTTTCTTTGCGTATTGCGAATTCGCCGTACTGAGCACGTTGATAAGGCGTCAGTTTAGTTAATATTTCTTGGACTATTTGGGGATTGTTTATATATCCGTCCGCTCGTACACTTTTTAATACAGATACACAGTTTCGTACTACGTTCGTAAATGATCTCAGCTCGCGGCCGTTTTCTGATACTTTCGGCAAGTCCCGAACCTTCTGAAGCGCACATTCCAACAGCTGAATGGGGTGTCCGAATTCTTCCTCCAGCGCCTTGATGACCTCCTCGGGGTCAGAACAGGTCATCATGAGGTCATCGACAGCAATCTTTGCGTTTCCGATGAGGGCAACTCTCAGCCGCGCCATGTTTTCATAGGGACGAAACATGTTTATCTCCGACGTAGTCCGGTATGCTTTCTCGAACCCGAGCCACTCCGCAGGGTTGCCGTCAAAGTTAGGTAGTTCGTACAGTTGCCGGGGGAGCGGTCTCGTACGGGCCAGATTCCCGATAGCTTCCGCTAACCGCTCAATATCCGTGAGTTGTTGCTGGTGCGAGTCGGGAGCGGCGGGGGCTTGCGGCGCGGGCGCGGCGGGGCGGGGCGGCGCGGGCACGGCGTTCTGCAGCCACTGCTCCACGCGGCCCCCCGGCCCACTCACCACGCTGCGCGGCAACGCGTCCATCGCCTCCGCCTCCTCCTCCGCGGCCAGCTCCGCCATCTCGAGGGCTAGCTTCTTTTTGACGACGGTCTCTCGCAGCTTCATCAGCTCCACCTCGGCCTCGTATTCGGCCCGCATGCGGCGCGCCTCACGCTCGCCCCGGCTAAGCCGCGACGCGTGGCTGCACACGCTGCGTGGCGGCCGCACGGTGCTGGGCGTGGCGCCTGGCGGCGGCATGCTGGCCGGCGTGTTTGGCGCACACACACGAGATATAAGGTCTTGCTTCGAGTCTGCGTGCTGTTTCTCAGAGCACGCGTCACTTTTCACGGCTTTCACTGCGCTACGCGTCGCGTATTTTTTATTTTCTTCCATCCTGATCCGGCTCGAAGGACCATTTGTAGCCTATTAGGTGCAGGGTTTCTCTTGTTGGAAGTAAAATCCACTTTTAAGCCAAAAATACGTTGGTTTAATGCAAAAAAACTTAGGGACTAAAATTACACAATAACGCGACTAAGCAAGTCAAGCGCGAGCCGGCAACTGCCGAGATTTAAAATATCTTCCTTTACACGCGTCGCACCCGCGCCGCTACTGCGGATTGGTCCGCCCACATAGGTCTATCGCATATTGGCCAATACCGACGGCGTGCGCGGATGAGACGCGACAACTTACTCTATTACAAATAGCGACATCTATTGAAACGATAGGTAGGTAGGTATAACGCTTAATTATGTCGTGGATAGTCGCGCTACCTACTTAACAGTATTTAAAAAAAAATAAAAAATACATAATTTAGTTTATTTGTACCGAGTTTTGAGCGAATCTTACCAAGGAATAAAATTTTCTATAGAAACTTTACTTTCCGCTTTAGGGGTTGATTTTAGAAAATTAGATTAGCCTATGTGTTATCCCAGAACCTCAACTATCTACATTCCAAATTTCAACGAAACCGGTTTAGTAGCTACGGAGATACGTGGTAACAAACATTCACACACACACAGACTTTCGTATTTATTATATTATAGTAGCATCTTTTTTTGTATTTCAGGTACGACCGATTTTCGTTGCCCAAAGTACTAGATGGACGGACGCCGGTCGGAAATGCAGTTATGCAGTGGTTTTATATACAGAACTGGCTTTACATGGAGAAAGGAATCGACGTCGACCGTAAACAGGAAATGGAAATGGAAAGCGAAGGTTCTATCTTTTAACAAGTTCGTAATTATAGAAAGAGATATATGACGAACTTGTCGGCGCGCTGGACGGGGATAGCCGGCTGAGACCCAAGAGGTGCTGGTTCGATTCCTGCTGTGGTACCAAGATACTTAGTGGACTATGTATGTGACTGTGTTGGCTATTGAAAAAACTTTTAACTGGATTGTGATTGTGGATTAGATGTTCAAATCAAATCATTTATTATAATAATAATGCTGCACATTTTTAACACAGCATCATCTAGCCCCAAAGTAAGCAGAGCTTGTGTTTTTGGAACTACATGACTAATATTTTTTGTAAAAACTTACATATTTTTTTAGACATACACCCAGATTCCGAGACAAATATTTATTGTAAGTTAATTTGGGAAATTGTTACATCAAGGTGAAAATTTAAAATATTTGTATCACCAAATTCTGCCCTTAGGCTTACAAACATTGAGTTAAATTAGGTACAATCCTCTGTATCCTTCTTACCTCCGAGAGCGATTTGCATTTTTTCCGCGTGATGTGCCCTGCAAGATAGCTATATTCATTCTTCTTAAAACTTCTTCTCATTCCTCCAGTTGTTTTGGTGGTTACTTCACTATCAACGCTGTCAAACTGTGGAATGCTCCTCCGCGCCAGTCTGTCGCGTGAGGCACATGTGATAAAGAAACTTGGTTAATTTGGTTCCAGTGATCCAGAAATGCGCCGAGGAGCTTATCTACGCAGATACAAGTGTGGGTGTGGCTTGTTTGCTGCGGGGCGCGCGGACTGACTGCGAGGCGACTCGCCGCTTCGTGGAAGGAGCCACGAACGATATCGCCGTCTCGTGCACGCTGTACGCGGCGTGTGTGCGCTGCAACTGCGCTGAACTGAAAGATTATGTTTACCTCACTGAGCCGAGACAAGTTAGTACCATAGTACCATTACCCCATCACAAATATAAAGATCTACCTTTGTAATTTTGACTTAAACAGTTAACCTCTGTTTCATAATCACTCGTTAACTTTAGAAGTGTGCTTAACGTTGTTTGTCTCTATCCTTTGTTTATTGTTAGAAAAGGACAGGGTTAGAGTTAGCGACTGGCTAAATTTAACATATTAATATCGACAACAGCACAGTACAAAACTACCTGCTACCTAATAAAACCAGAGTTATTTCAGAATATTATTACGACTATACCACATACTTTACTATTCACCTGCTGACGTTTCGTTGATACCAAAGCACGATAATTCCATAACACAAGAGTTAATTTGACACATCTGGCTTGAGAAACAGATATACTTTTTATATTTAAAGTCGATTATCAGTTGACAGAGAAAACGCTGAAAAGCGAAAACATCCGCGAAGAACAAATGCAGCTGATCCGTCAATGCATCGACCGCCTCTCGGGCATGTCGGAGGTGGACACACTGCGCGGCATAGGAATCTACGTCAACGGACTACTGTTCAACGCGGACCCGGACTACCGGCGCGAGGTGATCCTGCGCGTGGCCAGGTGAATATGCACACTATGTCCTACCGATATGCGTGATTGTAGCGATGCATCGACCTGCTCTCGGACTCAACGTCAACGGACTACTGTTCAACGCAGACCCGGACTACCGGCGCGATGTGATCCTGCGCGTGGCCAGGTGAATATGCACACTATGTCCTACCGATATGCGTGATTGTAGCGATGCATCGACCTGCTCTCGGACTCAACGTCAACGGACTACTGTTCAACGCAGACCCGGACTACCGGCGCGAGGTGATCCTGCGCGTGGCCAGGTGAATATGCACACTATGTCCTACCGATATGCGTGATTGTAGCGATGCATCGACCTGCTCTCGGACTCAACGTCAACGGACTACTGTTCAACGCAGACCCGGACTACCGGCGCGATGTGATCCTGCGCGTGGCCAGGTGAATATGCACACTATGTCCTACCGATATGCGTGATTGTAGCGATGCATCGACCTGCTCTCGGACTCAACGTCAACGGACTACTGTTCAACGCAGACCCGGACTACCGGCGCGAGGTGATCCTGCGCGTGGCCAGGTGAATATGCACACTATGTCCTACCGATATGCGTGATTGTAGCGATGCATCGACCTGCTCTCGGACTCAACGTCAATGGACTACTGTTCATCGCAGACCAACATTATATACACGTTTATTTTTTGTCACAAAACAGGGTATGTTAAAATAAAAATAGATTTTGATGTCAAAAAATTGAAATGAAAAATCACTTTATTGAGGAACACAATGTAGGTACGTCCTACAAACGGCGGTTTTATCTCTGACAGCGATCTCTTGCAGACAACCGTGCATTTAACGTCCTCTGTGGTGCAGTGGGCGAAAGCAAGCCTGAGACGCAGAAGGTTGCGGGTTCGATTCCCGTCGCGGGACGTCTGTTTGTTCTGCAAATATTTGTCTCATGTCTGGGTGTTTTCTATGTATTTAAAAAAAGTATCTAAGTAGTATATAAATCCTGTAGTTCCGATAATACAAGCTCTGCTTAGTTTGGGGCTAGATGATGCTGTGTGAAATGTCCAGCATTATTTATTTATTTATTTAGTATTGCTACCTAAACTAAATCTAACTGAACCTATGGTTGCATCTCAGCATTATGCTACTATGCCATGACGTCAGTGCCATTAAGATCTGGTGTTGTTTGTTAACAGATTGCCCGGGAAGGAGAAATTGGAACTGGCTTGTTCTCTAAGCATCAAGTACAGCGAGGACGCGTTGGAAGCGTGGCTGCAGCACGCGTGCGCGGATCCGGCGCAGGAGCACCTCACGCCCGACTCGCTGCCGCCCGGCGACAGCGCGATCACGCACGAGCGGTAAACAAATTGCACATACACTACTACTACTAGCTGTGCCACGTGGCTGCAGCACGCGTGTGCGGATCCGGCGCAGGAGCACCTCACGCCCGACTCGCTGCCGCCCGGCGACCGCGCACTCACGCACGAGCGGTAAACACATTTCACATACACTACTACTACTAGCTGTGCCACGTGGCTGCAGCACGCGTGCGCGGATCCGGCGCAGGAGCACCTCACGCCCGACTCGCTGCCGCCCGGCGACCGCGCACTCACGCACGAGCGGTAAACACATTTCACATACACTACTACTACTAGCTGTGCCACGTGGCTGCAGCACGCGTGCGCGGATCCGGCGCAGGAGCACCTCACGCCCGACTCGCTGCCGCCCGGCGACCGCGCGCTCACGCACGAGCGGTAAACACATTTCACATACACTACTACTACTAGCTGTGCCACGTGGCTGCAGCACGCGTGCGCGGATCCGGCGCAGGAGCACCTCACGCCCGACTCGCTGCCGCCCGGCGACCGCGCGCTCACGCACGAGCGGTAAACACATTGCACATACACTACTACTACTAGCTGTGCCAAGCCCGTCCAACTCACCGCGTCGCATCGCCATACTTTTGATGGGCTCCTAAGGGCCGTAGCTTTATGTTAAGTACTCTATAAAATGTTTTTAATATTGACTCTACTGATATAAGGTGTACCTACCTGCTCAGTCAGTTTTGTTTCATAATATTATGTAAACATTTTCACATACTTTAAGTGTCATTACTAAATAAAAGTTAGTAAGTATTCATCCAAATATGACCAGTATGCCTCACCTCAGTGTAAACTGCAAACTGTCTTTTTTCCGAATGAAATCATTCGTATTCCAACAGTGTCCTTAAAGTACTGTACCCGGAGATCAGCGGCGTGAAGCACGCGGCGCTTATACAACTGTTCACGGTACTGAAAGGACTCGACGAGAAACAGCTGATCGCTGGACTGAATGCGGCGGACCACATCAAACTGCTGAAGAAGTGCAAAGCGGCATCACCAGGTACACGCATAATACCAATTAATATCTAGGTAGGTAATAAATCTAACGGTCGTCGTAGAAAGCTATCTGGGCTTCCGCGATACAGGCTAGACCTAGTGCGGAGTTCATTCTTAAACTTGTGACCTAGGCACACACTATTTTGTGTAAATAAAGTATTTTATAGATAGTCGAGCTACCTACTAAACAATAGATTTCCTTCTCTACTTCTAATATTATAAATACGACAGTTCGGATGTTTTTTGCTAAGAATCTCAAAACTCTTTATAACAATTTTCAATGTTTAATCAATATTCATTAAAGCGATATCTTACAGAGCTGGACTACTGCAGAAGATAGTCTGTAATGATTAAAATATTCAATAATTGATCTAAAGGTAATCTTCCACTCTGCATCAAGTGGTAAATGGATATATGCATTCTTTCCGTACTGAACTACGGTGCATAAATCTGGTCTTTAACGGCTCTTCAAGGTACAAACTCGCGGTTTTCCAACGAGCAATGGGTCGCAGCATTATTGGCGTCAAACTAACCGATCGTATTCGAAACACCACACTGTGCTCTCAGACCAAAATCGCCCATGCAATGCATAAGTCCGCCAAACTGAAATTCGACTGTGCTGGACATGGTTTTTTTAATACGTAGAACCCTTCGTAGACACTAGTAAGACCTTCACTATGAACCCTTATAATGAACAAGATTCGTGTATATATTATAATCCTCCAAAAGAGAACCAGAAAAATTTATAGTATCGCTAAATTGTTTGCCGGACGGTCCCACAACTCAAAAGGTTTTCGGCATCCTCTCCAGCGGATTCACAAAACCGCGAAGAGTCGTAAAAATTAAGGGAGGCCTTTGCCCTGCCTTAGAATTAGGATAAGATTAGAATAATTCATCGCCCCTTTCCAGAGCTGGATTACAAGCTGATAATCGAGATAGCGACCCCCGAAGAAATAACCACTCACCTGCTGTCCATCATGAAGCCGGAGAACATCGGCATGATCACCAAGTTCCTGCGCACGCTCCCGGCGCCCATCAAACTGACCATATCCCTCAACGCGATCTACACCCAGTGGCTGACCAAGTACTTCTTCAGCGTAAGTTATACATACTCCTGGTTATGGATAACCGAGCAACGGGTCGGTGGAAGTGGTCACCACTCACCTGCTGACATCGGCATGATCACCAAGTTCCTGCGCACGCTCCCGGCGCCCATCAAACTGACCGTATCCCTCAACGCGATCTACACCCAGTGGCTGACCAAGTACTTCTTCAGCGTAAGTTATACATACTCCTGGTTATCGATAATCGAGCAACGGGTCGGTGGAAGTGGTCACCACTCACCCTGCTGACATCGGCATGATTGCTAAGTTTCTACGGACGCTCCTTGCACCCGTTAAACTATCCATATCCTTCAACGCGCTCTGTAACTTCAAAACCCCAAATACATACCATACGGAATATGGTAGAAACGGTATTTTGCAGCAGCTTTGTTTGTAAACAAACCAAATATTTGAATTTGACAAACATTACATTTGGCACATGCCGACACTTTGCATAATAGTTAGTATTCATATAGTATTCGTATGAAAAGCTCTAAGACACTTACACTTACTGTTTCATATGCACTCGCTAACTTTAGCAGCATTCTAAAAATTGCCAGCCCAACCTTTGTTTTATTTAACGACTGGCTAAGTTAGCAAGTTTTTATTAAACAGAGGGTCATTACTTTTCATTACTTTTATTACCGGTGGAATTACTTCAAATAAATTAATAAATAAAGTAACGTAAGTAAAAAGAGCGCCGACAGAGAGGCCGTTTTGACTAGTCCGTTCCGGTTATAATAAGAATTTAAACGGAAGGTTGAATACTGACCTTGATGCAAATGTCATCTATCGCGATACATACGCCCGTTCCGTTTAAGGGGGGTTAAAGGAGTGCGTCGGCGTCGCCCCGTCTCACGTCCATTCGTACCGAGGGTTTATGCTGAATTACAAATTAAAAAGCTTTAACAAAATTAATACACAATTAAATGTCCAGGTGCCAAAAGCCCAAGAAAGCAGCAAAAAGTGGATGCAGCAATACAGACAGTGTGCCAGCTACTTCAACAAGCTGTGCAAAGAAGAGCTGCTGAAATTTGTCGAAGAGACATGCTTCTCTTCTGAGGCAATTGCGAGGTAAATCTCCTGCCTTGTGGTTGCGCCACACATTAGCCAATAAGCCAGTAAAATTATATTTTTTCTCGCACTTTGATTCTCTCTTTCTGTGACAGGCTACTTGAAGATTGCTAGATGCCACTATCAGGAAGTTTTTTCAAGAAATGAAACCACATTTTCGACAATTATCCTTTCCTTTCGGTACAATGACTTCTGTTTGAAAACCTCTAACTAGTACTCAAATTACCCTTGTACAAAATGAATGGAAGATTTATTAAAGATAATAAGACATGACCATTGATTTACAGGGTTCCACATGGCACTCGCAACCTGATGATAATGCAAGCTGTCGACTACTGCACGCAGGAAGAGGAGAACGAGATAAAGTCTAATAAAACGTAAGAGGACATTAAATTTAATAATCCTAATAAATCCTTTCAAAGAATTAGTTTTTTTACCTTCGGTCACTATGGGCTTTTTCAGGGCCTCCACATGGTGACTGTTCTAACGCAGGATGACCTGATGAAGAAATAATCAGTAACAAGACGAACTAGCAAGATTCCTTGGCTTTTTATTATCTGAAACTTGTCATGATTGCTTCTGTACTGTTCCAGTGAACAAACATGGGCGCAAGTAGGTCAAGAATTAACGCAGTGGGCGCGTTTCCTCGAGAATTACCACTCGCCGTCCGTTCAGAACATAATCGACAACACCAAGATACCGAGAGACGAGTTCTGGCTGTAAGTAGTCGTTGGATTTCGTGCGATTTTGCAAATCTTTTTATACTCTTAAAATCCTTCCAGCTGCGCCAGATTTTGTTATACCGAGGTATTTTTTGATGGACAAAATACATACCCCCGAATACGGAATCGCTACACAACATTTAGTAGGGTCCGATCTGTCTTTACGTTATACAATTTAAGTTCATTATTTAGTCACGTGTATTTTGTCGTTTTCAGAGAAGTAGAAATGACACACGGTGACGCGGAGAGGATGAGGGCGCCGGCGTGCAAGCTCATCGAAAACTGCGACGTCCAGCCCGGCTTGGTGACGTCGCTGCTGCAGTGCCTGGGCGTGGCCCTCGAGCCGCCCGAACTCTTCACCTACCTAATCGAGCGTTTGCTCACAGACGAGTGAGTTCCGTTAGTACGAGTGTCGCATGGTGACGAGGCTTCGCCTTGTCGTTAATGAGTTTCTAATGCATTGCCGTTTCAACGTAGATACTCTATCCCTTCAAATGTGTTCGATATGACCAAGCAGCAATGTATAGCTAGCTTAACTGTGGAAGCTACAGTTGGTCAAAACTGGATGGAACAAAGAAAGGTTATTAGTTTGGTAGCATACAAACCAAGGACCCTCTTTATGAAATACCTTTGAGGAGCAATGAGCCCACTTTTTATACACTTATGTCATTGTGCAATAAAGAATTAAATAAATAAACCTCTTATACCAAACGCATAAACAAGCTCCTGTCGCGACTAGGCATAAGTAAAAGTGGCTTCACAATTTGATTCCCCATTCCAGACAATGTGTGTTGCTACTGGATCGCTACGGGAAATACTACAACGAAGGCGTCCATTTCCCCGAAGAGATCATGGAGTTAATAATCCAAAAGGCGGCGGAGTTCGATCTGCCGGCGTCCATGCAGATCACCCTGATGACGCTCCGCAGCGAGCAGCGCGACGCCGACACGGAGGACCTGGCCGCCATCGCGCGGTTCAGCCAACAAATATTCAGAGCGGAGTTCCCGGATTTGCCATATGCTACGGAACTCACTGGTATAAAAATAAAAACTGACTTAAAATAACGGAAAGTTATTTTAAGTCTATTAAGTTATTTTATTGGTTTTACCAATATGAAATTGAATACCTTAGTTTTTCACCCTTAGGGTTTTTTTCATAAAAGTATACTCTGCCCAGATCCAGAAAAATAATTATTAAAATCGGTTCATAATTGGCGAAGATATCGAGTAACATACATACAAAAAAAAACAGACGAATTGAGAACCTCTTCCTTTTTTGAAGTCTGTTGAAATCAAACGAACTGAAACACACTCACGACTGTGTCCTCCATGATGGACATCTCAGATGTACCCTAGATGGTACATCTGAGATGTCCATCAATGCGTTTATCTTTGAGGATACCAAATAGAAGTGCAGTCAAAACAATACTTTTGGCACATGTCCGCGTTTTACAAGTAGTTAGCATTTCACGTGACTGGTTGCAATGCCATCGCCGCTTATTGGAATACTACCTTAGAATTTTTGGTGACTGGTAACACATTTTGATTAGCAATTAAAAATAAAATAATGCTGGAAATTTTCACATAGCATCATCTAGACCCAAACTAAGCGTAGCTTGTATTAAGGGAACTACATGACTGATATACTACTTATATATATTTTTTTGTAAATACATACATATTATACATAGAAAGAATCCAGACCCGAGACAAGCGTACGATTAGTGTACAAACATTTGTCCCGCAGCGGGAATCGAACCCGCAACCTTCTACGTCTAAGGCGGGTCTTCGCCCACTGCGCCACAGAGGTCGTCAAATATACCGTTTATATTTACAAAAGATTGAGAGTTCCAGTCAAAGTGAAGGAACGCTTATACAGTAAACAAGGAACACCACAAGTAATAAACTAAAATAAAGTGAACATTTCCAGCAAAGCTAATAAACTGTTATTCCAGTTAACAAACTATGCCTGTTCCAAATTTCATCCAAATCGTTTCAGTCGTTATAAACATTATAAGCAACAAACGTTTATACTTTCGCAATTAAAGTACTGACAGGATATGATTTATTTGTTGTATTTCAGAAGAACAGCTGTTAACAGATGAAGGTCGTCGCGTTGCGTTTGCCAAGTTCATGGAGGCGACGGAAACAGCGCAACAGCGCAAAGCCCTGATTGATATTCTTGCCTGCTGGCCGCCAGTCAGAGAGAAGTACGTTTCGGGATAGCTAATTCTAATTCTAAGTGGGGGGACTGAGGTCTGCACTGACGTCCCGCATTGTATTGTGCATTATCCCCCTTCTAACCTGACCCCAACCAGCCCAACTCTTTGAAGTATCGTAGAAGGACTCTGGGTTGATGACATCATTGTTCCAGTATCCCTAACTTCCTGTCAGTTAATGATGAGGGAGAGCATGCGTTGATTAGTTCTTGCTGTCCCGTCTTCGAGCTGACATCACCACAGAGTTCACTGTCTGTGGCCCCAGTCAGGGTAGCATTCTGAAGAGGTTTGTTGCCACAGTCATGTAACCCTCAGCCAATTAATTATTAACATATTATATACATATACACACCAAAAACTATCTTGAATTTGATTATTCATAGTGTGAAATAAATTCACACAAATTTTAAAATTTAACAAACAAAATATTAGTACGTCAAAGTCAAAATTCATTTATTCATAAAAATCACAAGGATCACTTTGAAACGTCGGTTTTATCTACTGCCTGTTCCTTCGCGACCAAGCCAGGAAAGAAAGGCAAAAAAAACAAGGCTGGTTATTCTTTTTAATGATCCTTTTACAAAACATCGAGTTGGAGCATTTTCAATCCCAAGAGTTTTTATCATCTAAATAATCAGATATTTTATAGTATGCCTTTTTATAAAGTTGTTTTTCAATTACGTTTTTAAATTTGTTTATTGCCAATTTTTGTAAATCTCTTGGGAGTTTGTTATAAAAGCGTACACCTTGCCCTTTAAACGATTTACTAACTTTATGGAGTCTACAAGTGGCAACAGCGAGTTTATCTTTATTTCTAGTATTAACATTGTGATTATCGCTTTTTTTCTTAAACAAATTAATATTTTTGTGAACATACATCAGATTTTCATAGATGTATTGACAAGGAAATGTCATTATATTTATTTCTTTAAACTTCTTACGAAATGATTCTCTGGGACCCATATTATAAATTGCTCCAACAGCCCTCTTCTGCTGCACAAAAACGTTATTTATATCTGCAGCACTCCCCCACAGCAGTATACCGTACGACATAATGCTGCTAAAGTACCTCCTACTTTAAAGATTGTTATAAATGTTTCCAAAGAAAAAAACAAACACGCTCACGACTGTCTTCCCAGTGATCACCCTCAGATACATACTCAGTGAGTAGATCTTTGAGGATACCAAGTAGGAGGTGTTAATTCTTAACGAATTAACGGTTCGGTAATCAGAGGCACGTCCAAACATTACATTTGGTAACTACATGCCCGCGTTTTGCAAGTTAGCATTCCACATGACAAGTTGTAAGCCCCTCGCCAATTATTTTGGCACAAGCCTTCGAATTTTTGGTTCTAGGGCATGCCGGTTTCCTCACGATGTTTTCCTTCACCGTTTTAGCACGTTTTTTTCACGTAAAAATTACAAAATATCAATTCCATCATTTTTGTAGTTTTTAAACGACTTAAAAAAAAGGAGGAGGTTCTCAATTCGACCGTATGTTTTTTTATAGTGTGTTTGTTACGCGATATCTTCGCCAATTGTAAACCGATTTTAATGATTCTTTTTTTGAATCCTGGGTAACTATCTTCTGAGAGATACAACCTGGGAGTTTTCATATCAAAAGTAAAAAGCTCCTTTGTTGATAAGAGTGCTTCAGAGCAACGTTGCTTAATATGAGACAAACTGTGGTCAAATGCGAATAATTAGTTGGCAGAGATGGCAATCGCGAACGAAGTCGCGGGTACAGCTTGTTATAAAATATAATTATTAAAAATATATGGACAAACAGATACAAACAAATGGAATCCTCTACATCCATCTAAATTGTCTGGAAGATATCTCTTGCGACATGACCAGCCATCATCAACAGACTGTAGAAATCCACAGCTGGACATATTCCTCCGCCAAAGAGTGCGTTTATATATAATCTTCGCCAACCTCCATCCACCGACTTCGACGTAAACTTTGAGATTCATATTTTAAACGGGAATTTTCAGGTACCGTACTATCGGTGAAGGCACCGACTAAGTTCCGGCTCATTCCAAGAGTCTCATTTTGGTATTCGTCAAGTTAATTGTTATTTCAGTGGTTCGAGGAGCCTCCACTGCGAGTACTTGTACGATATGCTGCCGAACACGGAGGATGCCGAAGAGGGGATCATCTGCGTGAAGCTACTGATGAAGCGGCCTTTGCTCACCGACGAGGTGAGAACAATACATAAAACACGCTATCGACTTAAATTCTCAGGCATTATATTCTTTGTCGCGTATCGCGGGTGGCGTGTCGTGGACCGCATGTCGCGGTTCGCGTTTCACAGGTCGCGTATCGCGGGTGGCGTGTCGCGGACCGCATGTCGCGGTTCGCGTTTCACAGGTCGCGTATCGCGGGTGGGTTGTCGCGGACCGCATGTCGCGGTTCGCGTTTCACAGGTCGCGTATCGCGGGTGGCGTGTCGCGGACCGCATGTCGCGGTTCGCGTTTCACAGGTCGCGTATCGCGGGTGGGTTGTCGCGGACCGCATGTCGCGGTTCGCGTTTCACAGGTCGCGTATCGCGGGTGGCGTGTCGCGGACCGCATGTCGCGGTTCGCGTTTCACAGGTGGCGTGTCGCGGACCGCATGTCGCGGTTCGCGTTTCACAGGTCGCGTATCGCGGGTGGGGTGTCCGCATGTCGCGGCACTAATGTGTCGTCGCACGGATTAGTTATAATTCTAGTCCTGGAATAAAACATAGACTACTTTTTATACGGGCTTAGCCACGGGCAGAGGTACATCTACACCACAGATATTATAATAGTTGTAAGTTTGTACGTTTACCTGCTGGTAATCTCTTTAACGGCTAAACCGATTTATATAAAATTTAGAGCATGTATAGTTTTTGTATAGTTTTAATTATGTTCTTTTCGTTTTTAAACCATGTCAGTTCTATCGTTCTCTCTTATTTGCTCAAGATACAGTTTCTTTAACCAGCCCATATATTGACCGGTAGACCTAAAATAACACAAACCCTCACTTCCTAGGTCCTATCTGAAAATCAGCGCAGCTTCACTTTGGCGGACCAGCAATAAGCTGAGATAGGATCTTATCAACTCATCACTGCAGCATATACTGCCCTCGTTAGTACTGGTTAGCACCCACGTATTGTATTCTACAGTGTTTTTGTAGATTGATGTATATCTGTCTACAAATATTCCGTAGCTTCTTATCCGGGTACCGCACGGGCTCAGCCGTCTGCAGAGGCTATGTATGAATAAACATTCAGTTAAGCTGTGGAATGTACTGTTTGTTCAGGAGATCCAGTATCTGACGGCGGAGATGCCGGGGAGTTCCCTGCAGAGCATGCTGTGGTTGGTGGTGATGAACAAAAGCGCAAACACCAAGGATCAATTCATGAAACTCATCAATAAACATGACGCGAGTATCGTTTACCATATATCTTAAGCTTGAGTTCACCTACAAAATAAACGACTGATTATAAATAAATCATTATGGACATTTTCACACAACATCATCTAGCCCCAAAGTAAGCGTAGCTTGTGTTATGGGAATTACATGACTGATACACTTGTGTTATGGGAATTACATGACTGACCTTAAATACACTATGATTATTAAATACATTATGACGACAGATTCCTATGAAAATATGGGCCAAAAAGCTTTGATTAGGAACTATAAAACCACCCGTTATTGTGTTGGTAACTCGGTTCTTAGGCTGGCATGTGTCGATAGTACCTAATCATAGAGCACCTCGGTGGTGCGACGAGCGAGTAGCCGGCTGATACGCAAAAGGTGCGGGTTCACTGCGGGACAAATATGTGCATGTTCTGCAGAAATCTGTTGTGAGCACACCATCCAATAGACATACACAGTTCTGACTCCACTCCAATATCTGCTGATCATGCAAACATTTGTCCTGGAGCGAAAATGGAACCCGCGCGTCTTGCCATCGAAATCGTCATTTTTTTTATACATTGGCATCGATACTCTAAACCTTATTTAAACGGTCGCTTTCTTTTACTGATGGTGCATGCAAGACAGTGTTACCAAGAATTTTATTCCAGTAAAATTAGTTTACGTGTCGTTCTTCTTCGTGTTTAAAGTCAGCATGTCAGTTTTCAAATCGCGACTAAGCACAGCACTAAAAACACTAAAAAACAGCACTAAAATTGTATCTCTTTCTTTGTTACTATTAGTAAAAGAGTCACAGTTTAAATTAAGTTTAGTTAGTGTACAAGAGAATCAACACCATTGTCCAACAGTGGTCGTTTTCAGGCTGATAATGATGATGAGTATTAGAAGGAAGGGTTACTATACCACTAGATTGTACAACTAAAGACTTACAAGCTGATTTATTTAAGCTCAAATTATTTTTCAGGATTTCTTAAAGGATCAGTATGTGGAACCGGAACTTATAAGGCATCTGCTGAATCGAAAAATGCTGATACCTCTAGTTCCGACCTCCTTTTATCCGCACATCGTGACATACATTGTGCAGAGCGAGCAGCAGACTCACTCGACCGCGTGGGCGGTCCAGCAGCTGGAGTCGGCTGGCTGCTTCTCAGAGGCAGGACATGTCTACCTCTCTGCGTGGTCTATACCGGTGCAACTGCGCGGCTTCACTGAAACTGTGCGGTTTAGTAATAATTCGTCTTTGTTCAATGCAGAGTGATAGATGAGATAATGTTATACATTAAATGTTATCGAGTAATAAATAAGAATAAAACATTCATGGTTTTTTATTTTTTAATATTTTTTAAGCAATTGTACTTGTCTTGCGCCTCTAATCTAGAGTGTTTTGCAAGTAATACCAAAAACATTTGTTATTAAAGCTTCTTTCCATCATATTATGCTATTATGTGTATTCGAATAGTACTTATCTAGGTACCTTGATAAATATTTTTTCAAAATACTTACCTAAAATTAAATGTAAACGAATCCCATTTAAGATATTTTAACGTCATACATGATATGTTTTCATCTTATTTGTTTCGTATTAAAAACAACAATGTCTTACGTACCGTTATATTAGGTACATAGATTATATTGTCTAGTTACAGAATAACAACACGATGTGAAAAACACAACAAGTTTTCAGTCATCATTTTTGGTATTACGGAACACCACCAAATTTATAACAAATTCCGAATGGCTAATATTGCTATCGCGCTTGCACGGGGCGGTGCGGGGTCGCGGGACGGACCACATCGGTTGTATGATCGCTCGGTGTCGTTACGAGCCTTTTATTATTCTAGGTACTTCATGAGGTCGCAACGATATACCAATCTATAATCATATGAAATAATAAGATAAGGACCTGATATCTTCTAACATGGGGACTCTGTTTGTATGTTTTTCTACTATTCAGCTTTATTCAAGTTATGGTCTGTTAGGTACTTTATTCTTTGATTCAAAAGTTTCATCACAAATCCACCTCCTGTAAAAATTGAAAGCCCATGATCTTGCCAGTAGCAAAATCATGGGATTAGACATGATTTAAGTCTTATTTTGTTCTCTTAAATTCAGCATACACTGGCTCCCATCAATCTAGGATCCTCATCCTTTTATTGCCTTCCATGCCGACTCAAAGCTCACAGGCTGTGATCTATCAGCCAGGACACTCAAAACCTTTGACACCTTTACATGCCTACTCAAATTTCGCCTAAATTTTGCCACTCAAATTGCCTACGGAAGTCGCGACACTCGGACAGGCACTCACATGAGCGTAACATGTATTTACACGACGCGGCGCGGGCGCTTGTTCATTATTCGGTGTCGGGTAGGCTGAAGATTACTATTATAAATATCAGCGTTCGACAATTTACTGTGTTTTTGTTTGCTAAATTATTCTGGAATTCGGTCGTCTCGAAATTGGAAGAATTTTATTTTAAATGTGTCTTACCTGGAACCGGCGTACATAGGGTATGTACGCCGGTTCACCGACCAAATCCTTTGCTAGATAAAAGTAAAAAATATAATAATTGTTACTCATATTTTAGTAAAGTGTGTTTTAGTGGTTACTTGAATGACTTGGTTTAACACACGCACCAATTCTCACTCAATTACTCTAGAGACTGAATTTCGAAAAAAAAAAAGCTTTTGATGTAGGTATACATTAATATGTAAACCCGAATGAGTCAAATCGTGAAAGATAAATTAAATCATAGTAAGAAATTGGCTATGAGCCTGGATATAGTAAAGGACTACTTGGCCAGACCAACTAAATAAATTCATTCTTTTACATTAAGTAAGTTCCTAACTACATTCTTAGTAGGTAGTGTGTGATTATGATTATATCGCACACTTTAGTTAGAGGAACTTCAACCCATTCCATAACCTGGGTATGTACCCAGGTTATGGAATGTTTTCCCAAGTACTGGCACCAGTTCAGGGGTTCTTTAAAAAAGGGAGTTATTTGCTACCTAAGTGGTATATTAAAATATATGCTCAGAATACAGAATGCATAAGACTAAATATATGTTGTGGGCGGTACTCCGACTTTCGATCCGGAGGATATGGGCTCGAACCCAGTCGTGCACCAATGAGTGATATTTCCACTCTAAAAGTATATGTGCGGAAAGGAAACCATCGTTTTCCGGCATAGGTATCGTTGCTAGGTAGCAACGATGTTTTCCTTCATTGTTTTGAGTACGTGTTGATGGTTTCGAGTACAGATAATTATATGTTACTAGTTAGCGCAGTGCGATAGGCTTGAAATCTATTACTTGGAATGATAACTACTCGCAAAACGCAGGCATGTACCAAATGTAATGTTTGGACGCGCTTCTGACTACCCCTACTTTGTATCCCTAAAATTGAAAATTGATAAGAAGGTGAACGAAATTTAAAACCATATTTTTCAATTAAGTATAATCAATCTAAAAAAATTACTGAAGGCTTTAAAACGAAAATCTTTACTTATAAATAAAATTGAGTATATAAAAAATAACTTTGACCAGACTTTTGTTTAAAAATGTTAGTATATTTCTTTTTCGCGTCCTGAATTTGACAACTCCACTAATTGGTCGAGAACTGGCGAACCTACCCAAGGTAGTTTGTTTAGTGTGGACGACCTTTCGCACTGTATTTTGATTACGTATCATATTAATTTTCAGAAATCGTTTAGCCTATATTATGGGCACCCCACAAGACTTTTACCAAAATCGTGAATTGATTTGTAGGTATTTTTATAGATGAATGTGTCAATACCTATCAACGAACAACAAAATAAATATTTACTTTGAAATCCTTGTAGGTATGTTTTTTTATTTACAAACCTAGGAACTATCATAATGTCACAATGCTGGTATATTTTTGTACCTATATCATCCTAAATTTATAGGTAGGTATCCTATTCTAGAGGTAGTAAACGTATGAAGAACCTACCTAAATTACTAATACCTACCGCCTTCGAGTTGTTATGAATGGTAAGTAGATGTAGATATATGTACCTATTCACGCACCGCATGCCCCGCGTCACGCGCGCACCTGCATCAGACAAAAAGAAATATGTAATGTAATGTTGCAAGTTAGGCCATTACACAAAGGAGTATGACTGGTTTTGAGAAGAAAGGACAGTGGTGTAAAAGATTCAGCCCATTGTTTGCGTCCAACCAAAATAATTACATAATCTAAAAATGAAATGACAACATAATACAAACTACTTTTTTTTGTATAATTTTTTAACAACGAAACGTAATTAACTGCGCTCTTTGTTGATTTTATGTCAGATAAGCAAGATGTCAATGTCACTAATTGTCACAAATATTAGGTTATAATTTCTATTTACATACGTTTTGTGTTTGAAATAAAGTTATATCAATAAAAATGTTGAATTTATTCCGAAGTACATTACGCGCTCCTATCGTTAATATCGCGCGAATGTTCCAAACATCTCCGCCCTTTGCATCAGATAAGTTTGATCACAAAAGGATCCCTCACTCTGATGAGGGAGTTCAAGGGGAGAAACTTGTTGATCTTGACTCAGCTTTGAAGGCGTAAGTGTATCTATTTAATAAGCTAGCTTACTAGCTATTCCCTTTAAAACTACTAAATCTATGAACAATTTTTCCATTAATTTAATTCAGCAATCAATAAATTTACATTCCAGAAAACAAAATCTATTTCCTACTTTGGATTCAGACAACCAACTCTTTGATGGGACACTTTACAAAGAATTGCCTGTCATCAATATTAGAGTTTCTAATAATAACACCATCATCACCCTGACTGATTTCGGAGGCAAAGTAAAAGCAATTAGGTCCTGTGGCATGGAGGGCTTCAAGAACACAAAAAAGGGAACCAACATTGCTGCTCAGACTACTGCCATTGCTTTAGCTACGGTAAGAATAAAATTTTCTGTTGATATACCTAATTATAATCTATAGACTAATAATAAAGCTGCAGTTTTTTTTTGTTTGAACATGCTAATCTCTGAAACTGACAGTCAGATTAGAAAAAAAAATTTTGCATTTAATAGCCCAATTCTTGAGAAAGTTTATATGCTATTTAACATCAAGCTAATATCCTTGAGTGCTGTGACACAGCTAGTTTCAATATATTAAATGATGTTATAATATATTAACTGTTCAATGTGCTGAATATGGTAACTCTGCATAGGCCCATTAAGTCCATTTACCGCTAATTATACATGTGTGCTCTTGTATTTTTATGAGCTCTTTTTTCTTGAACTTGTCAGTTGCAGTTTCTGCTACCTCTAGACTTTTGAACAAAATACTAATCACCAGCTGAGTCAGCAACTCATGGTTGTGGTTGTGGTCTTGCTTGAGTAGTGACTTTTGTGGTGCATCTCCTTTCAACTCATTTGGTCATGGTAGATGTGGATGGGATTGGTTTATGTGATAATATTTAAAATATTTGTATTGCAGAAAACCCTGAATAGAGGAATCAAAACTGTAAGAGTCAGAGTGCAGGGACTAGGACCTGGAAGACTGGTATGAAATTGCTATTTATCTACACAGGGTAATCTTTGTTGCAATTAAATGCAACCATCAAGAAAGTGGCTTTACCTCTCGATATTGATTTTCTTGTCAGCTATTACCAAAATTGTAATTAACCAGATAATAAATCTATATTCTTGTTTCAGTCATCAGTTAAAGGACTGCAAATGGGAGGTCTCAACATAGTATCAATCACAGATAACACTCATGTGTCATGGAACCCGCCACGACCCCGGAAAGCAAGAAGATTGTAAAACAACAATTATTCTTATCAAATTTTAATTATTTAGTCTTTAATAAATATTCTGCTAGTTAACCTGCTTATATCTAGGTAGATTAAGTGAATATATTTACATTATAAGAATAGTTCTTAGGCTAAAATCCATATTTGGATCGTGTTTTTCTTTTTGTCACTCTATTGTTTGCCCATTGATTTTGCAATTCCACTTCATTTGCTTTTGCCTGAAAAAAGACAAATATAAAATTTAAAAGGATAAAAGGTTAAATTTTACTTTTTTTAGGTTTTTTTTTTCTGTTGCTTCAAGGTTTAAGCAAATGTTAAAGCTAATCACTTAACCATCATCAACAAGCTGCAATCCTGTACAAGCCTAACTGCTGGACATAACCCTGAGTGCCATGATGAAAGATCTTAAGTCACCCGCCTCCATACACTACTCACTGCAATTATTAAGATGCAATTGGAATATTAACGGGTTGGAACTTTCCTTAACTAACTGCCTCATTCAGTTCATGAATATACAGTCATAACTCAATTCCTCAACACAATGAAGGCACTCTCAAAGACCCAGTGACTAGAGTATCAAAACAAGTGGTAGGTAAAGTGTAAATTGTTTTCCTTGCTGAAATCAATTAAATATTTATCTTATATCTTCATGAATAATAACAATCTTACTTGATGTGCAAGATATGTGATCTGGTGCTTCCGTTTCTGTATATTGGTGGGTTCATTCCCTCGCTTCTTGCTAGCCGAGACGCGCTTACTGGTGTCATCCAAGAGCCCTTTCAGCAGCCACTGCTGGGCATCTGCCAGGACTTCTTTCTGATCCACATCCACTATCTGGATGTCTTCTTTTATTCGCTTCCCGCGTGACCCACATAGTTTGAAGATCTGAAACAGTTTTTTTTAACACTGCAGGTCCAGCAAATTCAATGACTGTAGCCTGTAAATTGAGTGAAATTCAGATGAATGAATTTTGAATATCACTGGTTTACAAGATTATAATTTTATTTAATTTATCAACAACTTTGTTAGTAAATCCACTTGAATCACCTCTCTGCAAGCTTTGAAGTTTGTTGGAAGAAAAATATTTTTAGGGTTAAGCTATACTTTGTACATATTTTATAATTCTGCTTTCTGTTAAGTTTATTTGTGTACAATAGATAATAAAAGGAAATAAAGATTATGTTACTTAACATAAACTAAAATAACAAATAGTTCCTATTAAGATTTCCTTCCTATGTGAGAACCTTCTGGCTGAAGCCTGTGTAGTGGAGGCATTCAGAACAAAAAAGACTTACTATATGGTAAGGTCTCACATCACAATACCAGAAAGGCATTATATAATATGCCTGCTAAACCAACAGGTTAATTTTTAGTAAAAAAAAATACCATTATCAGACAAAAGTAGGCTGTTACTAGAAAAATAGGTAAGATTAAAAAGTGTACACTTACAGCTAGGTCATCTAGCACCATTTCATCATTATTAGTGCTCTCCGACACTTCAGTCCCATTACTATAGCTGGAACCAGCTTCTGACTCAGCATACTCTGAATGACTGTCTTCATCCTGCTGCAATTCCACATGATTCTCAACCACATCCTTCTTGAAATAAGACTCAAGTTTGGAAATCTTCCGCTCTGGTGATTTCACTTCTGTAGGCAGATCTAAGGGCAATTCCATAGGCTCGGGTAGTTCTACTGGCTTGTTGAACGAGAAGAAATCATTTTGAACATCATCATCACTTTCATCAGAGTATTCTGTAACTAGTGCTTTGGGATCTGGTTTGAGTTTCTTCATCAGGGAGGGTAGTGGTATCTTCTTGGCAGTTTTAGTGTTTTGTGTCAGAACATTAGGAATGAGGGACTTTGAAGAGCCTATGAATAGTCCGTTGCGAGGTTGCGGCAGTATGCTGAGCAGGCCCGACTTTTGCTGAAATTGTTTTAAATAAATGGATTTGTAAAAAGCATTATAAGGATTATTAACTGTAATGTTATTACTTACTCCAATGGCAGGTTTTGGTTTAGCTGCTGTTTCCCAGCTTTCAACATCCTTGAACTGAAATACCAAAGGTTGTTTAAGTCATTAGATAGTAACTAAGTTAGGAATGGACCATCATCACTTTTTCTTTTACATTACAGTAAATTGACCTTACATCACTGAGAGAAGGCACAGTTATCTTGGCTTTAGGTTTCATGAAATCAACAGTTTCCTTCTTGTGTAAGAACTCATCATCTTCTTCAATCACTGCTTGTTTTTTAGTGGTTGGTTGTGGTAGCAAGTTGAATATAGACTCGTTCGTGCGGATTTCACCATTTTCTGTAAAAATTTCTTCATTCGCAGGTTTACTTGGCCAATCGATAGTAACTGCTGGCTCTGAAAAGGATTATATCGTTTTATTAGACGTTAGCGAGATAACAGTTGGTATTTACATTCAACGTAACAAACAAAGTAACAGTTTACTTGTAGGTTTGGTGATAATTTCCACAACTGGCGTGTTTTTATTATCCTCATCGTCATAATCACTGCCATCGCTATTATCGTAAGCTACTAATGCCATTTTAGTTTGACACTCTTCTATCAATTTGATGAATTCAAATATTAATCGAAAATTACGCGAAAAATACAAACAGGATCTAGTTTTACTTGTTTTTGATTTTTGTTCTAACGTGGGAATAATAGAATGTATTGTGTATCAGACTGACATCTGATCCTTTAGTAGAAAGTACATACTCTGTGCATCTGATGTTTGATCTGACTGAGTGTGATCTATTTTTTTACAAAGGCCATATTCAAGAAGTGAAGTGAATTGACAAACTGACACTGACAGTCAGTCAAATAGGATTGTATGGTAAGGAACGATGTACTGTACCACAGGTATTATAAACTGTATGTACTAAGAATGAATTACCACATGTGAACTAGGACTATGAAGAATCAGCTGTGGTTGTGGTATATACAGACTACTAGGGTTGTCTGTCTGTAATGAATGACTGGAGTACCGTAGTACTGGCTGTTCATTCCGACTCGGAATTTCCGAGGCCGCGCATTCTTTACACGTGTCGAGCTGGTATGTACGACCATTAAAAGCGCACTCAGATAATTCAAAACTAGGGATATGGCGGGGCATACAGATTGTGATTTCTACGGCTGTACAATTATTGGTCGTATATTTTAATTTGCCCTTTTATGGTAGTCTATAGTCGTAAGACCATACCAGGTACATCTGTCAAATCAAATTTGTCAAACTTCTTGTACACAGATTCAAAATATTTGACACTACACTATATTAAAAAGTACTCTGTGACACTAAGTATTCCGTGCATAAAATTACATTTTCCAACATTAACTATTACTATAGATTTGGTGTTCAAATTCTCCACGATTATTAGTTTTATCCAGTTAGTACTCTTTCCTGAATTTAAAGCTATAATATTAGTTAGGTATTAGACTATGGTTTTCATGACGAACACTTATATTGGGTTCCAGAAAACAATGCCGAAGAAGTTCGTCGGAGAGAACAGCAAAGCTGTAGCAGCTCGGGCTCGCAAAGAAAACGCTAAGCAAGAGAAGGAACAAAAGGTCAAGAAGACAGCCGAGGACGCTGAATGGGAGGATAATGATGATAAACTCAAAAAGAAACAGCAAAAAAAGGTTAGTTTTAAATTTTAATTTTCATAGCGTCTTGCTGGTATGATGAATATTATAACAAAATATTATAGCTTTACTTGAGCTGACTGCAGTACCTCCCTGTAGTTCATTATAAGTTCAGCCTTTTAATTATTTTTATTAAAATACCTGTTAAATTGTATTGATCTGAATATAGGGCAACCATACATAGTGAATTAGGGATGGAAGAAAGAAGAATATTTCAGTGTGCACTCTATGGACTAAAATAAGGGAACTTAAGACTTCCCCCTATCAGTATGATAGGCGGAAGTCTTTAGTTGAGGAGTTCGGTTAGTGTTAAACTGTGTGAAGGATGACATGGTTATGAAAGGAGTGAGCTTAAAGGGGAGAGTGGAAGAAGAAACAGTATGCAATAAACTGACATAATAAAGGTTAGAAGGTGATGAGTGAAAGTATTTTTGTATCCATAGGATGATCAAGAAAAGAAACGTCTAGAGCAGCTACAGAAGAAAGCAGAGGCAAAGGCCATATTAGAGAAAGAAATGGATTCCATCAAGGTTACTAAAGCAGCACCCCCCCCACCCAAGATTACCCGATTACACATCAATCAGATGAAGGAGAAAACTATAAAGGCTGAGCCTGCTGTACCCATTGTAAGTATTCTACACTATTGAAATACAATTAAACAAATTCAATTAGCAATTAAACTAAACTCATAAATAATTTTGCTAATTGTTTAAATACTGATTACAGGTCACTAATATTAAAAAAAAAATATCTTTATTTATCAAAAGGTAAAAATAAATTAATTGAAAATCATTTATTTGGCACAACAAGCAAATTTGGTTACCTACCCTATTAGTCTGAACTAAAAATATATCTTTATTTATCAAAAGGTAAAAATAAATTAATTGAAAATCATTTATTTGGCACAACAAACAAATTTGGTTACCTACCCTATTAGTCTGAACTAGGATGTTGGGAAAGTTAAAAACATATAGGTACTTAGCCTACTTAAAAGTAGAACTGAACAGAAACGCCCCATGCATATTCCCAATCCATCTATACAGTAGGTACTGAAATAACTGAACAAACAAATTTGGTTACCTACCTTATGAGTCAGAAATAGGATGTTCGGAAAGTTTAAAACATAGGTACTTACCTAAGACGGTAATTTTTGTTGTTTACAAACAAAACAAAAATTAGCATTCCATGTAACAGGTTGCAAGCCCATTGCCGCATATTGGATGGAACACTAACTGAAGGCACAAGCCTTCAAATTTCCTCCTTTAAAAGTAATATTTTAAAATGATGATGACATTCTGTTGCAGCCAGCAAGAGTGGTTGTAGAGGAACCAGCTTTGGTGGAGAATCTCAACAGAATCCAAGTGGATGGAGAGGTGGCACAGACTATTGATGAAGCTCTCTCAATACTTGGGTAAGTGTCTTTTAATTACTTTTAAGATGTGATGTAAATTGTGCATAATCATCACATTGCAAGCATGATCAGAGATCCATGGTCAGTTAATAAATAAATCTAAATCAAGAGTGAAAGTTCAGTCTATTTTTTTGAATTAGTCTTTCTGTGATTTGGTTTCTTACTTCTTTCATGACAGACAGAAAAAGATATACATTTTTTTTTAACTCTAAATATAGTGTTAAGTTGAACACCTTTCTTCCAGGGACAGCAACGAAGTTGATAAGCATCCTGAGAAGAGGATGAAGGCAGCTTATAATGCATTTGAAGAAATCAACCTGCCACGGCTTAAGGCTGAAAACCCTGGACTCAGGCTCTCTCAGCTCAAGCAACTGGTTTGGAAAGAGTGGCTAAAGTCTCCACAGAATCCCCTCAATCAATGAAGATGTTCACTCTTTGATTCAATTCACACTTGACATATCCTAGTGTGGGTTCAGGACTATGTATGTGTCTGTTGGGTGTTTATTTATTTAAAACTGACAGTCACTCAATTCAATAACCTGTGCAAGGTTGGCATGGGTTAAGTGCAATAGTATTCTGACCCATACATAGTCCTGATCGTATACTAGGATTCCATGAGTTATGGGTACCAGGAAATATGAACATGAAAAAAAACAGCTTTTGATATTTTAAATATCTATGTATTAAATATTGCAGTCTTAGTAGGATGTAGGCATACCAGAGTCATTTTAAATAATAAAATAACATTTAAAACCTCATTCTGGCTCATTACTATACTGCAAAGGTATACCTTTGCGGCCTTCCTCTGCTTTTTTAACTTCCGTCTCCCCAAGTTTTTGCTCAAGACCTTTCCATGATCTATCTTGTAGGTTCTGACCAATGTTTTCCATAGCCCAGTTTTGTTTTGCAACTAAATCTGTGCTTTCACCTTGGAATGCATTTAATTTAGTTTCACGAATCTTTCCTGTGATTAAACTGACATCAGTGGCTTCTTTCACATGTTCAATTTCACAATAGTGGCTCTTCCCTGGTAGTAACTCATCAAAATCAGTTACATGAGTGGTGAAGTAGGGCTCTCTCTTTGAGTTTAATGCTACTTCTAACTCATATGGGTAGACTAGAGGCTTGTAGAACTCTCTGTTACTGTAAAGATCATTTTCTGGGCATGCTATCATGACATAGATGTCAATCTGCAAAATAGGTTTGTGTAAGGATAAAAAAGCACTGTTTAGGAGCAAAGTAGTGCAAATTCAGAAACTGGAACTTGAGTAAGAAACTTGAGAGCTTGAGCTCAGCATCTTGAACTATTGTATAATACAGGGTGGGTCACTCAATCTTTTTATTTCTCTTATTGAAAATGTTTGTACACTTTGTCCAGTGCAATTCAATTTTGCATTCAAAATGGTTTTGTTCATATTTTTTTTTTAATTTACTATTTGATTTTCACTGCAAGCACACTATGAGTTCTAATTGTTTTAACACACCCTGTGTAGACTATGTACCTAATATTCAAATACTATTTCTCATTAACTTACCTCAGGAAAGTTAGCCAGCTTTGCCACATTAGGTTTTCCCACAGATACAATATAGCTCTTTTTCCCATTAGCTTTACACAGCTGCTTCATGCGACTGATGATGTCCTTAGTCTGTTCTCCAGCTAGTCTGCAGACCAGGATGCCTACCACATTAGCATCCTTGCACTTCTCCACTAGAAACCGCCTCCTTTTGAACCAAGCTGTCTCTTCCATGCACTCTAAAGAGTTACTACTTGGGTCGAGTAAGTACCATTCTAAGGCTGGAAATAAAAGGTAATACAATGTCTCAACACTTATGCAGCTTTCACACTGCAGGTAGCCAAGCAGTGTCATTCGAGCATTCAACTGAAAGAAAAGAGTGACTTTTTGTTAAAATTAATAAATTGAAGTGAATAATACTGCTCATTGTTTTCAGTGTGAAAACAGCATTATACTACCACTGCAGTCCAACTTATCTTTTCAATTACTTTGAATGTAAAAGTTCACTCTTACCTCTATTTTTTTACTTTGACTTTAATGTGCATTACTACATAAAATCAGCTGATCACTGTTTTAAACTTTAATGATCAAAATTTTATCACATAAATAGTAACATAGACAAGAGGGATCTTCAAATGTAGCCCAAAACTGTTAATTTACTTTGTAGCTGTTATTTTTCTCAATAAATTAATAAATAAACATATCAACATAGACTAACCTGCAATAGATATGGTGAAATTGAACACAGTCTGCCCTCTACAACCAATGTGTACACAGACACAATCCCTTAGATTTTCCACTGTAAGGATCTTGCCCATTGAGTTCTTGACAACTCTTCCCAAAAATGTGTTTACTTGTCCTTCCATCTTCAGAACAGCTATGTAGCTGTTAGGGTATCTCTGGTACCAATGTTGAGCAAGAATATCTAGAAAATTATTTTATTTTGTTTGTTTACAACCTACATAAGTACCCAAACATAGTTTTGGGTTACTACCTACTTATTTCATGGCCTTGCCATAAATGTTCAATGAACAGTAATTTATTATGCTACAGAAATATATTATTTTTTTCTCCAAGTTCCATATTTTTTTTTGCAAAGTTTGTGCTCTCCACATATTTGCCAAAAGTTGCAAATGAAAGGTTCTTTTAAATCCATTTCAGAAATAATCAACAGACAAAAACTTTTTAATGCTTCATACAGGCTCCTTAGATTACAGGTAAAAAGTCCTCTAAAGAATGCATTTAGTTTCTCACCTTTACAATGTTCAAATGCAGCATCATAGAACAAGCAAAGTCTTGCATCATTATCAGAGGAAAATTTATTACTAAGGACCTCCATAGCCTTATCTACATTCAAGTCTGTCTTCAGAAGCACGGTGAAAACTGGTATATTGGTTTTGGAGAAGCAAGTATGACCGTAATGGACAACCGCGTCGCTTCTCACGTGCATCGCCGCGACGGAATCGATACAACAGCTGAAAGTAAAACCAAATTTTGTTTCTAAAAACAGTATCTCTTGAGATCATAAGCTTAATCAATGTATTAACTCTAGTTTCGTAGATACCTTGCATAAGAAGTGTCTCCTAGAATGTACAAATCAACATCAACTCGGTTCTTGATTTCTTCGTAAATTTTCGCACTAGCACCCAGTAAATCGTCGGGAAACTGAAGGCAGACCTAGATAAAAAATTTGTTAAGATTCTGAGCGTACAATTTGCAATAGATCATTGACAAATACTAAATAATTACCTTCGAATAGCTGTTGTCTGATATCCATTTGCAAGTTTCGATTATGTCGAAACGTTGGACTAAATCTGCAAAAAAATCTTCAGTGTGGGTCACTTCTAGCTCGCGATTGATGCATAATTGCTCATCAGTAGTGAAATTAGCCATTTTTTTATTTTTGAAAATATAGGTATCACATGTTTTTGTTGATGATTTGACGATAACACCACCCACAGACTAGGAGACACCACCTTAACTAGTCTGTGAACACCACCAAAGATTATAGTGACATACCCTATCACCCATGACGGATTACATTACAGATAGCACTGAGCAGTGTTTCCAGATATTATGAGCATAAACAGTCGCAAGTTTTCTGTTCGCCTAATTTTTTTTGCAATGTAGTCTTACTATCCTAAAATTTCCTTTCTTAAACTATATGATAATTATTTAAGAAAGAAAAAATAACAATATCAAACTGAACATTATAAATCATTTATGTTAATAAAATAATAATATCTAGCTTTATGTTAAAATCACGTTATTGAGATTACGCTCATCCTGACCAAAGAAAAAAATATGTAGACCAAAGCAAAAACCACAGAAAACGGTCGGTAAAAAAGTTTTCGAACCACAGACTAGTAAGATATACTACGTATTTTCGAACGCAATATATCATTACGCATTATACCATGTTTAGTGGCATTGCCAATACCATATTGAAGGTGAAATTGCCAATTTTCAAATTAAACTTGTTGTTCTTAGTTGTGACTCTTCCAGTCTCACTGTTGATTACTTTCCAAGTGGCTTTTACTTTGTCTAGGCTATTTTTAATTTTTGAACTCAATTGAAGCGATCTTTTTCAAGACAAAGATTTTAAAAAAAACTCATTAAAATTATATTGTTTTAAATTTTAATTTTTTTCTTCTGCTTCTATGTATTCCCGTCCCACTGTTGCCCAGTCACTGAATTTTTGACTGTCTAAGACCGTTATCGATTTCGATGTAAAAATTGTTTTGGACATACTAAATTCTTAAAATTCAGTGTTGTATAAATTATTATTACCATAAACATATCGAAATACAGAAGTTAAATTCAATTTTAGCTTGTCCAATCAATCTTTAGTCATAGGCATACAAGTAGTTTGTTTGAATTTATATTTTAATTATTTGACCAAGATTATCCAACTTAATATTACTAATTAAATTTTACCATTGGCAGTGATATTGTCTATACATGTGGCCTAAGTGTTGGTTATTCGATTACTCTATAAATTGAGGCTTCAAATCAAATGATTGAAGTAAACAAATTATTCAAGTATTTAATGAGTTAAGATCTAGTAAATTTTCATTAAAAGTTGTAGCTAGTCATTCATTTATTGTCTACCTACCAATACAAAAAATATTATAATGTTGTTTGTTTCGTATGCAATATACAAGTTGAAGCACCTTTTTGAACTTGTATTAAAATACCATAGACTGAAGTACTAGTAGGTATAGTATTATAATATCTGCACTGAAGTTTTGCAACCACTTGAAATATGATGGTTTTCTCCGATGATTCTTCAAAAACTAGCAAATTAAATTCAAATATTTCATACAAATTTTACTTAAAAAATATAACTAAATAAACAACAGAATCTATTTTCTAATATCCTTCATCACTGATGGAAACAGTGTAGCCAGGGTATGCCTCCTTGACAAGCTGTGCTGTGACCTCATGGTCTGCTTTGCCATAGCCCTGGGAGTATCCATAGATGTGGATCTTTTTGCTATTAGGCTCATGAGAGATTCTACCGCCGCCTAAAGGCTCACAGTCAAAAGGCTCTAATTTTGGTTGTACCTGCAAATAAGGAAAACAATAAAATTATGGATTTGAGTAAGTATACATTAAGAAAAACAAAAATAACACAGAAAGTGACAGTGCACTGACATGATATAGTTACTGAATACTGATCTTAATGTATTGTTTTCACTGAATGACTGAAAATTAATTTGTCCCGTAACTTTTTCAGAATTTCTATCATTACAGGATGCAGCAGGAAGATAAGATTTGTATGGACAAAACTCAATTCAGACAATGTCACAGAGATATCCACAAGTGTGTATGAATATTTGCACTGAAACTATGAAAGACTAGCTTATGCCCACAAGTTTGCCCGCATGTTACACACATAACAGCCAGCAGTTATGGTCACAAACTAATATACCTATAGCAGTGCTGTTAGCAACACACATCAAAACAATATAAGTTTTTAATTAGTATGATAGGATATGATGTAGGTACCTCATCAAATATATCAGCATGATATTCACACTTTTTATAACCTCTAACTATGGTAACCGATGGCTCCACATTGTTCTCCACCTCTCCATGTACTTTTATCAGTATGTATTTGAATATGCCGGCAGGATCAATATCTACTTTCGGTATGGCTTTTAGGGACGTTGAAGACATCTTTCGTGGCACTGTGGTCGAACAATCTGAAATTTTCTCATTATAAGGCAACCTTATAGCTCTAGGTTTGCCAGTCTGTTACGGTAAAATAGGTTTTCTTACATCGATTAAATAGGTGCCTTATATCGCTTTTACGCGCTTTTAAGATTTCGAAGTTGTTCCTAATAAGATTAATAGAGAACATTCGTGAGATAGAATTAGAGTTGAAAAACAAAACGCAAAAAATACAGATTATATGCACAGACTAGATTAGTGATAGGTACGTTTTTTTTTGATGATCAACCTCTTACGAATTTCGACAAATTCCGATCTTAGAGCTGTCAGTTTTAATATATGGCAATATCTGGCTGTGCAATACATACAGTACATTTCCAAGTTGTTCTTAATCAACATAATGTTGATCTTGGCCATTATTGTGCGCCTATGCAAGTAGAATTATGAACTTTTATACCAGCTTGGTGTGATAGCGTCATTATTCGAAGCATGCGTGTGACACGGATTATCATTATTTTCTGTCGTTGGCTGTACAGTGACAGGCCGTACAATGTCTGGTTGTACTTTAATACTTTACCGTCGTGTCGTCCATTTTTTTTGTTATTCTGTGGTGTTTGGCTTTATTAGGGCTGAGGCTTTAGAAATTTGATCTAATATCTTTTTCAGAAAAATGGATTCTAGGTTCACTGGTAAGTTTTAAAATTAAATAAAACAGATTTTACGAAACACTTATTCACTAAATAAAATACGGGTGGGTTGAAGGTTTGTTTCAAGGTTATTGTTTTGTGTTGTGACGGATTTAGTCACTTTTCTAAAAATCTGGATGAACTTTAATAGGTGCCTACTTACTGCATAATACTTTTTTAAACTTTATTCATAAAGGGCTTGTTCAGAGTTTCAAGAGACCCTCGAGGGCGCTTATTTACAGAAATTCATCTCTACACTTAATAACTAATTTAACATTTCAGGCAGACAAAATTATATGGTTCATGCCATTTTAATTGCCATCTTTGCCTACTATATTGCTTTATATAGCACTTATATTGCTTAATGTTATCCTATTGATGACTTGATTAACAATGACTTTCAGGTATGTGGGTGTCCTTCTTCACGGCAGCAGGCATCCCATCCGATGTGTCTGCAACATATGCCCTGACATTCACAGAGAACCGAATCCAGAATGACATGCTGCTAGAACTCAACAAGGAGTATTTAAAGGATATGGGCATTGTTAGGATGGGAGATGTAATAGCTATATTACGGTGAGACTAGGTCACTGGGTCTACCTTCTTATAAAAAATAAATAAACAATTGTTTAAATAAACACTGTTTATTTGTTAATGTTATGAGTCATTCATTAACAAATAAACTCAACAAACAAGACACTGCTTAGCTAAATAATTGTAAAAAATATCATGTAATAAAATAAAAAGCATGTTATTATTTGTGCTGCATTAATAATAATAATAATAATACATTTTTCACACAACATCATTTAGCCCCAAACTAAGCAGAGCTTGTATTACATGACTGATATACAATTTATATAATTTTTTCTTTTAAATTCATACTTAATATACATAAAAAACACTCAGTACCGAGACAAATATTTGCAGATCATACAAACATTTGTAGAGGGGAAGTCGCACCATCTCTATTTATGCCGCCAGGCTGTAATGCTTAAAGGGTATGAGGCCGCTGAAAATACAAGCACATGGGACATTTCAACTGTTGTCTCCGTTAAAAAAAAAAAACTTGTTTATACAATAAAAATATTGTTACAGGCATGCTAAGCAGGTGCATGAGAACACAGCCAGGGATAAGGTGCTGAGCTCAGCCACCACAGTCAGCACCAAGGTTCCAGTAGCTGCTGTGACGGGGCGCACCACTACGGCACAGGCCTCCTCTCGTGAGTGTCAAAACTTTTATGCATTCCATAACGTTGAACGAAAATATAATGAGAAAACCAGCATGCTATAAAACCAAAAACCCTAAGGTGCCATTGGTTAGATTTCCAATAACTGGCGATTGGCTTGCAACCTGTCATGGAACATTAAACTTAGGCATGTGCCAAATATAATGTTTGGACGTGTCTCTGACCACCCATTAATTTATACCCTTAGGAATCTGCATAGGATTTTTTTTTCTAATGAAGAAAGTAGATAGCCTAAACTATGAGGGTCAGAGAAGATGTATTATATGAGTTGCAAAGCGGATACAACCACTCAACCACTGGTGCTGGCATTGAGTAAATCAAATATATGTGATAGCATGACACTTTAGGCGTTTTTTGTGATTTGTCCAAGGCATTGCATAGACCATGACACATTTATCAGAAAATACACCATTATGATATTAGGGGTGTTGATCTAGACTTTCTCACTTTCTATTTAAGTCACAGCATACAAAGCGTTTTCCATACTATGAAAATATCTAGAGATTCGAAATTTCAGTACGAAACGAAACACAAAGGAGATACAAATTTTAAGCTACCATGAAGCTTAATTGGATTTTTTATCGTTCGGGGGCTATACAGTTTGTTTCGTGATTAAAAGAAAGATGTTAAGTCTGTTTCTGCTCCAAAAAGAACTCTAATAAAATGAAGTGGTATAAACCGAACACATTAAAAAGTACATTCGTTTGTATTCTGCCTATGATAATGACCAACAGAAATGAGTCTTGTAAAAATGTTTAATATGTCATTGTCACAATTAATTAGGTTGTCTACATATTACTAATCTGTGGTCACGCTTAACTTACACATGGCGCGAAATTTCAATCAAAATATAATCATTTATATTATTTTGTTGTGTTTGTGTTGGCAAAAGGAACACTTCTAAGGTAAGTAATTTATAAGTAAGTTACTTGAATAATTTATATACAGATAGGTTATAAAAAATGCATCTTGCAAAGGACCTCCATTAATTATCTTATTACAAATACATGCCCTTCTTACATTCCCCGAAGAGCACCAGGAGTTAGCTCAGGGTCACCTGAGGAATGCAGAAGGGCGCAACCAGTCAAAGACCTTCTGGGCTCTTCTCACCGTCGAGCTAAATGGCAGAAGGTAAGCATATTTCTAGCATTTCATAAGGTTTAAACTACCTACCTATTAGTTTAATAGCTCTCTGATAATTGGCTATATACCTATGTAACTTAGGTTTGGGCTGATAAGGAGTACTTAACCAAACAAGCTGCTGCGATCGGCGATCTGCCTCGGCTAGCGGGGGTGGACCATCTACTGCCGGGCGACTTACGGCACTTGAGCTGCGCATTATCTCCGTAATGGAAGAGGGTTATGGTGAATCAGAGTCAGATGCATCTGTACTTGCTTTTCCACAGGTATATATTTTACCTATAATCCTACTAATATTATGAATGCCACAGTTTGGATGTTTGTTGCTTATAATCGCCATCACGGCTTAACTGTTACGATAATATAGTTTGTAACTGCATAGGCTACTTTTTATTCTGGTAACACGCGATCGAAGACTTGAGCAGAGGCTTGTAACATATACATTTAAGCGACTTGAATACATAGTTAAGAGTAATTTAAATAATTCAATAAATATGTAATTTGTTTTTAGGACATACATCTATTACACGATGTATGATGTAGATATACAATCCCCTAAACCTCCATCACAAAATGCACAAAATCAGCAGCAGTGGCCGCAAGAGAGAACTGCACAACATCAAGGGTATGAACCTACCTTATAACATAATTTAAATTAATACTTCTTAGTAAAAGCCGTAGAATGGATATTAAATAAATAATGCTGGACATTTTTAACACAGAATCATCTAGCCCCAAAGTAAGCAGAGCTTGTGTTATGGGAACCACATGACTGAGATACTACTTATATACATTTTTTTTGTAAATACATACATACTATACATGAAAACACCCAGACCCTAGACTAATATTATTGTCCGGCAGCGGGAATTGTTAATTGAAATATTCAATTAATTTTAAACATCATCATCATTAAGAGATGAAATAGTACAGGTTACTGCTGAAAATAGATAGGATATTCCAATGTGGATGTGTACACATTTTTGTTTGTTGTTCATCATACTTATGATACTTATATTTTAGCGCAACGCGTCCATAGCGAAGAAGACAACGACTTATGTACAGGACTGAAAAAGATGTGCGCAGAGGACTTTTTCAAATAGAGCAGTGGCGAGTGGCCGCTGAGGCTCAAAACGACCAAGAGTTTACCCTCATTAGGGAGGCCGTCCAACAGCCAGTTTACAAGAATGTTAGTGGAGTTAAGAACATGGCGTACCTAGATTGTATCTTATGAGTCACAGGTTTTAAGTAAAATCCAATTTAGAAATGCCGATCTCAACAGATTAAAGTTTAAAACCAGATAAAACTTTGACTGAATAAAATGAACAGATTATCTAGATCATTTATTATTTAGGATTAGTTTGGCATCTGCTGTTCATTTTATTCAGTATTCATAGGTCAGTCAAAGTTTTGATTTAAAAGTTTTATATGTTGAGATTTTTTAAATGTGAACCTTGCAATGTTTGGTTTTTACTTAAAACTTATGAAAGTTTTTGAAATTCATCATAATAATTAAAGTTTAATAAAAAGGTGTTTTTGATTTGTTTTTGTAAATAAATAATAGTAGGTAGTTGTTTTTCAAAGTAAATTTATTGGTATTAAATACATTTTTATTTATAACATATTTCATTTTTATCTGCGGCAACAGGAGCGTTTGCCAGGTTACCGTTTGTTTGTATGTTGTTACATACCTAGCAAAAAGACTCCTTGAATGCTTTCTAGATGCTCTATGATCTCATGATGCTGCCAGATAAAAGCAACATGAGTAGCACCACCATAGGATGCATCTACATTTAAAATGTTCAAGTTATTGTCGCCAATATGTTAATAAAATTAAGTTTTAGGACAAGTTTTAATACATAAACCAATTTCATTTTGTAATGATTGTAATTTATACTTACAACTGGAATATTCAAGAATGGTATTTTTTTGTATTAAAATATCGTTCCTTATTGTTAGCTGTCTTAATAATCGCTATATGGGTGCAGTCAATGCACCCTATAACACCTGGGATACCATATTTTGTGGCAAAACACATATAAACAATAAATTGTGAAATTTAGTATCTATTCTAAACAGTCTGAAACTTTCTCACAATTTTGTATGTTTTAAGTGATCCATGAACAAAGGCTTACTTTCTCTTTAGAATATTTCATCTCTGGTCTGAGGAAAATTTTTATATTAATTTAGTGTATAAGATGTATTTAATGCATCGGTCACCTCCTTCAAGCTATTTGATACGGAGTGTTGTACCATTGGTGCATCTTAATTTTGAGCAACTGCACCTTGGTAACAAAATATTCCCTGACCACCGTGAATCGATTCACGGTGGTTTATTTTTAACAATATGGTAAAAATAAACCTTAAAGCAAACGACAGAGTCGTAGTACCTATTGTCTGTTCGATCAAGACAATAAATAATATCCTATAAAAACTTTCGCGTTCAGTATGAAAGATCAATCGCGCAGTCTTAAATAGACGCGAAAGTTTTTGAGGATGGATGGATGGATGGTTGTTTGTTACACTTTGACGTAAAAACTACTGAACGGATTTTGATGAAACTTTACAGTAATATAGCTTATACATCAGAATAACACATAGTCTACAATTTATGATGATATTGTGTGATTTGGCCATAATTGAACGATAAGTATCCATTAAAATTATATCGTAAATATCTTTACCTACAAAAAATGTTAAATGTTTCACGGCTAAACCGCTCAGCCGTTAGTGATTAAATATAATATGGACTTAGTTGATAGCGCCAGTTGTTAGCGCAGCTAACATGCTCTACCGGTCCATACAAGCTAGTTTACAAAAATGTCTTGATGGGAAGAGCAAAAAGCTTACAACTGCAACACAAAAATAGGATTAAAACGTCCTTAAAACGTTAGGTAAATAAAAATCTATATAATGTTTAAAAAACGTTTAATTTTTCGATTATCTTTCACATAACATGTACAGCAAGTTAATTCCCAAACACTTACATAACTAGTTCGTCCCACTGACACACCACTAACTCATTATAATTAGTATGTTAATGCGCGGTGAGCATCGCTGCGCGCACGCACGCCGAGAAAATGATAGGAAACGATCTATACTTACTTTCAGTGTGCATAATACGTAAATACTTCCACATTCAAGTACTTTCTGATTGTTTAGCTAGAATATTAGAATTGTTTTTTTTTTAATATTTTAGGATATTATTACGTGGTATAGTGGTACTAATAGTATTATTATACTAAAATTATACCAAACAACGATAATTTCAATTATATCTTTAAAATAGATTATGTGTGAAATGTTTATCATCAGCTAGAGAGCTGATTTCACCCTGTCATTTATCTATTTTGTTATTTATTCCGGTAGTTATGGGCTCTGAAAAAAGCAGGCACTGCCTTTAAGTCTTATATCTGTTACCGGCGATTTTCAGCAGTGACATGTGAAAGAGACAAGCGACACTATCGGTTCCTATACATTTTCTATGTATCTTCATAAACAATCAAATATAGGAACAGGATAATGTCCAATATAGGTATAGGAACAAGTAGTGCCGAATGTCGCCGTCGTCTGTCCGCTGCTGCTTGTCACCGGTGACGGACTCAAGTCTTTAAGATGTATTTTGTCCATCGGAGAGCCTCCCTCACTGCGTCGTCCAGATATTCTGAAAGCTTTTTAGTTGATGGTATTACTCCGAGTTTCCGCGTTTCTTAATCACGTAGTGAAGGTTCAATTCTTGTCATTATAGCTTTAAATAAAATGAATCGTTCGCTTACAGCCGCGAGTCGCATTCTGGAGCACTACATTCGCAACCCGGCCGTGCAAGACGCGCCGAGCGCTACGCAGACTGTCAAGAGGAAATCCAATGAGATGATGTAAGCTTTGCCCCTTTATTTCCGCATTCCCATAAAAACTCAAGCTCAGGGCTCAAAATAACAACAAGTTCTTGTTACAGCAGCCCCCCAGACTCGCAAAAGAAGCGCCTGATCAGATTAGACACTTCCAAGCAAGCATTCAAAGAAGGTACCTACTTAGTTCTTTCCTTATTAGCAATTCTAGGTACGATACCTGACGCCGTTTACTAAAACGTTATTTGGAATTTACTTGTTGATTAACCTTATGTCTGCTGGGATTCCTGACAAAATTGATTAAATAAAATAAATAAATAATGCTAGACATTTTTTAACACAACATCATCTAGCCCCAAAGTAAGCAGAGCAGAGTGTTATCGGAACTACATGACTGATATACTGCACGTATATTTTTTTTAAATACGTTCATATTATACATAGAGAAATATTCATAAAAAATATTTTTTTCGACCATATCTAGTACGTCGTTTACTTATCGCCTGCTATCTTCCAGGTCCAAACAAAACTGTGTTCTCGAGACTGGGTATAAACGACGGGGCCAACGCAGTCCCAAAAGTCGTCGCAAATCAACCTGCCAAGGCCATCTACGCTCGACTCGGCTCAAAGCCAGACGACGTTCAGGATCAAATCATACCTATCGCCAAGGACGCACTTAAATACGAAGGTATTCTCAAAAGCCCACCTGCACCTGTCTCAAAAAACCTAACAGTCACAGCGACCAAGACCACTAGGAAGATATTCACGATGCGAGCTGACGAAACGCCCGTAAACGTGAAGGACAAACTCGCTTTGCCTAAGGCTAAATCGGTAAAGTTTTCCAACCACGTCCAGTTCAAAGAGATTGAGAAGGTCGTGACTAGAGCGCCGAATGTGACGCAGATCTTCAACAAGCCGGAGAGGAGGCTCACGATGCCTGAATCCGTCAATGACAGAGTTAAATCCAGGCTTGGCATAAAGGCAGTCACTAATCTGACCGTCACGAAAAATATATTCAACAGGCTCGGCGAAGTGTGAATATTTGTGTCGTTGTGTTTTGAAAGTGACGCTTTGCAGTGAAGTTCTTAAACAGTTGTTGATAAGTTGTGAATTGTTTTGTGGAATATACACGAAAACTTTAATGTACATTGCATGAGCGATGAACATAGCATGATTGAGGGTGCTCGTATTGAATTTAGTGTACAGTAAACAAACACCTATGGAATTTAATTTAAATAGTTACACGTAAATGCATAGTGTGTTGTTTCTTGCGGTTGAAGAATTAATGACTTACCAATGACGAAAGTAATCTCCAGGTAATTATGTAATTTTAGAAAATTATGGCTTATTAACTACATTAGATAGATAGCTGGAAAATACTTTATTGGACACAAAGTATTTCAGCTTAAATAAATAGTACTTACACATCATTAGTGCAAGTAATGTCGAGTACCTAACAATACCTTTTACATAAATCATAAGGTTATAAGCAGTGATCGGAATTAGGTGAGCTAAAATACCTAAAGTTCGAAAAATAACAGAGACTAAGTGGAGACGCCTTGCGACTAAATATTTTTCCGGGAAAATTTTCCCGGGTTTCGAGAAATTACTTAGGTCCATCTAAAATTAATACAGTAAAATAACAATCGAATTAATTTCCTCTTCTTATTATTGATAACAAGAAGAGGAAACGAATTCGATTGTTGTAAAAAACGGTAAGCACGATTTTTATTGTTTTCAACAAATAAAATGAACGATGTAAGTAAGCGCGGAAGCTAATGTGATTTATAAACCAGCTTTAGTAAATAGCTATAGTAATAAAAACATTTTTTTAAGCAAGGGAATAAAAAAGCCATTTTATAGTTTTTGTACCATTTATTCATTTTGTACAGATAATGGAACTCAAAATCAATAATTAAGAAAGTAACCAGTCCTACCTAAGATACACAGTCGGAACTCTAAACATTATTTCCATTGATGTTGAATTTGTCCCTTAATCTGAATCGCTAACGTTTTCATCATGGACGGAGTATAAAGAAATATCTTCGTCCGGAGAATTAAAGAAAATCATTAGGAGTTTTTCCATATTATCTATTTTCAAACGATTTCTTTTTGTACTTAAAATCCATTTATACGTAGAGAAGGACCTTTCAACATCAACTGAAGTTACAGGTACATATTTATAGAATGACAATAATTCATTTTCATTATCTAATCCTTTATCTATATTTTCACAAATGTCTCTTAATGCATCTAGATCGGGATTTCTGTCCATAACGTTTTCTAATTTTTGTTTTACTGGTTCAGAAGAACACCAGCTTAGAACAATTCTTGCTTCATCAAAAATATGGAAAGTTTCCGTCAACAATAAGTTAGACTTTTGCAATTTTTTTAATGAAATTTGAATTATTTTAAAATATTCGTCAATGTAATCTAAATCAGTTTTTAAACTTTCTTTTCCTAGGACAGTTTTAGCATGCCTGATAGACAAAGAATCAGAACTTCTTAGAAGTCTTACAATAGTTTTTATTTCTTCGTAATATTCAGCATAATACGAAGCTGCTTCTAGCCATGTACCCCACCTTGTTATGACAGGTTCAGGTGGCAATGGCAGGCTCGGAAATTTTTCCCTTAACAATTTTACTCTATTAGGAGCTTTTAAAAATATTTTTTTTACATTTGAAATTAAAGTATCCACATCCGCATATTGTGTCCGTATTTTTTCTGCAACGCGGTTAAGAGCGTGTGCTAAACAGGTAACATGTATCATATTTGGCAAGGAGTTCTTTAACATTCTTCCTGCTTTTAACATATATGCTACGCTATCAGAACATAAAACTAAAACATCTCCTACTTTGTCTTCATACGAGTCACCCCACATATTTTCTAGGCATCCAATCACAAAATGAGCTATTGTCTCTCCATTTACTTTTTCTAACATTTTGCAAGCTATTAAAAATGGTTTGTTTGTTGCGAGATTTAAAGGTTTTACAAGAAAATTTACAATATAACGACCTAAATAGTCGGTAGTTTCATCTAGAGATATCCAAAGTTTCTGATTAAGAATATGGTCATGGATTGATGCAATTTTTTTTTTAAAAACTATGTCTAAATAAACCTTTCTCAATAACGATTCATCGGGAATCCTTTTAACATTTGTACATTTACAACACATATATTTCATTAAAAAAGTTTTAAACTCTGGTCGATTTACTCGTGACCAGGGTATGTTACACCATATAAGAAATTGTATTAAATCTAAATAAAATTCTTTGTTCACTTGCCTAGCAGTACCTTGATGTTTTGGTCCGTCAATATGCCTCTGTATATTGCTTTTTTTGCATACAATAGAATTCTCACATTTAGAACAAAATATCGTGTTGCTAGCGGGGTCGTGGTACAATTCGGGGTGATCTCTAATCCACGACTGTACAATCCCGTCGGTAGGTTTGGTCGCCATTTATTTGCTAGTTGCGTTGAGGCAGAAAAATTACTGAAAACAATGAGACAAATATATAGTTTCTACACTTTTCCAGGGACGTCTTCGCGTAAAATATAGTTTGATGATAGAATTGCCAGTAGCTCCAACATTTGTGCACGAACTCAAATATAAAACACTGAATAAAATTCCATAAATAAATAGTTGCATAAAATTGTTTGAATTTGGTAAATTTATCAAAAGCAGTCTAATATTTAGAATGTTTTAAAAGTGTAGTACAAATCAAAGACTTACCAAGTAATTTGATTGCCGTAAAGCGCAGTAAATTTCTGGTTGCAGTAAATCGTAGTCCGTAAATTCAAGCCAAGGTAGATAGGTACAAGTAGTGATATGGTTGCAATAAATCGCAGTCCGTAAATTCAAGCCAAGGTAGTTATGTGAAGCAGATCCAATAAACGATACGAAAACAGGTTAATAAAATATTCACGAGTCTAAGATACACACGCTGCCGAGGTAACTATAGAAGTGATGCACGCACGCATACAAGTTATGACGCCGTTTGGATGCAAAACACCCTCACCCTTCAACCCTTTTGTCATTGTTTACTTAAACAATGATTCGTTTCCCAGAATAGCCAAAGCATGCTGTCCCTTTCTTAGCGTTTGTTGTTGTTGTTTATCACTGGTTTGCAGTGTATTGCTACAAACACTTAAAGGGACAGCATGATTTGGCTATTCTGGGAAACGAAAACATAGGCGAATCCAGTTTTTTACCTGAGTTAATAACAAAATAAATCTTATTGAAGTTTGTTAAAAAGGAAAATTAATTCAGTTAGTTTTCTGTATGAATAACATTAATATTAAATGTACTTAACTGATATCCTAAAACTTGGAACAAATTCCCAATTTCCGGGAAAGATTTCCCGGAAAAAAATGTTAATGGTAAGGAAGTCTCCATTTTTTTTGACTCTGTTCTTTGAACTTTAGGTAAATTAGCTCACCTAATTCCGATCACTGGTTATAAGTTGCATAGACATTCTTAAAAAAAGTAGGTAAAACTAAATTCTTAGATTTCTAACAATTAAACTAGGCATTTAAATCGTAGATATATTAATAATATTTTTTTGTTTGTTCGTATGAGTGTTACGAGTTATCTTTGTTGTTTTCTTATTTGATAATGGATGTATGATTGATTACATCACGCGTACACGTAAGACAAATTGGAGTAAATTTTATAAGAATGTAAAAATATTTTTCTAAATAAAAATTCTAAACATTATGCTGTGTTCATAACAATATTAATATAATCATACCTGACAATGGCCTCGATTCTCTTGTACACCAATTAAACTTAATTTGATCTATCCTACACAGTTTTAGTGCTGTCAAATTATCAGATATATAGAATATATAGATATATATAAGAAGAGCGGCACGTAAACTAATTTAATAGAAGTAAAATTCTTGACATCTCTTTCTTGCGTGCACTATCAGTAAAAGAGAGCGACAGTTTTTATTTAGTTCAGTTGGTGTAGGTACTTGAGAATCGGCGTCATTGTAAGTTTCATGAAAATACGTCATTTTTCGACATACGTAATTTCATACAAATTTCTAGACAAATATTGGTTTAAATATGGTAAGTATTGTAATGTCTGTGGTTATAACACAACCAACCATTAATTCCAATATTGCCAGTTATGAAATTTCATTAGTCTTGCCACCAATTCGCTTATGAAATCACATAGTTATCTCAAAACCATGGATCAGATTACAGTCTTGTAATGTTTGTGGTTTATGATTGTCAAGTAATATTTTCCTAATGCCTTCTAAAATTGTAATGTAAACAAGTATTAAAATCTTCGTATCAGATTATGTGAATCAGCGGTTTCTCAAGACAGGGAATCTGGCGAGAATTTGAACAGTCAGTACGTCCTGTACACGATAAACGACAAAATTGGTTACCCTAAATAAACGTGCGTCTGTCTACGTGAACTTGGGTTTCAATCCTACTAGGTAACTGGCTATCTGTGGGCACGGAATTGCCCCGCCGCACAAAAAAAAGCAGGTCTCTATCTACCCTGAAGCGATTCGTATTTTCATACCCCCATTCACAGCTTCGGCCTGGATATTACTAGAGAGGATAAGATTTTTCTCAGGATAAGATTTATACATTACTAGCTCGGCCACATCGCATTGTCCACGCTATTTATTCTTTTACGGGTCGTAGTGTGATGTTAATATTGATAATAACCCGTAATAGTAAGTTCATAACCTTCCTCAAGAATTGAGCTATTAAATGCTATATTTCAAATCCAACTAGTAGTTCCAGATATTTATTATTATTACAGATAGATTTCGGATAATACTCCTAACTTGAATTTTCCTTCACTAAATTTATCCAGGCCTTAAGCGTCGAATACACGTTATCAACTAGGATACTGCCAATGCATGGTTAGAAATGTAGACTATCAGATTTCAAAGCAGTACTTTCACTGGGTTTCCAGCCCAGGCACCCTAGCTATAGCTACTGACCGTGACCACATCGTGTAACTCTACAGAAAGTTACTAGGCTATGAAAGTAAATCATTTTTTGCCTCTAGTTTTTAGATCGTAATTTCTTTCGTAAAAGGTACCCGGTTTATTTGAACGCTTTAAATGCACTACTCGATCTAATTCACAAGACTACAGTCAGTCAAAATATTGTCCATGTCGGACCACACGTATGTGCAGCCCAAATTTTCTGTTTGGTCTGGGTATTGTGGTACCACGGTACTCATAGTTCCTGATACCCACGACCCACCACTGGGAATCCTATGCGAGGTCAGGTATATGTAGGTAGTGTCTATTGGATGTTTATTTTTTAATATGGCACACAGAACAGAATATAGTCAAATACAAAAATATAATAAAATAAAAACAAAAATTTCGATCCAGACAATATTCCAAAATATGTGTACACATCATAATTAGGGTTATTACACAAATCCTCCCTGATAAATCCCTCTTAGGGGGAAAACTGAACTCTAATGTTAAAAAGTACAGAAATCCCCCTTATTTTTTTTATTATTCCACTTTTCGTGTCAAAACCCTAATGTAAAAAATGAACAGAAATCCCCCTCATCATTTCATAGCAGAAATACAATTATATTAGGTAAGTAGGTAAATATATAATATGAAATTATACATCAAGTGCAAGCTTACTCTTTTGCTAGAGCAGCTAAGATTTTCTTTTTAAACTTGAACATATTATTATTTAAAACGTCAAGTGAACTAAAATTATTAACTAATAGATCGTTGTTGTTATTGATTGTTCATCTCTATCTCTGTAACATAAGTTTACTTACTTAAGTGTTCTTATTGTTCAGGAATAGAATAATCTCATTATACCATGTTTTTTTATTAGGAATTAGTGTCTGCCTGCTTCTATTATTAGCTAGTTCATCAGTACAATAACGGGTGGTTAGGTCCTAATCAAATTAGTATGTGTTCATTAAAATCAATGGTTAGATTTGACCGTCCTTTTATTTTGCTGGCGAACTCCAGGCTCAGACATCTACGCCTAAAGCAGTAATTTGTGGGAGATACATAGCCCCAGCAGATTGATGCACAATTGTCGGTAATGAAGGACCAAAATCTTACTTCAATAAAAGCAATCGTAAAACAAATGACAAGACCAGACGATGTTTCTAAATGGCTATTTCAATAATTTTCTGAGATCTTTTTTGTTGACAGTTGACAAACTATTGCAGTTGTTGCGAGCGAAGATTTAGCTCAATGTTGTAGCTCTGGAGTACCAATTGTCATACTTTACGTTAGTTTGATCATCAGAGTGGAAAGTTGTGATATCGTTATCGCATAGGTACCTATTGTGAGCTTATTATCCAATTGACTTTTGCATCCCAATTGTCTGGTTGTCAGTTAAAATCACGGGAACTTAGTGGGAATATTCACTGGCCAAGTCGCTCCAACAATGATACCTACCCCACCATACGCGTAATCTTAGCTGATTTAATCTTGACTGACTAGCTTTCTCACGTCACGAAAAGACGACCAAATATATTTTACATTTGTGTTTAAATCAGTTGGACTTGTTCTGCAGAAAAAAGCAAGTTACGTAGGTATTTCAAATGCACCGTGAAGTTGTCGATGGGTTCTTTTTGTGGCAGTCGCCTGTCGCTGTTGCATAATCCGTGATACTTCGTAACCTGCTACCTTACATGTAAACACTAAATCGGAAGTAATTTGTGTATTACTTGTAGGCAGTTAAATAAAATCTAATTGTGTCAAATAACTGTTGTATTGTGTTGTATGAATGGGTGGTGCAAAATAACGTTGGTCTGACGCGGTCGGGCGCCGGGCAGTGGCCTGCGCTTTAGAAGGGAGAGATATAAGCGAGCGAGGGGCCCCGCGCCTCGCAGTGCCGCCTCCTCTATCTCCGCACGACGACCCTACCATGGGGAGAGAGGTAATTATCTGAAAAAACTTTTTTAAATTTATTTCGTGAGTGCTAGTTTTCTATCGGTATTTTTTTTAGGAAGTACCTAATACAAATCTTAGAATAGTATCTTCTAGAGTGCAGTGATCTAAACAGTGGATGTTTACCTAATCAGAGTCCCCTTTGTCCCCAGGTAATAACCGCAGCCCTGTGCTGGTTCACGATAGGTGGAGCGTTATCGGCGAACGTTTTAAGAGATAATGAAAATTCAGAAAGTGCGTCGCGGCTGTACCGCAATTTACCAAGCGCAGGGGTATACGCCAGTGGAGCCCCCTACGGCGCTTACTCCTTCCAGGTTCCATTAGTTGCCGCGCCAAAACCAGCAGCTTCGAGAGTTATCCCGGTCAATCAGAACTATAGCTTTCAGAACATGAACGCGTACTTGAAGGATTCTTATGGAAATCGATTTGTAGAGTCTAAACAGTCGCCGCAGTCGGTCCCTTTCAAGCCGTTTCCACAGCAGTATGTCCAGCTTCAAGAATTACCAGCGCATTTCGCTCAGCCACTCGCCGCGCCTTCCTTCCCTGGATACAAACAAGCCACACCTCAGATAATCGTCGGTTCTCACTATAGGCTACCCCTACAGCCTCTACAGACAGCATCTCCAACCAAGCAGCAGTTCTCTTTCCCGCATGGTATATACGCTGGTAACATCAAAAGTCCGGTCGTCCAACTACCGGGTCAGTCATTTACCCAATTACCAGGACAGTCCTATTTTCAACTGCCAGAAAAGACATCTGTTCAACTACCAAGACAGCCTTATAAACAACTGCCAGGGCAGTATTTTCACTATGGAAGTAAAGTGACGCATGACCAACGACCGGCGTCGCCAAGTTCGACAGCTCAGCAGCAGTCATCAAGTCAGGAGGCTATATATGCAAACACGCAGTCTGAGGAGCAATACCACCACAACAATGGACCCAAGTTCCAGCGACTGGAGACCCCGCGAGAAGGGAGCTCCGAAGAAGAACATTCAGAACCCGCCAACCAATTAGTGCACCATAGTGATAAAGAAGAACAAAAAGTTCCGGTTAGAGAGACTACCATCACCTCCTTCATGAATGGAAAGAAGACACGCGTGAACCTAAAAACAAAGCCACCAGTCCCTCTATTGGATATCAGTCTTCTGGAACCGTTGACGTTTGAAAATCCACTCGTATCACAGCTCCAGCACTTTCTGCCAAAAATAAGCGAGGCCACCTACCACAAACTGCCCGAATTGAATGCAAGTGGTGGCAAAAAACACCAGAAGACTACTCAAAAAACGAAAAACTACGACAGTGGTAATGAAAAAGTAAAACCTAAAAAGTTGGTACCGAAAAAGAAACAGAGATATCCTCTCGTAGAAGTACAAAATTCTTACTACGACGAGATACCATCAGCATCTACTATAAGGCCGGTAATAACGGTCAAGGGAACACCAAACGAAAGTCCCGAATTTTCTTACGAAATAAACTCACCCAATTACAAGGAAACTTATAAAGAACAAGCGATTAACTACAACAAAGAAACGCAATCTGAACCTGTGCAATTTACATACGGAACGCAAAAGCACGAGGAACCTGTCCACTACACTTATGTCCACAGCTCTAAGGAGCCAATTCATGTAAAGGAAGTGCACTATGAAGGTAAAGGAGAAGGTCCCAAGCATAAAATTAAGTCTGACGAACATAAACAAGATGAAAAGCGTCATGAATCAGAAAACTCCGAAGAGTCATCTGAAGAAGATAGCCCACCAGGTCATCATCATACCGAACAACGCGATCACCACAATATTCATCATGAAAATCATAAACAACACCGTGATAATAAATACCAAGAAAACCACAGCCAACAACATGAAAACCACAATCAACACCATCAAAAACAAAATCACCATCACAAAAATCATAATCAACACCATGATACACAACAGAAATCACACCACCAAAAACCCGAGCATAGAGAAGAAGAGTACCATCATAAGCCCAGCTCAGAATCCCACCAGAACCAGCATGATGACCACTCTTTCGAGCCTATACAATATTATACTAAAACGAGTTCTGGATCGTTCCGACCCCTATCAGAGTATGAGGAGGAGATCCGTATAGCCGCTCCCATAAGAGTAAACCCCAATCAACACGTGCAACCGCAAACTGAACATAGACGGCAATCGCAGCCATCCCCTAAACCGCAGCAGCATAGCCATTCCTCTGGATCGCATCATCATTCTGCTCCCCATCAATCACCGCATCATAATTCCGGTTCCGAGAAACATCACGCTCCGACGACTCACGTTCAAGAAAAAACCAAATCAATCATAATTCAAGAGGAAACTCCAGAACATTCCGACGAGCATACGAAAGGTACGTTTGACCAGGAAGACGATAAAGAACAAGATTTTGAAAAGGCATACAAGAACGCCGCTTTTGGCTTCCCAGCGTACGGCAAATCTATCGACGTCGAAAAGGATATTTACAACTCTGAGAGCTACAGATTACCGAAAGACCACAGTGATTTCGATACCAAACATTCTCCTTTCCAACAGTACCACGACCAATTCGATAACTTCCCTATGAGCTCGCGACTGAACTACAAAGATAACATGGATAAAACTAAAGAGGACTATTTCTTAGATTATTCGGTCAGCAAACCGGAGAGCTTGACCGACCATTATAAGAAGAAAGTAGACTATTACAAATTGTACAAACAGCAAAAGCCAGAAAAATACATCGCTCACGACGATGATGGTAAAAAGAAACAGAAAAAGAGCGAAAAGTACACCGCTATACCTTATAATTTTTATCCGACACAGGGCTTGAATATGAAACAATTTTTCGCACAGTACAAAGCGACCCCGTTCGTGCAAGAATTTGATTACTCTAAAGGAATGCCCCGAGACAGCTCGGCGCACTCTACACAGCCTTTACACAGGTACAAAAGTAATACGTTCTTTGTAGAACCTCAATTCCAATACGGATTTGAACCGATATCGATACCCCGGCTACTCGACAGCGAGTTGGCCACGATGGCGAGCAACGACAGTCCTGAAAGTGAAAAGCCCGGCATGAGGAAAAAGATTTACAAAGAAAACTTCTACATTAAGAAAACAAGCATGTCAGACGAGGGACCTCATAGTTGATTTATAAGACTAATTTATTGTTGTTAATAGTTTTAGTATTATATTCGCCAAAAAATAATTTAATAAAGATAAATTAAATTGAAGTTCTTTGTTTTCAACTACATAAAGGCTCTCGTGACGTTTTAAATTAGTTCTAAATGTCTTATTGGCCCTTTTAAAAGCTTCAGGCTGTAGTGTAGATAAAGAGCTAAAAAGTTGAATCAATGTGGGGTTGAAGAGCTTGACTTACAAGTGCAATAAAACTTTCCCCATCTTACCAATTTATTACGTGACAGCAGGTATTTCATACGCCAATTTGTACTTCATCGGTAAATAATAATATAAAAACTAAAGATGTTAGCCAAGTCAGATAGCGTGGAATAAGCAAAAAGTTCTTTAATTTTATTTTGCATGCTAACAACCGGATGTAAAGGAAATCTTTTCTTATTCTTATGCACTACGCAGGAAATGAATGAAGCGTTCGTGCGGCTATCATTCTTGTGTGATATAACAAATAGGGCAAAAGGTAGGTACTCGTATAGCTACAATTTTTAATATTACTCAGTGACTTAATATCAGCAAAATGGTCGATAGTCACTGATTTCCCAATGTTTGTATTTTTTAAACTTTAATTTTCACTCCTAGATCATTGACTATTTTTCAAGGTCAATGGTGATCTTTTTGTCATAAGTAATTTCAAGATCAGCCGATTTCAAATTTCCGAGCATATCAGCCGATTCCGATATTCGAAAATCGAAACCCTGCATGAGTTCCAAGCAACCGTATTGTTTACCGACAAACGAGAGGGTTCGAAATATTTTTTGTCTTCTCTTTAGTCTACAAATTTGTTGCCTACGGTGCTCATACTACTGATTATAGTTTTAATTTCAAGTTTATTCAAGGAACGTCAGAATGAGTGAAATTGGTCGAGCTCTATTTAATTTGGTTTGATAAACATGATGCTTGAGAAATGCTCAATTATAAACGCTGGGACAAGTTGCAGACAACTAGTGAGGAAATTCACAAGTCAATTCAATGAGCATGCAAATTGCAAGATCATTCCATAAAAACAATATTAGTTGAAGGTTAAAAGAAAACAAGGAAAATTTAATTTTACCGAGTCCGTGTACTGTTTTATTTAAATTAAATACTGAAGTTGGACAATACCTCTTAATAAAAAAATATAGTTAACTTACTTATCTTAAAATTAAGAAAACTTATGAGAAATTATGACCTCACCATATTTTTTTGTTTTGGAGCTACGTGACTAGTTACTACTAACATCAAAAATGCGTATTGATACGTTTCTGTTCTGGTTTGTTTAAATAATGATTCTTATAAGTTCAAAACTGGTTTGTAACATTAAAATAGCGGAGAATTGACAGACATTGAATAGCTGTTCATTCGTCTGCTATACTCTGTTAGTCAATACCTGTACTCGTCATTGGGATCTCTCTTGTTATTATGTTTCTGTAATATCTACCTGACATGTAACCCGTAGCGAACCCACTAACTGTAAACAATATACAAATACAAATAAGGGATGGTATAATATAGCTGACTTGTACCACCTCAGCCACTAAAGCAACGGGTCGCAATATTTGGACGACCGGCTCGCAGCCTGATTCCCTCACATACTTCGCCCAAGTTCTGTTCGCATACGTCAGTTCTCTGGGCTTTGTAAACGGCCTCCTGCCCGGTACCGATTTGTTTAGCGTCGTGCTCATGTTACGCAGCTGGGTCTCGTCATAGTGACAATGCAAGTGTTTCTTCTTCTTATTTCCTTTCACGACGATATCTTTCTCAGCGCTTTTTGCTCCGACAAGCACATCCAGGTCACCCTTTATCATATTAGCCCAGTCCCACATTTCTGCGATCTTGCAATCGCAAATAAACTGATTTCCGAGCAGATTCAACGAATGCAATCTAGGATTGTTTACGAATATCAGAGGATCGATTGTGGTCAAGTTGTTGTTGCTCAGGTTTATTTTCTCCAAGTGACGTAATTGTTCTAGGAACGACAAACTTCCTTCTATGGATTTTATACGATTCCCAGAGAGATTTAAATCCGTCAGATTTACTGTATTTTTAAAAGCGTCAATGTTTAGCGATGTTATATTGCAGTTGCTCAGGTCAAGGATCGTGACTTGTGAAAGCTGCTTGGGGAACAAAGGACCTTTGTCTGGAATGACGAGAGGATTTCCACCAAGTCTGATTTCTCTTAAATCCATGTAAGTTAGGTTCTTGAAGAAAGCATTTGCATTCAATGGCCTTTTCAGTCCACAGAACTCAAGCTCCAAAGTCGTCAGTTGTGTCAGATTTCCAAACAGCCCTGCTTCAAGGGAAAGCAAGTCGTTTCCAGAAAGTACTAGCCTTTTCATCGAAGTCATCTTTGAAAATGAATCTGGACCAATGAAGGATAAATTACTATATCCCATGTTGAGGTATTCTAATTTTTCGAGTGGTGCCAACAGTTTTGTGAATACGTTGACGAGGGGATTGTGTGAAATATCAAGCTCTTGAAGATTATCGAACACATTAAAATTGTCAGGCAGGTCCTGCAAACCACAGTTGCTTAAGAACAGCTTTTCAATTTTAGGTAAAGGAGCGAGAGCTTCTTGTAAATCAGGTGCAAAGAGTGGATTTCCAGAAAGGTACAGACTTTTCAGTCTCGTTGCGTTGGCGAATGCATCACCTGAAATCGGGCCCTGAATCTTACAATTGGACAGATCTAGCAATTCCAAATGATTAACACTGTTGCCCAGCGTAGCTGCGACATCCAAATCACGCAATTCGTTGTCAGCTAAAATGAGCGAAACCAAGTTGGTACAGTTCGAGAAAGTGTCTTCAGATAAGAAAGTGAGGCCGGATTTTCTCAAGTTCAGATATTCCAGTCGGATTAATTTTCCGAGGACTTCAGGCCAGTCGGTTTCAGTCAGTCGGTTGCCTGCTAGTTCCAAGTTTTTAAGGTTTACAGAAGTAAGAAATGCATTTTCAGATATTGTTTTCAATTTGCAGTCGTTGAGTTTTAAATTTTCCAGGCTGGTGAGAACATCAAATACTCCTGCCTCTATTGTTACGAGAGGATTGTTTGAAAGGTCGACGGTATTGAGCGTCGTGATGTTGTCGAAGAACTGTGGGTTGATAGTGCTGAGATTGCAGGAGCTGATGTCGAGGTACTGCAGCGTGGCTGAGACCAGGAAGGGGCCTTCTACTTTACTTATTGGATTGTCTTGTAGCTCTACGTTCAGCAAACCACGTGAGTCTCTGGAAATTACAAAAAATGACTGATCTGTACAGGTGGTCTAGGTACCTTAAAAATCGTTGGCTCTTAAAGTTATGAGAGTAAACATATGAGATCAGTTGGAAAGAGCAAATCTCAATTTGCATTCGTTGTGTGACCATTATCTAATATTGGCAGTAGTTGGCGGCAATTGGTCCTCTGGCCGTGCCCTAACAAGATCACGAGCAATTTGAACAATTTTATCATCAGCACGTATTGTGTGGTGGATGAATGTCATGTTTACAAAGCGGATAATAGACATACATGAGAAAATGTACTGATGTGGAGTAAACAATACGGCAGGTACCTAAGTCCAATTTATGATTGGATGGCTCATTGTTCCGTAGTTCAATTGAGTTGGTTAGCACAGATTAAATAGCTAGGTACCTTTTGTAATGATCAGGCTGAGATAGCTATATAAAAGATAGGTACTGTACCTATACTATACAGCTGAAGATTTTCAAATAATTGGTGGTACTCACGAGAAAGCTTCGGGATCGACGTAGCTGATGTTGTTCCCTGACAAATCCACGTCAATCAAGTACTCCAGTCCTCTAAATGATTCCTTTTCCACCCTCGTAAGACGATTTTCCGCAATTTGTAGCCGTCTCATCTTTATATCACTCGGGAATGCCTTCAAGCTTGTTATGTTGTTCCCGTTCAGATCCAAGATGTACACGCTCAAGCTGAGTTCATCATAAGGGACTTCTGTGAGGTTGCTCTCTGAACAATCCGTCACCCAGTTGATCCTGAAGTAGTGACAGTCACACTCGTCAGGACACTCCAACTCGAAGCTCTCTCCATTGAATCCGTATGCAAATCCTGTAGCAAAGAAGTAGAACGCGAGAAACGTGAAGCGATCCATGATGGAGTCTTTCAGGTCTCCATGTTACACCTGAAAAGAAAGAAGACTTCATTTAGCTACATGTGTTATCGATCAGCGGGTGTTTATTAAACGATAAATAATCACAGGGGCGTGTGAATTGATACACAATCTCTGATGGTATTCGGATGATCGTAAATAAACAAACCTACGAACAATTTACGTACCTACTTAGCAACCAAGGTACAGTTAAAACTGAACTCATTCGCCCTTGACTTCAGAAAATGGTCCCTTTGTTGACAAGACGAGACGACAGTTCATGACGCTCCTGGAATGAAAACGATTGTGCAAGGAGCGCTCGGCACAATAACGGTAATGAGCGACATCCTGCGCGAGCCGGCCCAACTTGTTTCCCGCCAGAATTTTCCAGAAACGACTACATAATGCCAATACAATAGGTCACGCCCTTGTAATACCTACCACACCTGTTCCTTTTACCTCAAAAATGAGGTAATAGACCTACCGAAAGAATGTAGGTAGGTAGGTATCTTAGTATATATTTGCTGTGTCAGTCACATGCAGAGGAATAGATGACGCAAAGAAGGCTTTAGCAGAGGATGTGAATTTATTTTTCGTCACTCTTGCTCTGAAAGTATTTTTTTTAGCTGAAACTGTTAGATATTTTAAATTTATTTTATAAGACTTTCTTGATGAAAAGTTGTGTGTTATTCTAGGATGTAAGCGATCAATTCCTCGCTCGTACGCTAAAATATCTCGGGTGTAATTGATCGCTTACGGTCCCTATAATAACAATACACCTAGGTAGGTACTATATTGTTTTAAATTATTTGATATTGTAAGTCACATAGCCTTCAGCTTAGCCTAAACGCACCCTAACACAAAACACATCACCGTTTTGAGTTGTATGTTTGATAGAATCAGAGATGAATTGATTCCAGCTAGACAATGAAATGATATGATTCTTTTCCTGCTTTTCGTATGACAACAAGGTCAGTCAACACAGCACTCAATACCATAGTTACGTAAACAAGGTAGGTAGATAATTAGGTTGCAGAATACCTACCTAACACAATCGTAGGGTTCTGATTTCGTAATGCAATTAACATGTTAATATCTTTGTTCCGACACGGTATTATTTGATACTTTCGCATGCTATTCTATTGACATTTCGCACAATAATATGTTCACTCTTCACTTAGAGTCTAAGTGAAGGTGAAAAACTAACGTCTAAGTTTTAGACGTTAGTTTTACTAGCAGGCCCACCCGGTATCGATGATTGTCGACTATGAATAATGATTACGGACGAGACGTTCAGAACTAATTCACAGTCGTGCGACTAATCACCCTGATTGGATGCATGATGTTTAGGTACTTATTTACTAGGTTTTTTTTATGATTATGACTGACACCAGTCGTGCGACTAACCACCCTGATTGAATTCATGCTCGATGCAAGTGGCGCGTTGACGACGTGACTCAGCGGTGGTGTTCACTCACTATGTCGCTCGCGCTGTCACATCATTTCATCATCCTCTGATTTCATGGCCTTCCTACGTATACGATAGCTAGGTAAGTAGCATCTATTTTTTTCCAGAAACTTATAATTCTATATTGAACACAGAATATACATAGGTGAAATCAATTAACGATAAAAAGCAAGCCTCCTATGTGAAGCCAAGACACAAGGTAAATTATATAGTCAAATAGATAGATAAGCTCCGACTAAAGACAATAGACAAATTGGTGCTACCACGGTGTTCGAACGGACGGGTGGCGATGCGCCCCACCGCGTCAGTTTGACCGGGCTATAAGGACTTTATAGAGACCTACAAGTAAGTAAGTCTGTACCGTCATTGCCTTGATACCTAAGTACCTAATTGGGAATTTCTATCGATAACAAAAAGTGGGAGGGTACACATAGCTGTATCTGCCCATAGATTTACACAAAGTAATTGAATTAACGAAAGCCTTTGTTTGCACCTGTGGCGGACAGGTGGTAAGTGACGCACTGTTTGGTGATTGTTTGATGTAAATTGCTTTCAGGTTGTTTACCTTGGAGACTGCGGACACGGTCAGAACTTCGGAAGGAAGCTATTTTAAATAAAAGCCCATGACGAAGTTTAAATGTCCCTAAGTTGCTTCGTATTTCGTGATACAAAGCAACTATCATTCAGTACCTATCATTAGAAATCCATCAAATTAGAACGCTACTTAAACTTTGTTTCATACCTAACTTCTAGGACACATCGTTGTTTAAAATTGACGACGACGGGTCGTCTGATCTCGACCCGTGCATGGTCGACCCAGAAAATTATCTCTGTCTAGGTACGGCGTCTAGTCTATACTAAAGTACAAAATGTATGCGCAGCTTCCAACGCGCGCCAGTATGTTTCGGACGGAATAGCCCGAAGTTTCTGGCAATGTGCGGCGGGCCCAAAAGATGAGCGGTTAATTACGTTACATTCAAATATTGATGTTTTGTTTGGATGGGGGGCTTCTAATCCATAGATTTATAGATTTTGAGACTAAACTAAACTAACTAAACTGACTAAACTATAAAGCGTGCCCTACATATTTATCCCGATAAAACATATAAGACCATCCTTGAAGTCACACAAAACGATTACAAAAAGTCGCATTATAAACCGGCAAGCCGTTCTGAAAAATAAATAGTACCACGTACAAACAAACAACTTCTTACCGAAACGCATATAGCTCCTTGCGTCTTGGGTAAAATAAACACTGGTAAACAAAACAAAACGAGTTTCCATAATTTAATGACCGCTACCTACAAAAAGGCAGAAGTGAAGATTGGTGTTCTGTTTCAGCGAAACCGGAAAATAGTAACATTTATGATTATTAAGATTGCGTAGATAGATGTTACTATGTACCGGGGTCGCATGTTTCCGCATGAGTGCATTGAGACTTACATGAGTGCTCCGAAGTGCGCGCTCCTGATTCCAGCACCGAATGGCTACTAAATGCCGGCTGCTGACTGGCTGAATAGTGTCGCCGCGCTGTAGGTAGGTAGATATGTTGCATCGTAGTGAGTCTGTGGTTAGAGTTGTCCACAAGAATAATACGGCGTTTACTTTGGGGTTATTCGCGTACCTACAAATGAGGCGACGCGACATGGCGCGACTGTTGCCGTCTAACTGATTTCTCCGTCATTGTGTGAAATATATTAGGTATAATAATATATAGTGCCGACGCAAACTACCGGTTCGGGTTAACATATGAATTTACCCTTGAAAATTCAATAGTGGCGAGGCGAAGGCGAGCGCCCTTGAGTTAACCCGGTATTATACCAGGTTAACTCAAGGTTATAAGCGACGCGAGTGGCGGCCGGCGCGGCGAGCGGGGCGTGGTGAATGTGTGAACGGCACGCTCGTCACTCGCCTTGTGATTCGCCTTGCGACTTGCCAGACTGCCTGGAGACTCTTACGCGATTGTGAGAACTATAGATCGTTTGCAACGGTTTTTAGAAAAACGCAACTGTTGTACAAGTATTTACCTAGAAACCTATTTACCACCTTTTATCTTATTTAAATTATGTGAATGAAAAAGTTAAGTACCTAGGTACTTAACTTTTTCTTCGACCATGGTTTATTTTTACCTACTTAATGGTTTTCAGTGTCCTGAAAGAAGTGTCAAGAAGAAGTCCGGAAAGTCATGTTCCGCCATTTTGAATAACTGACATGATTTATTAATTCAGGGTTCAGTAAATACGCTACCGGCGAACTAGTGCGATGAAAGACTCAGGTAAGACCGCGCGCGGGCGGCGTCTCGTTGGGTGCTACCAAGGAGTCCCTGTATTGTACGTCCATGGAAAGAACAAACCATTATCAAAGAGCAAAAAAAAATCAGTATTACAAAATGAGTGCTCTTCGGCGCATGCGTACTAAAGCAGATGTACCTAATCGACATGTCTTGTGTCCGGTCGGCCCGTCTTGTCTGGCTGATGTAGGTAGAATAAATAAGGATTTAACTATATAACTAAATTCCTTAGATAAGTAAGCTAGGTAGGCAACTATCGTCTCAAACCAGAATATCAGATGGCTCTACCCTAGCTTGCTAAGTACCTACAGTAGGTTAGTATTCAGTAGGGTAGAGACAAAGTTTGTTTCTGCTAGAATCACGGTGATAAAGTCACACACACGAAGCGAAAAGGTTGAAAGAAAATAAAAGCTGTTACCCGTAACTTCATGGCTTAATGTTTCAGTGGTGTTCCAACATCTACCATTCCTTAAGGTACCGAACTACCTATTTATTATTATTTTATAAGCATGTTCCATCTAATCAGTAAGAGTTAAACTTTTTTTTTTTTTTTTTTTTTTATTAATGGCAACTGATTCCTCTGAGTTGTGAGGAATATTACTGCCAACTTCACGTAGCTCGTTCACGGTACGGTTAAAATGGATATATACAAGAATGACTATACAATTATTGTGGCTGAAATCTAGTGTTATAACTAAGACAAATAATAGTTTTTTATGTAATTTATAATTTAATATTATAAAGGGTTAAAAATTGTAATAATGCTTTCGTTGACTTTTTTTCTTTAAGTGAGAGAAGGGAAAATACATTAGATGGTAGTGGAGCTTTAAGATGGGCTAAAATATCATAAAGAGATGGGTTAGAGTATCTAGGGCAGGAGAACAGTATGTGAGCAATAGAACCCTCGTCTAGACCACATTCACACAGAGCTGAATCTCTAACTCTTATTTTGCGTAAATGGACCGGTGAAGAACAGTGATTAATTCGCATTCTGCAGATTGATGATGTAATTTGCTTTGTAGCTTTAATTTTGGTGAACCAAGGCCTAAAGGTAACAAACGGTTGGATCTGATAAAGGTGATAGCCTTTAAGACGACTAGTTCTAGACCAATATGAATTCCAGGATATTTCTAACGATTGTTTGGCCATGGAAATAATATCGTGAGAATATGTTGAAAATTGCCTCTTATTGCCGTGCAAAATAGCTGTTTTGGCTAGGGAATCCACCCGTTCATTACCAACAATACCCCTATGTCCAGGTATCCATGCCAATGCAACATTCATATCATCTTCATGACAAAGTCGTAGTAGATGTTTGATAGATAGAGAAATAGGACAGTTAGCTGCAGTTTTGCCAAAAGGGTTCGTTTGCAATAGCTGTAGACTACTTTTGGAGTCAGAAAAAATCACTGAATCAGGGATATTATTATTTCTAATAAATTTCACACATTCTAAAATGGCTAGACTTTCACCAGTAAAATTTGAACTGTAATGAGGATATTTAAATAATTGAGAAATGTTAGAATTTACATGTAAGAAAGCAGCGCCTACAGAACTTTGTAAATCCAGCTTAGAGGCATCCGTAAAAAATATGTCTGATTTTGGCCAGAGGTCTGCAATTATTTCATTAAGTTTCAAATTTGCATTAGAGGTTCTCTTGTCAATTCCTATTGAAAGTTTAACATCAACTTGAAAAATTTTGGATTTAAAATCGAACAAAAATAATGGATGAATTGGAAATCTCTCCACTTTATATTTAATACCATCAAGTTTTCTGTAGCTTTTAACTAAGGGAGGCAAGGGTTTATGTCTCCAGTATGGTTTGGTTTGAGTGTACGAATTTAGTAATTTTAGTTTAGGAATCAAAGGATGGTTTGCAAAGACGCTAATTTTATAGATAAATCTGTCTGCAAGAAATTGTCGTCTAATGTTCAGAGGAGGATCGGAGCATTCAACTTGGAGAGCATTAGTAGGCGAAGATTTCATGGCCCCTATAACTATTCGCAGAGCCTTCAGTTGACATAAGTCTAGTTTTTTAATAGATGTTTTACTACCTGGAATCAAGAGATAGGAACCAAAATCTAAATGGCTCCTAACTATAGCATTATATAAGATTCTAAGGGAGAATGGGTGAGCACCCCACCATACTCCAGCTAAGCATCTCATGATGTTAATACCACGTTCGCTTTTAGCCAACATGTGTCTAACATGGCTCACACCGTTTAGTTTATAATCAAAAGTTTTACCTAGAAATTTAACTTCCTTAACGACTGGGATGACTGAACCGTTACAGGCAATGTGAACATCAGGAATTTGTCTTTTTCTAGAGAAAATACAGATTGAGCTTTTTGAAACCGACAAAGAGAGAGAATTATTGTTCAACCACCTAGATAAGATAACAACACCCTCTTCCAGCTTATTTGCTGCTTGATTTATAGAAGAGTCAGTAGAATAAATAAGTAAGTCATCAGCATATTGCAGAATTCTGCACACCACAGTTATAGATCTCTCAATATCAGCAGTGTAAACATCATACAAAAGAGGACTTAAAACAGATCCTTGAGGGAGACCTTTCCAAATCACCCTGTCAGTCTCATTCACGCCTTTGAGACGCAGAGAAATATGCCTACCCGATAACAAATTAAATATGAAAGAGGTCATCTTATTTGGAATTTTTAGCTCGAGCAACTTTTGCCTAAGGATCCAAAGATCAACATTATCATATGCAGCTGAGATGTCCAAGAAACCAGCAACAACTGATTCTTTTCTAGTCAGCGATAATTGTATATCTGTAGTAAATATGGCTTGGCTATCGGAGATGCTTTTACCCTTTCTAAATCCATATTGAGTACTCGGTAGAAGAGAGTTATGTTCTAAAAACCACTCTAGACGGTTTTTTATTAAGTGCTCAATTATTTTAGGTAGGGTAGATGATAAAGCAATTGGGCGATAAGATGATGAATCTAATGGGTCTTTCCCAGGTTTACATACAGGAATTATTATTTGATGTTTCCAGAACTGAGGGATAAGACCTGAATCTATAACTATATTGATTAAATTTAAGAAATATGTAAGGGTAGTCTCATTTGCATTAGAAATAAATGAATATGGAATTCCATCTGGTCCAGGCGCAGAATCTTTCAAATGGTTCAGAACCAAACGTAATTCTCGGAAAGAATATAGGGAATCTAGCCTAAAGCTAGAGTTAGAAATCTGTGAATATGACTCATTAGAACAATAGTAAGGCTTAGCAATCTGATTATAATTGGGAGCTAAAGGAGGAGCTAATTTACTCATGAAGTCGTTTGCCCAAGAGGTAGAATATGAAGAGTTCGAGTTCTGTCTGCGAGATGATCTAAACCGTCTTATTTTGTCCCAGACAATAGTAGAGGGAGTTTGAGGGGAAATAGACGAACAGAAATTTCGCCAACCCTGATTTTTTTTCTTCTTTAACAATCGTTTGATGGCAGCATTTATATTTTTAAGAGCTAGAAAATTATGTAGCGTTATTGCTTGGTCGCAAGAAGATTCCGCAAATTTTCTGCGTTTAATTGCGTTAGTACAGTCAGCATCCCACCATGGAGGAGATGGAATTTTACCCATAAAGGAGTTCTTTTTTTTAAAACAATCATCAGCAGCTTCAATGATAGAATCCTTAAATAATTTGCAACAGTCTAATATATTAGACGAATCAGGAATAGGAAGAACTTTTATTTTTTCATCTAACAGGGAGGAGAACGAGTCCCATTTATTTTTATCTATTATGTAAGGGAGTAGGGGAGGTAGACTAGGAATAGAAGTATTTTGACTGGGAAAAGAGATAGTAATAGGATAATGGTCTGACCCATGAGTAGAAGGCAATCTAGACCAAGATAAAAGGCTCGCCAAAGAAGAGGAACAACAAGAAATATCCACAAAGCTACGATTTATACCCGGAGAAGTTCTTCGTGTAGGAGAACCATCATTTAGCACACATAAATCAAAATGGTCCAGGATATCCAGAATTTGTTGCGCAAAGGGGTGACTATCTGGGGCCCCCCATAGTTGATGATGGCAATTAAAATCCCCTAGTAGAACTAAAGGAGAAGGAACTGATGACAGATAAGATTTTAGCAGAGGAATAACAGCATTATTTTTAACGGGAATATACACGGAGACATAAGAAATATTATTAAATCGAAGGGCAACAATATTTATTAAATCACTAGAGTTATTAATGGGGATACGAGTAAAAGATAGATTGTTTTTAATAAATAGGGCGACACCGCCCCACCCATCCTTTCTATCGTCTCGGAGAATGGTGAATCCGGGGGTTCTAAACGTAGACCCAGGCTTCAACCATGTCTCCGAGACGGCAGAAATGAATGGTTTATGCTTATTCAAAAGGTAGTGTAGTTCAGATTTATTCTGAACCACACTTCTACTATTCCATTGGAGGACTGCATCCATGTTTAATAACATTCAAAAGTGTGATAGATATAGTGTTTATCATGTGTATGGCGACGTTGTTCGGTAAATCCGAGTATAGGATAATATTTGTTAAAGAGGAAAGAAGTTTATTAATTGTTTCAGGAGTAATGATTTCATTACTTTTTGGCTCACACCCTTTATTTAAGTTAATGGCAGAGCCATTTGTTGGAGCTGGAATATCGTAAGATTGGACAATTTCTCGATGTGCTTTTTGGTCATAACCTTTTTCTTGGACTGGGCGAGATTTGGTTGGAAGAGTAATGGTTTTCCGGTATGAATGGATAACATCATGTGGTTGGGAGGAAGGACCTAAATGTGATGATGATGAGGAGTTTTGTTGAGAGGTATCAGGAGAGGATGCAAGGACTTCAGCAAAGGATTTCTTGATTTGAGGGACAAATTTAACAGCCTCTTGATAGGAAACATTGTGACTAGCCATGTGATGTTTTACATGGACCTGTCTATTATACTCAGGACAAACCCTGTTAGTGGCAAAATGGTGTGCAGAGCAATACATGCAAATAGATTCCGACTCTTCAACAGAGCAAGAGTCACCTGTGTGGTAATCAGAGCATTTATAGCATCGAGGCTTAGATCGACACTGAAGTTTTGTATGACCAAACCTACAACAGTTAAAACATTGTATTGTAGGGAATACATATTGCTGAACTGCCAAAATGGTGTAGCAACATGTAACCATTTTGGGTAAAACTTGACCATCAAACGTGAAAACGACAGTTTGGGTTGGAATCCAACTACTACCATCAGCTGTTATAATTTTTTTGTTTAGGCGACGAGTTTTTAAAATATTCCCTGTCCCCTCAGGACAACGAACAGCTTCCAATATTTCTTCATGGGTCCATTCAGACGGGATACCCTTAACAATTCCCATGCGGCAGATATTGTGGGAAGGAATATAAGCCCTGTATTGGTTAATAGAGAGTAAATAATTTTTCAAAAAAACGTTTGCGCCCTCTGCAGTTCTAAAATTTATGGCAAGACGATTACGCCCAATTTTTTTAATACCATCATCAATGATTGATGAAAATTTATTTTTGTATAGGAATGAACCAAACTTAAGGGGGTGAAGGGTAGTACCTGACATACCATTAAGCTCAGTTAACTCAACATATACTATGAAGGGTCCACAGTCATAATTTTCATAATGGTCTCTTGTTATTGGAGAGATGGTCGGATTTGGTGGGGACATTGTCGTTGACAAGTTGTTACGATTATCATGGGTAATGGACATAGGGGTAACACAATCTGTTGGCTGGTTTATTTTAATAGGTGTAATTTTGTTGGAAATAATCGGAGCCATTACATTGATATCTGATTTTATATTTGTATGTATTATTGCCTTGTTGACAGCTAACTCAATAGGTTTCTTTAGTTTAGCAATCGAAAGTTAAACTTATATAGCAGTATAAAACAATTTAAAAACATCTATGGCAGCATGTTAAATTCAGAAAATTTTACTGTCTGTCTATCCAGTGTCCAGCTAAAATGTCACTGTCAGTCTAGCTGGCTGTCAGTCTGTCATAGACATTTTATTTACAGTCATTTTGTAGAAAACATCTGTGAATTGCGATTTTGCAGAAGTTTGTACTTCTGTTTTTATTTGTGTTTTTACGAAAAGTAATGGCACAAAATGCAGCTGGTCAATCTACAGATGAAGAATCTTTGCAGGATATATTCGATCAGGCAATGAAACTGTTTGAATCTATAGAAAACGGCAATGAGGCGACGAACAGTGACCCGGTGCAAGTAAGTTGTTTTTTCTGTTTTGGGCCAATTCATATGTTCTTATACTCCTTTGTACTAATTTGTGCCCTATTCATTTGATTAAATTTACATTAAATACTTAATGATTTTAGATGAGCATCAAAACAGCAATATCAAAATTTGAAAAGGCTACTAACCTGGTGTCTGTATCGGGCATGTTTAGTTCAAACGAGAGCGTTGAAGAGCTGCCCACTGAGACCTTGCAGTACCTACTGCTGCCTGCACTCCTGGGAACGCTCAGTCTGAAGCTATGCAACCAGCCCCGGAAAGATGTTATATTGGTTGCTGAGATTTATTTTAGGTGAACTTCATCAGAACAAGCTATTAATTAATTTAATTAATTAATTACCCTGATTGGTCAGATGATATTGTGAGAGCAGTAGGTGAGCAGTGGATCCAGCTGGCACAAGACAACCTGGAGTGGAGTAATAGAGAAGAGTCTTTTACTCAGCAGTCGGTGTTAACAGCTGATTAGATAGATTTAGATATAATTAATTACCAATGTCTATGTGTTAGTAGACATGGATAACTTGAGCTGGAGTTACAGCAACAGTTGAGATCACAGACAAGCTTGCAGGTAAACCGGTCAAGCCTCTTTCAATATGTGGTACTAATGCACTAATTTTAGGAGGATAATCTAACATTAAAAAAACATTGTCATCATGGTTAATGACAATGTTAATTTTTTTATGTAAATGTGTGGGTGATTTGTTGATAATAATCTGTGCAGTAGCTGCTTATTCTAAATAAACAAATTCTTGTTTTATTGTTTTATTAGGGATTTCCTACAAAGGTGCAAAGACTATGGAGTGACAGATATTGAGGTCCCACAGCCTTCAGCTGACACTACCGTTAGCAGGCCCAGCACTGAACAAGCCAAGATTGCTAGTATGGTAAGTGGACGGCATTGAAGGTGAAGCAGGCAAGAAGCTGACTGTGATGCAAGAGCAGTATGTTCGATTCCCTCAGAGGGACAAATATTTGCATTTTTTGCCTAATTTATAGAAAAATAAATAAATAATATGATTGAACTTAAACTATGAACTGAAACTATGTTTCCTAGATGGGAACATAGTTTCAGTTCTGTAAAAATGCATAAATTGACAGGTGCTATCACGAGAAGCCAAGATCAAACGCTACAAAGAGATGAAGGAGCTTAAGGACAAGCTGGTCACACTGTCCAAAGCCATGGCCAACCCCAACATAGACGAGTCCACTAAGCGGGAGTACTTCACCAGCATGCTGCAGAGCTACGTGAACCAGGCACTCGATGAGCTCGCCAGCATTGAGCAAGAGAAACCCATACTGGAGTATATGGCCAAACATGCTGGAGGTTAATATTACCATTTTATGACAACCTCCGCTGCTTGTATGACGGAATAGGCTTTAATTACCGCTGCAGAACAAATGTTTGCATATCTAAACTTAAACTTATAAAATTGTTTGCCCTGACTGACTGACTGATCCATCAGCGCATAGCCAAAACTACTGAAATTTCGAACATTTTATAATGTAAGCATCCACTAAGAAAGGAGTTTTTGTAATTTATCTGTAAGGGGGAAAATTGGATTGGGCAGGGAACTTTGTATGAAAGTCTTTGTTCTTTAATGTTTGAAACATAAAAATTTCAATTACAGCTACAGAGCTATAAATGAATAATGATGTGTTTCATGGTTTTTGGATTTCCACATTTTAAGGGGGGGAAACGGGGGGTGAAAGTTTGTGCCGCAAGCAACAGCTAATTCTGCATATTTGCGTCGTAGCAGGCTATTCGCCAGCCGCATCATCCAGGTCGCCTCTGAGGAGACTGTGACTTGCGTACAAGCTATAAAACATTTTCAACTAATTACAGAACCTAAACCAAGAGAGAAGCCCCGGGCGCCGCCTCTCAAACCAGTAATTATAACTCGAGACGCGGTGCAGAAGGCGATCTACGGGCTCGGCTACCCGGCCATCCCCTCTCTAACCATTGAGGAGTTCTATGACCAGAGAGTGAGGGAGGGAACGTAAGTAAAAATGAAAGAAAGAAAGAAACATGCTCACAACTGCATTCCCTATGATGGACATCCTCAGATACATACTCATCTCATAATCTTTGATGATTGGATTCTGATATCTATAATCTAAGTAGGGGGTGGTCAGAGGCAGAGGATTCGAGGTGCCTGATTGGATTCTGATATCTATAATCTAAGTAGGGGGGGGTCAGAGGCAGGGGATTGGAGGTGCCTCAATGGCGTTCGTCATGACACTCATAATGGGAGAATTGTGTCCAGCAGTGGCTGTTGATGACTGTTATTTTTTACCAGCGACGTCAGGAGCACGTGTAAGAGGGTGTTTGTTTTACATGAGTAAGAGGTTGTTTGTTTTATATGTGTCAGAGGTTGTTTGTTTTACATGTGAAGGAGGTTGTTTGTTTTACATATGTAAGAGGTTGTTTGTTTTATATGTGTCAGAGGTTGTTTGTTTTACATATGTAAGAGGTTGTTTGTTTTATATGTGTCAGAGGTTGTTTGTTTTACATTGTGTAATAGGTTTTTGGTTTTTCTGTTATTATTTATCTCCAAAATAGTGTGTCCGATATAATTTTCTTGAAATCAAAGTCTATGTGTTTGAGGTTGGTTCTTAGATAGGGGTACTGCAATAGACAACTGATGACAATACAGTTTTTAATCTTTTAAAAAATTAAATTGTTATGTAAGAAGAGTTTTTTCCCGTAGCACAAACTCTTCTGACATAACAAGTTAATTTTGTATGACAGAGAATCCTAGTGTGGGGTCAGGACTGTGTATGTGTTTGTTGGGTGATTATTGTAAAAATGTTATGTAAAGTAAATATGTATTAGTCAATATTTGATTACTTTCCAGATTCCCAGCAGCTTCTAACATCCCGCACCAAACAATACAGACCTCAGAGGCTGATGCAGATGAGGCTGAGAAGATTAGGAAGGTAAATCATTACAAAACATCATCACTCTGAAATACAGTCAGCGACAAAAGTACTTAGTAGCTTTGATTTTATTGTACAGTGTAATTTATAGACTAACTTAATCCGACGCGTTACGATGTAGAACTAAGGTAACTCGCATGTTTCTGTAACCCACAGACTTTAGTTATAAATATTGAGCTGTATTTGAAGATCCTTAATTATTTGCAATGTGAAGTTACAATTATCTTGTTAAACCCGAAAAAAAGGATCATCTAAAATCTCATTTTGTGAATTTACATTTACTTTGCTATAATTCCATCAGTAGTACTATGGTGCTCGTAGTTCCTGATTTCCACAACACAGGGAATCCTAGTGTGTGGTCAGGGCTATGAATACGAATGTTGGGTGTTCATTTATTCATAAATTCCAGGAGCAGTTAGTGGAAGACGATGACCCTGAGGAGTTGGAGCGGCAACGCAACATGGACGAGTATAAAGACGACCACCGCCGCGGCTGGGGCAACCGACACAACAGAAGCTAATCATCAATGGCTTCAGCATCGTAAACACTACCATGAATTAAATAATTCATGCTAAAAACTGGGAACCTTCGCATACCGTATCCGAGAAAGCATTAACTGTTTCGACTTATCTCGAAAGTAAAAAAAGACACATTGAAGCTGACAAGAGTCGAAGCAATGGCTAATCACCCATTAATTCTTCATTATCAATGGCTTCAGAATCGTAAACACTACCATGAAGTATCTAATTCCGAACACCAACTGTTTCGACTCATCTCGAAAGTCTGAAAAAGACACATTGAAGCAGACAAGAGTCGGAACATTAGATAATCACTTATTAATTCTTCATTATCAATGGCTTCAGAAACGTAAACACTACCATGAATTAGATTATTCGTGCTAAAAAACTGGGAACCTTCGCGTACCGTATCCGAGAAGGTACAAACTGTTTTGACTTATCTCAAAAGTCTGAAAATGACACACATTGAAGATTTAGAAAGGGTCTCAACAAGAACTAATCAGCCATATTAAAAAACAAAAACTACTTCCTGTGCCGGGACTCCAAGGCCACTGAAGCGCTTGTACCTGCCACTAACGGTCACCTATCCATGTGTTTACTGTGCTGAAAGTTGCGATCTATAACAAGCGTGACGAGACATACTTTTGTCATCGCATTGCATGTCGTTTTGTGTGCCGATGTCTAAAATGGCAACACATATCGTTTTTTATCATCGGATTTTGACACCGCTACGTTGTAATATGTCGTCTGTAATATTCTTTACGTGAACAAGCAAGGAGATGGTGCCTTGCTTGGCGGAAAAGTTACGGCACAGTTGGTTTACGAAGATTCATGATCCCGTTTTAAAAATTATTTATTTTGATCATCACTTGAAAGGAATGTAATCTATGAAGATATTTAGTTTCGTGAAACTAGCATTTTACAAACATATAACTATTACAAAGTTTCGAGAGGAAATTAAATAAATTATAAAAAATACTAAACATGTACTGTGTTTCTCATCTTAAGCAATTCCTAGTTAATAATATAATAAATAATTGTTCTATGTATCTACCTAGATAGGTACCTACCTAGGCTAGCATTTGTAAGATGAAGTGGCAAAGGGCAGGCTATTATGGCTCCCAGAGAACCACTGGTTTCGAAACGTCTCATCTCTAAGAGAAAAAGAGTAGTTCAAACAAATCTCAATACATGGTGTTATAGGTATCGCTTTGCCTAATATCTGTGGCGGGGGCCACCCGATGGAATTATGACAGCTTGGTTGCGGTGGATGGAGGTAGTCCAAGATCGTTATATATAGCTCTCTTTAGGGAACGCCTATGCCCAGCTGTGGACTTTTAAATAACGACCACTGTGGCGCAGTGGGCAAAGGCCCGCCTGAGACGCAGAAGGTATATTTGTCTCGGGTCTCGGTATTATCTATGTATATAAGTAGTATATCGGACACGTAGTTCCCATAATACAAGGTCTACTTAGTTTGGGGCTAGACGATGCTGTGTGAAAATGTCCAGCATTTATAACGCTTGAAGATCTAGGTGACGCAGCGGGTGAGCGGCTGAAACGCAAAAGGTGCGGGTTCGATTCTTGCTTCTTGTGTCTGTTGTTCTATCCAAGTCAAAGTCTAGATTTATTTATTCATTAGGACGTCGATAAATAAATAAATAATAATGCTGGACATTTCACACAGCATAATCTAGCTTCGAAATAAGCAGAGCTTGTATTATGGGAACTACATGACTGATATGATAAATCTGCAGATAGTGACGCGTGTACAGCTTGAAACCTCTGGCTGGAGCAGCGGGTATCAATAATTAGCCAGGTGGTAGGCAGTCCTGTTTATCTAGGGTCCAACCTACTTGGAGTATGATAGAAAGACAATGCTCGCGGGATCAGTGGTGATTTATTATCTGTGCATAGCTTTGGTTGGAGAGCAGGAATCTTTTTCAAGATTGTAAAAGATTTTAAAAGAAATTACAAAATAAAATTGTAGGTCTTTATATAAGACATTTTGCATTCAAAATATTGAATTTATTACAGAATAAGTCGTAAAACTTCTAGTTAGTTTAATTGCAGGCTAAGTTTCATAACACATGTTCGCCTCGTATATTGTTCCGCTTGACATTTTGACAGAGACCGGTCGGGCCCTAGTAGGTATTTTGATGCCTTAGGTCCGATAGATGCGTCTCAGGGGTCAGCGCACACCTGTGGCTTTCTCTGACGAAATCGAAAGTGTGAGGTGATATGACAGGTGATTTGCGAATGATATATTGGTGAGTTGTAGTGTATAGCTCATATAAAGTACCACTCACCAATATATCAACTCTGGCGAACTCTGGTTTCCGAGTTGTAGCCGAGACCGCTGCGATCTAGCGAAACCTGCTGATTATCTAGTGGTGATGTTTTCGCTCACCACGCTCTCTTGTCAGAAGGTATACGTAAAGTATGTAACAAAAACTCTGACCGAACCATTAAAGTCGTATTTCCATTAAATTAAACTATTAAAAAAAGTCATTATGGATAGGTAGGTATCTAATATTTTCAGTTAGAAAAAAAAACAATTAAGATCACATCGTATTGACATATTTTTGACAGTTCATACTCGATTATATATACAAGTGACAATCAGCGACGGTGAGGGTGCTTATGCCATCATTACAACTGCATTATGTAAGCATAATTTTTAAACCTCTTCGGGTCAGACGGGGTTTTGTTACACAGTGTATAAAAACCTTCATACACAATATGAATTGGAAATACTGTTTCAAGGTAAAGTTAAGTAAAGTTTTTCATAAATGCTGGTAATGACTAGATTGGTAAAGTTATATGAGAGGAGTTGGCCAGGACACTTGGCATGATTTGGTGATGGCAGGTGGAGTAAGGCTCACACTGAGTAGTGGCCGAGGGCATCGATACACAAGGGAACTTGGCAAACCAACAGCTAAAAAAAAATTGATATTTTCAAAAGCATCTAGCCCCAAAGTAAGCATAGCTTGTGTTATGGGAACTACATGACTGATATACTACTTATATATATATATATATATTGTAAATACCTTAATATTATACATAAAAAACACTCAGACCCGAGACGAATATTTGCAGAAAAAAACATTTGTCCCGCGGCGGGAATCGAACCCGCAACCTTCTGCGTTTCAGGCGGGCTTTCGCCCACTGCGCCACAGCTAGGTGGATGCACGTCAGGATGAGAAAGGCCCAGAACAGGAAGACGCAGTCAAAACTGAACCCTATTAACGAATTATTGAACATAAAATTCAAGCTATATCCCAAAAGTGTGAATCGGGGAAAAATGGGAAAATTAAATTTATTCCCGTTGTCGCCCACTGCAGACACGATTAAAAACAATCGATTATCTTCCGTTAGGGCCGAGTTAGGGTCAGTTACTCCCGTAACTTGCTTGACAGAAGTGGCATTTGAAGGAAGAGGCTAATACCCAGCACGGTTACTACTAGCATCCAATGATGATGATGATGATATCACGTTACCTTCTCTTTACTGATGCGGTTCATATTCATTACAAACAATATTTTTGTCAAATGGATACGAGGAAATGATTGCCTACTTCCGTGACACCATAAATTACGCACACAAGGTCGGCTCACACTAACTGTATTGTTCTAATCGCGTGATTTGCATACTGACAAATTGAGCGCAACAAAAAAAAAACACGCTTACGACTATATTTCCCTTAAAAAACAATTATGATCACATCGTTTTGACATATTTTTGACAGTTCATACTCGATTATATAGACAAGTGACAATCAGCGACGGTGAGGGTGCTTATGCCATCATTACAACTGCATTATGTAAGCATAATTTTTAAACCTCTTCGGGTCAGACGGGGTTTTGTTACACAGTGTATAAAAACCAAACAAAAAAAAAAAAAAACACGAAATACGAAGGCCACTGCCGATGGTTTTAAAAAAAACCAAAAGACTTTTAAAACTTTTATTAAAATTTCACAATGAAATATCGATAATTATTCTAATTAAAACTAGTAGAGACTATCCGGTCAATGCAAGTACCGAGGATAGAATGACATGACACCTTATTGTTTCCAAGTTTGTGGAAAGAGCTGATTGATGAGTCGGCGTTCGTGTTGTACCGCCCGACCAACAAGTATTTGCAACGCTGCACTTTGGATCAGCAATTTAGGTACATGCTAGGCATGTAACACCTCCATCCTCAGAACAGCAACTATTTGAGAATATTGAGCGAAAAAGTTGCTGGGATCGTCCTTCGGATTCGGGATTCCTCAGGAATGGCGTATGGGTGCTCCTCCGTAGTTCCTTGCTCGTTGCACGATGATTTAGCAATAGTTACATCTGTTCGTCTCATGTACCGTCGCACGGCGATTACTATAACAAGTACAGCTGTACCGAATAGTACCATGTAGAATGGTAGCGTTGTGTGGTAAAGTGTACCGTCTATAGGTTTTAGTTCTATTGGATGCTGAATTAATATCTTATCTTCAATATGATGAAGTCCTTTGAGATTGATGGTGTTTAGTTTAAGATGTGGGATGCTGCTGTCTTCCCTAGTGCTGTAGTTTTTAGGGATTTCCGTAATCTTCAATGGTTGTCCTTTGACTTGGTTGTTGATGTTAACTATAGCGAATTCTTCAGTTCGTAGAGAACATTTATGTGGGATCGTGGCGAGATAACTTCCAAATAAACTTATGAATTCTTGTCGTCCGCAATGTAGTTCGGCTTTCGTAGGCTTTGGGAAGATGAGTGTATAGTGTTGGTCATCCAACTGCTCCATAGCTTCCTTCATCAGAGTGATCTTCGTCGGTCGGCATGACTTGTCCAAATATTGGTTGATGATGAGATTTTGAATGCAATCAGGATGTTCCCGTGGTTGATGGTTGATGCTTTCTTCACAGAGATGATGTCGATTGAACTTCGGGCATTCAGCCTCCATGTACATGAAAGCTTTCCCGTCGGTTGCCATAAAAGGATAGGGAGGAATAAAGGTTTGGTTAATTTTATTAGGAACGATTGAAAGTTTATATAGATCAAATTTAGTGGGGGAGATTATTGGGAATTTAAAAATGATTACTATTCTGTGACCAGTGAAATAAGAACCTGGCTTGATGACGTTATAGTATTCTCTTAGATCGTCATCTAGTATCTCATTCTTACCATAGATAGTTCTAAGTTTACTTATCATACTTACTAAGTTATCTATTCCTAACATACTATGATGAGTGCTCGATGCACGTACAAATGCTAAAATGTTTTCTAACCTAGTTAATTCTAAAGATAAATCATCTGTGTTTTCACTGATGATGGCTAAAAGCTGTGCAAACTTCGCATATTTGAGAAGATTGTGGTCAGTGAAATTCTTCCTACTCAGAATTAATTCTAATGTCTTATTAATATTCTCCTGATTCTCTGCAATACTAGCAATTAACATGGTATGTTGGGACATCCAATCTTTATTAAGGCTAATATGGTCATTGAACTCAGACAACATCTTATGTTCATTATTTTCCAAGATCTTAATAGCACTATTATATCGCTCAGCATCAGAATGATCCAAGTTACCAGTAACGCTTTTAATAATAGATCCTAAACCATCAATTAGACCTCTTTTAACGCGGTTGGGCTCTAAACTTTTAAGTTGCGATTTTATTTTATTGAGCTTATTAGTCAGATAGTCCATTTGTAGTTCATAAAAGGCTAAGGTATGGTTTTCTAGTATGGTCCTAAAATAGTCTAGTTGTCTAAGTATAGAATCGAGTCGATTTTCTAAGTCTGGTAGTTCTACGTATTGTAGAAAAGAATGATAGTGGGTGATAAGTTTGGCTTGGCCAAGCTTAAAGGGTAGTAATCCGGGTCCATTGTCAAGAGGTTCAAGTCTTATCTCCAGTGCCAGTGTCAGTTGTAGTATCAGTAATAGTCGAATCCTGCAACAATTTTTTGTTCTTAGGTACTCGCTTGAGACGATTTTTGGCAATAGGTCCCTTCTTTTTAGAAGTGTAGATATGGATCGGGAGATCAGCAAGGACAGTGTCCTGGGTGTATCGCGGAGCTAGCTTTTGTCTTGCAGCAAAAGGGTTCCTGACAAATACTTGCTGAAAGGGTTCATATTCTACTTCGGGTTCTCGATTCTTATTCCTACTATTCATTAAGTTCGTACGGTCGGTTGTCGTGGATTGGTTAATCAGTTCATACACAGTCTTCATTTGTTCTCGATGTGTTATGATATACTGCTGCATCAGATGTTCAGTCAGGTCAATATCTAAAGGATCTCTAGGGTCAAAATGTCCTCTTACGATGTCATGGGGCCTGCATTTAGTAAAGCTATGAACTGAGCTATTATAGGCTAATATCGCGTAAGGCATTTGGTTAACCGTCGGTTCGCCTTTCTGTTTCAGTCTCAAAATACGCAAGTGTTCTAACAGTGTTGAATGGAATCTTTCTATAATACCGTTATCGTTGGGTGAATTGGCCAAAGTCCTATGGTGATTTATCTTATGTAGTCTTATGAATTCGGCAAATAGCTGGTTTGTAAACTCAGTCCCGTTATCAGTTACTATAGTCAAGGGAAGTCCATGGTGTGTACAGTAAGTCAATAATCCTTGTAGGATGCTGACTGCTGTACCATCGCGTAAATGATAGGCTTGTCCGTATTTTGAGAAGGAATCTACAAAGGTCAAGTACTTTTCAGATTGTGCAGTAAATAGGTCCATGTGCACTATTTCAAAAGGCTTTGATGCTGGAGGTACAATGTTAAACTGTGGTCTGATAGGGTTTCTATCGTATTTAGTCTGTCCACACACGGTACATTCATTAATGTACTTGGTTATTTCGTCTTTCATTCTCGGCCAGTAGTAACGGCGAGATAGGGCTAAATAGCATTCATTAATGCCCCTATGGTTTGTTTTACCATCATGATAATGTTTTATTATCTCCTGCTGTCTTAAATATTCCTTCACGTCTTCTAGCTCAGTTTTTGCTAAAACTAAGTTCATAGAAGAGCTTTTGAAGTGCTTTTGAATGATCGGAAGTATCGCGTACATGCCTAAAGTTGGAGTGATCTTAAGAGCAGTCTTAACCTTTGGGTTAACATACTCTTTTATAGCATTAACTACGTCTTGCTCGAGAGTGGATTCTGAGACTTGTATGAATGTGCGGGTGTGTGTGTCAAATGGTTTCGTTGTCGTCGTACGTCGTTTGATGTCTCCTACAATAGTGAAACAGATCTGTCTGTGGAACTTGTTTAAGGGCTCATCGGTTATTGGAATTTCAAGTATTGGGTTTTCAACGCTAGTATGCGCAGTAGCTGTTGAAGATCCTGCACGTTGTGATTCAGAATGCTGAACTACCAATGAATCGATTTCTGAGAGGAATGATTCTATTTCTTCGTTATTGATCTCTACTCGCGACAGAGCGTCTACGTTGGTATTGGCCTTGCCCGGTTTATGCTGGATGTTAAAATCATATTCACTAAGCTTTAATCTACAACGTGTTATCTTTGAATTGGGCTCTTTCATATTCATAGCCCACTGTAGAGGCCTGTGATCAGTAAGGATCTTAAATTTACGACCATAAAGATATGGTCTAAAATACTTAGTGGCCCACACTATGGCTAAAAGCTCCTTTTCGATGGTTGAATAGTTTTGTTCACTTTCATTTAGTGTTCTGGATGCGTAACAAATTGGTTTGTCAGAACCGATAGGGCCTTGAGAGAGCACGGCTCCCACTGCTACATTTGAAGCATCTGTTGTCAGGACAAAGTCTTTGTTAAAGTCGGGGTATTGAAGTATGGGGTCATTGGTCAGTAACTTCTTACATTTTTCGAAACAGTCAACGTAGTCTGAGTCAAGAGTTATCTTGTTACCTTTCTTAAGGCACTTAGTCATGGGTTTGGTTATTCTAGCAAAGTCAGGAATGAATTTTCTGTAATAACCTAAAAGTCCCAGAAATTGCTTTATCTCCTTGTTGGTTTTCGGTAATGGATATTTTTTAATAGCTGCAATTTTGTCAGGGTTGGGCTTAATACCTTCCCTGCTGATTATATGACCAAGATAAGCGGTTTCTAACTGTAAAAATTCGGATTTATCCATTTGAATTTTAAAGTTGGATTCGCGCAGTCTAGTGAACACCTTTTCTAGATTAATCATGTGTTCTTGTAAAGATGTACTAAAGACAATTATATCATCGAGGTAAACGAGGCAGATCTCGTTTTGCAACCCTCTGAGAACATTATCCATCACCCTTTGGAAGGTGGATGGAGAGTTCTTTAGGCCCATAGGCATGCGAAGAAATTCGAAATGTCCATGCTCCACATTGAAGGCTGTCTTCGAAACGTCGTCAGGGTTCATCTCTACCTGATAAAACCCTGATGCCAAATCTAAAGTTGTAAAATATTGGCACCTACCAAGTTTATCTAAAACGTCTGAGATGTTGGGGATCGGATATTTGTCGTCTATGGTCTTGTCATTCAGTTTACGAAAATCTACAACTAACCTCCATTTCTGTTTCCCAGAAGCATCAGCTTTCTTTGGAACTACCCAGATAGGGGAGCTCCAGGCAGAGTCAGAAGGTCTTATGATGCCTTGTTCTAGCATCTTCGTAATCTGGTCTCTAACTTCTTGTCGATGTACAAAGGGGTATCGGTAACTTTTAGTATAGACAGGAAGTTCGTCAGTCGTTCTGATACTATGTTTGATCTTGTTGGTAAAAGTCAGAGTTTCTCCTTCGATGTAAAATACGTCGGCATAGCGCGCGCACAAAGTCTCTAAGTTCGCTTTCTCTTCAACGTTCAAATGATTTGTTCGTAGTTTTGATAGAACATCTTTTACTCGAGCCGGGTCTTGTTCGTTACGCGTGCACTCGATATTACAAACATCTACTAACGTCGGTTGGTCAAACGAGATAATTATGTCACTGTCAGTCATATTTTCCACTTCTACAATTCCAGTTTTGTCGGTCACATTTGTAATACATTCATGAATAAGGCAGTTATACATAACTTGCTCAGTCACAAATACGTCGCCGTCAGGATATTGAATAGGGACGTTTACTAATCTAGATGAATGAGCAGGAATGGTTTCCTGTTGATTAGTTTTCCTACATTGGTAGCGACACAACGGTATGCTAGCGAATTCAGTTAGCAACACATTATTCTTGAGGTCAATCTTGCAATTTTCTAAAAGATCTAAACCTATCAATCCATCAAAGTGGTTGTGGAATTTATAGACGAATAGTTTGATATTAGTTTGCTCGCCAAATTCCGCAAAATGAGGAATGGTGATTGAATGTTCATGTGTGCTCGTGACACGTGAGTTAGTGACCTCAAAAGGATCAAAATCTTTAGACACGTGAGAGAAGTAGTTCTCGGTCGCTTCGGGACTTATGAATGATTGATTTGCCCCGGTATCTACAAGTAATTTCAATGGTGGATGCGATACCTGCACATACCGTAATTCTTTCTTTGTCTGCAAGTTCAATTCTATTTTAGTTCTCTGTTTGTACGGCCCTTGGGAAAATCCTGGTCCTTTCGGCTAGGTGACGATTGCACGGACTCAATTGCGTTTGAGCCTGATGGTACATCGTCTTGGTACTGAGGGTCGTTCTGTGGGTCGTAGTAATACTCCGGAACGCTCTGGTAGTCGTAGTAATTACCATAGTCTGTCTCCGGATAATCAGTCGGCTCCCAGTAATAGTCAGGGTAATAATAGTCGTTATAGTCATCTACCTCATTAAAATTAACCTCCCTACTCTTAAAATAATTTGTTGGGGGAGGATTACCAAACTTCCGCCAGTCATGACCTTGAATAGTCGGGGGTAGCGTCTTCGTTACGTAATGACTAACTCCGCTCATAGGTTTTGGTCCTTGATTTTGCGGAGGCGCATTCCTAGGGGGGAACCTGAATCCGCTGTTCTGGGCGTTATAATTTGGTGGGGGTGCCCGGAACATTTGCTGTGTACGCGATGGTTGTATAGGCATACGTTGTGAATGTGGGTTAAATTGAAAGGCGGGACGCCAATGCTGCGGTTGCGGTTGCGGTTGCGGTTGCTGAACGGTTGCGGGTGCAGACTTCTGCCAGCTTGGTGTACCGAAATTAAACGCCCTAGGCACAGAATAAATAGGAGCTAGAGATGGTACCTTTGACTGCGTCTGCGTAGCTGGATTACGCCGCTCGGGAATAGACTCGTTCCTATGCTGTAGGTACATTACATTTAACTCCTCCTGAACAAATTCCAAAGCCTTTTCAATTGTTGGCGGTCTCATACACCGTATACGAGACCCAAGAGGTTCTTTCAAACCTCGTACGTACGACTGCATAGTTAATCTACGATACAAGTCACGCTTTGCCTCCACGGTGGTAGGCAGACTCTCGTGCAGCGTCACGTACGTCATGATCGTACTAAAAAGGGTTTGACATTTGTCATAAAATTCCTGCGGGGAATCGCTTCCCTGGGTCACTAAAGACAAGTCATTGTAAAGGGCGGTCTCGTCCCTTTGATCTGCAAAATTATTTACTAAGGCATTTCTAATCCCTAGCCAATTATCAGGAATGCCGTTTGCATTGATTGTCCTGGCCGCAGGACCGGTAACCTTATTTAAGATACCATTTATCAGACATAAATTCGAAAGCTCGTGCCCTGGATCAGTCTTAACATATTGCTTAACGAGCTGATCACAGATTCTTATGAATCTGGTAAGAATATTAGGGTTCCCATCAAACTCTGGGACCAGGCGTAACGCCTTAAAGATGTGGTCTGGTTCTGAAGACATGGTTTCGTTTATTTCTACTATAGATTCTAACTTACCTAGATTTCTATTCTTATCTAACTCACTAACCCTACGAATCTGTCTAGAGGAGACAGATTCCTCCCCGATTTTTCGTGGGTGGAAAATTGTGGGAAAGGAGGCAACACTACAAAGAAAGTTTCAAAGTACTCACATTTGGTTTTTCTCTGCACTGATTGCTGAGTGCGCCCTCGGCCGTGTGCCCGTAGATTCTGGATACCTCGATGAAGTCCTTAAGAGCACAAACAGGGGTCTTTTCGCCTGGAGCCGATTCGTGGAACCTGGACGAATAACGCACTGCTTCGAGGAATCCTACCGCCTGCGCCAAATACGAAGGCCACTGCCGATGGTTTTAAAAAAAACCAAAAGACTTTTAAAACTTTTATTAAAATTTCACAATGAAATATCGATAATTATTCTAATTAAAACTAGTAGAGACTATCCGGTCAATGCAAGTACCGAGGATAGAATGACATGACACCTTATTGTTTCCAAGTTTGTGGAAAGAGCTGATTGATGAGTCGGCGTTCGTGTTGTACCGCCCGACCAACAAGTATTTGCAACGCTGCACTTTGGATCAGCAATTTAGGTACATGCTAGGCATGTAACACACGCTTACGACTATATTTCCCATGACTGATATCCTCAGATACATTCTCTGTCCGTGGATCCTTGAGAATACCAAGTAGGGGTAGTCAGAGGGTAGCAGTCAAACATCTTTGGAACATGCCCGCGTTTTGCAAGTATATTGTAACACTAACCGCCGCCTATTGGAACACTTACATTGGCACATGCCTTTGAATGTTTGATTTAAGGGCATGCCGGTTTCCTCACAATAATATCCTTCACTGTTATCTGAGCGCGTTTGAACGTTACATGATGTAACTATGCTCGTATCCTTGATCTTTTTGCTGAATTTTAAGTTTTTATACGCGTTAATTAACCGGAGTGTAGAAACCTATTCACTGCACGCCAGTATATATATAAGAGAATACAGCTAATGGTCTCATCGTAATCATCATCAGAAGAAGTGTACTTATACATATAGGCATCCCCCAAAGAGTGCCATAATGAACAGAGAACCAGGGGCCTTTCAACACTGCGTCGCCCGTTTCGTTGGTACGAGATCTTTCAACTGGTAAACGAGAACGGCTGTCGGTTCTGCGTGCTATTGACAATAGTTACTCTTCTACTCATTTCTTTGTTTCCGATTTAATCGCGTAGTGAAACTCCGAGCATAGCTCTCTCCATAGCCTGTTGTGCGTCCTTGGCCTTGATAGGTACATAGAGGTCCGTTAGTTCATCAGGTGCAGTATAGTGCAGTTAGACAAGTTGGGATTTGCATAAGCGGATCTGGGGCAGGTGGCCACTCTGAGGAATTACAATGTTGAGTTATTGATAGGCGCTGGGCCGGGGAGTTAAACGGAAGCCTTGCATTGCACCATCACGGTCGTCAGTCATGTTTTTGTGGCGATGGCAGTCTTATGTGATGGTTTCAAACAATTTAAATAGTCTAAACGACTGCTCTATGTATCTAGCAGTTATATAGTAGGTACAGACCCGAAGTGGCCTCCCGACACCATAAGGTGTCTATTGAATGCCAGAAGGTACAAGGTAGGATGCAAGCAACAGAACCACTCACTCTTGAAAACTCCAAAAACAAAACCTCTGGTTTCTGATTGCCGCTGCGGGACAAATATTTGTAATATTGGTCTCGTAGGTATCTGGGTGTTTTCTAAGTTTAATATGTATGTATGTATTTACAAAAAAAGTACCTATATAAGTAGTATATCAGTCCCATAATACAAGCTCTGCTTAGTTTGGGGCTAGATGATGCTGTGTGAAAAATGCCCAGCATTATTATTATTGGTATAAAACATACAAATATTTTTATAAATCTTATACCTAAGTAATTCTTACAATAATGTAAATCTTATAATAATGTTTACGGAACACGATAGTTTAAAAAGTCGAAATCGTAGTTATCATGTAAAGGGGATCGACATAACATGCCGTGTCTTAAGTTTTCCCGACTAATCCTCCGCATCCTCAAATCATCTTGTTCCGACTCTCACTGCACATTTCCGTTGTAAGTCGTCCGCACCTACTAGAACTTATAGTGCCCACATTCACGTAGAAAGTGAGTTGCTGATGTCGTCCACCGGACGGCAGGTACTTGTTGTCTGTTTTGTGGGCAAAATGAGAGAAATGAATAATTTCGTTCAATGTAAAGCGTAATGAACTGTACCAAGATAAACATTCGAGGCTATTTTATGCTCGGCGTGCCTCGGCAAACAATTCCGTTGATTTTCGGCCTATCGTGTCCGTCGTTAGCCAAATCATTCGTATCAGTCAGTCTAAGTAATCAGATGAATTTTCAATTTAATGGGAAGGCATAGAAACTTACGGTTCACGAGATGGTAAGGTCGGGTTCCATTTAAAAATATATGATATGGAATATATATTAATAATTATATGGATAATATATGGCAAGAAATAGATGGTGGTGGTATTTACTTACTTTTGCAACGATTAACAATACTTTTCAATCTCAATTTGATAGATTTATAAAGCTGGCATCGGTAAACAGGTACACCGGTAACCTGCTTACATGGTGAATTGGACCATGTTAGTTGACAATCCATACAGAGAAGGAAGGCAGGAAGCGGTTTCACTTCTGTTCCATTTGACGCACTGGCTGCTCGTTTAATTGCGGTTTCATGTAGGAGGTAGCGTTACTTATGGATTGTCTTATGACTGAACTTTTACTTCCAGGTACATATGGTAGGTGTAAAATAGGGCGTAGATATATTTGATAGACTACCTACACTTACATATTATGAAAGAGAGTTTAGCGAGCTCTGAACAATGCAAGAGTCCACGTGTTTGTTTAATATTATAAGATAAGTATTGCCATATTTTATTTTACAGAATTAGCGTTATCAAAAACGGCTGGTGAAAAATATTTAGGAACTCCTCGGTGGGCCAGTGGCTAATAATAACTACTTTGTAGGTACCTGCCGGTAGGGTCGACAAAAATTCAGAAGGTTCCAATTCATATATTGACTGCCGCATATTGCGGATGGAAGCGATTTAAGTAACTACATGACTAATATAAAAAACATAGAAAACACCCAGACCCGAGGCAACAATACTAATATTTATCCCGCGATGGGAATCGAACCCGCAACCTTCTGCGTCTCAGGCGCACTGCTCCACAGAGGTCATCAGATGAACTTAGAAACATACAACCTCTTACGGCAAACGCATACACTTCGCGGGTGAAAAGTGAGATCGCGCGGGCACCACAGAGTACTTTAACGGGCACCAAATCCTTCTCAAGCAGTCAAAAAAATAATTAAAATTTAAGCTATTGGTAGTTAATTAAGGGTCTTGGTCTGTACCTTGACGTGACCGCTTTAATTTTAAACAGATTGTTTTAAAGATTTTAGCTAAACGCTAACCAGCGTTGTAACCACTGCAAAACTGTGTATTTATTCAAGTGTTTAATATTTTTTATATTTAATGCTGATTTGTCGTGTTACAGATATTATAATAATAGTATGTGCATGTTATCTTGGACACAGTGACATTGTAGATCAGACATCGAAAAACACGTCTTCATCTCACCTGATAGTTTATCTCTACTATCACAAGTGGTTCTGCCTTGTATCTGTGGATGAGCTTAGTTTCACCGCGATGTTTTGCCAAAGTATCTTCAGTGAAATTGTACAAATTTAGTGCATTTTATTGTGTCAAAATGCTACAGTGCGAGACGGATTCCTTGAAGGTAAGATTTTGATCTCTTCTCTATTAAATCGACTTACAATGGTTAGGTACACATTGCAAACTAGCTACCTACCGCTACCCATGTCATGTATGATGTTTTGTATTCAAGTGTCATGGTATCAAAATTAATAAAAAGAACACTTTCAAATTTCTCATTTCCATTAAAGGATTGTGACGAGCCCCAGCATTGTTTGCAATACTTAACATAGCTCGAAATTACATCACATACCTACTATTTTAGAAAGTTGCGCGAATGTAATATATTTTCGCTAATAAAATACGACCAGTTTAATTCCGTAACATTTTCTTTGTTTAGGTCGTGGGTAGGTTATTTACCTCCATTTCTGATGCTTTCCAGTGCGAACACACTTTAAAAATATTTACCGAACTACCTACAGTTAACTCCGCGAATCGGTCCCACCCTTTTCATGTTCATCTGTTTATTGAACGCTAACCGAATAATTTTAGTTTTTTTGGGCTTCGGGGTGGTGTCGTGAGGTTCAGCCTTCATATTACATTTTCTTAAAGAGAATATGAATTTAGAGTGTGAGACTAGGAAGAGTAATAAAGGGTCTTCCAATAGGCACGTCCGAACTTTGGCAGTTGGTAGCGGCCATATTGTTGAAGCTACATCTGTCAAATTGGTTGTTATTTATTCATTCTGTTTTGCCAAATCATCATGGATAGCTATAGCATTCAACAACACGTGCAAATGATAAGATTGTTTTATCAAAATGAGTGTTCTGTTCGGGCAACGCACCGTGCGCTTCGCCCATTTTACGGTCGCCATAATCGTCCTACCGAGAAGACTATTCGTCGTGTGGTGGATAAATTTGAGTCCACTGGTTCGGTAAATGATCGACCAACACCCGTACGTCAACGAAACGCAAGGTCTGTCGAAAACATCGCCGCTGTCCGCTGTGAGAGTGTGCAGGAGAATCCGAGGCAGATTTCGCGTCGCTCACAAGAACTCGGCCTTTAACAGACCACAACTTGGCGAATTTTGCGTCGTGACTTGGGCCTGCACCCGTATAAAATTCAACTCACCCAGGAATTGAAGGTAAACGACCATAGACAACGACGTGTGTTCGCTGAATGGGCACTGGAGCAGTTAGCAACTGATCGTAATTTTCACAGAAAAATTATCTTCAGCGATGAGGCCAATTTCTGGATGAATGCGTACGTAAACAAACAAAATTGTCGAATTTGGGACGATGTATGTATGTGTATGTATGTGTGTGGACTCCCTTTTCCGCACTCAAACTCCAAATTGGTTCATTGTGCGTGGGAGTTTGGCTAGTGGGTTAGCCAGCCCAACTCCGCCCAGAAGCACAGAAGCTTCCTGGGGTCTTCGCAGGCTTCGCGGAGTGACCTTGGGTTGCCAAGGATTTGTGCGCGGTGAGTTGCTACGCCCACGCATTCCAGGATTACGTGGGCAGCTGATTCCTCTTCGGTTAGACACCCTCTGCAGAGTGGGCTGTCTGTGGCTCCGATGTTGTAGAAGTGTTTGTTCAGGGGGCAGTGACCGGTTAGGGTCCCCACGATGATCCGGAGATCTGTTCTTTTAAGACTTCGCAGGCGACGTGTCAGCCGTGGTGAGATGGCAGGTAGGGCTGCTCTTGACTGTCTGCAGTCCGTGGCCTGTCCCCAGCGTCCATTGTGTTTGTTTATAGTGCGGTGTCGCATCCACGCGCGCAGCTGGGAGAATGGCAGAGGGAGGAATGGGGCGGGACCTTCCGTAGGTGTTCCTGATCCTCTTCTGGCCAATTCATCAGCAGCATCGTTGCCAAGTGATCCACTATGTCCCTTAATCCATTGTAGAGTCACTTTATTTTTCGCCGCAATTTTCTCTAGGGCTAGGTGACACTCGTAAACGAGTTTGGAGTTACAGCTGTGGCTTTCCAGAGCTCTTAGTGTTGCTGTGCTGTCAGAGAGAATGCGTATGTTGTAGTTTTCGATCTCTCTCCTGTAGATCGCAGTTGCAGCTTCGGTAATGGCCGCACATTCACATTGGAAGATGGAGCTGTGTGTGCCTAGTGTCATTGAAATGTTGATGTTGAGGTCCATCGAGTGTACTCCAGCGCCCGTTCCTTGTTTGGTTTTGGAGCCATCGGTGTAGACACGGACTTCACTGGTACCTGATTGATCTCTTAGGTCCTCGTATAGTTGTATATGGTAGTGTTTTTGGAATATCCGTTGTTTGGAGGTCTTGTCACATGGGGCAGCTAGCAGTGGCTCATGTGTCATCGCCTGGTTTAGGATGGCTGCATGCAGGCTTCTAGGGTTACCCCATAAGCCCTGGTGTTTGAGCCTCAGGGCGGCCATAGTCGCCTCCTGCTGTATGTAGAGGTCAAGCGGAGTTAGGCCTAGGATGATCTCAAGTGCAGCCGTCGGGGTTGTTCTCATGCAGCCTGTAATGGCGGAGCATGCGAGTCTTTGAAATCGTTGGAGCTTGGCGATTACGGTGCTTAGTTCGGTTCTGGGCCACCATACGATTGCTCCATAAGTGAGTATGGGTCTTATCACTGCCGTGTAGAGCCACATGGTTATTTTCGGGGAGAGTCCCCATGTTTTCCCAAGCATTCTGCTACATTGAAAGAAGGTTGTGCAGGCTCGCTGTATTTTGTAGTCAAGATGTTTATTCCATAACAGTTTGTTATCTAAGATGATCCCTAGATACTTGACTTCGTTAGTTAATTTTATTTCTGTGTTGAATAGCTTAGGGAGTCTCAAGTTTCCTAGGCTCCGTTTGTTAGTGAACATTATGAGTTCCGTTTTTGTAGGGTTGACCGATAACCCATGTCTTGTACACCAATTTTCGATTGTTTTAAAAGCTGATTTCATGAGGTCACATAGTACGTTCTCGAAACGTCCAGTTGTCAGGATAGCTAGGTCATCCGCATATCCTACTGTAAACAGTCCTCGGCCATTTAGTTTCTGGATGAGTTCGTCTACAACTATGTTCCATAGCAGTGGTGAAAGAACGCCACCCTGTGGGCAGCCTCTAGCCACTATACCTCTGGTTGTTGTGTTAACTGTGAATTGTATAGCTCTGTATCTAAGCATATTGTTTATCCATTCTGCTAGCGTTGGGGCTACGCCATACCGTTCAAGTGCCAGGCTTATGCTGCTGAAGGATGTTTTGTCAAAGGCACCTTCTATATCGATGAAGGCGCCCAGAGTTGATAACTTGTTGGTAAATCCGTCTCCTATTCGTGTTACCACGCTGTGGAGTGCTGATTCAGTTGACTTGTCCTGACTGTAGGCATGTTGATGTGGATGTAGGGGGTTGCGTAGTAGAGTGTGCCCTCTTATCTCCAGATCACACAGCCTTTCTAGTGTTTTAAGAAGGAACGATGTGAGACTTATTGGTCGAAAGGATTTCGCCAGTGTGTAGTCGCTCCTCCCTGGTTTTGGGATGAATACTACCTTCACTTCCCTCCATTTTCTAGGTATATAGCGATGGGCAACACAGCCTCTAAAAATGTTGACAAGATAGTCAGCCAGTAAGTCGGCACTCCATCTTAGGAGACCCGGGAATATCCCGTCTAGTCCTGCCGACTTGAAGGGAAGGAAGCTGTTGATGGCCCATAGTACCTTTTCTCGATCGATGAGGTCATGGGCTACGATCCAGTCTTGGATACTGGATGTTCGTTCAGTACACATATCCCATTCGTGGTTGTCTGTTATCTGACACCCTGGGAAGTGTGTTTCTAGCAATAATTCGCTTGTTTCAGCATCTGATTTAGTGTAGGTGTTATCAGGTTTCTTGAGACATCCAAGTGTACGCTCCGGTCCACTTGATAGTATGCCTTTTGTTCTGGTTGCATGGCTCGTGCTTTCTATGTTTGTGCAAAAGCGTTTCCAGCATTCCAGTTTCCTGGTTCGTATACGTTTTTTATAGGTTGATTTTGTGGATTTATAGTTTTCCCAGTCCTTGATTTGTCGAGTGTTGATTGCTCTGTTGAACAGGCTCCTTACTTTGCGGCGTAATCTCTGCAGTTCGGGGCCCCACCAATGTCGCTTTGGCCCCACCGGGGGTATGACGAGGGGACATGCTTGTTCATAGCTGTGGGTTAAAATGTGGGTAAGTTTGTTCACGTATTGCTCGATATCTTCGATTTTTACGTTGTTTGGGGGCACGTTCTCGGTCTCAAGAGCTGATCGGACCATTTTTACAAATTTAGTCCTGTCTGTCTTGCGTGGGGCGCGCCTTGGTTGCGGTGTCGGTAGGTTCATGCGGAGACTGAATCTAATCCATCTGTGGTCCGAGCATGACGCCTCGTCTGAGACGTGCCAGTCGGTGATAGAGTGGGACACCTTTTCTGTAGTAAGTGTGAGGTCAATGATGGTTTGGGCTCGAGAGGTGACAAATGTTGGTTCTGAACCTCTATTGAGTATTGTGAGATTGGTAGTAAAAAGATAATTTACCAGCTCTTCTCCTCGGATGTTTGTCTTGTCGCTGCTCCAAAGGGTGTGGTGCGCGTTGGAGTCGGTGCAGATGATAAGTTCTGTATTCTCCCGCTCGCAGTACTCGACTAGGGATACCACCTCTGCCGTTGGTATGTCCTCGTCGCCTGGCAGGTAGGCGGATGCTAGGACTACACTCTCGTTAGGTCTAGTGGCGAGCCTAACGGCAGTTAGGTCTCTGGAACAGAACTCGGTGATTAAAAGTGTTTGTAAATGTTTGGGAGTGATAATGCAGGTTCTGGGATTACTTACGGTGGTGTCGAGTAGGAGTTTTCCACTGGTGTTGCTTAGACCACAGATTCTGCCCTTCCTAATCCACGGCTCTTGGATTAGGGCTATGGTCTGGGGGTTTTCCTCCAGCGCTCTGCGCAGCGAAGCCGTGGCTGTGAGGCTGTGCTGGAGGTTGGTTTGGAGGATGGGGATTTTAGGAGTGCCGGATTGGAGAGGAGTTGAGGCAGCTGTCGCTGGCCTCACTCCCCTCGACGTCCAGAAAGCACTCTTCATCCTCTGGTTTGGGTGTGGACGGAGGATCGGTTTCCACATCCATGTTTTCAATTTGGCGCTCTGGTGTTTTTTCGCCAGTATTCGGTTTTTGAGGGGTTGGTTTGGGCTGAGCGTCGCCTTTTGCGCGGGTTGGTCGAGGATCCTCCTCCAGGATTCGGATATAAATGTTACCCATACGCCAGTAGAGGCGGCGCTCTTGCTGTTTGAGTTTGTTAACGTCAGACTCTGGAACACGAAGGAGCAGGTGGACACCAGGTGATTCCCGCTCCGTCTGTTTTTCCGCTCTCACCAGGGACCAAGAGTTGACGTTAACAAACTGGTTTTGCATCGCCAAAATCCTCCGCAGTCTGTCGATATCCTTGTTTGGTTCAGGGATAAACAGACCACAGAGGATGCGCCGTTGGATTTCCGCTTGAGGTCTGACCACAAGCTTAGTCCCGGCGATAGGCGATGCGACGGTATCCACCGCACAACGGAGCCACACTAGAGCGACGTCGTCCTCACACCACAACTTGAGGACTCCCTCGCTAAAGTGCGCCTTGCCACGGAACCGGACTTTAGATGTTTGGGACGACGTCGCCGGGTCGAGTAGTTCGTCCTCGTGCTTCGTCTCCAAACAAGTCCGGATGACCGTGACCTGCTCGGCCGTGAGGTCGTTGAAAGGTTCGGTCATAACTGCCACGCACAGCTCGTTTGCCCTGAACGCCGCTGCATAGCTGACCGACCCTTTATGTTTGGTGGTCCCCGATTTCACGCGCTTGCTGTCTCCAGTAGGCGTGGTTGTATCGTCGGGGCGGGACCGTTTGGTGGTGGGTTGAGACGGCATGTTGGGGTTTGCCGCGGTGGGTTTTTGGGTTTTAGCTGCCAGTTTGCCTGCGCGTTTCCCTCTAGGCTTGGATCGACGGCGAGACTGGCTGCTTTCGCTTGTCGCTGGTGATGCCTTGGGCACCGCCTGCGCCTGGACCTGTTCGGCCTGACCAGAGGTCGAGCTTACTGGGGTCGGTGACTTGGCTCCAGGTTGGAGTTGCCGTCTCCCGTCAGCAGCCTTCTGTCTTGCCTGCGCCCTTGCCTGAGAGTCCGCCTTGGCCTTCTGGCGCTTGTTATTTTTGTTTTTGCGCGGAGAGACTAAAGTCCACGTTGGCTCTGTCTGTTGCGCGGGTATGGCATCTTTTAGAGCGGACAGCTCAATCTCCGTGTCTTTTGTCGCAGCCATAGGTGGCGCTGACGTGGACGCAGTTTTCGAGGTTGTCGCACTCAGGGAAGCAGCTGGGTTCCCGCTCGGCATTGTCGAAGACGCAGCCTTGCGGGAGCCTAGCGCGTTCAAAGATGCAATTGGTCTTGCGTTCGAAGACGCTCGAGGGGTAGTAAGAGCATGCGCGACCGAAGCCGCAGCAGTACTCGAAGCAGTAGGAGCATGCGCGACCGAAGCCGCAGCAGTACTCGAGACTGTAAGAGCATGCGCGACCGAGGCCGCAGCAGTACTCGAAATTGCCACCGGGGTGGCCTGTGTTGGGTTGCTGGGATTTCTTTTAGAAGCCATGGTTGGGAAGGTTGAGAGATCATTCATGTAGTTATCCACCCGCCACGGAGTCCTCAGTCGGGGACGTCGCGTGCTCCGCACGCGATCGCCAGAGTTACTACATGAACTTAGGGCCCCCATCCTGTAAAATAGACGAGACTGAACGTTGCGAAGGATACTGGGGCTGCCTGTGACCAAAGAGGAAGCCACATGCTCACTCCAGGTCCCGCGCCTCGCTGTCTGCCTACCCCCCAGGTAAGGACCCTCGCCAACGACCCTCAGACGGGGCGTCACAGCCGATTGATCGTAAGTGGCTAGCTCACGACCGCCCGTGTGAAGAGAAATCCAGACCAAAGAGATGTGTTGATAGTAGCAAGCACAACCACCGGCTCGCTACGATCTCAATCACCAGGACTCCTTCATCCTCCGGTACGGGTTCCTGCGCACGGCACAAACACGCAGGAGGTCATTACTATCCACCAGAATGTTTATCACACAATGGTGAACCCGCCGGAACATGACCTCTCCATTCCAGGCAGCGTTCGTCTGGTGGTTTTTGTTACGTCTATTTCCGAATGAAATAGACCAAAAACAGGGAGCAACCACGTGAAGGATTCCCCACCAGACTTGCCTTAGGGATCGGCGACTGTTGCGCTACATTCCCCTAAGACCATTCGCGGCCTACCCGTCTTGAAGAGACGAAGTAGGTCAGGCATGTATCTATACTAGGCAAGCAGCTTAAACTAGGAAATCTAGAAAGCAAGAGCAAGCTAGGCAACGCAACTATTAAAGCATAGACACAGACCTTTCCCCTAATTTGGGACGATACCAATCCACATGAGATCCAAGAGCGTCCAATGCATCCCGAAAAAGTTAGTTTGGTGTGGGTTTTGGGCTGGCGGCGCCATCGGGCCATATTTCTTTGAGAACAACGTTGGCCAGGCCATCACTGTCAACGGCGAGCGCTATAGGTCGATGATTACCAACTTTTTTGGCATGAACTGGATCATCTGAACACCAACGACATGTGGTTTCAACAAGACTTCGCTACGTGCCACACATCTCATGCCAAATTGAATATTCTGCATGAGAGATTTGAGGGCATGGTCATCTCACGTGGAGCTGATGTGAACTGGCCACCGAGATCGTGTGACTTAACCCCGCTAGACTTTTTCTTTGGGGTTTTCTTAAGTCGCAGGTCTAAGCGAATAAACCACAAACCACAGGGACCCTCAAAGCCCGCATAAACTATGCCATAGGTCAAATTTAGCGTGATTTATGCGCAAAAGTCATGGAAAATTGGATATCTCGCATGCGCTCCACCCAGAGAAGCCGTGGCGGACATTTGAATGATGTCATATTCCTTCTTTTGAATATTCTGAATTGAGACTTGTGCTGAATGGTTCTAGGTTTGTTGTATATTGTTCTAAATCATTTTTTCCCTTGAGTGAAAATTACAGCTGGAAAACGGAAATAACGATTTTGGAAACTGGCCCCGCACTTTTAATTTTCCAAATGTATTCTATAGTGTTATCTAACAGTTAGGAACCTAGTTGAAAATAACAGATTTCCATCCGCTACCTACATTTCTACTTATGAATATTTGGAATAACAAATGATTATTGTTTTTTTTCATTGTTCTGGTATTGTGGTGTTGTTGTTGGGGTTTCTTGGTGTTGTGTATTGTTCTAACTTGTTTTTTTCCCTCGCAGACTGAAACTGGGAAAAAGTCCATGCGCGTTTTAGATTTTTGGAGATTGGGAGATAAAGGATTGTGGAGAACAAACGTGTAAAAAAATAATTTTTTTTTGAAGAATATCACAGAAATTAGTGTCATAAATAGGCATTAACGTCTTCTGCGTTAGTGCTGTGTGTATTGTGTTCAACCTAGTACATAAATACCTACATAGCTTAAAGAATGATCCACAACTTGCGAATTCTGTCCACATCTTCCAACGTTTAAGTAGGTACGCACGCACGATTTTATGAATAAGCTAAGTCTGTGTATTTGCTCTAACAAAACACCAAAGGACAAGACAAGTGGTTAACAATAAAACCCGTGTAGCTGGTAGCCGGAATAATTAAGAATTCCTTGTGTGTATACTGTTTGGTAAACTGTGGGAGACAACAATCACAGTAGATATATCCTTTACTTATTTGTCGTATAGGTACCCTAGAATACGTTTAAATCACAGTGAACGAATGGCGAACCAGTAATCCAACTTTTGAAACCCACCCATGTCAGAGACGAAAACGCAGGGGAAGGGAAACCTGCGATTTTTCGTAGATAGATGTGAGTTTATAGACTTTTCGAGTTAGGTAGTTAGGTTAGTAAAGAAAATTTGGTAATTTAGGAAAATTATTTCTGTGCACATCAAAGGATAGTTCAAATATCAGGTCAAGAATCTCTTGGTCTTTGCAGTTTGAAATTCGTATTCGTATTCGTATTCTAGAATACGGTTTCCGGGCTTCTTACGGTTGCGCGTTTATTGACAGTCACGCAGTGATTGAATACACCTAATATAACACGAAAACAAATACAATCCCGCCTAAGCGCGTTATATTCGAATGACTTTATAGTTGAGTTACTGCCAGTATATATTGTTTGCTTCTTTCGAGTACAAAGTAAGTAGTTGGCTTTGCTACTAAGAATGACGTATTTGCAACGCTAATCTCTACACGTGAGTATGTGAGCTGTCCTGCTGCATTCAGATGTAAGGACTAGAGAGGCATAAGTAGGAACTCTGACACGGATAGCAGCTAAAGTAGTTTTACTGTATCTTAGTCCTTTACCTAAGCCATTAAATAACACACTACCACGTGTTATACTTACACTGTACCTATTCTCTAACAATGTATTTAAGCACATCCTTACATACAAACTGCATACCATTATTATATTATCATATTGTCCTTTCGTTGATAGAATCAAATATTCGAAGCCATGTGATATCAATAGTGTTACAGTAAGCGGCGATGGGTTTGCAACCTGTCACGTGGAATGCAAACTACCTGAAAAACCTAGGCATGTGTCAAATGTAATGTTTGGACATGCTCCTGACTAACTTGACTGACTATCAACCATTCATTCGTGAAGAATTAACACCTACTTGGTATTCTTAATGATCTACTCACTGAGTATGTATCTGAGGATGTAAATCATGAGGAATAGAGGCGTGGGCAGATTTTTTGTCGTGGATACATCTTTCGCGATTGGATTGAAATATTTTTTATGTCACGGGTATTTAAAATGTACCTAATAAAGGTATTAATAGTTAGGTTGGTACCTAACTGTGAAATATCAATAGACATGTTCTTGGTTTTGTCTACTCTACAGGAAAATACTCAGTAATACTACATATATTATACTATACTAGTAGTTATACGCTGACTCTACGAGTCAATATTGTTGACTTTAGGTGTCTCTGTAGACGACCTTGCATATATCTTTTGATGTTTGTCATTGCGTACGTGCCCAACATATTTACATACATCCAAACATGGAATAGGGATATCTACATTACTCTTCTGTGCACACAAACAATACCAACTGCGTAGATACTAAGATAGGAGCAAATCTCTAGGTGTAGGTATTGGAATTATCTCATCTATGAAATGCTTCAGGTCTGGAACGTATTGGTAAGCCAAACGTATTTTTTCATTGTTATTTAGATCGCCAGAGTAAACAAAAACATCTCCATTTCTCTCTCTCTTTCAAACAATACACTCTTCATTATTTTATTATAATTATTATCTCAACCAAGTATAATCTGTAGATTAGTGGGTCGTATCAGGTAAATGACCTAACGCAAGATGCTCATAGAAGATCCGATGACACGGCGAAGAAGACAAAGAACCTAAAATGTTAGGTTGAATCACTGAACATTTGAAGCACTGGTGGTACGATGTTCAGAGTCTGATGAGAGACTTTGTTCATAGTAAGGAACTCAGTGCTCTGAATATTTCAGTTTAGCTATCTACCTACTTACTTAGTCCCAGGGCTATTGACCCTGATAGTAAGTGCCCCTTCTCTATAGAGTTTATTCACTCAGACCGCATTAAAGCAATTGGATTGAATCTCTAGATTACAAGCTATCTGGTGTATCAGAGCTGATGTCATCTGGAAGCAAACGTTATGCGTGTCCAATTAATTGCTTTAATAGCGTGGTTTATGGACAAAGGCACTCACTTGTATGTTCCAATCAGAAAGACTTGTTTGAGTTCACCCATTAAAATAGCCTTTGGCTTGCCAGATGTGTCTGCTGAATACAGATATTATCAGACACAGCTTCTGCCTAGCGCATCGCCCGGTTAGTAGGGGAGAAGGGGTCTCCTTTTTTATTACGCTATTTTTTATTATTACGGTGCTGCCGTGTTGTAAATATATTTTTTGCTACTTTTGCATTCAACCTCGCAACGTAAAATCTGTTGTTCTGTTGTTCTGCCCCTGTTCAGATATGCCTCCTCCCCTACAGTTAATAGTAGCCTAGCCAGGGAATGTGTTATTCTAGGTCACGAATTAACGTTTCAGCTATTAGCAACTAATATAGGATAGGATTAGTTTATTTAAACTGAAAATGATGGTTACACCTATAGAGTAGTCCTTCTGCAACATCTTGAATCTGTGATGCTATTTTGAACAATAGCATTAGTTCGATCGATATTCAATCAGGGAGTGAATGCCATCAGTGCTTTTGGCACTTCGCCGCATTAGTAAAAATCTATTATTCAGCTATATTTAGTTGGTTGGTTGATATAAGATGGTAGGTAGGTATTTTCTTTTGTAACAATTATTTAATGCAATAAGACTTACCTTAGGTACTAACCAAAATCTCAATCAACCTATACGCACATGCATCGTCTCTACATCAAACTTAAAAAGTGTTTTCTAATGAAAATACTCTTCCCAGTCTAAGTCAGTTCGGATTTAGACCCGGACTTTATACTGAAAGCGCAATTCTAAGTCTTAAGCATACTGTCCAATATTATACAGAACGCCAGACGCCGGTATACGCCTATTTCCTTGACTACAGCTTTTGATCTTGTATCTTACGATGTGCTTTGGATTAAGTTAGGGGACAGGAATGTACCAGGTATACCTACAGTATTCCAACCAAACCAATTTTGTGAGATGGGCTAATACACTTTCTGAGGCTTACAGGCTAGAGAGCGGGGTGAGGCAGGGGGGGGGGGGAGAGCGGGTTAAACCCCCCCCGGGTTTAACTTCTCCCAAGCTCTTCAACCTGTATGTCAACGATCTTATCGTGGGTCATGCGTGTTGGCTGTCGTATAGATGGTGTTGGCATGAACAACATTAGTTACGCAGACGACATGGTGTTGCCGAGCCTAACAATTCGGGGTCTCGGAGAAATGTTAAGAGTCTGTGAGGCCTATGCTGCTAAGCATGGACTCTTGTACAATGTGAAAAAAAGTTAATACATGAGGCCGCCTACTTTAAGGCCCCCGATTACCCACACTACATTACCCTTAATGGCTTGAGCGTAAACCGTGTTACGAAATTTAAGTACCTGAAACATTTAATCACCGACTACCTTAAGGAAGATGATGACATTGAAAGAGAGCTTAGGGCTATAGCGGTCAGAGTTAATATGTTGGCTCGTAGATTCTCTCATAAGAGCTTATACACGTGAACTATGTGGGCCAAATACACTTAAATGTCGCTGAACGCTCTACGTATCCAATATAATAATATCTTCATTATATTAGATAATGTTGTGACTATCCCGTACTCTGTTGATCAGAGATACCGTTCTAAAAAATCCAAAAATTAAATATTTTAAAGATGTAACAGCAATACCAACTTTTTCAAAAAAATATTGTTGAATGCATTGACTCATATATCCAACCACATCTTTACTAGAGATGCTAACCGATCATCCAACGATATCTAAGAAACGTTAGTGGTGCAGCAGTGTAGGTCAAATTAAGTTCCATTTACAAAAATAAATTAAAAAAATAAACCGGAACAGTAAACCGGTGCCGAAGGCGGCCACGGTACAGCTAGTAACATTATAAATAATTGGCTTAAAATTATTAATATTTGCACATCTGCAGACTGGAAACATTGACAAGAATAGCTATTACACCTGTTGTAAAATTATATTATGTGTTCGAGCAAATAAAGTATTGAACAAAAATAGCCCCGCATCTGTCCACGCATACGCGCTATCTTATAGTAGTAAATGACGGACGCTCCAAGTTATAGGAATCGCTTGTATCTCAATTGCAGCTAGGTCAAAACGAATAATATGGACGGAAACGAATTAAAGGTAACTAAGTCATTTTATTATGTTAACAAAAAAATCACAACATAAGAAATATATTTTTTAATAGCAGACGACTATTCTATGAAAATTGTGATCTTTACTGTCAATTTATTACCTAGTTTTATTCATGGGAAACGTGTTTGTTGTGTTGATGTTTTTACACAATTGTAAAGCCTGTAATCTTTTCCTGGGTATTAATCTTTCGCAAAAAACTGACTCATAAAACATAATTTCAAAAAAAATACGATTTTTAAAAATCTTTGCCCTAAATGATCGACTGAAAAATAAATGAATTATTACAATGAACGCCTTATCAAAAACAATAACTTTAGATCGTGATATTTTCACGTATTCATTTCCTTTGTTTTTTTCCTAATACCAGCTATTATGGGACTCAAAACCTTATCAAATAAGTGTAATACGGTTTAATTTAGTCAGAATGTTTTGTAGATTCGTAAGGCTTTACGTAATATAAACAAAAGAGGTTGTAAAATCAAAAATGTATACATAAATTAATATAAACTGTTACAAGTTTGGTTGTGTGTGATGCTCTGATTAAGTACCTATATAGCTAAGGTACATCAGTTGGCTTTTTGCAACAAGGGACATGTTTTTGTTTTTTATAGTCCTTTAAGAATGAAAATAAGTTTAGTAAGAATATTTATTGAGTGTTTTTCTATAACATATAGAAATCTAGGTAAACAATGTGGATTCTGTATCCGACATTACGATTCAGAACCCTAAAAAATGAAATATGCTAAAATTTTGGTAAGGTTAGTAATTTAGGTAAGTACTAACAATTTCTTATGTTCTGAAAAATATTTGTTGGGTGCTTAAAAACTTATTATACGTGCATTGGTTTGCTAATAAGGTCACACTTTAGATATGTATTCGACATACACGAGGTTGGGCCACAAGCTATCTCTAAAATGTCCGTAATGACCAGACTTAATGACAACTTCGTGGAAACACCATTTAGCGAACCTAGATTTCTAAATCATGAAATACCTTGGTAAGAATTATGTATTGAACTACTATGTATAGTGAAGGGTATGGGTCCCTTCTCAGATGTTACAACTGTTACAAGCATCAATAGGTTACAGTAACCGCTTACCAACAGGTGGACCGTATGCTAATTTGCCACTTTAGTTATATAAAAACAATCTCTTATCTGTCATGTTATGATTATTTTATACAAATTCAAAATGTATTTTTTTTTTGAGAACTGTCATTCTTGCATCTTATGTTTCTTGGGGATTACGGGACAGGGCCTGAAAACGGGACGACCTCGTTAAAAACGGGACGTATGGTCACTTTGCTAAACACCCAACAGTCATATAGTAAATAGTCGTGGGTCCTCACTAGGATTTTAGTATCAGGAACTAACAGTACCATAAGTACACGCCACAGCAAATACTTGCAGATCATGCAAACATTTATTGTCCCGTAGTTAAACTTGTACCACTCTCTCAGCCGACTACTTCCAATGTCTCCAAAGTTTAACAAACTCTTTTTTCTTTTTTCCACGGAAACTAGAGAAAAGGCAAGAATTAATTGAGTCTCTATTAAAGTAACAGATGCCTCGTAAAATACATTATGCATAATTAATTTTGTAAATCCATCGATTCATATTCATAAGTATAGTGTATATGGAGGTCATTGTCAAGTTATTTTATAAAATATTGAAGATTCGGAAATTACGTAATGTCGGCTCAGAAGGATTTGAATAAATAATAAAACATACATTCAGTTTATTATGAATTGGGTTATTAAATACTTACATAGGTAAGTTTTGAGTACTTGATAAGAAATGGAAATCAGCGTTATCATTAAAAATATGGTGGTATCTACTTACCTCATCAAACACATTACCGAGGAAAATACCAGGTTGATGACCTTTTACTACAAAATGGTTTGTACTAGTACATGCTCATGATAAATTACAAAACAAAATTAATATAAAACATACTTAAGTATGTGATCAATAAACTAACTTCTTTACCGTTGCAAGATAGTGTTAAATTGTTTCAATTAAACAACGAACATTGTGAAAAGTAAGGACTGAAGGTGTGACAGTTAATATCTTATATTTTAAGAGACAACTAATTAAATTAATAATAATAAACAGATACTTAGTATATATATTGGAAATCGGGTTCTGTAGATTGAATAAAAACGAATATGATAAAGGATTTAAGAAATAAAGTTATATTATCCTTTTAAAATAACTAGTAAGTTTTATACGTCTGACACCTAGCACACAGCTCACAAAAATTAAAAACTATAGATGGCGCTTCTACCATGTGTTTTATATAAAACCTCTTTATTCAAATAAAGATTACTTTTTTGTAATAAAATAAAATAAATCAACAATATACATATCCCACAGTAGGATTACCTGTGTTGTGAGTATCGGGAAGTATTAGAACCATGGTATCAAAATTTACAAACTCGGAACTATCTGCAGGACAGCGCAAACATTTATCCCGCAGCGGGAATTGAACCCGCATCTCTTGAGCCGCAGTTGCGAGTACTTTAAATTGCTGCTTCACTGATGCATCACATTTTATATGCCGACGGTGTATTCACACAAAATTCTTATCACGTTACGTACACGTAACGATAGGATAACAATCGTATGATGTAACTGAAAAAGCGCAGATTAATACAGTAGTTACAGTAGTTACAGTACAGTATACAGTAGTTACAGTAGATGGGTACGCAACTACGCATATTGTCTGATTCGGCGCACGCGCTTCCGGAGCTGGTTACCGCGGTAAGTGATAACACGAGTGAATGAGAATTATCATGATTATAGAGAAAGTTTCCATCATCAGCTTGTATAGTTCCACGGTTGGACACAAAGGCCTGTAATTGGAGCGCGTTGATGTCTTTTCTATGAAAATAGTATCCGCAATAATTTTTATACGCCGATGTGTGAATGTCAATGATTTACAATCTATTCGAAATTGAAAAAATATATATATATCAGCCATAACTAGTCTACTATCTGTTTGTTTTTGTCACAGGGTTGTATCATAATAGGTTGGGGAAAAAGTTTCTTCGCATTTTTTAAGAAAATTCAAAACATTTTTTAATATAGTTTATTTACATTTAACTAAAGTATGTAGGTACCATTTTGTTCGATAACTTTTTGCCATTTTGTAGGCAGGGACATGATCCCATTGCTATAAAAACTTTGGGGCTTCTGTTCAAAATACCGCGACAAGTGGTTTTGGCAGTCCTCTCGTGATGTTAACCTGACACTGCCTAAAGAATTCTGAAGAGACCGAAACAGGTGGAAATCTGAAGGTGCAAGGTCAGGACTATACGGCGGATGCATTAACACATCCCAGCCAAACTCTCTTAATTTTTGCTGAGTGGCTAAAGATGTGTGAGGTCAAAAATGGTCAAAAATTTCTTCAAAAATGGTTCGGTTTCATTACGTCGTAATAAAGAATCACAAATGAGAACACGGTTCATTAGATTTCTTTCAGTGAGCTCGTGAGGTACCCAAATATCGAGCTTTTTTGTGTACCCAGTTTTTTTCAAATGCGCCAAAACTGTTTTGTGGTCAATTCCCAGTTCTTCAGCTACGTCGTAACTACTGATATGCCGATCTTGCTCCACTTTTTCAAAAATGGCATCCATTTTATCCGTAATAGGGCGACCAGAGCGACGTGCATCTTTGACATCAAAATTTCCGGATTGAAAACGCTTAAACCAAATTTGTGCTACTCTCACAGACACTGCACTAGGTCCATAAACATCGCAAATTTTTTTCGCGGCTTGCGTTGCATTTTTACCTTTTTTGTAGTAAAATTTTAAAATGTATCGAATTTCTTCATTAGATTCACTCATCTTAACAGTACGAAAAACAAATAAAAATCACACATTTTCCTAATTTGAATTTGGAATTATCTTCTTTAAAATTTAAACTTTTAATGATACCAAAACCAGCCAGATACAAATAGTATAGCCAAAGAGATTTTATTACAAGTTCATACATACAATAATGCGAAAAGACTTTTTCCCCAACCTAATATAAAACATTTTAACCAGTTGAAATTTTACACAGAATACGTGTGACTATGGTCTCTAATCATTCGATAAGTCAAAATCCAAGAGAAGTTCCCATCCGAAACGTTTAAAAAATACAACTATCTCATAATAACATCAAAGATAGTGTTGGTATGTAGTGGTACGAAACTTTGTTGCACTTGGTCGGAGCCGCGTAGCACCATTGCAAAAGTTCCCTATTCGTGCATTGAATCCTCAAATATCTTGTGTTATGTGTGACATTTAAAAACCATTCCATCGAATTCTGAATGTCGGTAGTAACTAACGATTAATTGATCATTGCGTCTTTGTTTAAAATAGGTGTAGTGATGAGAGTTTGAATGCAGAGGGCCTATACTAAGATATAAATACGTTCATAAATTGTCAAAACGATGACCGTTTCGAAAATATTCATTTGCTCATTATATTTTAGTTAAAATAACTCAATTGACTCCGTTTCCTATGTGGAATATTTGTACCAAAGTAGCTTATCCAAACAAATTGTAAGATGGCGAGCGATAAAATAGATCTCGAAAAAACGATTTCCATGTATTTCCTTGAAAATGAGCATTGTTATTCGATCAATAGGTAACTAGCTATGTAGAAAAAATCACTCATAATCATGCCGGGAGACTCGGCCATTTGGGTCATGAATTTAGAAGAACAAACATTGGATTTTTCTCAACAACCAAACATCGAGTAGACATCGATTTCAGCCAGTCTCATTTTATTAGGTTACTTTTGAGGATATTAATACGGACTTAACTATTCTGCTGCTCCGGTGGATGGCTAACCGGATATACATTTCTCAAACGATTGATTCTATGCACGACATGTTTTACCCTCTTGTGTTCAGCTCAACCTTAACTAATCTAACCAGTAACTTTTGGGTCCATTTGGCAGTAGCCTTCATCACGGCTATTTGGCAGCAAATTCGCGGAACTAACGCTGCTATTATAGACCTAGGCATTGTTGGGGCTCACAGAGCATGGAATGACTGAGTTTTATCGTCTCTACGTAGAGACGTTGAGACGATAAGTATATATATACTTAGAGACTTTACCGACCGAGCAAATTACTTGAATTTACAGTAAATTTCGAGGTTTTTTGGACAAATAATGGATGAATAAATGAATGAAAATACTTTATTGTACACCTTTAACAAGTAACATACTAACAAAATCTTATTCTATAGAAAGTTCAATGGGCGGTCTTATCGCTTAGAAGCGATTTCTTCCAGACAACCTTTGGATGGAGAGCAACCTATGGATAAATGGTTTCGGTTTCTAGAATCGTTTAGCAGAGTGAGGATAAAATACTTATAAAGATTGTCATTATTGACAAGCATAGCTATTAGACCTGTTGTAAAATTATATTATGTGTTCTAGCAAATAAAGGATAGAATCTTGAATCTCTACTCAAAATTACAATAGTTCGTTCGTGATTTTGCGCGCTTTCTTCGCTTGGTAATTTGAATTGAATTGGCCGTATGCATATTGTAGGTAGAATAGTTTCCTCAAGGATCAAGTTTTAAAATGTTTGTTCTTAAAAAATATAGATTTGCCATGACAATGTACGTCATTTTCTTAACATCTTGTCTAATTTAGATCAGTTTACAATCTCAACTATTACGTTATTCTGTCTACTGATTGTCAAACTAGGCTACCGCAAGTAGCTACAGACATAGGTCTTACAAAAAAAACTTATTTAGCGGAATACTGGTATATCATTTACGTTTGTGAGATGCTCATGGATTTTGCCTCTTCAGGGGACCACGGAAATATTTTTTTCTCGTTGCCCTTCGATTCACACTTTTGTCATCTAGTTTGTAGTCAAAGATAACGAATACGACTTTTATGTTCAAAAAATCGTTAATAGGTTTCAGTTTTGACTGTTGGGGATGCTCATTATGGAACTGAGATCCATTTTGAGATCAAAGGCAGCGCATACCATTTTTATAAATGTTGTTATTTTTGAAAGCGAGATTTAATTTTTCTATTTTTACTAAGAGACTAATTTTGATTTTTTTTGTTTAACGGCCTGGTTTCTCGTCCTTTTGGTCAAAAAAGTTTATCTTGGGCTTAGAATCGAACACTCTACCACTAGCTTGTAAGGCGCGTTTTAAAACCTCAGAGCCACCGGTCAGTTAGACTAATTTACTCTCAGATGTATTGCCAACAATTTAGTGTGGGTATGAACTTGAAAGTTATCGGTCCACAATTTCCTTTCTATTGTCCCATATGTGACGGACAATTATCGATGTGCAGTTAATGCTTTGTGAATTTGTTCACGCGCCCATTGCCCAGTTCTCGTTTTGGACCTAACGGTAATGCAAATGCAAATACAACAGCCATATTTGTAGATTCATTGAAGGGCTCGGCCACAAAATTAACGGTTATGAGTGGAAGCTCTACCAAAACCTATTAAACCAGCATGAAACATCCCGTTCACTCTCTTCAGCCTAGAGTAGGCTAGTGTCATAGATGTTATTATTACTTATATCTAGACCAAAACGATTAGAAAACCAAAAATACTCTCTGGTAATATAAAAAAAAAAACATTTAACACCATCACTGACTCCCTAGAGTTCCACCAAACAATGCCACTGTCAAAGTCAAAGTCAAAAATAATTTATTCATTTAAATCTCAAGGATCACTTTGATTCGTCAATTTTACCTACTGTCTGTCCTCTTGGTCTTGTTGAAACTGCATCAACCGATAATCGTTACGATGTCATCAGTTTATCGGTTGGAGAGCAGGCCTACACTGCGTTCGGTTCATGATTGCATTCAAGAACCTTTATCCCGCAGCGATTGTTAATTCTGGGAGCAGACCAATTCAAATCTAATTCGACTTGAACATAACTTTTCAGCCTATATTAGTGAAGATCTCCCCATTTAGATGGAGAGAGGTTATCTCTAACTTTGTGGAATATGCAGGTGATTATCGTTAGCGCTAATCTTCAGTCGATTCTCACACAAAAGAATCGAAGATGTGCAAGTAAATAATAAAACACTGCCAATATTAAAAAACGAGGCGATAATCACCTTTCTACAAATTGGATATTTTTTACACGCGAGTTTTTTATATTTTTTTGATACTCTCATCTTCGAAACGAGACACCCTTTCCGTGTAAATGGGTATTTAGGCAATAAAGCGACAAGCACTAGAAACTGGTTTATTACAGCCGAATCTTAAAGGTCAAATTTTTTGGACTTACCAGTTAGGCAAGAAACTACAGTCGAGGTTACATTTTTAATCTAGTAAAATAAATAAATAAATAAAACTGGTAATTTTTCACACAACATTATCTAGCCCCTACCTAAGCAGAACTACATACAAATTATACATAGAAAACACCCAGACAAATATTTGCAGATACTAACATTTGTCCGCGGCGGGAATCGTACCCGCAACGTTCTGCGTCTTAGGCGGGCTTTCGCCCACTGCGTCACAGAGGTCGTCATAGTAGGATAATGTAATTTATTTATTTATTAGGAACATCAACAGAATTTACATGAATAATTGCTTATAGTTTATATTTTAGGATCTAATTTACATGTAATTCCAATTACAGATGAATACAGCATGCAAATTTTAACAGTTTTGCATAAACATATGCCAAACTTAAAGAACATAAAAAAAAATTACATGAAAAATTATAATATTTTTTTATGTAATAAATAGTAATACACCATATGAATACAATTAAAAATAAAATGTAATTGTACAAAGAATCAGGTGGAAATTGAATTACAAACTCTGTAAATGTTTGTTTTGATAGTAGATAGCTTGTCATAAAAAATGTCTAAAGTATTGTCTTTAGTTACAAAGCTGTTGAGTAATCTACATAATCTTGGGATAATAGAGTGGTGACCTACATTCGTTTTATAAGTTTTATGCTTAAGTATTGAGACTGGGTGCCGCGGCAGACGTGAGGGCACACCTAACTGTATACTTGCCAGTAGTTCAGGGTTATTAAATATATTATTAAGCTGCTTGTATAAGAAAATGATATCGCCAACCCGGCGCCTATCGGATAACGCCATAAGGTTAAGACGCTCAGTATATGGTGCCCGTTGATTATATCCATATGATTAAAACTGAGTGAATCTCCTCTGGATACCTTCAATGTGATCTTTGTGGACTTGGTGATTGGGGTTCCAAACGACCGAACAATATTCGAGCTTGCCTCGTACTAGAGTAGTGTATAATAGTTTTCTTGTGTTCTGTTTTTTAAATACTTTAGTGACTTAATGATGAACCTATTTTGCATTGTTCAAATGGATAGGTGCGTGGGGCATTTCTGTTTCAGTTTTACCAATAAGTAGTCTTTACGAATTAATATTTGTTTTATAACTATACCACCATCTTATTTTTTTTTATGTCGCTATTTAAATATAAATGTTTTTCATTTCATTTCATTTATTTAACTATGGAGATGAACCTCTCTAGATCACTCATCATCGTTTGCAGCTGAATCTAGTCTTAGTCTTACACATTTTTTTATTTACCTAGCTTTGCGATAACTTTATTCTGTTCAACTTTTAACCTAGTATGTGCAGAATGTATGAATTGTGCATTATGTTAAAAATAAGGTTGTGTTAGGAGGTCTGGGTCTGCATTGATTATAACCATAGATGCTGGACTATAAGCACATAGTCCAGCATCTATGGTTGTAATCAACCATAATCATAAATTCGTATGGCATCAACCTATCTTTGTGTTATCCATCTTATCCGAGCCACTCAAATGAGTGACGTGGTTATAATCCTACTAATATTATAAACGCGAAAGATTGTGAGGATGTATATTTGTTACTCTTTCACGCAAATACTACTGAACGGACATTGAGGCTACCTTTTAAGGTTAGGCGAAGCCGTGGGCAGAGGCTAGTATTATATAAGTTGTAATTAGACATTATATAAAGGATTAGGAAACTTATGATTGGTATGATTGGGCTGACATAGTGAATCAATGAAAGTCTAAAAAAAATAGAATAAAAAAAATGCCTAGCTTTGCAGACAACACTGCCTTGTTTTCTTGTAGCAGTTGACGATGGAAGTAGGAATAACTCCAATATAACACTTGGGCGTTGATGGTCCATCTTCCGCTGCCATCAATATTTATTCACGCCTCACTGTTCCATAAAAATAACAAAGTAGCAGAATTACAAAGTACTAGGTTTTTACTGTGTGGTGAATTGGCCTTCAGCTAAGCAGCATAATGGCACGTTTCCATGCTGCAGCGCTGGTTTCCAGCTGAGTCCAGTGTTTGACCTTGCACACTAGCATTTTCAAGTACCTACTTATCTACCGTAATATTTCGCAACATAATACCTGTCATATGATGAATACGTCATTGATTATTATAAGATACGTAATCAGACGTCGACGTGAGAGAAATCATGTTTCATGTTTCTGAGGATTCGGGCGCTTTCCGAAATATATGTGAAGTCATGATTTTTCTGGGTTTCCCAATTTAAAACAATACATAGTTTACTTGGTCAACCTAATTAAAGACATCAAACTAAAAAAAAAAATCTTATGACCAGGTTTTGTGATTTTCTTGCATTATTTTTTGGGAAACTAGCTGTTATCGTTAGATTTTATACCAACGCAAACAGACTCGCTAGAAGTGTGTGATCTTTCATCGCCTCGTGAAACAATTTCACAGAATATGCTTCATATTCTGAAGCAAACATAAGTTTTAAACATTGCTTGGTCGATAAAATAATATCGCAAAAAACTTACTCTTTCGTTTTGCATATTTTCGCAGTTATATTTTTTGACACGTTTATATATATAACGGTCATCGAAGTATATATGTCGTGGCATTTTTTTAAACAAAAAAAATCTTTAATTACATTTTTATGCGCAGCCGGCATGATGTATCGACAATTTAAATTTTATTAGCTTTTACAAGTTCTTCCCTAAGGCATTTCAAATCTGTGTCCTACCAGTATTAGAAAAAAATTCAAGCTATTTTTTTAATTATTCAGTAATGTACGGAACCTACCTTAAAAACATTACTCCAAGTCTCCTAGATCATAAGTGCTAATCTCTGCGCGAGCGCATGTACAAGATGCGCTGCCCGTCTAGTGCGCGCTTTCACGTCACTTTCACGAGTTTAGCATTCATCGCAGAGGCCTGGCTCAGAGCGTGCGCGACTTTACTCTGCACAGGTGACGAAACTACGGGTGACCTGTAAATAAATATCTTAAAGTAGCTACTTACTTAGGCAGGTGGAATTAATTTGGCTACATTATTTAAGCACTAAATTTAGGCAACTCGGTGGTGCGGCGCGCAGTTAACTGAAGCGCAAGAGTTGCGTGTTCAATACCCGCTGCGAGACAAATGTTTGCAGATATTTGTTCCGGGTATGAGTATTGTGGTACCATGATATTCGTAGTTTCTGATACCCGCTCGTGTAGTGTAGTGTAGGGATCAGGACTATCCCTATAAAAAACCAACAGTATGTGATTGCTGTTGGGTTTTTATTATTATTATAGTGACAGATTTCTATGAAAAAATACAGTTAGACATGCCTAGGTTAGTCTTTTTCAAGGCGTAGTTAAGGCGTGCGTTGTAATTTTTTTATACATTTTTTTCTCTAAGACCCGTCTCATCTTATGCGTAGGCGTCTTTCAGTTATGATTGTTTGTATCAGAGTTAAATGACCAAAGGCGTGTCCGTCCAGACACGCTTCTATAAACTTTTGTTGGACTCAAGTTTAAAAAATCAAGGGTGGAGTTAGGTGCACAACTTTTGCTACGTTGAAGCCTTATATAGGCTTGAAACCAAAAATGGTTAAGGAAATCTCCTATCGAATGTTTTTTAAGACCTATTCAATGCTACTACACATTAAGTGATGCAATAAGAACTTGCACTTTCCATGTACTAAGGGTGCGTTTACGTCTATCAGAGCAGGTGGGTTAGAAAATTGGCAACCAATCAGATCAAAAGATGGTGGTAGCCCAGGAGATTTGTGCATTTGTGAGGTCATCCTAGGCACTATCTGACAATCAGCACTGCGCCACACGATGTGACTTTATGCACAAAAAATCTTCCTCTTTGTGTTTGTGCTGCGGAAAAGTGTGTATGTCATCAGCAATCTATAACAAAATAACTAAGTCCTTTAAAAACCTTAATTATAATAAATTTAAAACCAAATTTAAAAAACACTGATAGGGAAATGTTATGACAATGTTAATGAATTGTTAGATGACACATTTAAATTTTATTTACTATTTAACTATGACATTTGTATGCTAATTATTTATTTATCTTAAGACCTATTGCATTACATTGTATTCAAGCAAATAAATGAATCTGAATCTTGTGAAAATCTGACAAATACTAAAAGCTGTATATTTGATTTATTTTGTACTTGTACTTTCTGTGCGTTGCATCAAATATCACATACTATTCTATTCTACTAAACATGGTAGGTACCATTAAAACAAAATCACTACAACCACCTACCTACTCGATACTTACTTCTACTCGGATGCCAAAACCAAATATATTTTACTATGTTATATATTATTATTATTATAGTAGTAAGTATTCAATAATTTATTACTTTTAGCAATAGGTAAATTTTTGGTACTTTGTCACCTATGCATATTCATATATTAAACTTTAGGATCATAAAGAACACTTAGAACACTTGTAATTATTACCTAATGAACTAAAAAACATAATGTAATTAAGTATTTATTTTTTTCACTTGTATCACCAAACACCATCTTTTTGCACGGCCAGGATGACTGGTAGAGAATGCTTTAGCATTATGTCCTAGAACTACATTGTTTGTGCGTATGAATTAAACACAAAACCTGGTTCATAATGATTTTAATGATCCGTGTAAAAAAATAAAATGGTAGTTTAAGGTATGTAGGTACTAATGTAGCGTTATCTGCTGCCTTGGAGATGTCTGCCGGTAATGTTTGGTTCGTGATGCGCCGAGTGTCAAGTATATACCTACCAAACTTTTCCGCTTCCTGAATTAACTTCCTATTACAGTTTGGTTTGTATTGCTTAGGAAGCAAGAAGGTAGAGTTCCTGAAGAAGCGGCCACCTTGATATAACGTGCGTATTATAACGGATACTTGGTAAAATAATATTTACAAGGTCTCCGCTGTATCATTTACTATTTACTGATATTATCAATTACTTTGAAAGTTTGTGAGATGCCACCTTTTTACGGATTTACCGGCACGAGTACGCACCGACGCATCTAGGGAAGAGGCTAGTCCGTAGCGGTGCATCGGATCCACTGCAGCGATACGTTTTATTTCACTTTTTATTACGGCATAACTAAATTAAAGCTTAGAATATCTAGATCCGTAAAGTCATGCACCGTGACTAAGGGAGAGCCGTAGTTCATAGTATATTTATTTATTGCAAAACATAGGTAATGGGATGATAGGTGCGGTGCGTGGCTGTCCATGGTCGTTGGCTATGATCCGTGATACCCCTTAAGGGTAGAACTTAAGAGTGACAGTCACCGCTATTATAAATGACGCTCACCGCTTTTTAGGGAAACATAGCTTCGGTAACTCATTTGTAATTTTTAACTTTAATTCAAGGAAATCAACAACAAATCTTTTTAATAAAAGTAAATAAAAATAATTGAATTTCGGATATTTTATTTTGCCACAATTTTTTCAGATGATTGAATTTCTGTTCTATCCTGTAAATTTGACCGTAATACCTTATAATAATAAACCTGCAATAGTAGTATTTTTACAAAGGGCCTCTTGCTGTTTGCTTCGGCCCCAGTAAGCCTAACAATAGACCAGAATAAAGTCTGAAATATTTAATAAATGCTGTGTGAAATAATAATAATCTAGGCGTTTTACTTGTATTGGTTATACCAAAATTCCAGCTGCCATCCCGTAATAATAATGCTGAACTTTTTCACACAACACCACCTAGCCCCAAACTAAGCAGAGCTTGTGTTATGGGAACTAGATGACTGATATACTACTTATATACTTTTTTTTTGTAAATACATACATATTATACATAGAAAACACCCAGACCCGAGACGAACAATCGTACAAACATTTGTCCCGTAGCGGGAATCGAACCCGCAATCTCCCTGTGTGACTGCAGTTTTGTAACATTTATCGTGGATCCGCTCTTTGTCTCTGGAGAAGAAATCACCTTTTCAACGAGTTCTATTTGTTTTTATCGTGATACAAGATGTTTACGAGGTGTGCCACTTACAAAAATTACTAATAAGGGTCAATACGGGAGCGACGTCTAGGACCGGATTGACAGACAAATTGAGTTCCTGGCGAAGTAGGAGGAAGCGTTGGGCGTTGGTGACGAATATCGCTCTTATAGGATATAAGCGTGAATGTAATCACGTGTTCTGTTTCAGGGTATGAAGGCGGGCAGGAGTCTGCAGAGAAACAACAGCATCCTCACTTCCTGGAGGTACCTCAAAAGTGAATGCGTGAGTGTAACATTTCATCCTGTTTTTTGTATATATTGGTTTAAATATGCGATCGTGTAACTGTGCCTGTCAGTGCCTGTATAGGAAATAGAGAAAAAAATAAGATTTTCTTTATTTTAACAGGGTTTTCAGAACAAGAAAGCGAGCTGTAAAAATGCAATTCAGTAGGCGTATAACTACCAATTGCTACCAAAATGCCCAAATAAAATGTTGTTGCAGCTCTGTTATAAATTATTCCCCCCCTCGATTTTCAGCCTGTGTCTAAACCGATCATATTCACAGTTTTTATTGTTTAGCGAACAGTTTTCTGCAGTAGTCTGTAGGTATTTTTTATTGAATACCACCAATGTTGTTAACTAGCGTACGGCCCTTTTTTTTTTTTTTTTTTTTTTTCTGAAAGGACTTTAATGCTGCAGGGCCGCAGATGGCCTTGGTCAGCGTCACCGGACTACGGCGAGCGCAGAAGGCGCTCAGCCTATAAAAGTTAGGATGGGGCAACTAGCACAAGGGCACCACTTAGGTACGGACCTCGGCTTGGGCCGTTGCCAGGGGGGGAGGAACTGGAGAGAAACGCCCCGGTACATATCTGTACCGTGAATAGGCGGAAGTGGGGACTCGTCGAGCCCGCCGGCGGGCTCGGTGTATCTGTACAGTGTTTACTCTGGCGGGACTTGATGACGTCACCACCGCATTAGCGGTGCTGATGGGGTCATCGGGGTCACCAAGTACGTGTCTTGGTCTACGGAGGGTTTTCAACTCAGGTGACTCGATCGAGTAGTCGGGGATAGTCGAGATTAAGGGGTTCGGGTGGGATGGGGCCAGTTCATAGTAACGCTGAGAAGCGGTTTTAATGAATTGGGCTATGGACTCGAGCTTCGTGTCTCGGTGGAGGTCTATATTACGCGAATACCTAGCGTACGGCCCACCTGTTGGTAAGCGGTTATCGTAGCCTATATAGACGCTTGCTACACTAGAGGTGGGACAAGCGTGTTTTCGACCTCTTAAAGTATTCTAAATGTTTTTCATTAAAGATCCAGATTTGCCATAAGAAGATACAGAAAATACACAGAATAATAATAATAATAATAATACTTACACCGCGTAAGTCTCAAATCCTCCGTACCTAAGAACCGTTAGCGATTTCAATTTTGTGGCCTTGCGCGGAGTTTAGTTCTCCTGAAAAGTTACAAAAAACGATTTGTGCGGTTTTGGTTAGCTTGTCGACATTATGTTACACACTGTGTAATAAATAAGTTTTTACGTCGTGTTTATTGGTCAAACTGGTTGGCGGCTCTGAAAAGAGGGTAGGAGAACAAGTGTAGTTAGAAGAGATGATGATGTGTCTCGGTTTTGAGTAATTAGGTTCACATTACACACTTAGGTAATTAATTAATTTGACGATAAAAGTAAAAGTATATATATTGCACATGTCTTTATGATTATTATTTTGTTTTGATTAGTTCAGTAATACCGTGATCTTCAAAAAGTATTTACAAATTCATAATAAGTAGGTCGGTACTATGGGGTGCGCTTGTAAATTCTGCTTTATCTCAATTCTCGATATTTACGATGTAACTATCAACAATGTGTGGAGTGTTCTATTCATTCATCAACAGCGTATATATCGATCCTTTTCATCTTCTATTATTCCCGACCCCCTCATCTTTTTGATGAGTTTTATATAAGGAGGTAGGTACATAGTCAGTTTTACAATCATACTTTTACTTGGCTATAAATCTATAGAAATGTAGAAATTTCTATACGTAACTCTATGATATCTATTGCTTGTGCGATATATACTTTACTGTAAAGGGTAAAGCATGTTATATTAGGTACAAAAATGGGTTATGTACCTACTATAACAGTTTCCTACCCTTCCCAGTAATCCTAGTAATATCTAAACACCTAACACCAATCATCTTGCCTTTGTCTGTGTTTCTGAAAGTGGGATATGAAGTCACAGATAACAAATAGGTATGGTCGCCGCCAGCCCTAATGTTTCTCGTGTTAATTTGTTATTCTTCTGTCACATATATATATCGGCGCAAAGGCGTTATTCTGCTTCTACAATGAGTCATCGGCGCAGAACCACGAGTTACTTAACGAATCATCACTTAGATTGTCAAATTACAGTGTAAAATCAAAACCATTTGTAAACTTAAATGATTAATGCTTGCAGGTAGTTTTAGCTTGTTCGCACAAGTTGTTTGCTCGAGTCTTTGTTTTTGCATAAATACGGGCGACGGACCGAGTACGATTCATTCTCGCTCGAGCCGTCGGACCGTACAGTCTTCGAAAGCCTCTGTACAACCAAGAATAAATTTGAAGAACATCTCCTGGAGTTTACTTTCGTCATCAACTATGAGCCACCAGCATGCTGGTGATGATAGTGACGTTAGCATTGCTGACGTCACACTTTTAAAGACCACTTTGGAGCTTCTGCTCCGTCATCAGAAGTGAGATTGGACACTGCTTCAATCCAAACCAGTTCCTCATCAGCTCAGGCACCATATTCGTCTGATGTCAGCGGTTACTGGAACAGCAGAACCAGAATATTCTTCACTTGATTGAAGTGATGCGATCTCCGGCAATACCACCTAAGACTATAACGCTGCCAGAATTCAACCCTGAACAGCCCGATGCAAATCCACGTGCCTAGTGCTCAACTTTAGAAACCTGCCTCACTGAACAACACTTGGAAGGAGGAGCATTGGTCATCGCCCTAGTAAATCGCTGAAAGTTACCGCATCTACATGGCTTTCCGAAGTGTCTCGCATCGGCATGGCCTGGATAAACTTCAAGGACATTTTCCTATCACGTTACGACTGTGCCGAGAACTATGCTGCAACCATCATTAACACCAACAGCAGCAGCCCAAAAAGAAGGAGGAAGTCTTACAAAGCTTATTCCATGAAGCGAAAACATGATCCTCTACAACTTCATGCCAAACTACAACGGCAACCAAGTGTCAGCCACTCGAAGATACAATGTCACAAGTACGAACAACAGCAAGGCTGTCACCAGCTACCGCTGCGGGGCCATCGTGTCTACCGCACCGGGTGGTGCTATTGGGGAAAAGGCAAGCTTTCACACGGATCGTCTACATCAGCTTCTGCAACCCTGATGGACAACAGAAAGGCTGTCACCTGCTACCGCTGCGGGGCCATCGTGTCTACCGCACCAGATGGTGCTATCGGCGGCAGCGGCGTAGCAACCGAGAGGCGGGTCATCATCTGCGAAAGCGGCGGCGTTCGTGCGTTATAACAATCAGGTCGGTCGTTCCCATTTTATTATGATATTGGTGCCGAATGTTCTCTGGTTACGAGACACGGACGTTCCTCCTGCGTTTAGAGATAAATAGTCTTGCGCAGTTTTCATTCAGAGTCAGTTTATTGCGATAACTATTGAGGCATCTTTTCTTGTTATTTATTTTGTCCTAAAAATGAATTCACACCCCTTTAGTCAGGGTAGGCCGAGCTTGAATGTGTACTCCAGTTGTGTTACTTGTTACAGATACACACGACCACGCAAGGTTGCTTACGATCAACTGCGTCGTGCTCCACATCCTGGCGGTCAAGAGGCCGTATCGGCGAAGAAGAGGACGAATCAACAACTCCTCAAGGCAGTACCAAACGAGCCTGGACCATCTATCTACCTCCCGAGCTGGACGGTCTGATCGACGAGTCCTAGACTCACAAGAATAAGACGCGACATCAGAATAAGTTAAGTAAACCAGCTTGTTTCCAAACATCTATTCCTACATCCTTGGAGCCTATACACCCAGTACCACAGAGTGCACCCAGTACCACAGAGTACACCAAGTACCACAGAGTACACCCAGTACCACAGAGTACACCCAGTACCACAGAGTACACCCAGTACCACAGAGTACACCAAGTACCACAGAGTACACCAAGTACCACAGAGTACACCAAGTACCACAGAGTACACCAAGTACCACAGAGTACACCAAGTACCACAGAGTACACCAAGTACCACAGAGTACACCAAGTACCACAGAGTACACCAAGTACCACAGAGTACACCAAGTACCACAGAGTACACCAAGTACCACAGAGTACACCAAGTACCACAGAGTACACCAAGTACCACAGAGTACACCAAGTACCACAGAGTACACCAAGTACCACAGAGTACACCAAGTACCACAGAGTACACCAAGTACCACAGAGTACACTCACGTCCACTCCATGTTACTAATACCACAGAGTACATTAACCAACAGTATACCAACACCTAAGACAGATGTGTTTTGGTGTTAGTGTAATAAAGTTGTCAAGCATTACACGATGCTTACAGATACCTACTCAAAAGAAAAACCATTTCATTGTTTCAGAAACTAGAAGATCACAACCCAAGGCTGGTGCAGAGCACGCACCGCCTGTCAGTATGGCCGTATCGGCGCAAAGGCGTTATTCTGCTTCTACAATGAGTCATCGGCGCAGAACCACGAGTTACTTAACGAATCATCACTTAGATTGTCAAATTACAGTGTAAAATCAAAACCATTTGTAAACTTAAATGATTAATGCTTGCAGGTAGTTTTAGCTTGTTCGCACAAGTTGTTTGCTCGAGTCTTTGTTTTTGCATAAATACGGGCGACGGACCGAGTACGATTCATTCTCGCTCGAGCCGTCGGACCGTACAGTCTTCGAAAGCCTCTGTACAACCAAGAATAAATTTGAAGAACATCTCCTGGAGTTTACTTTCGTCATCAACTATGAGCCACCAGCATGCTGGTGATGATAGTGACGTTAGCATTGCTGACGTCACACTTTTAAAGACCACTTTGGAGCTTCTGCTCCGTCATATATATTTTTATTGATATTAAGCTGTCGGGTTTTTTTATATTTGTTAATGTGATTAACTAGTTGTTGGCTGGAGTTTTAGTTGCTGTAAGAATGGAGCCTTGTTTATATAAGAATCTTGGTAGACTACACACTGATTAGAAGTGACCAACTGCGGAAACATCGTATGATATAAACGTAATAAATAACTGGGTGTCTAATTAGTTACGTTCTTGGTGCATTAATAGGCGAGACATGTGCATATTGCATTACAATAATGTTATGTAACTTGATATTAATTGTTTGTGTAATTGTAACTCTTTGGTAAGTAACATCTCGGGGGAATGACACTGTCAGTACGCAAGATTTCCTAATTGTTACACACTAGCGTCTGCCCACGACAGCTCTCGCATGGCACGCGTATAAACTGTAGCATAAGTGTTATTAACGTATACATAGCCATTATAAATTTTATGGCCAAATATTCTTTTTGGAGATATTTGGCGATAAACATCTAAACAGCTAAACATTCAAACTTTCGCATTTATAATGGTTGTTTAACGGGGCAGTCAAATGAATGGTCACCGTTTTCCGAATCTATGGTCGTAAGAGTAGGACTTTTTCACTAAGTATAAAATATCAGACCTAGATTGAGATGGCGGGACGATAAGAAGGATTGGCCTTTAATAACCCAGGGCCGAGAAAGATGGTGAGGAGATAGAGAGTCCATAGTGATATTAAAACCACAAAAGTTAATAAAAAAATCGGGGAGACTGTATCAAAGATGCAGCCGCAGTGGAGTACGTGAAACGTGACAATGTTATGGCTTCTAAAACTACCAAGTAATGGCTACCGTCCTCAAAATAATGGAAGTCGGTTAAAAATAAGTAATAAGCGACCTTTCATAACATATTTAGTTACATATGGTTTTTGCAAGTGACCCCCTATTGGATAAAATAAAAGAAATTTCACGTCAAAAAAATAAAATGTGACTCCTTTGCCCTGCAGTGGGACGATCCACGCTGAAGATAACCAATGATAATAAAACGTCAATTGAAATTATCATTATCGCTTATCTTATTTATCAAGATATAATTTGAACAATCTGATATTCATCTCTTGGTGATGGGAGACTACGTAGGTACTTGTTTACGAGATTCGAGTACGTGATCATGACCATTGCGCAACATCGACGCAAATCAAAATCCCTTAAAACAGTCTAGTCAAGTGAAAATAAGGTGACTGATTGATAATCTAAACCACAGATTTGGTTTATAAAGTTTATAAACCACAGATTTGGTTTATAAAATAACCACGCTTAAAATATTTTTATACCTCCAAGGTGTCAAATAAGCGGGCCGTATTTTGGTAACCGGTTACCGTAACCTATGGATGCTTCATCAGAGGCGTCACACGCGCAAACATCCAGCATCTCGCTAACTATGTAGTAACTAAACTGTCCGTTCGTGGCTGTATTTTCTATTATGCGGATTGAAATATTTAACTCTTTTACAAAATTAAATATTCTTTTTGATTTTTTAATTCATCTGTTTCTTGATAAGAGATACATTTTAACTTGGTTATTAAAGTGTTAACTCACGCTAAAGGGAAGTCACGAAGGATCTTAAGAGAATTAATCAGATAATATAATATTATCATTGAGTGGTTTTTGGGCAACCTGTAAGTACCTAGTAGTAAACTCTATTATCAACCCTTCTGTCACAGAAATTATTAAGTACTATTTTAATTATACCGTTAGTTGCGTTTAAGAAATCACGACTTTACCAAAGTACTAATTGCTAATTAAATTTAAATATTTACCTACTACGAGATGTAGCTGATATCACAGAATTCCTAGACTAGAAATTGGTTAGAAATTGAGGCGTGATTTGATTTACGCCAGACATTTGATCAGAAAGCGTTGCAGCAAGATTGACTAAATTTATTACATTTAAGGCTAGGTCCACACACGGTACTGCACGGTTTTTCCCCTTTTTACACAATGACAATAGAAGATTAACACGTGCTCAAAACGGTGAAGGAAAACATCGTGAGGAAACCGGCATGCCCTAGAACCAAAAATTCGAAGGCATGTGCCCATAGTTAGTGTTCCAATAAGCGGCGATGGCCTTGCAACCTGTCACGTGGAATGCTTACTACTTGCAAAACGCGGGCATGTATCAAATGTAATGTTTGGACGTGCCTCTGACTACCCCCTACTTGGTATCCTCAAAGATCTACTCACTGAGTATGTATCTGAGGATGTCCACCATGGGGAATACAGTCGTGAGCGTGTAACTTTTTTTTTTTTTCTTATAATAGAAGTTTACAGCCGTGATGAGAAACAAATGCAGTAAGTACATGCATAGCGGTTGGTTAGCGTTGTCTTCTCTCGTGTCATGTCAACGTCAAGACTTATCTCGGGAACTCAGGGCCATCTACTAATACTTAAATCTATTTCAAACTGGAATCATCGTCATCATTAACAACAAACTGGATTGCAGAAGTGCTGATATTAAAATTATCGTGGTTTAGTAGAATTTTATAGGAGGAGCAGACTCACGCTCGGCATTGCTCACGTCTCGCGTGGTACCTGATCAAATGTTGTTATTTAAAGTCAAGAAATATGCTATTCCAACTATTCCAATCGGTTCAGCCATCATTAAGAGCATTAGCTATGAACATTTAAACATCGTATCACGTTATGATATGATAAGTACCTAGGATAGTAAATAATTCTGTTGACGTGTAGTTCTCCTATTTTTTCTCCTTGTTCACCTCGTTCGGTGAGACGTAATTAAATGGGTAACATTAATTAATGTTATGATTTCCATCAGTCTTACTTTGAGTAGGTACAAAAAAGCATTAATTTTGTTGACCTAGAAACCTAAAAGAATTGTATAAACTGTGGAAAGCAACTCATCAGCAATCACAATTTAGTTAATTACAGTCAGCAAATAATTGCACCTTTTGTATGTTATTTGTAAGTACGAGTATGTAGAACAAACCACACACGTACCACCGTTTATTGTTTTTTTTACAATCAACGGGCCTTTTATGGACATAGTGTGAATTTATTTCCTAAATAGTTTTATTATACAGTGTGTCGCGGCCATGATACATGGTGGACGAGTAAGTACTTTAAATGTTGAATTTATAGGAGTTTTTCCTTTATCGAGACTTTCTTTTAGTTCTTAAAGGAAAGTCTTACTGCATTAAAAATTTTCGCTTGCCTAATCCTAATAAAAAAGAGCTTTAGTTAAGGAAATTAAAGGTGTTTATTTAATTTTAGATACTATGTTACTGAGAAGGAATTGATATTTGTGATTTACCCTTTCAAATTATAAAAATACAGGTTTTTTTTTTCATTTATCGAGTTCGAGTCCCGTTTAGCCAAGTGATTTATTTTTAAATCTTAGAACATAGTCTTACTTATTTTAAATAATAAAGGAGTCTTCATAAAGTAAAACTTCCTGTCCTCTATGTAGCCAGGCCGCGGGATACACTGTATAAGATAATATAATGTGCACAAATGTTCACATAGTACAGACATAATTAAGAACTAAACGATATCAAAGTGAAAAATTGTTAACGTTTTTTTATCATTGGTTGATAAATCTTGACCTAGCTCTAGAATGGCTACGCATGCGACATGATTACTTTTAGTAGCAGTTTTAACCCGAAGAAAAGTTAATAAAAAAAAAACTAGGATACATAAATATATCCATAAACAAATCATATCGCACGTATATATCACAGTACATTCTCATTCACCAAAAAATACATCAGCACTTCGAAATTCAAATAATGCAATTGTCTTTTATGTTGTCCAAACATCTTTGGAGCAATAACGTCTTTGAATCGCCGGATGCGACTAGTACCTAGTATTCAAACAATTAGCTGGTTTCACAATGCTGCTTTCAGGAATCTTAAGTTCAAATAAGGTTGGTTTTCAGGCTTCATTGGCTCAGTTGCGTCAATGAAGTTAGCGGGAAGCTTTGGCGATCTGATTATTAACGAGTTTCAACTTCAATCTTTAGATATGATGCCGTCAGAGCCACATCCTGGCCCTTTTCATTGTAGTTTCTATGGATTCTTTCTACAAAAAAAAAAACAATGACAAGAAACAGGTAGAAGCGTAGTAAAACCCACATGATTTATTTGTACGAACGAAAAGTTTTTATTATTTGCCATAATTTAAACCACGTTCTTATTTAGTGAAATATTTTAATTGACTTCATATTACTGTTAAGAGACAGCCCTATGACAGGCATACGGACGTGGCTGTCATAGGGCGGACGTGGTGTGAACGGCGCGGCGGCGGCGTAGACTTACATAATAGCACACCCGTAAGCACCGTTTGAGTAGGGAATATCTAGCTGGAATCTAGCTGGAAAACATCCCCAAGCTAGGATATCTCGAAACGATTTGAGGAACTGCGACTTGTAAGCGTGTAGCTACTAGCCATGATGTCGCCGGCTTCGTATGTCGTGGCCAGCTGGGTGAAAATACATTGTATTGTTCAGATTAAAAATATATTTTAGGGGTTTGTTCATTCATCCCAGAACTCTAGCTAAGCTCGGTCATCTACTACATAGTTAAACCGTTTAAATGTGAGAATGCCGCCGTGCTCATTTGATGTGCGATTACACTTTTATCTATTATGAATATGTATAGAATTTCCCTTTCGTTAGTAGTTGTCTGTTTTAATTTAATATCTCTCATAACTGATTGTCGAAAGTCTTTAACTCGAAGTTAACCATAAACAGGCTGTATTACCAACCATCGGTTATGTAGACGGTTTGGTACAAGTTAATTTTTGCATAATTTTGAAACCCATGACATGTTTTTCATCATCTATTGCAGCGCCTATTAAAACGTATCTAAACACCATCCTTGAATTCATACAAATCGATTGCAAAAACCGCATTTCAATCGGATAGGCTGTTTCGGAGATAAATTATGGTAACAGATAAACATCACACACAAACAACCTCTTATGGCAAACGCATATAAATGGATGCTTTTCGTCGCCGGCACAGATATAATACTATACTAGTAGTCGCCGGTAAATGGAGATTTGGTTAAGCCACAGGTGCTGTTAAACGCCCGACTGTATGTTGGTCAACTTGGGGTTAACATAAGGAAAATTCCTTCGTTCAATCTCGCTATTTTAATAGCTTTTGTCCTGTTGTTTGTTCTCAGAATCAATTACCATTGAGCCACAGAACAGCAGTAATTACTATGGCCCGAGTCATAATGGCCGTGATTGAACAAAAACTAACCAACGAATCGTTAGGTCGCCGACCTGAAGCAAAAACAAAACGATTTTAATTTTTAAAGGACCAATTCTTCATTTATGCGCTCCATCATGAGACTGTATTTAGTCTCATGTTCACACAGCGACGTTACACAGTGTACTCTAACTGCTACTAGTTACCTACTAGTTATAGTTTACCTACCAGTTTATCAATTTGGAAAGTTTCGCATTTCCATAGAAACTGGTTTTAATTTTTTTATAACAAACAAACAATTCGTCTTATAATGACAAATTATTACAAAAAAAAGTATATACTACATACTCAGTCATATGTAATTCCCATATCTGCTTAGTTTGGGGCTAGATGATGCTGTGTGAAAAAGGACCAGCATTATTTATTATTAATATTATATTTTTGCATAAAATTATCAATTTTTTTTTTAAACTGATTGTATACTTTTTTGATATGTGTATGTAATGCCCAGTTCGGTGGAACAGTGGGGTTTTCAGACGCGCCTTCTAAATCGGCGCTATCAGCTTCACTTATCCAAATCTTTATCTTCATGTGATGCGGAGTGGAAAAGTTTGATGATTCCTTAAAAGTAGTAACTAGCTACGTAAATAGAGAAAAATATGACTCTGGTAGTTTGGTTTTGCAAAAAGAAAACTACCAGTTGGCCGGAACAAATATCATAATCTCAGTATAATTTTACAAGTTGTATCATTTTTAGTGTCTGTCCTTCCTTACCGTATAAGGTTAATGTTTGTGGCTTTGAACGTTGTCAAGATCAAATGCACATTCCATCACCAATCGATAATTTTAGTTTCAATTTCAATCACGTTTTCAATTATAGTTACATTTTCTGTATTAATAAAGTCAATTATAACAACCAGACCGTCACAGTTACTTCTAAACAATTTTTTTTAACCGAGTCCATGATTCATTGTCAATTCAAGTGTTAGGAGCCTATTATTTCTGTCTCATTCATTTTGTTATCGCCTGCGCTCATTCCTACGATAATTGTTATCACTTTAAATTATATTGTTCTAGTTTTAATTCTTATCGTTGAGTTTTGTAGTTCAATTCTCCGCTGGGAGGCTTTATCATTAATATGTCTTTGACATATTTTAATGTTTCAATGATAAAAACGCACCATTGCGACGCAATTAAGCTTGTCTATCCAACAAGATTTAAAATGCCTCTAAAACGTACGTTATAATGGCATCCAGCGGGAGCGACGACAAAAAACAGGGTGCTCGTGAGGTCGCTACAGAAATCATCTGGAGGGTAATCTTTTGAATTGGAAAGGCTGCGCATGCGACGACGAGCGAGAGGCACGATCGAGACCTAGCCTACCCTACTCGATTTCTCGCTCGGGCGTCGGCAGTGCCGCGCCAGCCGTGAACGTTGTCGCCCGTTACGATAAATATTAACCATTCTCGTGATCGCAAATTATATTCTCGAAGTCCGAATGATTTGATCCGTTGGTAAAAATAAAGCGAATTAGTCGAATAACGAAGTGTGGAGTGTTGCTTTAGCAGGAGGCAAGGCAACAGCCGTCGTGTCTGACGGCAACCTGTGCACGCGTGGCGGAACCAAACAAACTCTCGCGTTTTGGTCATAATTAGTTTGGTAAAAGTGAGTGTGTGTGCTGTTGACGCTTGATAGTTCAATTAGAACTGCTTTAGATCTTTTTTATGCACCGACAACAGTACGAGAGAGGTGATAGCGACGAGCACGAATGCTGAAGTTGGTAAGTTTGTTTTTTCTTAATTTGAACATCTAACCGTCGCATACATTGTTCTGTCCTGATCCCGCACAATAGAAGATTCCCTATTTTGTGGGTATTAAAAACTACGAGTATCATAACACCCAGACCTACGGTTAGTGTCTTTGCATGATTTCTTATTATGTGTATCTAATAAACTTATTGTTGTTTTGTGTCAACTGTCGATAAATCATAGTTTTTTTATACATTCTTTGTTCCATGTTTACCTCTTTTGCTGCGACGCGTTTGTTTATCTTACAATAATTACGAGATTCACAGCTGATAAAAACGGTGAAGGTAGGTATTAAAAATGGTCTGATGCCTGTTTCAGCTCTTTGATAAGCGTTTCGTTGCCTATTCTAATGTTGTAAGGATTACGTTATCGCAATGATTTCTTTCATAATCTCTCCGAAGAGCGTAAAATGTATTACGCCTGCGCTCATGATTTTTCTAGGTATTAAAAACATTTGAGGATATTATTACGACTATTTCATGTAGGTAGGTACTTTACTATTCTCCTGCAGCCGCTTCGTTTTGGAAGAGGCGCTTTTTCATGAGCGCCGTCCGGACCACACTCGATGACCGTGAGACGAGAACATAAAGCACTAAACGATCATAGGAGAAAAGTAAAATACGTGGTGTACTTGTAGTTATTGTCTATAATACTCTAATCCATCCCTCTCTTAACAATTGCCAATATGTATGGTATTATGATTATTGTAACATCATCATCTGTCTGTCGAAGTCCACTGCTGGACATCATTAGGGTTTACCTAAAGAGTGCCATGATGAACCTACATCCGCTGACTGGCCGATTCGTCAATTCGGTGCTTTCCTGAACTGCGTTGACCGGTTTGTGTTCACCAATCGAAAATATTTAGAATGTTTCTTCTTCTCCAGACAAGCTAGAAAGATTTTAGAATATTATTACGACTATACCACATACTTTACTATTCTATTTTTATCAGCAGGAGACTATTATCCTAAAGTATGTGGTATAGTCGTAATAGTATTCTAAAATGATACCAAACCATGATAATTTTAATTCCAAAAAGCTAGGTAGGTGTGTGGCCTGACCTTCGCCACTTCAACTTGCTTGTTCTTAGAGCTTCGTAGGTGTCTTTAGTTATTCTATAGATTTCTCTTTACGGATTTTACAAGCTGGTGGTTGATGATGGATTTTATAATGTATCAATTTAGGTAATCACGTTTATTTTATTTGCTTATTTTTTGTCTTAGTTAATCTTACTCGCATTAGGTAAGGTATATATTTTTTTAAAGCTCTGTACTTTCAACACGAACAAAACTATCTACTTATTTAAATATTCAAAGCCCCAGGGAGTCTTTCTTGCCTATTTGTTCGTCTCTAACAAGATGAAGACATAAATTCTAACTAATAAAATGTAGATATTCATGTCTGGATCGTAGTAAACAGGTGCACCATTCTTAAATTGCTCCAAAGGGCAGATGTTGACCTCTTCAACAAATTAATAGTTATGCTTCAAACCAACATTTTATTGCCCTATAACTATATAAATTATTAATCTGCGAAAAACACCACATAGTTTTCTTTAATTCTTGTAAGTTATCGTAAGTTACAGCTGCATATGTAGTGCTTACACATCAATATATCTAAAAGCTAGACCTTCTTTATTCTATATTGTACACACAGAGAATACAGACAATAAACTTACATATACATACATGTACAAAGGCGAGCTTAACCCTAACAAGAGTTTTCGTTGACTTTCTAACATATTGCCATTGTAGGTACCTATACCGACTTAAATAATTTCTCGTTTTATTCAGACTAATGAGTTTTTGGTGTGAAGTTTATTCTAGAAATTATTATACCGATTTCTTTTTGAATTTGATCAATGATTTGATCATTACAATATTTCTACTATTTACTCATAATCAGTTCTATTTTATCCACTAAATTTTTCGAAGCTAATTTATCGAAGCCAATTGTTTAAATCAGTTTTATTTCCTAGACCAATTTTTCATGTTAATAGATATTCGTGTAACTTTTGAAATCATTAGTTCCCAATGAATTCACTGGCGTTCGCGTGGTCTATTACATTTTTTCTCCGTCTCAAGCTGTGTTCCAGTCACCTATTTCTGTATTTTTAGCATTGCGTGTGCACTGTCACTTCGCCTAACATATCGGTATATTATCATGTTCTTGGTGCGTTTTCTCTAAGAGTAATATTTCTTCGGTATGTGAACCGAACCGTGTTATCACTGTTCTAGACACAGAAGCATCACTTTCTTGAAGATTATTGTTGATAAGATTTGAATGGAAGTAGCTGGGCTACGTCATCACCATCCCATCCATCATATTGTGAGACCGCGACTAGTTGGCAGACGCATTACAATACTATCTGAATAATAAACAGATTTGTCATAGCATTCGATGGAAGCAACTGGGAACAGAGTTTGGCAACATGTCCATCGTATATTACAGTGTTTATTAGTTTTTCGTATGTGTTAAATATTATGAATTATTACAATGTCTCAGGAATTATTTCTACTACCGTTTTAAAACTCTTTTCTATATCCTCAACTAAAACGGTGTGTAATGTGTTTATTTAATGTCATGCTTTCTCTGGTGCACTGATTAATGTTATTCTATTTTGGAGACACCGAAATTTTCTATTGTCTTGCTACTCATCAATCCTTAGCTTTGAGTGAGGGCATGGTTATATTTCTGGTACATACTTTGAATGAAAACTAAGCGTCTCTGGTAGCAAGTTGTTTGTTTGTCTGTTACCATTTTTTTCTGCTTATCTAATTGTAAGGCGGTGTTTGTAATCGATTAGTGAAGATTGTTCATAAATAGTATTTATCGCCACAATATAGGGGACGCGCGGGCGGTGTAATAGCCAATATAATTAATATAGGCGTGATTGTATGTTTTTTAAAATCGTTTTGTATGACTTAGGTTTAACGCTACACGTCACAACGGGGCACTGCGATACGTAATGGAAAAATACAACGGGGTTTTTGAATTCTGAAAAAATAATTTGTTATCACTGTTCTAGACATAGACACATCACTTTCTTGAAGATTATTGTAAATACGATTTGAATGGACGTTGCTGGGCTACGTCATCACCATCATCCATCATGTTGTGAGATTGCGACTAGTTGGCAGACGCATTACAATAATATCTGAATGATAAACAGATTTGTCATAGCAGTCGATGGAAGCAAGTGGGAACAGAGCTTGGCAACATGTCCATCGTATTATATTAGTTTTTCGTATGTGTCAAATATTACTTTGTAATATATTACTTTTATTATTTAATTAAACCACAATGGGCGTTTCAATAAAATCTAGGTACTTCACACACTTGGAAAGTCGAAAGCACTACTGCAGTAACAAACTTAGTAAGCTAGACACATTTTATATTTTTTTTATCGATGTAAGTTGAATTTAAAAAAGTGAAGAATGCTTATCAAAAATTACTGATAATTTGTATGGGTTAGGTAGGAGAATAGGATCTTTCATCTGATTACTTTTTGGAATTAACAGCAACAAACTTGTTGTACAGTTTAACGGCAAACCAGTAAAAACATTTTTAATAGGTTTGTGAATTTTTAAAAAGAATCAGCACACCTAAGACAATTTGTACCTAATTCATAGGTCCCAGATATGAAAGGGGCCGAGATGAGGCTAAAAGTTTCTGCGGATGCATTCACAGCCTTCGATTTTGGTTTACAAATCGATTGAGAACGGTACACTCATTGCATGCGGTTCACCACAGACCAAATCAAAGTAAATTACCAATCAGTAAAGGTTGCTGTCCACTATCTGCACACACGATGAGATAATGCGCCGTGATTGGGCACGCGCGTTGCGTCACTGGACGTGACTACTATTTTTTGCACTGTGACCATTGTTTCGAGACAAATAGACTGAAACAAGCGTCTAATAGTAAGTGTTGATTATTCTGTGACATTACTCTAAGGTTGAATGGCGCAATGCAATTATTGGTTTCGCTAATGTCCTATGTAAGGTCCACAATGCGGTGCTAATGGATCGAGCCGTTGCGAAAGTGAGTTCCATCAGTGACGCGGGAACAAGACACAAAACCGCGATGAAACAAACTAGACATTTTTTTTCCTGGTCCGGAGTACATTGTTATACTTAAAATGAATTCATGTATCCTATTAATATTAGAATCTAGACTAATTAATTAGTAATTTAACATTGACCTATAGTTTTATAAAATAAAGTATAGCTAAGAATGTGTTTAACACGTTTCTTACTGTCTCTATTTAAGGTATATGTTCTTTATAGGTAGCACTGACTTCCTTAATTGAATACGAGTAAAGTAATTCCAAGCCTGTTTAAGGGGATCTATTTTACCTTCTAAACGTGCAAAATCCCCTTATTTGCAGCTTCGATTGTAGCACCTCTAGTGACTTGTGACAATGTAACTTCTAAAAACCATCCTCGAAGATATACAAATCGGTCGCAAATAAACGCATTAAAATCCGATAAACCGTTTTGAACATAATTGGTAAATGACAAATAAACAAAAACAAAATCTTACGGCAAACTCCTTTCGACGTCGCGGGTAAAGTCCTAGTGTGGAGTCGGAAGTATGGATGTGACTGTTGGCTATTTCTTCAGTATTTACTCTGATTCTGCAATAGCATCTGAAACATAATGTAGAAATCGTTCTTTTCTTCTATTTTTCAGGCACTATTTATGAATGGCTGTTGATAACAACGGAACTTAGGAAATCTTCTATTTCATCCGATACAACGAAGGTGACAGTCATAATTCAACCAGTCGTTTTCAATTCAATCCTTTCTGAGAATTGTAACGGGCTGGCACTTGGCAGGTAATCGTCCGGTAGACGTGATGCTATGCGGCAATCGTCACCAAAGCACTTTTGAATGAAGACACACTGATCAATGAGGTGTGGTCGCGATTTTGATGCACCATGTTGAAGGGTATGCGCGTGCGAAACTTATAGCAGCTTTAAATCGACCGATTCAGCGTAGACGCAGCGTAGATGCTAAGTAGATATTGCATGAATGTAGCGTAGACGTGGCGTAGTTGGAGCGTTGACGTGGCACAGAATGTAGCGTAAAAGCAGTATAAATGCTACGCAGCCGCAACGTGGCATAGGTAAAGCGAAGACGTGGCGTAGATGTAGCGTAGATGTGGTACAGACGTGTCTAAGACGCTGTACACAGACGCAGCATAGACGTAGCGTAAATGTGGAATGCGTATACATAGTATAGTCTAGTCTAGATGCTACGCAAACGCAGTGAACAAATCGCGTACATATGACGTAGAGATTATGTAAAATTTGATACACCTAATAAACAGATCCCTATGTCATGGGAATTATAAACTATGAGTAGTATATGGTACCACAGAATGTGGGTGTTTTTTACACACAATGCGGATTTTTTAGAGAATGGGTGTTAGAACCCATTATTTAAAAAAATCCTCAATTTCCAGATCGTAGTTAACATCTGCGTTTTCAGCATTGTACTACCTACTAGACTAGTGCTATTGTACCTACCACAAGTACCATTCAGTTCGGCAATCGAGAAATGTCATAACATGATTGCGATACCATAAAGGTCATAATCAATTATGGGGCGGATACGAAGCATCTCAGGTGCTTTCATTCGATGCTTGAGGCTTGACAGAGTTTTGAGATTTATTGAGCAAAAAAGGTCTTGGTGGCTCAGTCGGTGAGTTGTCCTTTGATGTTTTAACGAACAGTATTAAAATGTCCGTTGTAAAAAAACTACTTTAATTATTTTGCGTTTTAATGCGGCAAGGCGTGCAACATTTTTGCATGATCGATTGAATAATGTGTAAATATAACATTTTAATGCAAACAAAAAAGGCTTTTTGTCTTTCTTTCTAGACAAAAAGCTGGAAACAGGAATGTAATCGAATTAAATCCTTGAGAGCTATCAGTGTCAAGGTCAATAGGTTAGTAATGAATACTATTAAGTAATTAAAATTACCGTGGTTTGGTATCATTTTAGAATATAATTACGACTATACCACGTCAGCAGGAGAATAGTAAAGTACGTGGTATAGTCGTAATTATATTCTAAAAAGAATACAATTAAAACCAAACAGATTAATTAGAAACGAGAAACAAGATTCTCGTATATACGGCTCGCCTTTGACAGTATTATTAAAAGTTTCCTTGCCCACTGAGACTTCTGCCTAGTCTTGCAAATTAGCACATGGTCATCAAATCTGTTTCATGTTGTGAAACAGTGCAATTAAAATGCACTCTTACAAAAATGTATAATGTCGAAACAATTGCAAAAAGAAGGTAAACGTTCGTAAAATGTGTGTTTGTTAGCTTGAACTACGTGAATACAGAATTAATATACATATCTAGGTATCTATTCAACTATTGGCAGTCTGTCCTAAACGTTGATTTATTACGTAATTATCGATAAAAAAATCGTTGCACCAACCCTCTGCAGTAACTTAAATGCGTAAATCATGTCGTAATTTTACGACGTTGATTTTCCCGCGTCGTTACGCTAAGTTTCTTTACTTAGCAAGTGTCAAACTGCATGTTGTTATACCAACAAATAATTAAAATCTATGACAGATTAAAAATATTTCAGCACAAGCAAGTGTGAGTTTCTAGACCTAATTACGTTACTTCCACTATTTAGTTACGTTATTAAAATTGGACGTGAACGTTGTGGCCAAATTATGTAAATGGTTATGTAACACTAATTATGCTAGTTCTACTTACGTTTTTTTCATGAAATTAGCATTTTTTAATTATTTAGAAATCAAAATTTTACATTACAATGTCTATGATACGTGGTCTATGATAGTACTTTAATTAAAATATGTTAAAGAGTTGCCAACTCTTATCACATGCCGGCCATTGAACCCAGCACTTGCTCAATAGACTCTATGAATCACCATAATCAGTTGATACTGTCGCAAGCTGCGCCTGCGCACTGACTAGGGCTGTCAAACTTCTGGCTACATAATGAATATTACGTTTTATTAAGTTCATTAACTATTTAAAAAAAAAACTTATTTCTTAATGTACGCAAGAGAGATTCAACAAGAACACACATTTTTTTTTTATGATTTCCTAACCACTTTATTGGATACTAGCTTCTGCCCGCGGCTTCGCCCGCGTGGTATGTGATAAAAGTAGCGAATGACCTTCTCCAGGCTACAAACTAGGTCCGTATTTCATCACAAACAGTTCAGCGGTTTAGCCGTGAAACGTATAGGTATAGATATTTCCGATATAACTTTACTGACTTAATTGATATTTATCGTTATATATTATGGCCAAATCACACAATAACATTATAAATTGTAGGCTATATGTTATCCTGATGTATAAAGCTATATTACATTAAAGTTTCATCAAAATCCGTTCAGCAGTTTTTAATTGTCTTGATCGAACAGACAGTAGGTGCTACAACATTTTTATCATGTTTTGAGTGAATCGAACCAAGGAATATTTTTTTACCATACACATTTCAGAACTTTATTGCAAACCACCTAGGAGTAGTTTTGTAAAAAAAAATCTATTTAATTATTTACTTTATTGTTGATTTAAACTGAGTTTTGAGTGAATCGAAACCGAGAATTAAAATTTTCCATACAAAGTTTAGAACTCTATAACACGCTATGGTAAATTAGAAAAAATAAAAAACACTTTGTCTATACTTCATTATACGTTTTCCAAAGTAACCATTATTTTTTTGATACAAATTTTAGTTTTCTAAGTTGCGTTGATCATTGATAATTAACTGCTTTTTAATGGTACTTCGTAGGTTGTCTTTATCAATAACTTTCTCATACTTTCTCGGTAGGTATCTTTATGTTTTCCATTAACGTTGTTGCTACGACTTCGTCAATATATGTATTGTTGCATTAACAAGGCATTACATTCCAACAAGTTAGTAAACACAAATGGAATGAAACTCAAAAGAAGATGCAACAGTGATTCACGCACATCAGTGACATCAGACATTCCATTTGTAGTCATATCTTCAACATTAACATTCGAATTCCACTACATCCGGATGGAACGAAAAAGAAAAAAAAAAAAAAAGAAACACGCTCACGACTGTATTCCCCATGGTGGACATCCTCAGATACATACTCAGTGAGTAGATCTTTGAGGATACCAAGTAGGGGGTAGTCAGAGGCACGTCCAAACATTACATTTGGTACATGCCCGCGTTTTGCTAGTAGTAAGCATTCCACGTGACAGGTTGCAAGCCCATCGCCGCTTATTGGAACACTAACTATGGGCACATGCCTTCGATTTTTTGGTTCTAGGGCATGCCGGTTTCCTCACGATGTTTTCCTTCACCGTTTTGAGCACGTGTTAATGCGCACATAAATTTTTCGAGTGGAAAAATCCATTGGTGCACGACCGGGTTAGAACCCACGACCTCCGGATCAGAAGTCGGAGTATCGCCCACTAGGCCAACACGGCCTTTTTTTTTTAAATTGAATATTTTTTAGATATGTTTTTTGTTTAACTTCCTTAAATTAAACAATTTTAATGTGAATAGAACCAAGAAATAAGAAGAGCTTTTGGTGGGAAATAGTCAGATTTTCCATGAACTTATAAATTCATCTAAATTCAACCATAACTGCCGGAATAAAGATTTTTCACGATTCCCGTGTGTTATTGTGTGGTGGGTTTCTTCAATACCTTGTAGCACCAGTCGGTTTGATGTATTTCAGTCAATGAGGTATCGTAGACGTGTCAAATATAAACAAACATGGTAGCCGCCAGCATTTGTAGTTGTTCACGTGATATGTATCATCATCTTCTTGTCCTTATCCCACATTACGTGGGGTCGACACAACATGTTTTCTTCTTCCACTCCTCTATCAGCCATCATCTCAGTACTCACTCCTTTCTTAACCATGTCATCTTTCACACAATCCATCCAAAATCTTTTCTTTGGCCTACCTCTGTTATTATTTCCATCCACATTCATATTTAACATTCTTCTCGTAATGTGACATATGTCACATTCACGTGTTATGTATATTTCTTGTCAATAAGTAAATAGATAGGTATAAAATATTTTCTTGATGACTCGTTTTAAAAACTTTAAAATTGATACAACTAACCTGACGAGACTGCAGTCATATTTCAGTTTGGATATGGTATCAGGTACCGACATGTTGAAATACATCGTTAACGTTTTTTTTTAATTAAAACATTAAAGGACTCAGAGAATTGAACATTGTCGTTGTTCATAAAAATTCCAGCACATCCGCTGTCAAGGAAAACATATGTCACTTTAAAACACTTTCGATGTTTAGGTTCTTTGAACTTGTTTTATGGGAATATTTGTTTCTCTTATTAGTTAAAGGGAAATTCGATCTCTATAGATTCTATTAGAGTTAATGTTTGAGATTTATGGAAGTACTAAAACATTTATAGCTTTTGGAAATTGAGGCACTTATGACAGACATTGCATTCACTTCTCCGTAATAATAAGAGTTGTTTTTTGTCTTTTGTGTTTGGTTAGTTAGTTTGTTAGTGCATTCACTAAGTATATAGTGTGTATGTATCTTTGCTGTTTATATTCTTAAGTCTTTTAACGAAACCTTATCCTATTATTGAGAGCAATAATTTATATGCAGGAAGCGATGATGTGTAGAATCAAACAAAAAAAAATGCATTTAGAGTTCAGATAACGTGATGCTATTTTCATGGACACTGCTAGACATACACACATATAAACGTTTCACACACTAACACACACACATAAGGATCTTCTTTATTCTTTATTGTACACACAAATAAACACTTACAAAAGGCAGAATTAAATGATATGTACAAAGATCTTCCTTAAGTGCAATATATTTAATGCCACAATTTAAGTACATACACAAAATAGATTTTAAAACATGAACTGATGCGACAGTAGATACACTATAGAATATATATATACTTCTTGAATGAATTTCCTCGAGCCCGTAATATTCCACTATGTTCACATATAAACATCCATGCCTTATAAAGTTATCAGAAAACAACACGCCAACGTCGCCATAAAGGTAGAACACACGTAGAATTCTAATTTAAATATTAACATGTTCTTGTATAAATAAATCATCAACGAAGATAACTTCGAGTTCCATATCATACATTTAAAAATCGAATAGTAGGCTAAGCTGGCTATAGAATCAACTATGAACTATAATAAAGACTTTTCTCTAAAAGGATAACCTAAATAAACACAGCACGACCATTTAGAGCTATAGAGGATGTAGATGTATTTTATACTTAATAAATAATACTTTAATGATGCGTGTGTGATGGATGTTATATAAATAATGTGAATAACCCAACCTCATATTTTGGACATCGATAAGTTTATCCAGTCCGGTCCATTGATGTCCAGTCTCTGTAAAGGTGTGCATAAATTATGAAAATCTCGGAAATTCCATTACGAATAATAATCGCCGTGTGGCGATAGACGTGACTGAACGGTATTTTACTTACCTACGCGTCTATGCCTCATAGGCACCTATGTATGAATATTATCTATATATTCTATTTGATTTATAAAATAGTACAACTCCTATGAGTTTAGCGGTTCATAGACGTGTCTGTCATGATCGCAATCGTCGGTAGAAGTCCACTGATATAGGCCCCAAAAAGTGTCATGACGAATGATCTTAGGCCACGTAACATCGGTCCATCGGGTGGGTAGACTTAATACACTGAGTCATCCAGTTCGAAAACCTTTCTTCCCAAGCGGTTGCCGGTTCCGCGTGTCTATGATTCTCGTAATTAAAAAGTGATAGACATCGACATGAAGACCCAAGACAACGGTTTTGTCTACCGCCGAGAAGACAAAAATATGTTGTCCCTCTCTTTGGTTTGACAGAATATGCGACAGAAATAGTCTTTATCTTCTCTTTCGTAGACGAAACGTTGTCTTGGATGCTAATGATATGCGGCCAGGAGTTGATATTTTACGTAATCTCCGCTGCGCTGAGTGACATGTTTCGGTAGTTTTTACTCTCTGGTGAACAATATAAGAACATTTTCGAAAACACTGATATTCCCGCCACCCAAGCTCCGTTTACGCCATCTTTGATTGTGGTTTACAATCTTGGTTACTCATTCAAAAAATCATTTTACAATAACCAACCTCTTTTTCGAGCGGCTTTAAAAGGCGCTAATGCATCTCGTATACTACATGTTATTACCTCCCCATTCATTAAGCACAGACTTACAATGTAATACCTTTTAAATGATTATCGTTGCTCCGGAAGCGTGCAGGATGCTTCAGATAGTTTTGTCTTTGTTGGGAAGTGACGGGTGGCGGACAAAGCTCCATAAATAACTGATGCCTCCCACTGCTGCGCACGCGTCGAAAATACCAATGGAGCGTGCTTATTTAAAAAAATGAAGTTGTTTGACTATAGATTTAATATGACTCGGAGCTTTATTGTACAGTCAAAAAACTTAAATATAAGACATGTACAAGCTTACTCCTAACATGAGTTTCCTTTGAGGATACACGTACCCTGTACACAAACTGATAAATTCTAATATCTTAGTAGATATTGGGCTTTTTATATGTAGGTTTAATTTTGATAGGCTACTATTTTTTCGGTCTGATCTGTTCCGCCTAAAAATATATTTTATAAATAAACTATGATAATTGATGTATTGTTGAATGATATTATTCAAGTTTTACTCAATTCATTTTACTTGGAACTTATTTAAAAAGAAGGTTTGGTTGTGCGTCATAACCGGACAAGACAAAAACATATTTTGAACAATTCCACTTGCTCATTTGAATAATTTTATTACTTATTTATCCTCACGATGATACGAGTAGTAAAATAAAGAAAAGTCTGTATGATCACACGTTCAAGCCGTTATATTTCGAAATCGTTAGCAGGTTCGCATCTCGATGGGCGGATAGCAACTGGTTTATTAAATTAATGAATGGCCTGAGAATATGAAATGTGGAGTGGATTATGTAACGGTAATTGTATCCGCGAGTTCTTGGTAGAGAACTGCAGCAGCAAAATAAGCTATATAAAAAAAAAAAAATCACCTAGGCAGATTTTTTTTGTATTTTAATTAGAGTTTGTGTAATAATCATGTCGCAGTGTTATGTTGGTATTTGTAGGCAAAGCAGTGGAACAACGCATGCTAAAAAAGTAATAAAATAAGTATGAATTTGATTTAAAAAATAACAGAACCTTCCATAGTGTCCCTAACTGGTCTGTGACAGTGGGTTGGGATGTGTCACGCGTGGCCAAATTGACAAATGTATGAGAGCGTGTTTTTCTTTTCGTGATCGCTACAACAACAACATGCTTAAATCTACTAATGTGAATCCGTGTAGAGGCAATTGCATATTTTATAAATCTTTGTTTTTTTAAAAGAACTTGGACCAAAGTTCGAAATTACCTCATGCTAACCAGTATATTTTTATATTGCTTTTCAAATCTTCTAGAAACAATATTTTCTTATCATTTCAATTACATTTTCCATACGTGGGTGCGATTGTGCTTACCACACAATGATTTCCAAGGAGCATGTAGGTACTTGTGAACAAAATCTCATTCAAGTTGCTCGTGTAGAATCACCGACCTTGTCTTATCGTGAGTATTTGCTAATGGCTCGGCCACTGACGTCATAGATAGTATTATGATGCTCGTTGTGTGCCTTATATTACAGGACTAGATTTTGATTTTGTACAATATAGTCCTCATAGTTCATTCGTCGGTTTTAGGCTATATATCCAACTACTATTATAAATGCGAAAGTATGTTCGGATGGATGTTTGGTACTCTTTCACGCAAAAACGATTGAACGCATTTTGATGAAACTTTACAGTAATATAGATTATACATCAGAATAACACATAGGCTACTTTTTATCCGTGTACCACGCGGGCGAAGACGTGGGCAGAAGCTAGTAATTCTATAATTCATAATTCTGGTCATTTTTCACAGCATCATCTCGCCCCAAACTAAGCAGTGCTTGTATTATGGGAACTACATGATTGATATACTTACTACTTAGACACTTTTTTGTTATAAATACATGCATATTATACATAGAAAACATCCAGATCAGAGACAAATATTTGCTTTTTATATGGACGTGCCTATGACTACCCATACTTTATATCCCGAGAGATTTACGTACTTTAGTATGTATCTGAGGATTTCCATCATAAGGGAATACAGTCATGAGTATTTTTTTTGTACCCTAGATGAATCTACCGTTTTAATTGACACACTGCTATTTAAATCTCTGTCGTCTCGAGCACTGCTGGTATTCAGGAATCCAGGAATCCAGGTATTTTCATCCGGGTAATACAAGTATAACCTAGATAGTGTTGCTGGCATGCGGTATTACTGTACCCTTATCTCTGATTATCTACAATGATAACAGCTTATGTAATCATTATAGATAATTGTTTGGGATCAAATTGTGATTTACTCATCACAATCACATTGTGTTGTAAAAAAAAGCAATTAATAGTATTTCTTTTATTTCGATCAGCTGAAGTCTGATACTATTTGTATGCCGGTAAAATTCATTGTCGTATTATTGTTACCAATATTGTTATTTACTTTGGAAGAATATGTCAAACATTATTGTCGGCTGAATCATTTGTTTCATTTAACGTCAGTAACCATTTATATCAATGGTGAAACTGAAAAATATCTAGTAATAAAAATAATTAAGATCCTATGACCCACAAGTATTTGTGTTTCAATCTAAGATAAATGTTTCGCAATGTGAACCACATTGTCCCTCTTTAAAAGGACTGTGTAATTCGAATGGAACTATTTCGAAAACGTGCGCTCTTTGATCGTGTTTCATTGTTTAAACCGTACTTGTTGTGAATGCCCATTATAATACAATTAATCATTGAAACAGATATTAATTTGCTCAGAACACTTGTTTCTTGGTTTCATTTGCATTACACGTGTAAGTCACGCTTCTCACGACTTCGAAGTACAGACGTTGTATTTGTAAGCTAAGGTACCTTCTTCATAAGGCGCACTGAAATATTCAGTTGCTAACTAGGTATTATAATTTATCTACTAGGTAATTACAACCACTAAAGTCTTAACTTGTTTAAGTATACTTAAGATCTTTATAGTTTAATGATTATAATATAATTAGCATTGTAGTTTCCAGTTAGGTACTGACATGAGCAAAGTTCTAATTATAGACTGTATACATTCCTCTGACGTCGCAAGCGTCTAAAGGTTACGGTAACCGCTTATCAATAATTACAAAATATTTATTTATTCTTCATAATCATAACTAATGAGAGCTGAGATTACATTTGAAGTGTTAGACTCCTGAATTAGGAGACCTCGCTCTTCCTTATCAAAATATCTAAGACTAGCTTCTGCCCACGGCTTCGCCCGCGTGGTACCCGGATAAAAAGTAGCCTATGTGTTATTCTGATGTATAAGCTATATTACAGTAAAGTTTCAGCAAAATCCGTTCTGTAGTTTTTGAGTGAAAGAGTAACAAACATCTATCCTCACAAACTTTCGCGTTTATAATAGTAGTAGGATTAAGAAAGTACAAAATAATTAAACTTAGTAATAGGTAGTAAGTGCAAACTTACTACCTATTACTAAGTTTTAGCAGTTAACTTTCAGCTTAGGAATTTATGTGTGTGTTTGTGTGCGTTGGGGTGTGTGGTTGTGCAAAGTATCTCAACTTCCACCAATAGGTACACCAAGGTGGGTATCCTAGTTTTCCACTTTATAAAAACATAAGAGTAAAAAGTTTAGCTGCGAATAGCGATTGTTAAAGTAGTTTCAATGAAAAATAGGGAACACATTTTGTGTTTTACTTTTTCTGTATGGACTAATGCTGCAGGGATGTAGAGTAGATGGCATACTAATTAGGGCCCATCATTATCTAATGACCGCATTCTACGCTTGCCGATAGTCCGGGGACGTCCAAGGTACATATGTACATGTAAATACATTATGTTGATTTGAATATTAGTGTTTATCTCTCGTTGCTGTTTAGCCAAATAAAAATATTTTCTTTCTTTTAGAAGTCGCTCAGCCGTTTAATCGGGATAGTCCTTTGATAGGTTTTATCGCCACACGTCGCTTGTACGCAAAGCTATATTACTAATTCCCTTAGGAATAATCGGGGGTTTTAATATTTTTAAAAAAATATTATTCAATTGAAATTACAACATTCTATTCTGTTGTCCCCAGGAGTCTCCAGAAGTCAGCATGGCGATGACGCAGCCACGGGCACCGGATCCTGACGCCCTGGCTGCTTACTGGGCGGAGTATGAAGACCTGTGTCGGCAGATCAGCCCCCCGCAACACCCTGATAACGACGATAATCCTTACGAAGGTAGGCAATATTTACTAATATACTTACTTTATTTACGAATGCCTTTTGGATTAAAAGGTTACATATTGCGGGGACTATTCAGATATGTTTGTTACCAGGTTTTATGAAAATTTCTGCTGAAGAGATTTGACAAATAAGTAGTATGTTTAACAATAATGCTAACTATTAAAGAAAAGTCATAAAAAGTCGTAAAAATTAGTTCTACACGTTGTTGGTTAGTTGGTGAGGTTTAGTCAGTAAGGCTTTACCATTATTACGTCACCAATTAGCTGTTGGTACACAAGGTCATTAATTAAAAACTTCATTGCTTCAAGAGCGTTTAGGCGTTAATTGCATTTCCAGTTGAATTTTGGAACAAGTTTATTTGGTCATTGCGTGAGATCATCATTGTCACGTCATATTACAGACGCTTAGTATTTTACGCTTTAATTCAATACATATTTATATCTTCGTTCGTGTCATTTTGATTCAGAATTAATTGATTATGTTGTTAGGTAATATTTGGAAAAATTTGGATGTTTTCTACTCCAGGCTCTACTCTACCATAAACGACGTAATATCTTTAATTGAGAATTGGAATTTATTTATAAGATCCACCGGCCACCAAATTTGTAAGGTGCTCAGCGCTCCCATCCATCAGGCGTCACGACATATGCTCTGCCTGAAGCGTAGAATTTCTTTTTAAATAAGTTGCAATCATTTATTTTTACTAGATTTCTTTATACTGTCTGCAAAATACGGCACCCAGTGATATCAACGAATTCATTTTCATTGTGTATTCTATAGATAGACAATGTATTCAAATGCTCACTCGATTTCTTTCCAATAAAAGGTGTTTTTGTGTAAAGAGGTCTCCGGCCTCGATGAGCCTTGACTTGTGATAGTTCACGTATTCGGCCTTCGCCACATGGGCCGTGTGGAATTTTAATTCCCATGCCAATCTCTAGTGTTTACAAAAGGTACAGTCAGTGACGAAACTAAACAACGGTTGAGAATGCTCTTTTCCAGATGAAAAATGCCACATTATGGGATCTGTCTAACATATTTTTAAACATCTGTAGAGGGGCCTTTCTCAAGTTTAACTCTAGGTATTTTAACAAGTGTGATAGATCAAGTGCAAAACGGACACTGAAACGGTTTATGAAGAGGCAGCTCCTCAAATCTGACCTGAAACTTTGACAAAAGACCTGTTGCTCTATGCTATCTGTATCTAGATTCAGTGTTGAGATTATTTGCAATGAATAGATACTCGGGTACATACGTCTGTTAATTTCAACATCTCCATGATATGTCCATTACGGGGATCCTCAGATCCTAAGTGAGTAGATCTTTGAGGGTACCAAGTAAGGGATAGTCAGAGACACGTCCAAACATTACATGCTCGCGTTTTAAAAGCAGTTAGCATTCCGCGTGACAGGTTGTAAGCTCATCGCCGCTTATTGCAAGACCATGATACCGATGGTAACCGATGATACATGCCTTCCAATTTTTGGTTCTAGGGCATGTCGGTTTCCTCATTGTTTTTCTTTGTAATTTTTTTGAGCCGCACAATTTTTCAAGTGGAAAAATCCATTTATAAACGACTACTCACGATCTCCGGATTTAAAGTCGGGCTACAACCCACTAGGTCAATACAAAAATGATGATATCTTCAGATTTGACATGTCTACTTCGCTTTGGTAGACCTCAGGCTTTGCTCTACTCCATGTCGTCCGCACCGTGCTCATCTCTGTGGCGCAGTGGGCGAAGGCCCGCCTGATTCGCAGTAGGTTGCGGGTTCGATTCCCGCTGCGGGACAAATGTTTGTAATGTTTGCCTCGTATCTGGGTGTTTTCTATGTATAATATGTATGTATTTACAAAAAAAAGTATATAAGTATTATATCAGTCATGTAGTTCCCATAATACAAGCTCTCCTTAGTTTGGGGCTAGATGATACTTTGTGAAAAATGTCCAGCATTATTTATTTATTATTTATTTATTTATTTATTGTATGAAATTGTGGTCACATCTCGTGTAGTCAGAATCAGGTTCGCAAGGCCGTCGCCTCATGTCACAGCCGCGTTACACCATCGACGGAATTTCGGCGGTTTAATTCATTTTCTAAACAGGTTTTACTCCTTCTTTGTAAATTCAATTTACGGGTAAAGCGTATGTTGAGAAAAATTACCAAAGAGATCCTTGTTCGACTTATAAAGAAGGTGTAGTTTATTTGACAACACAATTAAGAAAGACTTAGTCGATGGCGCGGCAGGCAAAAGCCGATTGCTACTCAAAAGGTGCTGGTTCGATTCCCGCTACGGGACAAATGTTTGTATATTCTGCAACACCGAGAAGTGGTACTCGTAGACACTCGGTGGTACTCGTAGTTCCTGATGCAGGGAATTCTAGTGTAGGGTTAGGACTATTTATATGTCTGTCTATTTATATGTTGGCTGGAAAAAGTTTGGTTTTACAAATCTATGCTAGATTTTATGGTCACAATTTACTAGTTGGCGCTGCAATAGATGATGGAAAACTACTGGGATGTTTAAAAAAATGGCAAAGAATAACTTGTCAACGAAATCAAAGCCAATTATTTTCGATGCGTCGTTCATTTCGACGTAAACTCTAATGTCCTATTTGGAAGGGAAACAACAAGACTTGTTTACGCGATACAATCAGCTTATCAATAATAAAGTACCTACCAAACGTATCGGTTAAATATTGTACGCATAAAAATATGATGATTGCTAGAATCAGTTTTAATAAAGTTATAGTAGTATATAATCTGTATCATTTCAAAGTGGTTTTGGTTAAGGTATGTACTTTGTTTTTTTATTCATTGGCCAATGTAACAGTACGGATTAGAAAATTGTGGTAATTTTTATGGATCTAGAAACACAAATTTTAACTAGGTAGGTAATATCAAGCGCTTAAATGTAGTGTTATTTTATTTTTATAATATTCTTTTTTTTTGCCAATCGTAGATGATCTTAATCGCAGAAGCAATTGCCAATTTACGACTTCCAATAAAATAATTATTTTCATTCACAATTTTATAGACAATCGTAAACTTGCAATTCTATTTAATCGTTTGTAAAAAGATTATTGCCAGTATAACTGAATTGTTGGCTTTATAACTATAGTTAGATAGGTATTCCAATTCATCTTATATACTATATATACCTAGACTTCTATAGCCTAAATAAAAAACAATTTCAATGTGTTTTAATGTTGTTGTTTATTAGGAATAAATCGATTTAATTTGAGCGCTTAATAGTCTTTTTATGATGGAATGGAGCTGATGGCATGGTACTTAGCATGACGAGTGCGTTTTTTTACTGAAGAATGAGACCCTTGTTTCAGTCTGATGTCAGGCAACATGCCATCCAGTCTTTTAGCTAGCATTACCGGATAGCGCTTCAAATATTTACACTAGGTAGGTACTTATTTAGATCTAGTTTTTTGTTAATTAATCAAACGACTGTGATTTTTTAATACCTATATCAGTATAACCAAACAATGGTGTGTAATTTTTTCCCCTAAGATTTTTGTTCACGTGTGTGAACGTTCACGTGTCAAAGAATACATAAATTTTTATCTTTTTTTAAAAGCGGGAACAGTTGAAAAATCAAAATTAATAAAATTAATTATTTGGTTTTGAGAGCGGGATCAGTTGACTAAAGAGCCAGCATATCTACTTAGAAAGGGTGATTTGCGATTTAGAAAAGGCAGATGACCAACACAAAAGAATATACCTACTTTTTGTGTAACAATTACTTACATACGTCGTTAAAAGCTTTGCTATCTATATTTGCTTGTGTTTTATAAGCCACTCTGTCGGCACTTTCATGTAAGTACTGTCGATGAGAAAAATCCAGTAAGTCAAAAGCAAATATCCGAGTCCATGTTATAACAATTAAGTACTTTTTGCAACTGTGCCAATTTTGAACCTTCTCAATTTATTTACATGTCAACATTATTAGTTAAAACATTGGTACTTTTAGCCCACACGTCCATATGCTTCAAGTTTAAGCTGCAATTCTTTTTTTCGTTTTAAGCGACCATTGTCCGATAACGTAATACCTAGTTAATAATAATAATAATAATAATAATAATAATAATTTTGTATTAAAAAAATCAAGCATTTACAAAAACAGAACATATCCAAACATAATTAGGTACTTGGAAGGCTTGGGCTCGCACAGGTTGGTTTGTGGTTAACATTATTGTTTTTTAGATATAACTGTGAAGGTACCTAGTTTCATCACTGTGTTCATTTCAGTATTTAATAGTTTATTGACGTAGTTATGTCGTCGACTGTCCACTTTGTCCACATTCATACATCATTGTCGGTCCAGCATTCTCCGTCAACAGGTTTTGTGGAAACCGGACATTTCGTCGAAGCTCTCTTAAATACGGACTTGTGAAGAAATTACAACACGAGCCCGTAAACCCTGCTCGGCGGAGTTATGTATGACTGTTTGAGGAAATATCACTTGGCTTCTAAAGATAATTATATTTCCTGGTAAAGCTTGTAAAGATTTATTAAAAAAATAAGTAAAGCTGCTTTATTACTAGTATTATAGTATCGGTGGCCGCAATTATGTTTTCTTGGAAGGAGTGGTATAACCAAAACTTAAGAATTTTATATTTTTCTTCGTCGTATAATGGATTCTTTCTTGGTAGCCCTGCTCTAGATCAGTGATCTGACCAGTTCTTACCTCTGGTTGAGGTTAAGAACTTGACGAAAACGTAACATCAAAATGATCTATCGGTTTATACTCGTATTTAGCGAATTTTGAGGAAAAAAACTGACATTTACATTGCAATGCGTCTGAAATACAGTAACCAAAGAAGACGGTATTTTGAGGGCTCCAGGAATGTAAACTGGAACGAATCAACAATTTCGGTCACAATAAGCTCTTCTGTCCATGACCGCGCCACCAATACCCACTATTCTCTCCAATTGTCCAACCAAACTTCTAAAACAGTGTCATAATATCCGCAAAACCAAACGCATAGAATTAGCATTGTGAATGTGACCGTGAACACTGTTTACACGGGTTCGGAGTGTCCACGCTATCATTGCTATTGCCATTGGCCAATCGCTCGGGTGCCCGTTACAGCGAATGAGATTCTTCATAACGGGATCCGCTAGGGATGACCGTTGGAAACGTATCGATGGTTTGGTGACCTAATGCTGGTTCGAACACGATTCAAAATAATAACCCGTTCAACCACCGTCTGATTCATCGATCGTTGATTGTAGTATGGTGACCCTGTAAATGGCCATGCGTTTTTGATTTGAAACAGATTTTGAAATGTTTGTTAGCACCTACTAATTAATATCCGTCGCTCGGGAAAACTTTCAGAGTTCCCCCACGAACGATGGATAATCACATTGTACAATCGGTTTCCAAAATTGATTATAGAAGCCAAATAATACAAATAGCAGTGTTTCTTTGGAAATAAATGACTATCTATCTATATAAGACCAGTGTCACAACAGTACGAGGACTCATAGGTGGGTAATGTCTCATAGCATGCAAAGTGAGAGTGGGAACAGAGACTAATGATAGCTTAACTAAACTAGTAATACGGCAAATACAAAAACCCCACCATAATTATCGCTTCTTCATAATTATCACAGTAGAGTACTTGTTAACAGTTCTACCACAAAAACTGGCAGATGCCAAGCATGATAAATTAACACGACGTCATGTTACCTCAGTATTATGTAGCTTTTTTTATCGGCACGGCTTGTGCTATCGAACTTCCTCAAATGCATTATGTTATTTACTTAGCAGGATTTTTAAACTGTTCTTATAACTAAAAACTGCTTTTTGATGTGTTTCGTTTCAAATTTAACTTTGGCATACATATAATAAAATAAAACACCGTTAGGCTAAATAACTGTTTAACGATTCTTATACTTAAGGCCTTAAATACATACAAAGTTACGATTTCTTGGTTGAGTTTGAAGAAAAACACCTAATAACTCAAATATTTATTCTAATGGTGGTACCTACTGTCAGACTACATTATTGCAAATTTTATATAAAATATATTGATTTTACCATTAAAACCTTATTGATTTTCCCGAGCAAATTAACCAGATTAGGTATAAAAATTATACCCAATTTAGCTAGTTGGTCCTTTAGATAATTCAAATTGCCGTAAAAATCTATTCAGATCACACTTTCCAGTGTTATGTGAAAGAAAATTGCTACCAAAAGTTAAATTACTGGTATTAATTAAATTAATACATATCCAGGTAATTTAACCTTTGGCGGGCTTCCTCGATTCGATTGGGATTGGTTTGGTTTTATCTTTACTTATGCGTAGTTAGGTGATAGGAATCCTTGCCGTTTATCGACTTTCGATACGTTTGCCACATGTCTCTAGTTGTGTCTGTGCTAATTCTTTATCGATATTCTTGAAAGATGCTCGCCGTACGGATAGCTGGTCACAAGGTCGGGACCGCATTCCCTGTTAATTTATGTTACAGTCGCCAAGTGAAAGGTGATATCAACATTTTACATGTTTCGAGAGGGTTTAACAGCGCTTATTTGAGGTAATGTGTCAGTGAATTCATATAAATCTCACCAATAACTTTAGTCTTTATACAGTGCACACTATGGAAAATAGCCCAATCTATTTCACAATGTCGTTTTGCATCATCTTGATGTTTATTTCCTCAACTAAAAAAAACGGGCCGAATCTTAGACAAAACTCAGAGTTTCAAAAACTCGAGAGTCTGCCGCGGGACTAATGTTTGTATGATCTGCTAGTTCTTGTCTCGGGTCTGTTTGTTTTCTATGTATAATATGTATGTATTTACAAAAAAAAATATCAGTCATGTAGTTCCCATAATACAAACTCTGCTAACTTTGGGGCTAGATGATGCTGTGTCAAAATGTCCAGCATTATTATTATTGTAATAAAGTGTAATTTAATGTGATCGATAAAAGTGGTCTTTTACCTAAAGATCTGTAGACAATAATGTGGCTAACATAGTCAATCAATAATATATTGATCAATCGCATATCGCAGGTAGGTACGAACTCGCCTACATTACACTGCTTCTAATTAATGAAAGCTAATCAGCTTTAACGTATGTTGTGTAATCCTTTATCTGATGTCCTAGATTTAATTTATCAAGGTCTTGCTGAATCGAACGTGTGTTAAATGCATCCATCACCAGCATTATAGGTCATGATTAACTTTAGGTACCTACAAGCCACTCGGTAGACCGACGAGAGTTTTATGTATAGTTAAGTGTACTGATAAAAATAACGAGTAGTGCCTACTGGGCTCTTTAGTCAGCTGATCCCGCTTTTAACTCATCCCACGGGATGAGTTGACTAAATAATTAATTAATTTATTAATTTTGATTTGTCAAAGTATACATTATTTTTTAGCTTTTAAAAAGAGATAAAAATTAATGTATACTTTGAAACATATGTACACACGTGAACAAAAGCTATGTTATTTTCTATTTCACCAAACTTTCATAATTAAATTAATGTTCTGCAGTGGTCTGTTTTTGTATAGTATTAGATTTAATAATCGTAGTAACGTAGTCCGAGTGCAAATGCATTGCTGAAAATAGCAATGTAATTATTTTATTTATTTATTAATCATGAATGTGACTCTTTACCAAATCCGCTTCACTCGACCTTAGTCCGTTATTGCCTAACTGCTAAACTAATATGTCTTGCTTAACAGAATGAACATTAATCAGTAGATAAACTAAACGCAGACAATAATTCGACAGGACACACCCTTGATTAGAAACTTTATGCTAATTTGCCAATTTCAAGCAACAAGTCAGAGAAGGCTACCCGACAGCACAGGGCCCCATTCGATTCAACGACATAGCATGCTTTCCTGCTAGCCAGTTAAAAACCACAGTGCTGAAAAAAATCAAATAGCTAACCCATCCATACATACTTACAGGCTCGTGTTCTGAAGGAATGTCATACTTAATCTAGTCGAGCATAGATTTTACGAAATAAATCACTTGTCTAATGTGAAATTTAATTTGCATTTCGACATTGACAAAACAATTATAATAATATGTAAACCGACTTTTGATTTTAATGACCTTGCTGGCCCATGGTAGAGAGGACGACAGGCTTTACCCACCCAAATGTAGCTGAATATGTTCGAATTGTGAAGACAAGTAGGTTAATTACACGCGTCGAAGCTTAGCAAAGCGTTTTGCGACAACAAAATAATTATAGGTATTACTTGTGGCCAAAACCGTCTTAAGTAAAGTGCAAATCAGGAATAACAATTTAATATTGTATTGACAGTACAGCATAATTAAGCTATTGACGTTTAGAAGGATTTATATGAGTAATTTCACTTTCTGTTTTGTCTCTATTCACCCCATTTTACCAGTTTTGTTGGAGGCTTGTAGTTCTCCTACGTTGATTTCCTTACGCTATAGACAACAGAGTAGGACTAATTTATCCGTATTTTTTACGACAACGTTCGTGAACTTATAAAAAATGGTTAGTTAAGGATTACCTTGAGTATGCTCCGTAAGCAGAGATCATACGAGTACGTAGGTAGATATATTAATTTGTCATTTTAAATTGGACTAATTGGCAATAACTATAAACGTGCGTGCGTGGGAACGTTCTCGTATCATGAAACGGTATTTTATTTCGTTTAATTTATTTGGTATTTAAATATTAAAGATTACCTACTTACTTTTTGAACAGATTAAAGTTCTTTATTCAAATCAGTATGCGCATTAAAGTCTGTTTTTAGGACCACCTTACTTCGACCTGATAAGATCTCTGACTAAAGCAGAAGAAGAATGCAGGATTCATTTGAAAACTTTTAAATTGAAGCTCTTTTTCCTACAAAGTTTATCCGGAATCCCAATGCATAATACATAAGGAGTCTAGTATATTCGGTAAAATAATCAAAATATATTAAAAAAAAGATTATATATTTAGTTACACTCAAACAAACATGGCATTCAAAATGATTGTGTCTGGTGCAGTAATTTTGAATGGCATGAATCAAGTCCCAAATTCACTGGACATTTTGTGACTTTGGCTTGCCAATTAGAGGCGAAGATGCGAGTTCAAGTCGTTATTTTTATATATTCAATGTAATGTTCTATAAAAGTATAATATTCACTTAAATAGTTAGATATCATATCTTCCTTTTGCAGGTAAGTATTATCAGGGTACTCATTAGTTATAAAAGTAGAATATTATCAACTTTACCTACTCATACGTAGACGTTTCAAAGTATATTGACTGTGGCATTATGTTGCAGGTGTTCATTGAAAAGCTCGAATAGTAACACATTACACAGCGCGAGGTTGCGTAACGTTATAAGCACTCGATTTGACGGTCATCCTGCTCACAGACACTCGACCACATTACGTATCGCTATAAGAAACGATCGCTATTGCTATGACGAGTCAAAAGCCCTCCTATATTTTTAAACTTTTCATCCTAGAAGTATGAAACAAAATGTGGCATTCAGTGTGGTTGAACTGATAATGATAATTGGCTTGATTTCCAATAATAACTCTAAAGATATGATGCTACTTCGGGACCCCGTATCTAGACACGACTTGGACTGGTTATTTTTGTGATGTCTACAAATTAGCTTCTTTGCGCTAAGACCGCACATTGTACCTTTAATTTTAATAAGTGCATATACATAGTCCCTGTCCCCTCATTCGATCTCCTGAGTATCAATACCGAGTACCTATCATGATACCAGAACACCCAGACCCGAAACATACAAACCTTTCTCCCATAGTGGGAATCGAACGTCGAACTTCTTGCGTCGCAGCCGGCTACTTGCCCGCCGCGCCATTGAGGAGGAGGTATTGTTTATTTCATAAAGTGTACTTGCAATAGGCATAGCATTTTCAATAATTTAGGGAAGGCCCTAATAATCTTTATAAGTAAGGACTTATAAAGATTATTAAGCAGTTGATTAACCAAACACTTCTTTCTAATACGTGTTATTTCATATTCAACAGAAGAAAACAAAACACTGTTTAGCTAAACAACTGCTTAAAATAGTTAGAAGGAACAACATAAAATGGGGCGCAGTGACAGAGTCAAAACGTCCGTTTCATAATCTCTCGCTAACTTTAGCAACGTGCTAAAAGTTGCCAGTTTCTATCCTTTGTTTTGGTTTAGAAAAGAACGGCTAGATTTAGCGGCTTGCTAAGTTAGCGAATGATTATGAAACAGAGGGTTAGCTAGCAATTCCACATGTATATTTAAACACGTAATCAAGTCACACGTAGAGTATTAAATAGAAAGTCTAATCAAAATAGTAAAATCATTTGCGAACAGTGAAAGGAAAATTAGAGGTTTGTTCTCATATTATTTCATCGGTGTTTATTGGTACATTTATATAATTATAATGGCAACACATTCGAAACTAGATTTTAGTTGTTATTAACTTTTAATCTTGTGCCCATGTACATAAGTATAGATACTAATATATATTTATTAGGTAGCTAATATAAATTTAGTTTTAAGGAGTTTACGTTATAGCAATATGTTTCATATTGGTTTTAGCTGTCCTTATAGCCTTCACAATCATGCAATAAAGAGTTTGTCTATCTACCAGGTATACCTTATATACTACATACAATTCACCCTCAACTGTACATTAGCTGAGATGTTGTATTATTATATAGAATAGAATAGAAGAATATAATAAAGAAAGTTGTTTATTTGACAACAACAAAGCACAGAAAGGACAGGTACAAAAAAAAAAAATAGACACTAAATAGGTAAGATTTATCATATATTTGTAAGGAAGTACTTACCTACATTGACCCTGTAAGGGTTGTATGTTTTTTACAAAGTTTTGCATCAATGAAAAGTGTCAAAATCATATCATTTTAATAACTAACCCGTTTAGAATCTTAAAAGCAAAAGCAAAATTGTCCGTCGTAATTAATCAATGATTCCTAACCCAACATAAATATTCTTCTGACTCCTGTCCCCACACTAGGATTCGCTGTTTTATTTGAATCAGGAATAAAATGTATTTGCAGATTATCGAAACCATTTGCGAGAATTGAACCTACGCCGTTGGGTGCTCGACTTCCGATCCCCAGAGGACGGCAAATTGTTTCGATCATTTTGCATATTTCTCAAAAGATTTAGTCGCAAAATTAATTTAAGGCAGGCAACTTAAATTACTCACTTATACGAATATGTATTTTCGCTCAAAACTTTTCTTATGAATTATCCTCATCAAAATTGACTGAGAACCAGTTTTTTCCGATAGCGCTTCTTCCGCATTCTTCCTGCCTTTTCTTTTACTGACACGCCGCGCCGTTAATTGCAAATTATTAATGGTATCTTTATTATTTATTTATGCTTTGCACATCTATTTTTTTTTCTTTATATTTTACCTCATTTTGCTCCGTCAAAAAATAGTACGAAGCCCGAATCTTCACATTATTAAACAAGGGATTGTGTGGTTGAATATAAATAAATAAAATAAAATAAAATAAAAGGGCATTTATTTACTTACTCTTAAACAAACATACCTAGTCTAAGTACAATATAATAATATAGTAGGTAATAAAAATAGTAGGTATAGTATTTATTAACTCTTTCCAGCCGGTTCCTTATTACACAATGTCAAAACACTTTTCTATCTAGAAAATAGGACACTTGTCGGTCTAAACATTCCCATTTTGAAATTTTAGAAGTGTTGGACATTACTGGTAAAATGTATGACACTGCCTCGTTCCCATCGCCATTTTGCTAGTTTTATAAGAAGACGGGTCTCTACGCTCGTGCGCCCATGCGCCTTTGCATTCTACTAAAAATAAAAACGTGAAAGTTTTGAGTTTGTTGCTAATAACATTCGCAACGGCAGAACAGATATGGATGACATTTTGAACAGGTTCGTGACCTAAAACAACATAAAGGTATAATAAGAATTCTCCTTTTTATCCGGGTACCACGCGAGCGAAGCAGTGGGCAGAGGCTAGTCTGCCCTCTAATTGTTATTGTTGCATATCACAGCAATTATAATATCATTAATCATTGACGCCGATTCTCTAGTAGGTACACCAACGAAACTTAATTTAAACTGTCTCCATCTTTTAATAATAGTACACGCAAATAAGAGATGGCTAACAATTTTAATCCTATCAAATTAGGGTCGCTCTTCTTCGTGTTTATAGTCAGCATGATTTTAAATCTGACAAATTTGACAGCACTAAAATCGCTGCTATCTCTTTGTTTTGTTACTGTCAGTTTTTACTAACACAACAACAACAATCCGAGAGCGATAGATACAATTAAGCTTAGTTGGTGTTACAAGAGAATCGACGTCATTGAATAATATTTAGCTTGATTCTCATCTGCATATAACCATTGTTGATATAAATCTAGCGGGTTGGCATAATACCGTATGATAACAATGAGGTAAGTTTTGTTACATGGTGGGTTTATCATTCAGTTCATCATCATTACGGCGCATCGGAGCCGGTTTGCGATTTGTGATAAGCGACTTATAATATCTTACTGTGAGGACCTTTTTAGGGTACCGTACCCAAAGATGCCACCAGTATCTCATTTACCACAGATATTATAATACTATACGTATTGTTAGTGGCTATGGTATATTATAATACTTCACGTATTTTTAGAAAATGAAATTTTTAAAATTAAACAAAATAAAAAATATTTTTTTATCTAGCACGCTATAAAGCGTTGTAGCAGCAAGAGATTTATTGCATTTAGATAGTTACTTAATATGGGAAAATATTGAAAATACCCAAAGTTATTGTGGTGATGTTAAATGTCTGCTGAAAATGCAAACGTTTGTCCAGCAGCGGCAATCGAACCTACACCTCTCGCGTCGTCGTTTTTTTAATAATTTGTTTTGTGTGGTGGCACGGAACTCTTAGCGCGTGATTCAGACTTACACTTGGCTTCCTTGTTAAGCTATGGTTATGCACGTGTTTTTGTTTTCAGTTGTTTTGTAATCCTTATTTTTTAACTACACTAAAAAACGTGTAAATACTTACATAGAGAATAGGTAGCTATTTGGCTTCCGAACAGAACGTTGTTCCTTTATCATCAATGGAAGGCACATAACATGTTTCTCCTCTGAATAATCTGATTTATTGCTATAATTAAGTCAACAAAAAAATCAATTACTTTTTCGGTAGGTATAGGTACATAGGCTATTCTGGAAACCAATGCAACCTTGTAGCTTACCAATTTCTTTCCGCATTACAGAATATATAGCAGTTTCTATACATAATCACATTACTTGACATCACTTCAACATAAATTGAGGTCTTACGGTGACCTCAATTTATGAAGATACTTTTTTTTTGTGTCAGCATTCACATTAATAGTCCCGACCCTACACTAGAATTCCCTGTGCCGTGGGTCTCAGAACATGCAAACATTTGTTCCGTAGCCGGAATCGAAACCGCACCCCTTGCGTCTCAGCCGGCTATTTGTCCGCTGGGCAACCGAGGTCACCAGGTACCATAAATATATAAACATTTATAAATTAGGTATAGCTTTGATACAAAAAGTTATCTACCAGTCCAATTGAATCTAGCATTGTTCTAGCCTAGTTAACAAGTGAGAACGGCTTTCAAGATCATAAGGCAACGCTTTGAAATTATTATCTAGGTGCATACTTTTTTAATAGTTAGACTAAGTTTGTATAATTTTCTTTATATAAAACAATATCGAAACATATTGTGGGCTACCCTTGGTCCTCGAGTCTTATCGCAATTTGGGATTAGGATCGAATTCGTATTTTTTTTTATGAACTCTTGAATGCAATACCTACTAGCGCTTGGAACGAATATTAACGATTGGAATTAATATTTGGTGGAATTATATTGAACTAAATGAAATCGACTATTTATTGGTAGTACTTTTGATGGGATTTTGACTTTGACATTAGAGATTGGAGTAGAGTTTGCGATATAAATGTCACAGACAGAACTGTATTTTAAAAAACTAACAAAACTGGATTGGATAAGAATTCAAATGAAATCGTATCGAATGTCAAGGGTAGCTACGGTGTTTTTACTGCACCGCGTTGCTACTGCAACACTGCTATTTCAATTTGATTCAACTTTTACGAGTACATCGTTCCTCCTACACGAGCTTATTCGTAACACTGTTCTCAACGTTGACAATTACTATAATTCACGTCCTGGGTGTCGGCCTACTTTGTATAAATAATAGTAATTGTCCAAATTCGTCTACAACAGTGAACCACCCACGCTAACCTTATACTGAGTCAAGGAAGCATTATTCATAATATTCTGTCATTGGTAACTGCTATTTTAATATCTTTAGAGGCTATTTTACATTAATTTTCTCATTTTCAGCCACAGTTGATAAATTAGATTGCGGTCGGTAAAGTTTTTGCGCAGTGAAGTCATGTTCCAAATTGGGTGTTTTTGTGCTTTGAGCTCAATTTTACAACAAAGATTTATATTTTATAAATAAATTACCTCCTTACCCAAATACCTGCTTACTTACTTACACAATGCTTGAGTTTATTTGATTAAAATAATAAAATAGAAAAAAATAAATTGCTTGAACTTAAGATTTCAACAAAATCAGGTTACATTATTAAGTCGGTACTAATATAATAAATAACTACATAATACCTAAACAGGCAATATTTTTTTTCATAAAAACGCTTTCCGTTTCGCTACATCAGCTGCCGTTAAAATTAATTTAAGGGCGTAACTCCGTACCTCGACGCAAAAGAGAAATGCCTTTAGTCATTTCTCGACGCTTACGCCGCTTGTGACCTTAGCATTATTCTGCTATTATCATAATTTAATCTTCAATATATATTACTCGAGGTCCGACTTGACTTCTTGATTATGGCTTGTGTGGCTATTTGTCATTGTTCTGTCAATAATCGAGGGTTACTCGGCAACAAAACATTGCCCTTGACAGGAAAGGTTGACTGGCTGACAGGCAAGTTCATGTCTTCATCGCGGGCAGTGTAATCAGCGTCAATTTGCGGTATCCTCTCGCAAGCGGTGTTTATTATAGGTACTTCCTCGCATACTGATGATAAGTGGTAGGTAGTCTTCGATTTGTCATTTGCATGAACAAAGTAGCTTCTGTGTTATGAGGAAAATACCTGTTTCAAGTTGTTGAAAGTTGCCGTTTTCGAAAGAGCGAATATTCGAGGAATTGAAATAATAAAAATAGACTACCACATTGGCGCAGTGGGCGTAGGCCCGACTGAGACGCAGAAGGTTGCGGGTTCGATTCCCGCTGCGGGACAAATGTTTGTACGATTTGCTAATGTTTGTCTCGGGCCTGGGTTTTCTATGTATAATATTTATGTATTTAAAAGTATATCAGTCATGTAGTTCCCATAATATAAGCTCTGCTTAGTTTGGGGCTAGATGGTGCTGTGTGAAAAATTTCCAGCATTATTTATTTATTTATTAACACTCAACAGACATGCATAGTCCTAACCCCAAACTAGGATTCCCTATATCAGTAGTACCATAACATCCAGACCCGGAACAAATATTTGCAGAACATGCAAACAAATAAAACGTCTTAAAACTGTTATTTCAATTTATTCCTACCGACCAAGCCTAGGAATATCTAGCAACCAACACGAACTGCGAATTCTTAATCTATTGGACATATGAATTTGCACACAAACCTATCTCACTCGTCAAAAGAAACAACAAAAATAATTATATCAGTCATTCCTAGTTGGCATCGTAGGGCTTTTAATCGCCACTGCCCTGAAAAAGAATACACGAAATGACACAAAATCAAAATATAATGTAGGTTCCTACATGAAGTGTGTATAAACCTTGTAAGCCCATGTTGTCATATATAATGTCTCCCCGCGAGAAAATGTTACGTGACCAAAACCGGTAACCATGTTGGTGTGGAAAATAACTTAATGGACTTTCGGTTTTGTTTTTCTCTAAAACTCGCTTTGTTTTGTGTATCTATCACAATCGCGACGCGATATTCGGGCTAGCTAACAGGATCTCATTGTTTACTTGGTGTTAATTGAACTACTTAACTCCTCTATCTATATTTGCTGAACGATCATATTTATTGAAAGCTACTCGTATGTGACATCTGCTGAGAGCTGACACACAAACATGGCACTTTCTCATGAGAACCATTGTCTCTGCCAGCCATTGTTCTACAGAGGCACGATCATGAAAACATAACTTTCCTTGGTAGTGACAGGAAAATCGTGTGACGATACTAAAATGGAAATTGAAATTTTATCGACAGCGTTGGTGAGAAATTAGCTAAATCGAGTTTTCGCTTTTTTGTGTTGGCTGTGATCAATGAGAAACAAACGAATAAAACAAATGAATTTTCTTTTTGTTATATTTCACTTACGATATCGACAGCATTCATGAAAGGAACTTATTATTTTTGTTGTGATCTGTAATCATGATCCTACTAATATTATAAATGTCCAAGTTTGGATGTTTGTTGTATAGTATAGGTTCGTAACCTCGATTAACACATAGGCTACTTTTTTATCCGGGTACCACGCGGGCGAAGCCGTGGGCAGATGCTAGTTAACTATAAATGTGTTTGAATTTGCATTAAAAGTTACATGCCTAAAAAATATTATATTACAACTACAGTGATAATAGTTGTTTCTTGTTCTTTGGACTGCTTATTCACGTCACGTGTCAGAAATTCGAAATGCCTTTAAAACATTTACAACCGAAGTCAAGAAACTGTAATCGCGACTGAATCAGTAAGAGTCCTCCATTCCGCTTGCGTAGAGCGGAAGAAACGGGTATCTATTTATAGAGTGTCTTAAAACAGTTCCCACGTGCTCCAATGTTATCCTAATATTTTGAATGAGAACGTTGAGGCGTTGTGGGCCGAAAGTGGGATCTTTCATCATCCTGTATGACGTAATTAAATATTAAACAACCAATGATAGTATGATTACAATAAAAAGCAGAACCGAAGTTTCAATACTGGCAATGTATCCTCAAAAAAAATATTGCCAGAATATTGCCACCCTTCCAAAAATTTGGCGTTTCGTAGAGATACTTTTTTCTTTACTATTTACTATTTTTAAGAGTATCAGAAGATACTCGTTTTGTAAAAAAAAATGATAATAGATGAAAAACAACCCCATCACTAGACCCTACATTGTCATTGGTGCGCAACGAGGAATAAAAACTTAACATTTATACCTACTGAATGAAGAGCACCAAAACGGGTGCGCTATGTGGAAGTACTTTGGTGCGCTTCATCTGGGTGCGCTTCGAGGAATGTCTCAGTAATTTTGCCAATAAAAACAAATTTGGTAAAACATGTAGTACCTGTCATATTAAAGTATTGATCATGCATTTTTTTTATAATTGAGTTTAAGTTGGAAAAAGAAACCCCTAAAATACGAGAGATATTTACGCACTTCAATAACTTTAGTGACATATATTGAACAAACTGATTTGAACATTATATACTATGCAAACGATAAATTATTGCGTTTTTATAAACATAAACCTGTTAAAAAGACTCCAACAGAATAGAAGATATTTAGGACTTAGCCAGTTAGTGAAACATTTTAGTAAGTTCCCTAAGGAATAGGGTAACGATCGTCACGGGCCGCTCCCGATCTCACGACCGTGGGAAGTTCCCGGAGGAAGGGACTAATCAACAAACAAGCGTACTGTTTGATACAGGAGTATATTTATAAAAATATTTCAACTTGTTATGTCTTAATAGAAGTAATTACCTTATGCGGAAGTAGTTATTCACTGTTCTGGCTGTCGTGCGTGATAGCACGAGTTGAATAGAGATAACTTTGTGTGACTTGTCGTAAAGGTAAAGCTGATAGCGCAAATAAAAGTTGTCACGTAACTTAATGCACTATTTATTGATCACGAAGATGATCCCAAGTAGATGATAAGTAGAAGGGGAGGAACCGTTTTATTTTGAATGAGATTAATAAATTAAATGTAAAATTTGTACAACTTTCAAAAGATTTTTATGAATCATAATTAATTGCTCTTGTGCTCACAATAACATGTGCCAAATAATGTTTGGACGTGCCTCTGACTACTTCCTACCTGACTATCCTCAAAGATCACTTAGTATGTAACTATCTAAGGATGTTTATCATGGAGAATGCAGTTGTGAGCATGTTTTTTTTTGTTTTGATATTTAACATGCACTTTAGTTTTATATGATGATCCTAATTATAATTATAATTATTTTGCTATGATTTGACTTATGCGCAGTCAATTTGATCGAAAATCATGAAACTATCAGCGCTTAGCAACATTATATTGGTATTTCACTCGCATAAGCCGCGTCATATCGCAATCATAGATTGTATCACACAAGCATTTAAACTATGCGTATCTATCATACCATACCAGACAGATTACCATCAAATTCAATACTTTAAATCAAATAGTTACTTACGGAAATAAGTACCGAAGATACACCCTCTTTAAGTAACATCTCAATATTCAAACAAGAACTCTTTTTGAAAGCCGTTTGTCGGTGCTTGGACATGTATGATTCGCTGATTCCAAAGATTCCTATCTTCTGTATAAGCTTCCGTCTGACAGTCCAGTTATAAGATCGATTACTCCCATTCATCATTATACAAGTGGACCATTCAAATCGGCGAAATCGAGTTCTCGATCTGTAATCGATTCTAGTCAGGTATTGTATGAGCTTAACACACTATCCAAGATACAGTGGGCGAATAGTTTGGATTCGTATTTGCCTTCCTTGCAGAAACCTTAGGACTTTCTTGTCGTCCCTGGTAAGAGAATCAAAGGGGAACGTGATTAACTGAATAATTTAATGTAGGAGATACTGGTGAGATTATTCATGGCTGGGTGAAATATTCATGAAGTATATTGCTGATATTTCGGAACGTCACAAAGTTTAATATGTTGTGTTTTTTCTTTTTCTGGGGTCAGAGGCTGAAATGATAGCGCAAAAACCTTGTTGATATATTCACTATTCTTTTAATCTGAAACTAGAAGAGTAGAACTGTTGTAGTGAGTACAACAAGTATCTGCCTACTTATCCACTTATTCTGATAATCCAAAAGGCCTTGTAAGTAGTCAAGGAAATTTTGGTATTCTTAAAATAAACGTAGATATTGTCAGGAAATCAACACTAAAATGAGATAAGTAATATGTATATTGTATTTTAAAGTAGTATGTATCGTACCTATTTTCTATTTTAAAATACAATTTAAAAAAAAAAAATTGTTCAAACAGTTATTATTTGAGAAACACCTAAAAATGCCAAAATAAAATCCCGTTCATATGTGTTTTTTTTCTAAATTTAGTAAATACGAGACATAGGACATTTACAAAGACAACCATAGATTCACCTAGCTAGAGCCTATGTAGCGGTAAGTATGTAGTTGTTAACTGTATCATCTGGTTTCGCGACTAGTCTAATTGCACCCAGTACACATTTTTCAGGGCAACCTAATAATAACCAACTATGTAGGTTACTAAAAATACAGTAAACACTAGAATATGACGCGCAGTTAGATAAAAATCACGAGTTCTTGCATAGGTATTATTTGCGGCAGTTATCGACATTATTATATCTATGTACCTCTTCCGATTTATCTAGTAAGTACCTTTCTTGTTTTTGCATTTGAGATTGGTACTACACAGTAGATCTAACGATTTGATCGAGTTCACCCGTGTTTTCTGACCTGTATCAATGGAATACAAATATGAAGAGCCATCCTTATGTTGTGTTTATATTCAGTGAGTATTTTTTTTACATAATCATTAAATTCATTTTATGGAAATATGGAATACTAACGACAAATTTGTCAATTTTAATGGTTTGTTTGCAACGCTACCTTTTTGGCACCTGATTTATGCTGAATCCCTAGATACTTAATTACTAATAAGCTATACTTAACGCTTATTATAATTCTGATCGAATAAAACACATATTTAACATATTATTCCATTGTATTTGAAATTCTATTCTCCCATGTACCCACAGACTTGTTAACTTAGAGATATTACGTATCATGTACACCTACAATCTTGAATAGATTCCCGCCATGGCTATTTCACAGATAATATATCACCGCAGAACCTCGCGAGCATTTCATTCACCACATACCTACCTACAAATGTAATTCTGTCAAAGTCCAAGTAGTTATGATACTAGACCAGATCTTGGGCTTCCTGCCGCCTTTTTAATAATTGATACCCGCTGTCCAAAGAGGTTTCAAGCAGTATACGCGTGTTACATTGCTTTAAATTTTCTAAAATATCTGCTGTTTTTGTTGTCCTTATCTTTCGTCCTTATCATAATGTCAATGTCAACCTGCTCAATTGTCTTGTTGTATCTACTCCTCATTAGTTCAGTTATTTTGTTTGATTAGTGATAGCAATTAACTTAGGGCCTGGTTAAGGATTCCCAATTTTATGGTCAGAGCGTTTTGTGCATCGGTAGTCGTATTAAAAAAAAAAGTGTTGTGTTGAAATTTATTGTGAAATAATGATGGAATATTTTAGAAGACACCAAAAGAAACTAGAAATTAATTAATTATCCTACTATTTATTCTATGTGCGAAATTTTTGATGTTTGTTGCTTATCTACGTTACGGCTGAACTGATTTAGATGAAATTTGGAACAGGTATATATTGTGAAATGTAATGCTGGAGGACGATAGAGAGCTCTTAAATTTAATAATAATAATAATAGTACGTGACCCTAAAATAACACAAGTGTTTTTTTGTCCGGGTACCACGCCAGCGAAGCCGTGGGCAGAAGCTAGTCAGCTAATAAAATAGAGAAAGGTTATGACGTTTATGACGAGACGCTTTGGTATGGTGGGTTCATGAATGAACTTTTCATATATTTGTTTTTATAAAACAGGCGGATTATTTTATTTCAAAACGTCTTCTATGACGTTTTGAAATAAATCCACTCCTATAATAGACTGTCTAGACATCCTGACACTTGGATACTTTTGATGTGCTGGTGTTTATCTTTGTACATCGAAATCGTTCTAGTGCATAAAAATAATAAACTTCAAAACGAATTAGCATCGATTCAAGGAAGTAGGGTTTAGCTCGCCTATAATTATTATGATTTCAGTAAAAAAAATTGTTGACAGAGACATCTTTGAGCTTTTTATATATTTTAAAACGAAACAATTAATTTATTCGAAATTTTAAATCCTCCAATATATATATTCCGCCTTGTAGATATTGCAGCACCTTGGTAATTATCTTGACAAACTTTCGAATAATTAATCAAAAATAGGGTTTTTCTCGACTCATTTTTAACTTTGTTTTAAGCAAAAAGCTGCAGTTTTCGTCCAAAGAGCAAGTGTTTCTATTAATACATGACCATAATAAACTCCCGGTTGCAAGTCGGGAGCCGGCCAGTTACAAAGCGCCGTGGCGCGCGACGCGACGCTTTCCGTGACGTCATCGCTGTGGACGTAAACGTCAAACGTTCAACAATATAATGTCAGTGTAAACATTAAATATAAATATTTTCTTTTGTAATGCAAAAAAACTTTTCTGATTCTCCCGACCATATACACACATCTCCAAAAGTTTATGAGACCAGCATGAAACGGACATTGGCAGAATACCTAATCAAGAAGTTAAGCCAAACCTTTTTTGTGATCGCCCGCTCTTTCAAATCTCCGTAAAACTTTACTTTGCCCAATATATACGTTGATGTGTTTGATTTTGAATATAATATAGTTTGATTGGGATGCTTAGATTTTTTCAAAAGTACCCACATAGCACGCTTCCCATGACTTCATTGTATAAGATTTAAACTTCAAAGGTTTGACGTTTGAAACGTATCATAATATATTTTCTAAGATTTTTTTTATGTCATTGTTCAAACATCTCTCGTTGATCTGTCTCTAATCTCAATAAAACATAACTTATATAGGTCAATTTAAACGATAATGGTTGATATGTATAGTAATGATAATTTCGATTGCTGAGATTTTGGTCTACCTAGGGTTTTCGATTGTCATGAGAGAATTAGGATAACATATTTTAGCAGTTATATGCTGATCATAATTTTATCAATCAGCTCATTATTTTTATTGTCACTACGGAACCAGAACCTGAAGCTTCATCACCTAATAACAATGACTAAAATTATAGTAATTTGGCAAAAATGCATGATCGCAATGCTCGTATATTTTACAAATCAGCAAACCAGTGACGTGTTAGAGTGTACGCAATTTTCGTCACAAATCCCACGTTATCTACAAATTGTTTGGCAAACGTACAATTCTATCATAGAATTGTATGAGTTGGTTCATTGCAATTTAACGTGAACTAAGTACATTTTTTTAGGCGATCTAATCTAGGTGCAACCCACATTTAACTCAGTTTCAGAACAAATTATTTATAAATTAACCGGTGTTTGATTTGTGAAGATAAATTTTATTTGATGAGATATTTTTAAGCAGCAAAATGCAAGTGCACCTATAGAAAGTGTATTTTTATAAAATAAAGGATTTTATTTTTAAAAGCTCGGAATCGTGATTCTATAATAAATGTGTGTGACGGGTGCTCTGTGCCGCTTCCATGCGAAATACGTTATTGGTAAGTTTCAGAACATTTTCCAATTCAAGATTTTATTATATCGCAAAAATATCAATCTCAGCGGAGATTGAACCTGCGACCTCCCGCTTGGTATACGGGTGCTGTAACCACTCAGCCTCAGGTCCGGTTGTGGCTCATAGCGCCGTAGCTCTACAGGGTCTGTTATTTTTGGTATAACTATAATACAAACTTGAGATTTCCACTTTAAACATGAAACCAAATAACTCGATTTTACAACACCAATGGCTTTTCCTCAATATTTTATGGATGTGGAAGGTTCCTACTTTAATTGTTCTTAAATGTACCTATCATAAACTTTTTTAACTTTGACCCATGGGTAGGTTAAGTATACTTATATAGTTTTTCACCAATAATCTTGTTGGTCATATATTATCATGATTTTGTTTCATTTTTGAAAGGCGTTTTGACACAAAGTTCTTCGATTATGTATATTCTACAAGGCATATAATCAAGTAATTTATTGATATTATGAAAATGACTTCTTACTTAGGTATTTGATAACAGTTTCTTTACCACTTCATTAACTAATAGCAATTTAACAATTATCGTGTTAAATAGATCCATCCATTTTATCTTAAATGTACCTACTCGCCAGTTTGTCGTAGAACGCGATTACTGTTGTGATGAAGAGTTTCTAAATTAGCTATCGATGAAAACCAGTGGCACCACTGTAGTTTCAATTCTGCTATTAATTTCAGTTAAACGTGTTATAAAACACTGGCGTTTCAGTTAAAAACAAATTAAGGGCAGGCACTTCTTGATTAAGTGCATTATTCGAGTTATCCGGTTGTTGCATCCGACACCCAATTCATCGCAACTATCTATAAATAGAGGGTTTGAGTGCTAAACAAACACATCCTGTATATAAAGTATACGGATTCAAAATAAACAGTTTAGGAATTGAGTATACAACGAAAACCAGAATGAACTACATCATCATCATTATCGGCACGAGAAGGTCAATGCTGCACGTAGGCCTCCCCAATGTTTTTCAATTTTAATAAGAAAAATACATTTATCCATACAACTATGTACAAGTAGGTATATAAAAAAAATACAGATGAAACAGCTATCTTAAAACCGTTGCAAACGATCTATAGATAGCTCAACTATTCCAGAACACTACCAGACGGGAGCGTTCCTAATTATCGGATTAATTTTAATTCGTTTTTAATAAATTTTATTATACAAACTATCGAATTAAACTATGTAAGTTAGAGTCATTCGTTCGGGTGACCGTCTCAGCTACAGAATTCGAAGTTATCACTTTTCCATTTTATTTTAAGAAAAAAAATACCTTTATTCACTCTAGTTATATGTTTATATAAACAGGCATTTTTTATATTATTCTGTTTTCTGAAATTTGGAAAATAAACGCAAGTAATAATCACATTAGAAACGTACCAAAAAGAAGTATGTTTAACTCGCTTCAGGTCAGGCGGACAGACAGACAGACATACTATATTTAGCAAACACAGTCTGCAACGTATAAGCCATCCTTTCCAAATGCCACTCTTCGTTTATTATTTTTACTGTTCGTGTGCTCTGCCCACAGCTTCACTCGCGTGACTGGATAAGTACCTATTTAGGTACATATTAATCGTCGCTAATACGTAGGTATTATATTCCTACGTACAGTGCTCTGCATAATCCTTATTGTTTTTACAATCAGTTCCTTGACCTTCGATCAAGTTCGATCCAAGAAGCATGCTCGGAGCATCGATTCATTATGGTACTTGTTTACATGCTACATACGCACAAACGGCAAAAAACACGGAAAGCAATTGTTTGAGCAAAAACATGCAAATCGGTGTTGAATGGCAGATTATGTGCTGTATTTTTTGCTACTTTGAATCCTTTGTATTGTGATCCGTCTCGAAGACCTATCTATAATATACCTATCTATAAGCACGTACCTACACGAACGTGTATGGTTTGTTTTCCTTTGTGAGAGGAAGGCTCTTATGAATCACGACCGTTCGTTTTCGTTTCTTCTTTGAGTTGCAAGAGTTACGTCGATGTAGACTTATTGGTGAATCTTATGAATCACATTAATACTGGCTTGTATCATTTAAGGAAATGTTGTAACAATACTTTGAAAGATTTTGGCAAAATGATTATAGGTGATAGTATTTTTTAAATATGCTATGGTACAGAATAAATTATTAATACTAAGCTATGGCTAAGAGCTGTGTTGGTTCAGTGGTCGGTACCCCGGCGGGTTGGAACCCGGTCGTACACCAATGTATTTACTCCACACATTAATATATGCTCAAAACTTGAAGGAAAACTTCGTTTCGTCGGGCGGCAGCGTGTCACGTCGTATTTAAATACTATTCACCCGCGCGTAGGATACCGAGTATGTATCCTCGCGGTTCTACTGTGTAGATTAGTTATAAACGTGTTTGTTTGTTTATTTACAATGGTACAACGATGTAAGATCGTTTCTTCAGGCAGACTTCTAACGCCAGCGTTCCTTTGTCCACAGAAGGAGAGTTGGAGACAGAATGGCTGCAAGCGGCGGGGCTCGGATCCCTCGCGGCGCCTTTCCAGGCTGGTCTGGAAGTCACAGAGGCCCAGCTGGGTGAAGCAGTCCGGCCTCTGCCGAGAGAGCAGGCAGCTGCCGTCAGGAGACGGGTCAGAAGACTCAATAGAACTGTGAGGAGGAAACGAGCAGCTTCCCGAGCCAGGAAGCCAGATATTCGAGATGTGTTTAGAGATTTAGAGGTGAGTCTAATTCTTATTTTAAACTAGCTTCTGCCCGCGGCTTCGCCCGCTTCTTATGTTGATAAACCACCAACTTTTGAGTGTATCAAACCATGGAATAATTCTTTCCAAAAAATTTCAGAAAAAAAATACATATTATTTATTTTAATATGTATTATGCATCCCCCCCCAGCCTTCTAAACTGACCCCAACTAGCCCAACTTCTTATAAAAGCGAAGAAGGACTTAGGACCAGCAACGTTCCAGTATCACATGATATAGCATGATACGATGATCTCTTGCAAATAGAGTCTCCACATCTATCATCTAAGTTTTGTTAAGTTATGCGAGAAGCTCAGATCTCTCAAGAAAGAACAGGTTATCATCAGACAGAAGAGATAAAATATTGCAATGAACGGTGAGAAAGAAAATAAGGTTGCTTTTGTGAGCCAGATAGTTGGATAATTTTTAGCATCTGCACTATCCTGAGGCAAATACTGTAGTGCCCTAGCAGACAGGTATAGGAATAGTTTTATGAAGGTTAAAATATTACTACTGTCTTATTTTAGGAACCAAAGAGACATCGCTATTCAATGTGACAATCAATATTGGTTTAACAAAACATGTAATCCTTCTTTGTTTGCTCAATTTATTAACTTAGCTTGATTCAATATTGCTGTTACGATTGGTACCTACATACGTTGTGAATTGCGAAGTAAAACAATCTCTCAGACTACCTTTTTGGTTTCACTGAACTCAAAGAAAAAAAGAGAGAGAGAAAAAAGAAACACAACTGTTGTAAGAAAAGATACAAGTCGTGACTCATAAATAAACATGTAAGACCACATCTTAAAAAAAAAGTGATTCGACTAACGATTCTTCGAACGATGATCATATCGGTAGTTAAATATTTGGGTCCGTATCTTCTAATCTGCTTATCAATATGTCTAGGTAGCTAGTAAGCTTAGATCGCGATTTTACGACAGGCACTTTATTAAATATAGCTAAGATAAGCTTAATTACTTACGGTAAAATTCGGGTCCTGCAATTCAGAAGGTACAGATACAGAATCTGTAATTGGGATTATTCTGTCGGTCTCCTTGAGATATTTTCTGCGGTTATATTCTGTAATGATGGTACAGAATATAACCGCGTTCAAAGGTCAGTCATGTACAGCTAATTCACCATTACATTTACATTCATTTACAGTTATATTTAATATCTTGAACACACTTGACAATAACATTTACGCTTGATTATATCTCTACGTGTAGAAGCAGTATCAAGTTTAAGAGCTTTTTTATAGAGCTTGCGGTTCGCTTATCGCAAACTGGTCGACGTGTCTATAGATACCTGCCTACTTAGGAACTAGACGGGACGTGACTAGACTTTCAGACGGCTGAAATAGGTATCTTTAAAGATAAAGAAGCAGGTGTTATCTTCAGCTTAGACTTTTTGACGACCTCTGTAGCGCGGCAGGCGAGACGCTGACACGCAAGAGGTGCGGATTCGATTCCCACCTAGGGACAAATGTTTGCATGTTCTGCAGATATTTGTTCCGGGTCTGGGTGTTTTGGTACCGTGGTATTCGGAGTTCCCAGATACCCACGGTACAGGTAATCCTAGTGTGGGTAATCAGGACTACGAAGGCATTGTCTGTTGCGTGTTTTTTAAATTGTTTATTTCTTTATAATTTGTGAGACGTTTCTATATGTTTTTCTACGTTACATTACCACTGACATTAATTAGGGAAAGATTAGTTTTGTTTTTCTGTAAGAGTATGGCAGACGAGTAAATATGCTGCACTGATCACTTGTGACCTTGTCTAAACGAGGTAGCAATCGACGCTAACAATCTCGCCAAATATCTCCTTAATAAAATGTAGGTAAGTTTTAGAATCGTTGACAAAAATTAAGTAGAGGTATTGTCGCTTTGAAGTATTCAAGTAAAATTTTGATCAAACTATACTATTAGTGAACCTACCATAACATCCTATCGCGCTGTAAAATCTTAACTTTCTAAAAGAACGATATCACCAACATAAAAAACTTTGAAAAATTTCACAAGCCTGAGCAACCACACCCAATTTGAGTCCAGCGCCAGCGTCATCTCGAGTAGACATGCGTGTGAATGAAACCTCGTCTATCTTGTTAAATAATATGTGTGTCAGTTTCTTCAGCTGTTACAATGATTGACATGTGGTAGCACTTTCTGGTCAGCTGCTATATCATAGTTTCACTCGACTGGAAACTTGGAAACCAGTCAATTGTCAGGTTTTTCTCGCTAGCCGGTCAATCTGAGATAATACTTTATATAGCGCTTTCACGCCTATCATATATTATACGCATTCGATTTCTAAATACAGGTGTATATGAGAAGATATCTAGTCTAGTGCAGTTATTAGAGTAAGTAGTACATTTAAAATCTTTAACTGTAATCATTGAAACCATTTATTTATTGAAATGTGGTACCATACAGATCTCTTATATTTTGTTTTGGTTGTACCACAATGTTTCAGCACGATTTACTCTTTCGAGTGTACAATATTGTCAACCTATCTTGCCAATTTTGGAACTGTAAGGTTGTATTATTCTGTTTATTTTGATTATTCACAATAAACCGGTGCCACATCGTCACCGTACCTTAGATTTGTCCGTCACTTTTATAGAATATACCAGTAAAACGCCTACGACTTTGTCTGCGTTAGGTGTTCTTCCGTAAGACTTCATTTTTCTGCGACACCCTCTAACAGTTGAACTTCGGAAAATCATTTCTTAGTATACCTACCTCTACACAAAAAAAAAAGAAAGATAGAGTATGTTTCTTAAGTTTTTTTTTTGTATTAACAGGAGTCCCTCTGACGTGATCCGTGATCACACATCGTTGTGTTTTTTGAGATAGCTAGGACTTGGACGGTTTAGGATTCAGCACGTCAGTCACATAACCGTTTAATTATATTTAGATTAAATAGATAACTGCAAGGATAGGCATGGTACAGCCAGCTAGATGACTTTCGAAATTGTTCAGTGTGCCATCATCTTTAAAGACACACCTCACCTACCATAATTATGTGGTAAGCCACGGACTAAGCAACGATTGTAGGAGAGGTAAACATTACAAGTACATATTAATGTACTTGTAATGTTTACACGTTTATAGGTTAATCGATCGGAAAGCAGTGCGTTTTCTAGCACCATGCAATCCGAAGTTCCTGTGGTGATCGACAACCAAAGATTAAATTGTTGATGATCGTGTTGGGTTGCATGAGCGTTGAAAAAGTCCCTTGTTCCAAGAAACTGAGATACAATAGTGAATACGTTTCTATATGATCATTGTGATTTCAGTTAATAAAAACCGATCGACTTTGACTTTGACTCTTGAAATAACTATTTATGGCCAAAAAGCATTTCTGTATCTTTGTTCTGGACCTGTTTTGCCTACAATGAAATCAGACAGAGTTTGACCTAGGATTAGATTTGATGTAAAAGTAGATTCCAATTTAATGTAGGTAGGTAACTAAGTTGCTCGACACACCTGCGTTGAAGCATAAATTTCGCGCGTCTGTACAGCATAACGGAGTTCCATAATGCAGAATAGTTTTTTTTTTGTCACAGTACTTCTCAGACATGTAAACAAAGTTATCAGGTAAATATGTCAGATTGCTCATTCAAATAATCGAATTGTATATTCGCTTCACAGAACTCATTACAATAGCGCCAGCAGAATAAGCGGAATTCGGTTGGATACCATTAAAATATCTTACAAGTACGTAAGTAAGCTGGTTTTCTATTGCTTCGCCAACTTTGAGACAAATTAGGGCCAGCTGATAACCAATGGACGTCGTTAGATAAATATGCTATTAAGGTTTAGGGAATAGTCCACTTCCATTCTCGAAAGACAGAAGTCGTGCGTTTCGAAAGTCATTTCGAAATTTCAAAAAGACGAAGAAAATTATGATGAAAAGTTGTCGCAACGCGTTCGGTAAATTAATTGTGTAAAAGTGATTAGTGTGTGAAGAATTCAGTAGTTCAGAACGGACGTCGGTTCTACTCGTAGCATAATTGCTGCGCGTCCGGTGGTTTCAATAGTGCTGGCATAGTGCGGTTGGTTGGTGTTGTGTGTGGAACTCTGCAGTGGATGGTGTCTTGTGGTCAAAATGTTGTGTGAAACGATGCGTGCGAAGGTGTGCGAGAAGATTGAGAACTGCAAGGGACTGGCGCTGGTCAAAACATATTTGGATGCATTGGTAATTCTAATATGTGTGCCATCAAGAAGAACCTTAATTTTGAAGCTACATAAACTTATTTGTTAGCAGTTGGCGCCAGTCTATTTGTCACCTTTTAAATAGTTGGACAGGTTATTTGGACTTGTTTCGCGAAACTTACCTAATTGACAATTTTTTAATTCTAATTAGGTACTTATATCGCGACAGGTAACTTTCTACGATTTAACCTCATAATGTATAAAAGTTGTTAACATATTTGGGAACAAGCAGGCGGACATGACGGCATGTAGGTAACAATCTTACTTAACAGCGATAAAATTAAAAATTTACTTGTACCTTTTAATCTGTTTGTTTTGTCTAATTACTTAAAGCATTTTGTAACAGTTGTTATCTTGTTTTGCTTAACTGATAAAAGAAGGTTTACTTTTTAAATATTTCTTCCTATTAATATTTTCTTTGTTCAAACAGTTGGTTTTGTAAACAAGTAAGTAGGTACCTAGGTTTCATTTCTGGATTTATTCGACTTAGTGTCTGTCTGCTATAACAATACGTCTTAATTTAAAATTGTTCATTAAATGCACAGGAAACTCCACGTACTTATTGATTTCTAGTTTCAAGGCAAAACTGAAAAACCTAGTTAGCTACCATCTTGTATGATTGCAGGTACAATTTTTGAATATTTAGCAGCTTAGGTACATATTACTTATATGTTTACTGTACACGCAAAACACGCGAGCAAGGCAAGGCTACAAACATGTAGATTCTATTTTGGATATACCTATTTATTTTTATATATACTTGGGATTTTTTTTCGTTTTTTTTACGTACTGCAATTTCTCGGTCGACAAACAAAATCAATTACAAATCATCCAAACATAATATTCAATGCTAATTCCAGGTACTTGACTAATCCGATCGAAGCATTCATAGCTAAAGCATTCATGGTTTATCCGTCCTAATCTAAGATATTATCTGCCTCATTGAATATCGAACGGCTCACTGGAATCCAAAACTAATACCACAGATTATCTATGTTTAGTAACAACCTCGAAGTATAAATTAACCTAACTACAGCAGGCCCGAATAGGTGTGAACTGTAAGCACAAAAAAGTGCTTCGTAGGTATTTGAACATACCACATTTGTCTGCAGGGTTTCATTTTGTTTAATATCCGTGGCCTACAACACTTACCATTTTAAAATATAAATAAAATTGGCTGCCTTGTGAATGCAACGAAATTCTCGTTTCCCTTACGCTTTGCTTTTTGGTTCGAAGACTAATACCCATTATTGTCTCTGATATCATATTATTATTCCGTCTGCCAGCTTTTCCGAGTAAGTGATTCTAAGGAGACATGATGCCATCCACTCTGTCTTTCATTGTCTGTTCAGAGTCATTCACCTTGGAGAGTGATCCTTATGGTGTAGGTGGACAAATTTTAATCTATGGGCCTCCAAATAAACGAACAAATCTACACTATGAGGTCTACGTAGAGTACTGTAACGACCCAATATGAGCAAGACAATTTCTCATTAAAAGCAATTAAGGCTCGAGTTCACCAACACAATAACGGATAGTTAGGTCCTAATCAAAGCTTTTTGACATAAGTTTTCATAGGAATCTGTCATCATAATCAATGACCGACCGTTTATTTTATTGTTGAACTCAAAGCCTTAGAAGGATAGATGATTGCGAGGTAGCGATAAGCGGAAAGGAAGGGCCCGATTAAACTGATCGGTGGCGGTGGCGATGGTGGTTGCGGTGGCGATCAATACATACACTATACTTGTCAAAAATTTCCCTTTGATGGCCAACGCCACGGCGGCGTCAGTATGACCGGGCCCTTACGATCAAATAGGCAGTCAGAAATTAGACGTTCACGAAAAATGCTATACGAGTTCACAGCAACGAGTCACATAGGTTAAGTTACATCTTCGAAATCTCGTCTCTAAAATTTGTTAGGAGTACCAACAATGCATTATCGACGAAAGGTAGGTAAGTACTTCTCGTATTACATGATTCCAACTTTGATCCAAGAATCTTCTCTTCCTGGCTTAAAACTATAAAATACGAACAGCAAAGACAATCGATTTTCTTGTCAACATCTTTACAAATCATAATTTATTTGTACATTTTGGTTACAGTGGTTCATATTAGCAGGCAGGATCACACTCGGAGCATATTAACTATTTTTATTTTTATAAAAATATTGTGTATAACATTTGTTACACATATCAAAATTAAAAGATAGGTACAATTTCAATTAGGTATTAGTTGTATTGGGCAATACAACATATTATATGTGTATTTACCTACTTAGAAGATGAATGGTAATGTGCATATGCACATAAATGATGAAATAAATAAATCAAAATTACAATCAAAAACTTCAAAGCTTCAGTTTTAAACAGTTTCAGTGACCGGCTAGTGAAATATTGTACATCTACGGTTATTTCGAAACCTACAATGCATTGCATATTACTTTTGAATTTTGGAACATTCAAGAAACAGAAAAGTGGCAAACTCATCAGCGGTGAGCTGGCGGGCGTGACGGCTGACGTCCTGCGTTTCCCCACCGCACCGTGCTAATAGACCAGCTATTAATCTAGCAGGTGTCGCCACCACTGACACACATGCCCGACGCCGCGGAGCCTTCGTTTCCTGACTAACTGGTCTTGCGACTGGGCATATGCCCTTACAAGGTGAACTTGGCATATTGATAGCCTGCACCGTTTCTAATCGAGACGGCGACTGTAGTTAGGAAGTGATATGACACAATGATCTAATTAATTAGAAGAACGCGAGAAATTCTAAAATTTCGGTATGAATTATTATGATTTAGAACTAAAAGAAGCTTTGGTATGCAAAAGCTTCTTTTAGCATGTAGGTACATTATTTTTTCAGCGGAACAAAAACCAATATTGAATTTGCAATCCTATAATCTGGTTGTTCATTACTTATTGTGACGGTTATCAGAAATATAGTGTCTGTCATTGTTACATCACACACAATTGACATACTTAAAACATATAGAAATTTCTCAAAAATTTCCTCTTAGAATAACCAACAGTCATTAATATATTAGCTTTCTAAATGTGAATGAAATTACATAAGTGACTACCTAACTGTGGGGACAAATACACAATCGTATACGTAATCTTGGTTTCTCTTTTGGGTTATTTCTAAGGAACTCATTATAATGTTCTAATTGCCGTTTTAGGAACATACAATGCGTATAAAATATTTAATGGGACGGAAGTATTGAGGAGGTTCCCAAGTTCATTTCGCAAAGACATACTCTGTACGAAATGCGTAAAGTAAGTATACAATTAATTCAAATTAATTGGGTATAATTTTAAGCCAGTTTGGAAGGAAGAGACAACAGTTAAAAGAACATAACTATAAGTATAATTATCTTCCTTTGTTAGCTTGTTACAAACAAAGACGTTTTGTTTAGGAGAGCAGAGTTCTTATCCTACCAAAATATTTTTACCCAGAGCCGAATCAACAAATATGAAGTTTTATGCAAAGAAAGAGCTCAAGAAATTCCTAGTTATTCAATCCAGACCGAGCGAACATCGTCTCACAGTTTATAACGTTGACAAGTAATTAGTAGTCATTATTTATCAAACTAAAGAAAAAATGCATTTCTATTAGTGCAGCATCGGTTCTCACGATTGATGCTTTCTAATTGAGCAAAAAGCCGCCTTGTTAAACTATTGCGATGGTGAATTTGTTTCCGCAAATCATAATCGATCATTTAGATAAATTAGCGGTAGGTAGAGCTGAATAAAAATAGAGGAAGCTTGGGGGTTTCCTATATGTTATAAACATTATCTGACGTCAAGGGTTTTTGTTTTGTTTGATCTGTGGCAGCCCAGTTTGGCAGTCTATAATTGGTATAAGAATTTTCCCAAGGCAAACAGCTAGACTGCCATAGGTCAAAAACTAAGTAGGTAGGTACTCATTGTTGAAAGAGGAAGAGGAAGAGGTGACAAACTATAGGAAGAGGTGACAGTGATAGGTACTATGTATCAGAGACGACTATGTATGGATTCGTTCATGGTGTAAGGGAATTACAGAACCGAAGGATTTGCATTAAAGTTTCTGTTTATTTGTTGCAGAACTCAAGCGGTAGTGAACCTAGGTCGCGCAGCGCGACTCCTGACTCCTTGGATTCTCTGCCGAGCGGCGGTTCCGGCAGCCCGCCTGTCGAATGGGCAGACTCCGCTACTCCCCCGGATTTTATGTAAGTACCTACCTTAGGCTCAAGTCAACAGGATATATGACTATACTTAAATAGGGATGGAAAGCACAAAATTGACGGCGCGTTAAATGCGTGTAACAAGGTGGCGACTGAAGAATTGCCGAGAAGAACTTACTGTTGAGTCGTAAATGGGAGTCTTAGTTAAATGTAAAGATTTGGATGAATGCTGTAAAATTTTCGTAATAAGTTATTTCTGCATCATAAATACCCATGTAACATAGTTATGCAGATAATGTAGATCACGAGTGCCGCCGCCCGTGCGTGTCTCCAAGTGAATTTTATTTTCAGTCGCATTGCAAGACTTTCGTGAAACGCTGTGCATTCCTTTGACTCATTTAACTTTTCCCAGATTTTGTGAAGTGAATCTTAGGATTCTTGGGCAATTAACAAATTGTCATTTTGTAGTTTTTCTAACTAACGAGTAATTTCGCTCTCTAGTCATCATTATTTCCAAATATCTTTACTCAACACTTGTTGCACGAATATGCATTATTCGTCTAGTTTTTTTTTTTCACGATAGTTAAAAACTATTGCGCAGTATGAAAGTTAGACAGTAATGTCTTCAATATCCTACTGTTAGTTTTATCCAATAGAGCACGGTCTCACATTTCTATCTCTATGAATCCCCTGCAATAGCAATTCAGGCGTAGGCTCAGACTTTCAGGTATACCTAAGCCAAGTAATTCTACGGGCCTACTAGATGATAAGCGGATACCGTCACCTTTTGACATTTACATTCTACAACACCTGAGGCATTGCCGATGGTTTGCCTGCTATAGAGACTGTCTGTCATTTTACCCTTAACCTTCACACCGAAACAGCAATATGTGCATTACTGCAGAAATAGATATGAAGGTAGGCTAGTTCTTTCACAAAGGAACTCTACTAATGCTTGCAGCTGTGATGTTATTTTATTGATCAAGGCTACGTGCTTTTGTGTTGGATTGATTGTCTCATGTTATATTTTCCATGTAGCGACAGTTTCCCGCCAGCGGGCACGCATTCCCCGCTCGCGCGGACGCCGTCAGCGCCGGCCGCGCCTCGCCGTTCGCGCCTATCCCCGCCTGCCGACCTCTCCCCGCCGCTGCCCATGCATGAACTCTTCAAACCGAATGACCTTCACTGGGCTGATATCGCCACCAATACCGGTAGGTTATACTCTCCATACGTGTGCCAAGAAACAAGCGCTATGAAAGCTGTTGTGCGGTTTACCCAACAGGGTGTGTGAATATAAACTGCTCCAGACAAGCACTTAGAATTGGTAGTTGGTACTGCCACGTATACAAATTTCAAGGTATTGATACCACCTGAGTAGCATCCGTTCGCTTACAAAGCAGCATCAGCCATCATTACAAATCTGCCGCTAGAACGACACAGCATTTAGCTGATAGTAATTTGAAAACGAATATAGTGATTACCAAGAGCTATCAACATTTTTACTGCTATCATTAACGTCCAAGTGCTTCGTCATCATAAATAAACTAAGGTTTTGTCTTGTTAATGACTTGTTGATTTATTTCTCATCGTAGGTAGTATGTATCATTACAATATGCGACCTCACGTTATGATCATCGATATTATGGAAACCATTAACATTCTAAAGATCTTCATTAGAAACGTCATTGCTATATGCAATGGTATACGTCATACCAGAAACAATCAATTCAAAGCATTTAATTTATGACAAGGGCTCATACTTTGGAGGAATTAAAAAATGGTTATCCGAATCACAGCACAAGTTCTTTTACGTTTTGTAAGATATTAATTGTGTTCATCGAACGTCAGTGATTTCTTATTTGTGATTAATTTAGTCTGTTGTATTTTTTCAGAGGGTATTGAACTTCTAGGCTACCAAAGATACGGCACGGTCCATGGTCCAAGAATAGGAAAGGAGCGGATAAATGGATCCATACTGAAGGATAACGACCCGTTTATGTAAGTGCCGAAAAGTATCAGAGATTCACAGAGATACGTGCTGAATGGTAAAGGTGAATTGAGTTGAGAAAAATAATAACATCGTTTTCTTTGCAGAAATAAACACTTATCGGTGTCGCGGACGAAAAGTGCTGCATCCGCGCAGCAACCACTCAGCTTTGAACACAAATTCAACCTCGACAGACAGATGCTCAACCGTGAAGAGGTAAAGCTATTCTATTAGATGTAAATTGTACGCAAATAATAGGAAGACAGTATTAATTATGTCTTTTGGAGACATTAAACCTCTATTTCATTCATAAGATTCTATTACTTTAACCCTTGTTTGGAAACAGGAATGTTATGGATCGTGTTGAAAATTTATTCAACAAGCAGCGTCAAGTTTATTTAAGACAGGTTATTCAATTTATTGATGATGTGCTCCAGGACTGGCCTGAAGCAGACAGCAACGTGGATATCGAGAGCATAGGCGAGCCACAACTGAAGCGTTTACCGCCGTTAGTGTGGCTGGAACTGACGGCGCTGTTCGACAAGTACTCTTTGCCGTTCCAGAAGAGAAAGCCGCCTAAGAAGAAGAGGAAAGAAGGTAAGAATAGTCCCATTTTAAACTTCCGTCAATAGTGATGTCATTTTGAAAGGCTTAGATTATTACAGTACAAGGACTTGTCAAAATTGTAAAAAAAAAAAAAACAACCTTCCATCATTTGATTGGATGTTATCATAATCTAACAGAATTGGCAGTTTCATCAGTGACACATAAGTCAAATTGCAAAAACTAAGCTTCTACGAATTTCGTTTTTGTTGCAATGAAAACAGACATAGAAATGGACTACTACCTTCATATCCTGATATGAAAATGTCGTAAACGTCAACTCAAGAACAACGATATTTATTTTATTACAGAGGGTTCAGTGTTTGGCGTGTCCCTGGAGACATTAGTGCGCAAAGACATGATTCTGTGGGAAGAGACGTGGAGCTGTGTGCCGAGCATCTTCCGATCATTGGCAGCCATACTGCGGGCCAGGACCCATGACGAGGGCCTATTCAGGGTCTCCGGCAATAAGCATAGGGTGAGTTAAACAATAAATTTAAATTAGTAAAGATTTTAGGGCCAGCCAGCGTTAATATTTCAGATTCTAAAACTTGTTGTTAGTGATTCTAAAATTAAGAACCTCTGCAACCTTGAATTTGGCTTAAAAAGCCAGAGGTCAGAGTTATAGACCCTTGTTTATTTTGTCGCACAGCAACAGATTGATTGATACGTTTAAAAGACAACGGATGTAGGTGCTATTAAATCACTGGTGCTATTTAATCTCTGGTTGCATTTCATTCTGGCATGCATATAAAATAGAAGCGTGCAGCTCATATTCTGAGCTGATAGTGACATTGTAATTCACTTTTCAGATCGCAGCGCTCTGCCAGCAGATCGAGCGACAGTGGTACGAGCAGCGTGAGACCGTTGAACAAGCGTTTGATTCAGCCAGCAGCCATGACCTCTCTGCTGTCTATAAACGACTGTTACGTGCCCTGCCATCGCCACTGCTGACGCAGGAGCTAATGAGGCTCTTCTATCACACATATGGTGAGCAAAACTTTACCACTTACAAGACAAAATATCCACAGCAGTACCTAGACAGCTTCTTTGTAGATAGATCATTCCATACTGATTATGTTGAGTGAATAATGGCCAGCTTCATTTACTATTATTTTATTTTATATTTGTTTGTCGATGGAAATAAAAGCTGAGGTAGGCCAAAGAAAAGATGGATAGATTGTGTGAAGGATGACATGGTTAAGAAAGGAGTGAGTACTCAGATGGATGACGGCTGATAGAGGATGGTGGAAGAAGAAAACCTGTTGTGCCGACCTCACGTAATGTGGGATAAGTACAAGAAGATGATTTGTTTGTCGAAGACTGCAAATATCATTAAAGTTTTATAAACTGGAGAGGCACTTCGAATGTTCTGTGGATGTGATAACCATGGTAAATTGTCGTGGATACTTCGGATAATGATCAAAGCCCAACCACAGGATAAAAAACTAACAAAACTTTATTTTTCCAGCTCTAACGGGTCCGACCCGGGGCCGAGCTCTGAACCTGCTCATCCTACTTCTGCCGCCGGAGCAGCGCGCCACGCTCCGCGACTTGCTGCGTCTCGGCCGCGAGATTGTGGCTTGCAGCGATACCAACAAGATGAGCGAACATAACGTGGCTATGATCATAGCGCCCACACTATTCCCACCAAGGTAAATATTGCACCGTAGCTTAGCACAAGATCTACGTAATCTGATGCTGTGTGGAACTGCTTGGTAGTATCGTGTCACTTTGTGAATGATGTGTTAATGATAAAGCGTCTGAGAAAGCCGTGCTCAACACAAAAACTTAAGGGAACAACTGGGTTAAGCAACGTTCCACCAGGTCACTATTTAGTCCTTTGTGCGGATGAAGTACATTATTACGCTAGATGTACCTATAAGATTGTCAATTTAAAATAAGTTCTTAGTCATGTTTAACATTTTATTTACCTACACAATTGTTAATTACTTATAAAATGTGCATGTGGTGTTTGCCTGTAATTGGTTTCTCATGTAGCACAAGACTTACTAGTTTATACCTTATAAACGTTGTATTCATGTGTAAAATGTTGGCGAACCTAATAAATAAATAAATATTTGGATGGGTAGTAAGTAGCATTTAAAATCTGATAGCTTCGTGATTCGAAGGGAGGGCGCATTAAGATGTCAGTCCCGGCTGTTATAGACGGGTCCAAAAACTCATAGTAGTCAAACTTACTTCTACGTTATTTTAATTGCCTCATTTTCCTTCCAGTCTTCTGATAAAATCATCAGACAGCCTGGAGACGCAGCTCGCCACCGCCGCAAATAGCTGTCACGTGACAGAAGCCCTCATGCGGTGGTGCGACCAGCTGTGGGCCGTGCCCAGCTCCCTCGTCGAGGCGAGTCAGAGGAAGCCGCCGCCGCATCGGCGGAACCATCACACCTGAGCTGGTGATCATCCGGAAGGGGATAGGATAGAATCTAAAGAGTTGGTGCTGGCTGTTCACACTTCAACATCAATATTATACCCAAAGAATATTTGGATCCAGGTATATTTGGTGTGTGCTTGCCATAAAATACCAACACTATCCGTGGATAGAAAGAAGAATGAAACCGGTACCCTGAATGTTAAGGTTGGTTGACTGCTGGTTATGAGACTATTGATAAGCTGCTTTATATGGCTTTCCTCTGAGATTATCAGATATTAGGGACCTTAATTTGGAAGATTAAGTTGATGTGCTGGACACACAACGCACCAGTACTGAGGCTCTTTTTTATGACCTTCAAACAAAAGAGCAACACCAAGAAAGAAACTTCAACACCAAGATTGAACGAAACATTAATTGTTAATAAGTTCTAAACGCAGCGCATGCGTCATGTAAATAAGTCGTATCATTTATTATTTTATCATCATCACAATTAGTTAAGCAATATTATTATACTTCACAAGTCATATTTCTTTACATATAGACATTGCTTAAATTTAATGGCCACTTTTAATGGTACAATGATCTTTACTAAATGTTTAATAGAAGTATAAGCATACATTTTATGAAACATTGATTGAGGACTCCAGAGTTAATTTGAGTCTGACTGATTGGACTCACAAGTGCTCACATTTACCATTTAGTTTAGGTAGTGTATCCATGTCCAGTCAAGTGGTGCTGTGTTTTTGTAATCCTGAACAATATAGATAGCCAAGTGATGTTAATTATTATTAAAGAAAAAATATACTCTTTGTAAGCTATACTGTGAATGAGATGCCAAATATTGAAATTTATTTTGTGTTATCAATTTAGTAAGTCCCATTCAGTTAAGAGAGGCTAAACTTTAAATTGAAAAATTGGTGCCATTTTGGTTTGTAAAAACTAATGTTACCTTTTCGGCAGATTTTTAACACTTTTTTTCTATATGAAGTGTGTTTTGCATGCTATTGTTTTGTATGTAGGTTGTCTAGCATACTCTTCAGAAATTTGATGTTATGATTTTGTTTTTGAATTACTTTTAATGGTGCCTTATTTCAATGATATTTTAGTGTTTTGTATACAACCACTTTGAGATAGAATGTAAATAATACTGAATAATATTTCTTCCAATATATTTTATTCACCAATACTTTGACTAGACAAGCAAAGACTGACTTGTGTACTATATTTTGAATGATATTTCAATAGTTTATGTTGCATAAGTAATAAAATAAAATATTATAATCCAGATGTGTGTTTTATTTTACTCTTATCAATATAACATCAAAAAAGCTTACCAATTTTCTTTCACAATATCCAGGGAACAGCAGCGGAAGCAAGTTAGCAACAATAAGCTAATATTTAAAGTTTATAATGAGATACACAGCTTCATTATCTGCACCACACAAAATTCTTCCCTTATCACAATGTACAGTGTTAATCGCTTTATGAAGAGTTGGAATCAGGGAATTTACCATCATTGTATTCTTATCCTCCAATGGCATAAAAGCCAGTTGGTTATCAGGACCTATAGCACTCTTTGTCAGAGACTCCATGTTCCAATCCCAAATCTCACCAGAAACCGAACTTGTGATTAGCTTGTGCGGGTTTTCTGGATGGAACTGCATCTCTGTAACCCCTGCTGAATGGGCTTTGAGTAGCGTTGTAGGAAATGAGTTCATACGTAAGTCCCATACAGCTAGAGCCCCGGATTCACTCCCAGCGAGCACTATATGGGGTAGTGTGGGATGGTTTGTGATGCAAGTGGCTGCTAGCTCATCACCGGCTAGTAGAAATGAGGCAGAAGGTTTGTCAGCCTGTGATCTGAGGTCCCATATCTTCATGTGGCCTCTGATGTTTCCAGTTATGATCTGAAACAAGATGTAGGCATGCAATAAATATTTAAATACTAACTATTGTAAATGATAAACATGAAATTACATCAAATTCAGTTAAAAACTAAAAAAAATTGTCTTCCAAGAAAATATTATTAATAAACGATTTAATTACATTTACAAAATTATGAAAAGCGTTTGATTGGCCGCTAAGTCAGATGATCCACGCAGTGTGTATGCCGCATGCATTTTGTATATTGGAGGGATGATTGGTTGGAAGAGAGTGTGGACAGAAGTTATTGTAAACTCGTCTGCTTTGGTGCGTTGACTGTGCATTTTTTTTCGATATTGGATTTTTATATCATTGATCTTGGCTTATATGTTTGGACTGAATCTGTACCAGTTTATAGTTATTCTGTTACAGTTAAAAAATTCAATGAAATACTAAGTCCTAGTGTAAAACATCTAATTCCTGACCCCTCTTCCTCCTGTTTTATTGACTTCAATATAAAAAAAATAGTGCAGGTCTAATTTTGTTTTAGAAATTACTATTACCATTCATAATCTCATACTTATTCATAATAAATGTTTGGTGGGCAACTACTGAAGAAAAACCAGAAACTGGGTCTTTTGAACAACTTATTTTTACGTTTACGGAATCTATAAGGGATTAAAAGGCATATCCAAAACTATAACTATTATTAGAATGAATTATTACTTCACTATGTTTGATGTAGCACACAGACTGCAGAGAACAGCTGTCAGCTTCTGCAATGGTGCGGGTGACCTCTCCCCTCCTACTGCTCAGAACCTTGATATTTCCATCTTTACCGATCGACGCTATATCACCTTCCACTGTGTCTAGTGATGTGCATGAGCATTGGTCCTCACTGAAAGACAAAAATATGTCAGGCAGGTTGGCTAGTATGACCTCAGTAGCATATTATGACAAATAGCCACATAAGCCATGATCCAGAAATGAAGTTTGAGACCTTTGTGACTCAGCAAGCGAGTAAAAGAGGGTTATCAAATTCCTGCTGCAGGACAAATGTTTGTATGTCACAGATATTTGATCCAGACGTTGCTTACTATGGTCAGGACTATGATGGTATGCAATTGTTAGGTGTTTATAAATATTATCATTAATTACCCATAGCTATGTAGTTTCTTCCATGAAAACACCTCTCTGAGTGGTAACTCCTTGTCATAAATACTGATCTCCAGAATTTTCACTTCCCCATTAGACAACGAAACCGCGATTTTGTTCTTCTCAGTAAACTTTATTTGAGTCACATCTCCGTCTACAGGATACTCTGAGAGTGCCCGAGGATATTCGTTCCCTTCCTCGTCGTGATGATTCTCCAAGGTCCACACTTTGATGGAATTAACTTGATCGTCCCAGCTTCCAGTAAAGAAGCTTTTGGTGTCAACATATTCTTCAGGGATCCACCGGATTTTGTTAATTTTCTGAGAAACGAACGTGCCTTGAACGTCCAGAGGCATTTTCGGTGTATGTATCTAAAAACTTGAATATTCTGTATTCTGTATTTCTTGAATATGGCTTTTGTAACTATACATTTGTCATAAAAAACTTGAATAAAATTATCCAGTATTATTAAAATGTACTCTGTAAAAATTTTCTTGACAGTACCTGCGCGGTAACTTCGATCGTTGCCACAGAGAAAAATATAAAGGATTTAAAAAAAACAGCATGGTTTTTTTTCATGAACAGATTAGTATTGTACAGCCTCTATTGAACAGTCTGGTAATAAGAGAGCTTTAATTTATGATTTAAAAACAAATATTCCAAACTGGCAACTGGCAACAGCCCCCCAATCTGTTTATAAAATTAAATGTCACTCGGTGCCAAACGTTATACAAAGCAAATGAACAACACAACACCGTATTCTGTGGCTAATATTACTAAATATAGGTGCAAGTGAAAAACAAACTTTCAGATACAAAATAGCGGGACTGGCATAACAACGGCAATCAAAGATTGGTTTTTAGGGTTAATTGTCAAATTCACATTATTTATATGACTTGAAATTTAAGTATTTTTTTGGATGTCCTGCCTAGATTAGCTCTGTATTCGTTCAACACCCAAAGCTTGATTCGAGATTGCCGTGAAAACATTTCATAATAGAAGCCATGGTTTAAATGCTTGTGCATATGGTATCACAAATAGCTGTGCCTTATCAGACCGATCATTATCTAGTCCTACTGCTTTCAAATAATAAAAAAAAAATATTTGAGAGAAAGTTAAATTTTCATAAAAAACAAACTTGTGAAGGTTATTTAGTTAATTTCTTACTTGAATCCACATTGAAACGGAATGTATTTAGCACTCGTTGTTGTAGTTAGATTTTTTTGTTTTTTTATTTTTATGACGAAATATCATGAAATGCAATGTGAAATGAAACGTGAATAGAGCTGAGCTGATGAGAAAAAAGTCAGTTGTTTTTTTTTGCTTTGTGTTTGTAAACTTTGTATGTTTTGTTGTTTCTCAATTATTTCAATTTTTAAGCGTTCTGCACGGTTAAACAAGAAATATGGTGCGGCCAGGATTTTTACCGCCTGCTGAATCTGGAGAGTTTATCGCCAAACACGCTGCACACGTAAAAATACACGATGTTGGACTGGAAAAGCTGTGCAAAGAGGTTAGAAACCTGAATCGCTTATCCGTTTATTTGCTTCTGAAATCTCTTCCTCTATGGACACTAATGGACATCTCCTCCTCTGTGGCGCAGTGGGCGAAGGCCCGTCTGAGACGCAGAAGGTTGCGGGTTCGATTCGCGCCGCGGGGCAAATGTTTGTATCTGCGAATATTTGTCTCCGGTCTGGATGTTTTCTATGTATAATAAGTAGGTATTTACAAAAAAAATGTATATAAGTAGTGTATCAGTCATGAAGTTCCCATAACACAAGCTCTGCTTACTTTGGGGCTAGATGATGCTGTGTTAAAAATGACCAGCATTATTTATTGATCTATTTATTATTAATTATGATAGATATGTTAATGATTGGGATTTAGAAAAAAATAAATAAATAAAAATAAAAGGGCATTTATTTACTTACACATAAACAGAAAGCCATCAAACAAATTAAAATAAAATAATGATAGGGGGTGGAAGGGGTGGACTCCCCTATTCCATCGGTACCAATCCCAAAGTTAGGAATTGAATAGCTTTGAATGAGGTATAAGTATACTAATTTCCAAAAAGAAGATGAAATAGGGTTAAATTAGGTTCTGTGACTCACCAACAAGTGTATTAATATGTTATGTTTGGCTCGTGCTTGTGTTTTTATGTTCCCTAGTGGACTGAACAGTGTCGGACTAAAATTATGATTTGAATAGGGTTTCGGTTTTGGCACTCGCCGGCCGCTGCCATTGTAATTATCTAGAATTATCTAGCCATTCGTTATCTAGGAAATAACGAATGGCCGTCGCACAAAATTTTATAATTTTTTTATCGAAATTCGTGTGACGACTATCTATATTCCACCCATGTTAATAATTATTATGGGTAGAAATTACTAAAATTCAGATTCAGTTCCTTATCGGATACCTGACGAAAAACCGTGTTGACACAATATTGCCCTTATATATATCGGTAACAGTAGAAATCATCAGTCCACAAAGTGGGGGCCTTCCAACACTGCAGTGTCGGATTTATAGTCACCATCCGAAACTATTCTATCCAAATGTGCATTTTTTTTAGATATAAACACAATTGGCCTCCTGTTTTTATAAGTTTATCAATTAGTTATTTCAGCTGTTGGTTTTCCTATACAACTAAAGTAGCAAACAAGCATACGGCACACCTGTCGGTATGTGGTTACCGTAACCTTTTATGTACCTAAGTATCTAAATAAACAAAAAAATCGTTCTGTTTCTAGATGCTTAAATCAATGTCGGCCACCAAACTACAGATTCCAGACGCAGGAGGCGACATCAGCTACCTCTCCAAAGACGACCCAAACGCTGTTGACTGGATATTTGTAGCTGATACCCTTAACTTTTGCTTCTGGTCATATACCGGCGCTCCGAAGTGGACTGTAGATGGACATACTGGGTACTATGCGTTGGAAGCTTCATTAATCAGATCAATTAAGGTATGACAATTTTATAAAGAGCTTTTTTACACCCATCAGAAATTGTAACCTTTGACTGGACTCATATTTTACTATGCAATACTAACTCTGAGACAGGCTAACATGTTTCATGACATACTTACTTATTATAGTGAATATAATAATACTACATGATATATAATTTTTTTTTTGTTAATATATTCATATTATACATAGAAAACACCCGGACCCGAGACAAATATTTGCATATATAAACATTTGTCCCGCGGTGGGAATCGAACCCGCAACCTTCTGCGTCTCAGGCGGGATTTTGTCCACTGCGCCACAGAGGTCGTCAATTTTACATTTGATAGTCATGACCCCACTGTGATAATTAGCATTAAGTTCGTCTATTGTTAGTTAGGTAGGTACTTGTTTTATCTCGTGTTTTTTTTTAGAGGTTGTGCATTTCGTCATTTTCTCTATCACGCGAGGATTTCCTGTATCGTGGATATCAGGAACTACAAATACCATGGTACCACAACACCCACACCCCACAGCGGGATTCGAACCCGCAGCACCCCTTGCGTTGCAGTAGGTTTGTCCTGAGCCAATGCAATTAATAGATTTTGGATAAAATATATGAGCAGTGTGGTTTGCAGGTAAACCGATTGGCTAAATGCCTTTGTGGACGAAAAGAGCGGGGACATTTTGCAAATTAATATTAATTTCCCCCATGGATTTTGTCTAGTGCAACAAAGCAGTCGATCTACATCCAAACCTTTTTTCTGCTTCCAGGATGGACATGATATAACAAACCCCAAGTACTACTCAAAACTAACCAAGGAACAACTCCAGACCATAATGAAAGGCGACAATAGAACAACAATTCCGCTCATTGAACAAAGACTTTCAGTATTACAAGAAGTCGGGGCCGTCCTTATCGATAAGTACAACGGGACATTTCTCACTTGCCTCAAAGAAGCTGACAAGTCTGCTGTTAAACTTCTGCAAATAATAGTCGACAACTTTCCTTGCTTTCGAGATGAAGCCACTTTTAAGGATACGAAAGTATCGCTTTACAAAAGAGCGCAGATTTTGGTAGCGGATATTTGGAATTTCTTTGGAGGGACTGGTCTGGGCGAGTTCAAGGATATTGATAGGATTACAATGTTTGCTGATTATAGGGTGCCTCAAGTGCTCGTGTACTTTGGAGCTATGAGCTATACTGATGAGCTGATGGAACTGTTGAAAAACGGTAAGTTTAGAAAGGTCTCTACTTTTTCTTTTTAGGTTTAAAAAGAAGCTTGCCTCTGTACTTGCCTCACTTAATATTTCTGTATTATTTCTGTGTACAGTAAAGAATTATAAGAAGGTGTAATTGTAGGCCAGGATATTCCCTAACCTAATCACTAACTAGGTAGGTATATCAAATCTAACTTATCAAATCGTGAAGCGATGTAGGTAGGATAGAAATAAGTAGGTAGGTAATTGATGAAAGAATTATGAAATGAAGTATGTTACTGATTGATAGAAAAATGAATTTAATTGAAAGAAGAAGTAAGTAAATAAATAATTATAAGAAAAGCGAATACAAAGCTATTGCACCGAGTGACGCGTGCGCGGTAGGCAGTTGACAAGCTCAAGCTGGTCCGTCCGGTTCGTAGAATACCACATAGTTTGTATAGCGCGCAGGCGCAGCGGTGTGGGGTGATCGCGGAACTTGTTTGGTCCAAGTTAGGTATGGAAGTGGTTTCTCGGTAGGTAGTAAAAGTAAGTACGCCACAAAGGAAACCATTGATCAGGGGGTGTAGACAAATACCACTTTATGTTGGTATTAACGCCTGCGGAAAGATTGAAGTGTATGGAAATGGCATTAACTGTTGAAACGTCACGTGAATACTGCCAAGTTTTACCTTGACTTGCATCAGCATGAAAGGAGAACTAAGCGTGAGGTATTTAGTATTTTTCAAACTTTCGCGATTAGATAACATAATTATAAGTTTTACGGGTCTTTATCGCATTTACCTGTTAAAAACCTAATACAGTCGAAACGTTGGGCAAAATAACAAAAAAGTAAACGCGATAAAGACGCTTAAAACTTATAATTACGTCAGGTATTTGTCTCGACACCCAGGCTTGTTTTATAAATCAAATTCGAAGTCATATGGCCCTGCTTGGTGCCCTTTCACCGCACTGGTCATTCACTATCAGTCACACACCCTTTTTAGGATTTCCTCATTCGTCAATTCGGTGATCAAGAAAGAGACAATTTTGCAACCAAGTACAGAAATTAAAATACAGCATTTTCCAGATGTCCTGCTACCAAGTGGCTCAGACAAGGAAATAGAGATCAGAGGGTGCTCCATCCACGCAGTGGAACTGCTCAGGAAGAGGATAGCCGACCAGCTCCATGACCCTAACATGGAACCACCCAACTCCAGCCTGATCGACTACTTCCTCTGGTGTTACAGGAGGAAATATGCTGAGGACATGGAGAGTGTACCCTTCCATAAGACTTTAGGGATTTTCTATTGAATGGTAAGAGGTCATTCTATAACTGTACTGGAAGTCTGGTACTTTTACTATAAGGCTATTCGCAGTTTGTGATAAATTGAACAAAAAAAAAAAATGTTGCAGATGTCCACATAATAATAACGGTAATCGCACGCCATCAGGGAATTAAATATCACTTTCTGTTAGCGTTAACGCCTGCGGAATGAACATTAGCTGTGGAAATGTCACGTGACAGCTGCCAAGTTTAACCTTGACAAATTTGCGTTAGCGTGAAAGGAAAAGTAAGAGTGAGGTATTTGTCTAGAACCCGGGTGAGTCGTATGACTGTTTGCCTCGATATAACAAAAAATATTATATTATGAGTTTTTTATTTAGTAAGCATAGAGAGCTATGTAAAATGTTAAGGCATCTTAGCAATCAAAACTAAAATCGTCAGACAAAATGCGGGATGATGGAATTTTATAGTATTTGAAGTAGAGTGGAGTGAAGGTATTATATACTATAATATTATGTATTATAATATCTGTGCCATTAGGTAATATGTGGTGACTATCTACATTATAATCATACAGGTAGCACCAGTGACTAAGCTGATAAGATAACACAATTATTAAGACAATTATTTTTTTGTGTTCCTTTTAAATGTACGTAAGTTCTAGTTTATAACTAGTACTCCAAGCTGTGGATAATTGGTGTTGGTAATATTTTAATTTAATTAAAATTTGTTACAGCTACTTATTATTTACTGATGTGTTGCTGTTTTTTGTCACTAAGAAAAAAAGAGATTGTAGCTATTATTACAATAGCAATACAACTATAATTATGTGGTTTAAGATGAATAATTAATATCAAATTAGGTTTAAGATACAAATGCCTGAAATAAATGACACATGGTTATTCACTTATATTTTTATTACATACTTACACCTTTATCCAAATATGTTTTGTATTTTAAAACACTCAGGGCCCTACTTAAAAAAATATTAAATAAAAACTGCTTAGTCTCTTTAATGTTATATGTAATTTCAAATTCAACAAAAGAAAACAAAACAATGGTCTGAAATCTTTATAAGTAAGGCCCTGAATGTTCATTATTGTTCATATCACATTAAAACGTGGTCTCGCAGGTTTAAGAACAATTTAATTGCACATCTAAAACAATTTAATTGCAAAGACATGACTTACTTAATAACAGGTGTAATAAGACCAATCACCATGCCGAAAGCCACATATTCTGTAAGTACATCATTGGGATGTTTATATATTTTTCCACTAGATTATACCTGGGAATCCACTCTTTTTTTTAAGTTTTTCTTTTTTTGAATGAATTTCAAGTGTTATTATTAAAAAAACATCAAAATTTTTGAATTTTCTTAACAAATTACGCATTTGAAGTTGCCGAAATGCAATGAATATCAAATTCAAACGCACACCACCGCTTTGACTCGTGCGTATGCCGGCGTACGCACACACACGCGCGGTCTAAGTATTACATTATATTTTTTTTAATCCCAAAAATAAAAGCCTTCCCAGCAATTATTTTTTCTCAATGTTACTCGTTAAGATGAACAGTATGCGCAGATTTCGGCTTGGTGATTGGTCACCCTGTATACTACAGACAACCACTACCTTTAGTTAGTTGAACCAATATTTATTTACAACTTTGGCATTAGCTAGGTGACTTATATAAATGAAATGTATGATGAATAAATGGCACTAAGTATTTACACCGTTACCTAAATATACAGGCTGATAATTAAGAAGACGCTTCTTAACAGGTACCCCCCATTATATTGCCCTGTTTAACTATTGTGAATGTCCCTAATATCCACTAGAATAAAACTAGAAGGAAGGAGTTCTAGTTGTAAAATAAATACCCACTACGGTTTATCGTACAGTGCTTTAACTACTTCACTTGTTTGGCCCAAACAAGTGGTAGTCGAAATACTGTAAAAACGCAATGTACAGAAAGAACTATCTAGATTCCATAATTCAGAGTGTGGAACAGTGTACTGAATCTGACTTAATGCGTCGTCCTTGCCATCACGTCCTTTTCCGTGACATGTCACGTCTGTGTTCCACGCCTAGTTAGATTCTTGTATCATCAAAGCAAATACATACTTGCTCCTATAGCAGACACCCTTATTCTCTCTTTATTCTTAAACTATTTACTACTAAACTTCGTTTTGAGACTTTCAAAGAAAGCTAACTTAGTTTTGATCGTGCCGGGCTCCGGAACGGGACTACCTGGTCTACTAGACTCCTTCGTCACTTCACCATCGGGTATTTCTTTCGAACCTCCAGGGACCTTGATTGGTGTGGACATGGACAATTTGAGCCCTTCCCTAAACTCCTTTGTGATACTTCTGGCTGTGAGGCTGTGCATGAACACTTGTTTGTTTGCTTGTCTGTCCGCGTTGAGGTCATTTAGGATGTTCTCTTTACTTCTTCGTCGCTTCGAGTAGGGCTGGGGCTCCTGAAAGATAAGGGTATCATGAAATACATAGCGATAGCTGCTTTTTTGATCAAAAGATCGAATAGCTTAACGTAGAAACAAGAACCGGGTCTTCGGGATTGACAACTCCAAAAATGGTTAATTTGTTCAGTTTGCAGATTTAAGAAAATATTACGACCAGGAATACTCGACATGTAAATGTACTGCAGTATTGTTATCGGCATAAAGCTTACAATTTATTTGTACACAGCTCAAAGATAAGCAGAGATACGAGGAAGAATGACACCAAACCTACCTTTACCGGTTCACTTATGTTTTCCATGCTGACAAATTTCTTGGCCAGTTCCTTCACTTTCGGCAGCTGGGGGAGTATATCTTCAAATTCACAGATCTCTAAGTTATCTTTACTTTCTTCAAAAATGACTGCTGTCTCGTCCGAATCTCCGTTTTGACTGATGCTATCGGAATTGTCTCCTGGGACGCTCTTATCACTTGTATCGATGTTTTCCCTGCCGTCAGCCGTAGCCTCATATCTTGCTGATATGTTATCTTCAGGCCTACATTTGATTATTTCACCTGTTTGTATATTGTAGATTTTAATCGAATCCTCCAGACTACTCGAGCTAATGTACGAATTGGTAACACTGATCGGTGATTTTAAAGGTTCGTCATTTTTGTCGTGTTTCGTATCATTTGCTGTAATTTCGGTTTTGTAAGCTGATTGTAAGATTTCTTCGAATCTCTCGTCAGTGTCGTCATCGATAATGACTGGCCTTGCTAAGTACAAATTATGGTCGTTAAGGTCTTCGTACTCAATTAAAATATCATTCCTAATATTTGGCGTTGTCGTTATTGACTCTATCTGATCTTTTCCAGCGAATTTAGTATATTGTTGGTTTGTTGCGATCATGTTGAACTGATTTATAAGTAATCCCTGAAAGAAAATTAAGGTTAAGGATAGTTTACTCACTAAAACACATTTTATAGAAGTCAATGCTATTAATGGTAACATTTTCTAATAAAACATAATCTTTTAAAAATAATATTGATTCTACAACTTAAAGCATTTTAAATTTACTAATCAAGACATAAGGAAGAGTTATTAGTTTAGTTATGATTGTTAGTTAAGTTTTAGACACAATGTGCTCAGTGCTTTCGATCAAAAGAGAAATGGTGCAACGAAAAAAATGTGTGTTGAGAATAAACCTCGATAGGGTTATGAATATACAATAAAATAAAGGTGTAAAAATAAGATGAAATGAATATGATTGAAGCAAATGCAGAAGATGCTTTTAATGAAGTAATGTCTCGTATTAAGATCCTCATTAGTTCAGTGGCAAGCCAACGGTTAGTCATAATTCATTTGCCGAAATCATACAACACTCACCACTAACGTCTCGTAGTATAACTGTTGTAAATAGTACTGAAAATTTAATAAAGGAAGAACACAAATCTATAAGTGCAGCTCTAAAGAGATATTCTCGTATTATTAGTGCATAGTGCTGTTAGTCAGCTTTACTTTAATTCCACAAACATGCCAACACACATCAGGCAATACTTTGTGTGTCAAAACGAAGATATTTTAGATTTTTATGTGATGCAAGTCCTTCCACCATCTGATCTTTGCATGAAAGATGGTCGTGATGTCAGAAATTAGCCTAAACTAGCCCTAATTTTGTTTGTTCCCATTTTAAAATCTATGTATGTATCGTACACAGTAGAGATTCTATTTTGTTTGAGAGTTATCAGAAGTGCTGTTAAGATTGGAGGCGGTGTATTAGATAACTGGAACAAGAATCTATCACCATAGATCGGTACGAAAGCCTCTGCTTAACCTTAGACTCCCCCCGAACGTAAAATTGAGGCCCGGCCGCCGTTTGGCGCGCGCGTACAGGTCCTCGCTTCGCAGCGTGTTGTTGCGCCTAACGTTCGTGTACGTCTCGAATAGGTCCTCTGTAATCTCGGGCTTGTTTGGTATTTTAAGTCTAACTATATCCTCGTTTTCCACATAACCGTCACCTCCATTGCACACGTTTCTACTTTGTTGTCTTACGTTGGGCTTGCGATCGATATAACGTTCTGTCGCACGATACCCGTCTGCGGCGGTATCTGTCTGTCTATCATCGGGGTGTTCAAAGATGGGGTTGATGGCAAAGTTTGGGCTCGCGTTTCTGGGACTGAGCACGGCGCGGACGATGTTTTGATGGAGCGCGCACGCCTCGATGTCGCTCAATGAACTGCTGGCACTTACAGGCGATGCGAACTCTGTATCGAAATTGTCTAAGCTCATAGACTTGTTCATTGACGATAAGGAGCTCGTGTCGCTGAAACTGCTTTTTTTACGACCGCCTGTGGACGCTTTTGCATCTCTTATGTAATAATCTCGACCGTATCTAAAAAACAATAAATGTCACGTTGTAAAACATTATTATAACAGTACCTACAATAATTTTATTATACTTTTACTTAGTCCGACGCACCGTTTGTACTGAGGAACTTCCTCCGCCAATACTTCTTTCAAGATCTTTGGCGATGGACTTTTAGATCTTCTGTCTGTTCCAATATTATCTGAATCTGGTATTTCCTTTGGTTCCATATACTGAGCTTCAATGTTTTGCTGATTATCATTACCATCAACGACATCATTTGATGTTTCATTTCCTTCTTCAAAATCTTGTTTACTGGTAATCATGTCGAAGAGCGATGACGTGCTCTTAGCTAACAGTCGTTTTTGTATGGCCTCTGGTGAGTAAGGGTTGTTAGGCATATCGACACAATTGAGCCACTTTTTGCGTTCACGGTAAGCTACAGATCCTGAAACAAGAAAAGTATATTTTAGAATCGATTTACCTTTTGTGGTATTCAAAACCTTTACCATGGAAACTTAACATACCTGGCACTAATTCATCTTCCATATTGGTGCCCCATGATTCTGTTTGTGATCTGCAAAAATAAATCTCATTCAGTAAAACTTTTCTTCAGAATTTAATTTTTTTATTGTTTTATATCCTTACTCATGATTCGTATCTTCAAAGTGTTTTCTCCTTAAGCTGTCGGCGTATCTTTGCACTGGGACTGTCACTGTTTCTTCGTATTCACCTTCGCGCTCGTGTTGATTCAAAGTATTATTCGTAGATTCTGTAAAATTATCGTTGCCTAGTGTTGCATTCTAAAATCTCATTACATCTAAAACATCAGTTATTTCCTTGAAATATTTACCTTTATTAGTTGCGATGCTTTCTATACTGTCATCGAAAACTTCTTCATCTTGTTGGTCTTCTGAATAGTGATTTGCATTACCATTAATTAACGACCTGTGTATTTCCTCCATAAAATTAAACTCTGCTTTCAGCATTGGACCATCATCAATCCCCAATAATAGCACAGAATCATTGCTATTGGGAACACCATCTACCACGTCTATCGCCATTTTTTCTGTTCTCGCAGTAGTTACGTCATTAATTTCGTTAATGATAGCGTGTACTGCTACGTCATTTTTGTATCCGTTCTCTACAGGCTTTTTAAAATCGTCACCTTCATCCATTGTAAGACTGTCTGGCTCATAGTCAGATTCATCGTCTACTTTGATCTTTCCACCAATAACGTGTTTGGAATCTAGCACTATTTTTATGTCGCTTTTATATTCGTCTTGTTCTTCAGTATCGCTTGCATTGTCTGATAGATCCGTAGTATCGTCGGCATCTCTGTCACCGATCAAGGCTCTGTAATCTGCATTAGAGTTTGGGACTAACATAGGAACTGGCACAGACTGTATAGTCTTTATTTTCTTTTTTTGGAAGAGCCAATTTTCTTCCCACGTACCGTCTACGCCTTGTATATCGCTGCTGGAAACCTCATCGAATTCTCGTTCTTCGTTTTGATCTGTAAAGAGATTAAGATTATATAGATTTAAAATGGTTTTTAGTAAGTAAGAACCGTAATCAGTATTATAAAGTGTAATAACTATTGCACATAAGCTTTGACCTGATGAGTTCGTCGTGTGAATATCGCTCTAGCGAAAACCTGTGTAAAATGTATTCCAAAAACCTCATATTTTGCGTTATTACTGTAAAAAAACAAGATGAAGAATCTCCAAATTATACCGTACCGGTGTGATGCACTATGTCTCCCCCGAACTCGGGAAAAGGTACTCGTCTCGGAACCTCCAGGGCTTCCTCGGTTGCCTCCCCCTCCTCCCAGTCTGACACGTTATCTTCGTGAAGCTAAAAATAGTTCACGAACATATTATATTTTATGATCAGGGTTAATGTATCTCAGAATGGAGCTTGATAGCTTAACAGTGGATCAATAATGAGAGATAATAGCGATCAAGTGTAAGTCAGTCAACAACTGTTGTTTCTTTGGTTCGACCCTTATGCGATGGGCCTACGATGGCCGGTTTGTTAACATTAAGCTTCCATGGTTACTTTAGTGAATCAAAAAAAAAAGAAATGGATCTTAAAATTTTTGAAAATTGTTTGTATGTGGACATACTTTGAAAGCATAGATATGATTAATGTATTGGGCCCTCTTCCAATACATTAATCAAATTATTATATTTTTTTACATCAGTGTAGATTACTTTCATAAATCATCTTTTAGTTTAAACAGTCACGGAAAAAACCATGGTTCAATCAACCGGATGTAGGTTAGGTTCTCATACGAAGAAAAAAAACATTGCTGTTTTTGTTGGCTTTTAGCAACAGGCAGTAGATAGGTAGGTACCTCGTGTATTAACACGAGTTATCATTCAACCTTTGTAATTGGCTTTTGTGATAAAATCTACGATAGGAGTGCGGATCTCCGTTGACCATTTTAATACCTTTCTTCAACACGGGCTGATTATATTTTAGTAAATTTTTGTTCAAGTTTGACTGAAGTATTGCCTAAGACTTTTTTATAAATGTGGTTGTAAAAAAATTACTGTCCATATTTTTTCTTAATAATCTTTATACAGAGACATGAGCAGCTTCCCAAAATCGCCCTTAAGTGGTACTCACAGGAGGTGTGATGTCTCTGGAATGATGGGTAATGTTCCTCGAGGCAAGAGATCGTGGAGAGGACCGCTCTGACGGTGTGGGGCTGGCACTTGCGGAATGAATTCCACTGCTTCTGCCTCCGGACCCATTCTCATTCTGGAACTTCTCGATCACCTGGAAGAAGACATAGCAGTGTCTCAAAGTATGATTTATATTGTATAATGATTTTGCTAGAGGACTTTCTGTCGCGTGAACGTTGAAACATGAATAGGAGGTGGGCGCTAGTGAATGCGCCACAGTTTTTATAACTATTTGCAGCCATTATAACCATTGAAAAAAAATATTAATCTTTAAAATTATGTTACTAAATACAAAAGCTATCACATATATTAACTACTATAATCCATCTTCTTAAGATAAACAGTACATGAACTATGATACAAAAACCTGCGACGGATTTCCTTCGGGAAAGTAGCTCACAAAGCCACTAAAGAAATTGTACATTTTCAGACTCTCCACGCGCAACATTAACCACTATTTCCTCACAATAAGAGTGTTTGACAAACAATGCGAATTTCGAAAAAAGGCCTGTTTCACACGAACGCACTTTCGCACTGTGAAACTGACTGAGGTGTGCAGACATAACTTATGACATAGGGCTGCCCAAGATTGTAATAGCTTTTCATAGAAACGTATCAATTTCATATGGTTGAAGTGTCTTGTAAGTTCTCTGAACCTAAAACTTTAGTAGGTACCAACTAACAACTTGAGTTTTTTAATTCTTTAAGTTACAGGTAAGATTTTTATAGCTTTTTATAGAGACCTGTAACTAAGGATTCTTACACCAATTAAGCTGCCGCTAATAGTAACACTATATAAATGTAATATATAATATAATATCCAATGTACATATTCTGGCGAATAAAATAATTTGCTTGGGAAATAATTACACGAGAATGATTAGCAAAAACAAGAAAAGCAGTCTCATTTTGTTTTCTCAATGTGTCTCTTAACCGGCATCTGCGTTTTATGATGTGTAGAAATTTACTGTGATCTCACTGCGAGTACCTACCTAACATTTGGTATAGTGTAGTTTTTAATTTTCACTCGCGCGCAAGGAATGTGGAAAATATAGCGTTTTTATTTTGCGTTTCTAGTTATTTACTACACAAAAAGAGATTCAATCGCTATAAAGTGTATGTAACGACTTGTCCCAGATCTGCCACATTCTTGTAAGTACTTAAAGTAACAACGTATTGACGTTATTTCACAGATGCAAACAATTGTTAAGTAAATAAAAGAATTTTCGTTTTGCACTACTTACATTAAAATATATAATTCTGCGGAAAAAATTGCGGAAGATTGAAATAAAAAAGAAACGGTTATTATTTTGTTTAATAATGACAAAAGAAAAGTACTTGCTACACATAAAATGTAACTTAGTATTGTACCGGTTTAAAGACAACTTTAATTTTTACTAAAGTAAAATAAACTCATGTCATGTTTCTGACTTTCACATTCTACACCAATATATATATAATATGGTCGAACGTTGCTACATTTATTTATTCGCATAGTAATTATTTTTAAACTTACAACCAAAAGCCACGCCAGAATATACAAAACGAACACGAAAATTCCAAAAATATATTCCAACATTCTGAATTTTGCACTGCACTGCACTCCTATGCACAAAACCTTATCGCGGACAGTCGAGCACAGCTCTGTGCCATTCTTACTTTTAAAAAAACAATTATCATATTTATTTATGACTTACCATTTCTTTAAATCGCTGGATTGAGCTTAAACTATCTTTAGTAGGATGTGGTGGTTGTAATCGCGATAATAAGGTGTTATCTACTGATAGTGGTCAGATAGGTTATCGGTAGGTAAATCATTTGGCCGTAGGTTTACGTACTGAAGAAATTATGACTGATGATAAGTCGATGTAGAACATCCGCATTGTTTTGTTTTCTGAAGGAGATTTAATAATTTAGATATTCTGAAGCAGATTTAATTATTATAAATGAAAATGAACATAACAAATGAACCCAATAAAATGCACCTAGGGAATTTAATGTTTATTTTTAGATTATTTTTTGGTGATATACTTAAAAGTTTTAATGATCAGGTATTTAAAGATTCTTATCACAATATACCTAAAAATAAAATGAAGAAAAGTCCTACTAAACACGATAAAAATTATAAGTGTTTTTTGTACGATTGCGTGTTTATTCTAACTGATACAAGTTTACTTAAAAAAATAAAAATATATTAAAATAATGCAATGTGTTGGTGGCAACCCTAAATTAGTTAAGGGTGAATGCCTACTAATGACGCTTGTAAGGATTCTTCCCTCCAATAAGGTTGCTAGCAATATTTTAAAATGAAACATTATTCATATTTAGGTACAAAACTGCTAAAGCTCAAAATAAGTCACGAACGACGAATTCATTATAATATTATTGAAAATTTTACTACATCCAATTTTGGCTCTCAGAAGTCTAGACGGTCTGCTGCTAGGCGTAAGTAAGCCTAATCATGTAACTCATTACATTCTTAGGGTTACTACGTGCACCTCAGTGCACGTTAGCATTGGTCATGATATTATATTTGCAACATCTTGGCACCCGTTAAAATAATAATAACAATAACACGCTCACGACTGTATTCCCCATGGTGGACATCCTCAGATACATACTCAGTGAGTCTTTGAGGATACCAAGTAGGGGGTAGTCAGAGGCATGTCCAAACATTACATTTGGTACATGCCCGCGTTTTGCAAGTAGTAAGTATTCCACGTGACAGGTTGCAAGCCCATCGCCGCTTATTGGAACACTAACTGTGGGCACATGCCTTCGAATTTTTGGTTCTAGGGCATGCCGGTTTCCTCACGATGTTTTCCTTCACCGTTTTGAGTACGTGTTAATGCGCACATTAATTTTTCGAGTGGAAAAATCTATTGGTGCACGACCGGGTTCGAACCCACGACCTCCGGATCAGAAGTCGGGGTATCGCCCACTAGGCCAACACGGCACCCGTTAAAAGGATGACTTAAATAGCTGGACTATACTCGCTCACCTTGTTTAATATAGCGCTGGCCAGCAGGTCCTCATAGGTGGAAGACTCGATGTTTGGAGTGTGGGGTTCGGCAGCGTACCGCGCGAGCGCTGGTAGCGAGGCAGCTTCCTCCACAACCCTGGCGACTAGCCGCTTCAAGTGCACGTGAGCATTGCTGGCGCCGCTGGACGGGCGGCTTGAAGCACTGGATTGGGACCCGTTGCGTAGCGGTGGCAAATCTGAAGAGATAATGGATGACTTTAAATTAATTGCCGTTGATGGTTGGTCAGAAGGGTATATATCTATGCAAGCAACGATACACGAACTTGCTTCAAACAAAAACAAAACAGCGGGTGCAGATAACTGAATCCTCGCAAGCAAAGTTGCTGGCGTGTCGGCTAGACTAGTCATACAATTGTATTATATTTCTCGGGAGAGTTAAAAAGGTAATACGCGATAGGGAAATACCCGTGAAATTTAATTTAATTGATTCAAGGTTTCATTTAATGTTGTTCCCAACCAAATAGAAAATCATGTTTGTCGGGCAGTTTTAGGTATAGTCACATTATAAGAATAATCTATGAAAATAACTGCGTAGTTCAAGAAAAAGTCACGCGGACGTGCATCATGTTGAACTAATCGTTGGCTTTAACGCATGTCAAGGTATGAAATTCAATTATTACGCACAAACTAACTTCGGTCTGAAGTTCAAGATTCTTTTCCGAATCTGTGGCTAGAGTACCTGCCACAGATTCGGAAAAGAGCACTGATTAAACCAAAAGTCACTGCATCAAAGTACACCCATGCCCGGAGAAAAAGTAACGTCTATTTATCATGGCATCAGTGATTGAGATATATATTTAAGCTGATTAGTAATCATCAGATACAAAGATTATGCTATAAAGCTCCAGCAGATGCAAACGTGCAAATCTCAAGTGCTTGTATAAGATGCCTATTAAGCAATAAGGTTGGCTCACCAAAACAAATGTGTGCTTAGCTTGTAACGTGTGTTGTTCAAACAATGAGTTGTTGCTTCGCTGTCAAAATTCTTATGTATCTATATGATATACATATCTTATATAGCTATGAAAATATAAAATATGATTTTTTCTTCTTGATCGCTTGCTGAGGCATGGAACCAATAGTGTAGGCAGATACTTACTGAAACGATAGGTACTTAGGATGATAAAAAATAATTGTCCAATTAAAACCTAGGCAATTCCAACTTAAATTACTATCATTTACCGTGTCCGGTTGACCTTTCTGGTCATCTTCATTCTCTTGTAATAAGCTAATAGCATAAAATAAGTATCTTAGTAGTAAAAAAGTACCTCCAGAAAAAAAAACAAGTGAAATGTAGGCATAGTGAAATATGCCCTAGTAGACGTCATTGGAAGCCCTTTTCATCTGCGTTACATCTTTATACAACCCTAAAACTTTTTTAAATAAAACAAGGTGGTATTATTTTAAAAAGTCTCAACAGCTTGTCCGTTTTGGACATGCAATAAAAATTTTGGTTTAAAATTATAAAAAGGTTGAAATTTTCCTAATAAATAAGAAGGAACCTAGGAAAACATACGTTCTTGAGTGCTTTATGTATGTGTACCCCTTCCTAGTAAGGTATTGACCTACAAACATTCAAAATCAATCAGCTGGGATTAATTTGTTTTATAACTGCCCACATGTTACTGGCTAGTTTCATAGACGGTGTTAATGTCTTACGGTTAAACAAGAATGGCGTCGACTGGCTGTCCTTTGATGACTCCATTTTAGTACAGTATCGAGGTTTTTGACTTACGGCCTTGTCAATGCGTCGATAGTGTTTTAAAATTTCATAACTACCACTAGCTTTACCTAATAGTGTTTTCATAGTAAAAAAATGCGAATAGTGCGTAGATGGCCTTGGAGATGTATAATCTTCTCTATCATCCAACCTGGTAGAGATGACTTCATTTTTATCCTCCCCATTTACCCGCTTTATTAATTCCAATTGTTTATTTACTCACTTTTGAGCCATAACTATGACATAACTTTAATTGTCTACTTTTCAAGGTTCCACGTGTGATGGAAGCGCTGTTTATAAGTTGTAACATGGACGAAAAAATACTAGGTTGTAAGTTGTATACGCGCCTTTTTTATTATTTTCCCGACGTCTCGACTGCGTCGCAACTTGTTAACTGGTCGCCAGAGGAAACCGTTGTGTTCAAGTATTTTCTAATTAAACCAAAAAATAATCTAAACTTACCCAATATCTCATCGAGCCAGTAACACGAGATGTAGAGGAATATAGCCACACCCAGCCAGAACCCTATAAGTAGGATTGCCAGGTACTCCCACATGGTCACTATCACAACGCTACAACTGCATCACTTTAGGTCCATCACTGTTAGTGTCACTCTGAGGCACGCGTGATCATTTCATCTGACTAGACATTGATATCTTATCTTTGAGAAATATTTAAATGACGAAACCGAGATAAGAAAGCAAATATGTGGTGTCAATTGGTATGAGCTTACAATTTTTGTTATTTCGTCGAAAGGTTGGAGCATCTGATTGAATTAAATAGGTACTTAGTCAGCTATGCGATAAAACGGTCTGCTCAAGTTTGTTAGTATGAATGTAAGTATTCGAAATTACTATAACTAATGCTGTAAATTTCATCATCTAGCATCATCTAGCTCCATACTAAGCATAGCTTGTATTATGGGAACTGCATGACTTTATTTAGCATGAATGATATCCTGTTAAAATAAATAGGCTTTCATGGAGACCAATTTTGCATAGACAGTTGACGAAAAAAAAGGTTGAGCGAATGTGTAATTCGCTCAACAAATTTTCGGCTAATTTTTATCTGGGTACCACACGGGCAAAGTCGTGGGCAGCAGCTAGTCAATTATAAAATATAATACTAATTTAGACACATCTACTCGTTATTTATACATATACCTGTGTTTTATTTTTTATTAAAACACAGGTATCTATAAATAACTTTAATCCAATTATTAATGGAAGATGAGTTGTGTAAAAATGTTTATGGTAATCTAAAAAGCACCGCTTTTAGATTACCATTAGATTTCATTACATAAGTAATTTAATTAGCTTAGATCTCGCTACGATTGAAATCAGGAAACGCTAAGCTCAATGCGAATTTCCTACGAGAAGTTATCGAAAACAAAAGTCTAGCGAAAGTTAGTTCTCAGACTATCACTAAATTATGACACAAGATATGACAGGCAAAATCGTTAAGAGCCTTCTTAGATAATAGATATGCCCCAGTATGAATACGAAAATAGCCTTAATTTTTTAAGGGTTTACTGCGATCTCCGTATAGACATGGTCAATAACTTGGTCTCGAGGAAACGGCGTCAAATCTACTAGTATGCCTACCTGGACCTAAACTCTGCATTTAATCGTCAGTAGACGATTAAAAATAATTTTGAAGTTTACGTCACAATTTTTTTTTAATCAACAAAAGAAATACTTTCATGTCTGTAAATCTTTGAGGATACGAAAATGGAAACTGCGTCAAACCTACTAGTATGCCTACCTAACTCTGCATTTAATCGTTCTTGAGACACCTCCTGTGTCTCAAGAAATGATGATGATTTACACATCATCATCGTTCACACAATCCATCCACGTTCATAATAAACGCACATATGGCATTCATACCTCCTCAACTTGTACCACGTTAGCCTTTAACACCTTAACTTTTTTGTCATTTTCATTTAAGTAGGTACCTAATGTGTCAGATAGGTAACTGAAAAAACAGACAGTCAAGACACCGTTTACCGTGCGACCGTGACAGAGAGAGAGTCCTAAACATGGACTATTTGTATAATAAGCGGGTATTGTTTTTGCCTGTTTTTTGTGTTTTTTTCACATCACAACAGTGAATGCCCGTTTCCTCGCGTTTGTTGTCGTTACGAAATCCGCCATTGATGATTGTTTCCTTTAAAAACAAAAACTAAGTTGTTTGAGAATGAGTTGTTTAACCGCTGTGCAATCGTATTAGTAAACAGTTAAAATATTTCACGGTTTCAGTTACAATGAGAAATAAGTAGGTAGCGTAGACAAGGTGTCTTTTATGTATAGGTGTTCCGTGGACCCAGAATATCTAATAGGTCCCACCGGGTCATTCTACACAAATAGCTAAAAATGTTGTTCTATGACTAAGAAAATCTAATTTAAGAAGAAAGTGGTGAAAATCATCTATGTTTTACATCTTCATGCAGTCATAAAATCCAAAAGCAGCTTAAGCAGCTGATTCAAGGAGCTACAAACAATATCAAAAAGAAATTTACTGTCTTTTTTCTGACATCTTCACCAAAGCGTAGCGAACATTTGTGTAAAACCAAATAATTTAATGGCTTGTTGGAGACGTGCTGTCACTTTACATTATTGTTTTTTTTTATCTTTTTTCTCCACTTAATTGGATATCTACTGGTCTTTAACTGATTTCTGTTTCTTTCTGGCTAAAATAGTAACACTCATTTAATAAACATTGGATGCGTAAGACTTTAAATATTTTGTCTCAAAATGGATTGATTATGCACAAAGGATATATTCAATTATAATAATACGTACTGAAGAATGATTTAATGAGTTATACGCAGGTGATAACCGGTGCTTCAAGTCAGGGGTGACATCATTATCTTCTTGTTGTTGAGTCAAAGGGCCGTCTTAATGTTAGTACCTATTCATATACCTTCAAACGAACTGGTAATTTTATAATACCGACTACAGAAAAATTATATATGCGCGCCAAAATATATTTTGGATAAATTAAAGGTACAGTAAAAGGTCGAATGTGTTAAAAATAAATTCCTATTTATTCCAATAGAAAAGGAGTTTCGTCTGATAATTTTCAAATCTAAGATATAATGATAACTCGGCGGTCCGTATTCCAAAATAAATCAATAACTAAATCTTGTCTTTTGAGACAAATTTGGTTTTGCATAAATTTGTTGTCAGTTTTCAATGAAGATGTGTTACTAAATCTTTACTTAAGTCTATATCCAGTTTGAGATTAGTTCTGGAATACGGAGCTTTAGGTAAGTCCCAAAGACGTCGTGTACATTAATAACGACGATAAGGAAAAATAAACTTCAAAATGGAATTTACGTTTTATTCCAAATGGCAGAAACGACGCAAGACGCGACGCGACGAAGACTCTTCAAAATGAGTCGTTGCCTTTACTGATAGTACGTACGGTACGTGAAAATTCCCATTCAAAGAATTAACGTTAACAACTTTGTCACAAAAACTCGTCGTTGATTTGCTCAGGTTTATATTATGAACCAGTCTGTTATTTAAATCATATCAGTTTTTGCGTTTCGAGTTATAATGTATTTATTCGTCGGTGGTGATTGCAATTTTTCCAAAGGTTAACATGCAAACGACTGGCTATCCTTCACGAGAGTTTAAATTAAGGTTCGTGTAGACATACTTGTCGACGCTTCTATACTATAGTTATGCTCGTAGTTCAAGATCTTTGGTCATATTCCCAATGCATCCTATTTCACTTGTTAAATGCAGTAGGTATGTATTATCTTGGTCGCGGTTAAAAAATTAAAAAGATAAGTGTTATTCTAGGTCAAGAACTTTACTTGTTTCAAATTTAATCCAAATCAGTTCCGCTGTTACGGTGATCCTTAGCGACAAACTCTAAATATCCAAACTTTCGCATTTATAATATCAATAGGATAGTATATAATACAACATAGCTTTTGCCGTAACTGCTTTGTGGTTAGAAATAAGCATCTGCTATAACCTAATTATTGATGTAACAAATACTTTATGCACAATTATCTCACAAAATTATCAGGACACAGATTTTTTTAAACGAGAACTCGATCAATTGAAATGCTCTGCAATAATGATTATACAGACTTAGTCATGATATCAGATTATTTTCGCGTGTAAATAGGTCGATTACATAATTTTGAATCGTCCTATCTAAAGTTTTGACGGCATTCGACTGATGCACTTGTCAAGATTAGACTAGGTCTAGTATAGTATTATAATATCTGTGAATAGGTACATATTTCGTAAACTTGCATTTTAAATCAAATAATTAAAATGCATTCATTTAAATAAGTTTATGCAATTAATTAAAATTAGTGAATATGATTAGCTAATTAAAGTGTTAAAGTGTGACATGTGCTCTTTAATCGACCTTTAGTTACTAATACTTATCGAATACCACTAATCGATATTGATCAATTTATATTCATGTCCGAAGAAGAAAACCTTGCTGACGGAGATTTATGAATTTAAAACTCTTAACACGTTCACTAAGTGAAGGCTATTCTTTTTGTAGAAGTACCTTCTTTTAAAAATAAGTTTTTGGTATCCTAAACGCAATTTATTTAAACTATTAGTCATATCAGTCAACTGAAATTAATTAACTTCAATAGTATTAGTCATGTTTTCTATCTTTCATTGACCATTATGTATAAACAGCTGTTGCCCTGAAACTGTATGAACTTGTTGTTCAACATGTCGGATAAAATTAAGCGCCATCTATGTGTACAAGGAAAATCAAAAGGTCACATTTATCTGTGACTCTAGTTTCTCAATGCTAAAGTTACCAAAAAAGGTTATTTTTTTCCTGGAGTGGAAGTGTAACAAATATATTCCATAAGTTCTTAAGATATGCGTTTCTAGCAGAATTATCTATGGCGCGTGCAAGGACGTTCTTTATGGTAAAATGGCGATGATATAGTCTGAATAGTTAAACTATGGCGTAAAAACGAAGTAAGTATACTACCGTTGTATTGTTCTAGCTATCATGTAGGTCACTGTTTTATGTAGCTGTCTTGACAATAAATTCTAGTAATATAAAATTATGGCGTTGACTTCTACCAGTATTCAGCCCGTTTATAACTGCAAATTTTAATAACCGTTTCAATCCAAGTTTGTATAATTTTCAGATTTCAGAATGATAGGAAAAGTATGAGAAGCTTTCAAGGAGGTTCCACAAGGCATACTCTTTGGCCCAAGTTTATTCAAACCACTCACCGTGGCCATAATAAGCGCATAATTTTCATATCTTTGATGAACTTTCGCTCTCAAAGCTCAACGCATTTTCCATTGAGACCTTTTGCGGAAGGTCATGTTCCACGTAGGTCACACAGGCACTTTCTGATGTATGAGTTTCCTAGTACTATTGTCAAGTGCGCCGTTTGACCACTTTCATCTAGAGATGTTTGCGTTACGTCGACTCTACCGATACCATCGACTGTAGTTACTGCGCTAGTAAGTTAATCTACGCACATACCTAACATTATTACCTGCGACGACAAGAGCCCGTTTATACGTGTGCCGTCGTTTATTTGTTACCATTTATCTCCGAAATGGCTTATCGGATTGTCAACCGCTGCAACAGACGATGGAAAACACGTCGTGGGTTTAAAGAATTTGCAAAAGTTTATTTGGAAACAAAATACTACAAAGTGTTCAATCCTAAAAAGTACGTGACTATAATAGACACTTATGTCATAGGTAGCTGATTGTAGTACCTATCTACTTATTTTCTTATCTACTTTGTTATCTAGGACTCTGAGACATGCTTTTGTTGTTCGTGTTTAGTTTTTACTGCTTATGAATTCTAATATTTTATTATTTTCTTAGGAATATATTGTAATGGCTATGATATCCTCATTGAAGCCATACGTTACACAGGAAAACCAATCCTATACCCTTCCTTAGGATATACATTAGGGTAGGCTACCTAGCACCTGGATCGCCTATCAGACATAAATGGATAATCAACTTCAAGATTTTCACTTTCGCTGAATCGCATATGGGGTTAGACCACATACTGTTAAGGCTATAAATCGATTCCTGACCATAACTTTTTTCTGTTTTTCTCGGGTCTTTGGCTTACGAAATGGAAACTTTCTGATTATCAGTTAGAATTTGAACTGATAGAAAACCTTGTAGGATTAAAAAGGCTATTGCACTTTCCAAGCCAAGTTATGTTGTTTTATTTTATATTTACACAACAAACAGTTTTGATATGGATACTGATTATATACTTATAGGTTTAATATTGATTTAAGATTGGCATATGTTCGTGTAAATCACCAATTATTGCAAAAGTCATATTATATGAAATTCGGGCCACAACTTGGCCCGTTCTTTCACCCTGAGCTAAACATGTTAGAGTGACTCTAGAATAAAAAACTTAAAGGAACTATTTTAAAATAATGTAGGTAAGTAGGTTTCCTTCTTATCTGGCGAAATAGCTGTAAGTATAATCTATGAGTGCAGTGTGTCTGATGAGTAGTTTCACAACACGTGAGAACCAACCGTTTAGCAATGTGCGTAAATATGTATTTAATATAATTTATCTGGTAGTAAACCGATATCGTAACCGATGCGTGTAAATATTTGGCTTAAGTTTTATGCAACTTGTTTTGGAAATTAGATAATCCGCCGATCAGGTTTTAAGAAACTGGTGTGTAAATTTTGTCAGACGGAAGCATGGTATTGCCACAAGGCCCTAGTCTACAAATCTTAGTTATAACTAATTAGATATGCAGATGACCTAGCAATAGCTGCTCCGGCTGGGCTAGGAAGTGAGTTACTGTGTGACCCATTGAACGGTTACAATGTTACATCATGTGTTATATATCATCGTATGCTGATGAGTAAATATAACCTATAGCTATAAGTTGTATACGAAAATAATAAAAAAGGGAAACGCGATAAAAACCGCGTTTACCTTTTCATTATTTTCCCGAAGTTTCGGTAGCAACGTTCCTATTGGCGTTTACAAGATAGCATCTTAGAGTCGTGATTATGCGATTTCTCCTGAATCCACTAGGTGCGCCACTATCGCCGACTCGCCGATTTGGCGATTTTTGACGATTTTCGGCAATTGTCCATTTCATTTGCCGAGAAAAATAAAACGCGATAAAGACCCACATAACACTTAGGTATAATTATGATTAAGACTAAAGACTTAATTACGCGGATATTGATACAGTTTAAGGTTATTTTGATGATTGGTTTATAGTGTTTAAAGACGAGGCAACTTTCCGCAGTGCGTTATAAATGGCGATGATTATCCAAGTTTCTGAATAAATAGTAATCGATGGGTATCGTGCACGCCACTAGATTAACTCATAATTACTACGTCGGTTGCTACTCTCGATTCGCAGCTCCATCCTCTTACAGCGGAAACTAATACGAGAAAGTTAAGAATGTGCTATATCATCACATTTTGATGCTATGCGGCCGTGACAAGAATGATTCCTACAAAATTGTTTCAAGCGAATACTAGCAAAGGATTACCAACATATCCCAGCCCCTGGACAGACAAACTGTCCATGCAAAAGTAACTATGGTGTAAAGTGGACATAAGTCACATGTCATTTATTTTTTTCCATTCGTATGGATAAAGGGTACGTTTAAGGGGTTGGATCGTTCCGAACCTTTTTAGGGTGCTGAAGCCAAATGGTGAAAACGGAATCCTTATAGTTTTGTCATGTCCGTATGTTAGTATGTCCGTGTGTCTCACTCCGATTTCTCGCTTAGCTTAAAGCATAAGTATCAAGATAAAATGTGGTACACAGACGTGTTTTCTTAACTCAAACACGAATCTCTGAAAATAAGAGTTACTTATTCGCGCACATGTAGTGTAGTGTTTTTTTTCACTGCATCTTCCATTGTGAGGTATCCACTATAGTCTTTGAGGTTCCTCAAGCATTTTTTATTTTAAGCCTTCGTACAAGAAATATAAGGTTTTAAAGCAGCAATACTTGTGTCTCCCCTCTATATTTTTAACCTTAAAACCTGCTTCAATTCTAATGAATTCGACCGATTTCCAATGATAACTTTAGAGATTCAGCAATAGTAAACTTCGGGACGTCTTGGGCACTTTATTTCGCTAGGAGTTTTGTGCGTTTGTCGCTTGGGTATAGTTTGATTTCCTTGCCTGGATGGATGTCTATTTCAGTCCATATTTATAGGGGAGGCTATAAAGTCCAGCAGCGCGTCTATCAGCTGATAAGATGATGATGATGATGGCATAATAAAATAAATAAATGCGCTTCATCATCAGCTCTGTGGAATGCGACCTTGGCTTTCTGTCTTGCGTAATCCAGAGATTTACAAGAATAGCGTGGTGTCTTTACTATCTGATATCACGCCATGACAATCATTGCAAAAAACTATTGAACACGAACGTCTAACGACATTGTGATCCCAAGGTATCTCTGTAAAATGTAGGTGATTAGGTTGTAACTAGAGGTATATTCGATGTAGCACGAGTAGGTATGTAAGAACGCGTAGGCAACAGCTATCTATTTAGTAAATGTGACTACGCTTTCTCAATCATTACTTCATAAAAAATACGTGAAAGTACCTACAATATCATATTATTGTTGTGAATAAATTATTGCATATAAATAATTCTAATTTTAATTAATTCTAATTGCAGTTCAAATTTTTATCAACTCAATATTAAGTGGGTACCTAGGTATCTAATAGGGATAAGAATATTCTCAAACAATAGATTAAAAGTTGTCCAACAAATTGTGACACGAACGATATGGTTAACACACAGAATACATAAGAAATATTAAATTCGAAATTTACTTTTGCTTCATTTAGTAAAAGTTAAATCAACTTGACATTCGTAATATTGTCAGTATGTTTATCTTTCTATATACATAACAGTGGATAAGCCTTAACTCACTCTACATACATTAATTATAATCTTCAGAAGTGCAACCTCACGTTTCCCTTAAATTTATGTAATGAGAAAATATACTTACTTACTAGGTACTTATGATAAATTGTGATACCTACATGTATTAAGGTGGGGAGGGCCGAAAAGTGCGATCTTTCATCACCTTGGGTGACCTGATAAAACAATATTATACAACGAACACGATAGTATGGTTTGGAAGAACAGAAGAATCCATAGCATATTGTTAAATGAACGGATCATACTGACTTTGTATCTTCAAAATAATATCGCAAAAATCCTGTGCGATTTTTTTCGTTTCGCAGTTTAAAATAATATAAGTTATTACAGTTTTTTTTTCTAAACGATTGTTAGCTTAGCTTTGATATTAAAGTAATAATCGTAAAGTGTCTTATAATAAGTTTTTTATTTGAAGACATCGAAGAAACCCAAGAGATATTATGTTTACGCGCAATCATGGCAACTGTCATTTTATGAACAAGCTAATTTTAATATTTTTTGCAATGGCATATTGTTATACCTCTTTAAGTCAAAAGTGCATTTAAAATCCAGCTACCAGCCCGTCTTAAGCATTGCCATATCTGAATAATTACCTGAATACCCGTATAGGTAAAGTCTACCTTCATTAATAAGGTTTTGTAAAGGCTATCCTCATTTCGAAAAACACTGTTGCAACACAGCTATTAATCACAGCTATTATTAAGCTGCCTTAGAAAACAATGATATTTTTTTGAACAAAAAATAATATAAATTTACGTCCGTTCTGTATGGCTCCGGTATTAGGGGAGAAATCGGTATGTAGAGTAATTTTGGATCTTGCTTATTATTAGGTTATTCAATAATATCATTAAAATAATTTAATAAGCTCTCTGCAGCTTAAAAAAGTATTCAATTGATAGATGTTTTTAACAATTCTGGATTGATCCCCAGAACTTAACCAAAACCAAGTATTATGCTCAAAAACATTATGTTCATGTAATGTTAATGTGATACTTTATTAAAAGCCACCTTGTACTTTGCACTTGCGAAACCAGTTTTTCCAGCGACTGAGTTAAAATTATAAGCAGTTAATTGTTATTAACAGTAAGGCAAAAAAATATGCTATTCATCTTGGAACCCGAGTTTTTGTCGAAAGACGGGTTTGATTCTCATCGTAAATAATGAACAAAAACAACGATACTCAGGTACCTTATTTCATATTTAAATCTGCATTAAATTATCCTCGGTGAGGTCCAGCCAGGTATTTACTATGTAATTGACGTCACTGAGCCTCTGAATAATTGGTTATTTAGTTTGGCAGCATAATTAATCTTTGCTTAGTTAAACAGGCTTTACATTTTTGTCATTTTTTTTGAATATTTTTCAAACGTTTCTACTCTTATGTATCGGGCTTAAATTATAGTTAGGAAAGGTACATGTTTATTCTTAAAGTATTTGCATAGTTATTGCTGTCATCTACTAAGGGACCGTCCTTGATCTCGTATAGTAAGCAACATAGTTAACTAAAATCCCCCATCGTACCTACTAAGATACACAAGGTACAGACTGAAGGTCATCAAACGTGTGACATCAGCGCAAACATAGTCTCAGATAATTTAACTGATAAGTCTCCCTGAGGTAACGGCGAAAAACAAAAGCTGATATTTCAATGAGGAAAAAAACACGATCACGTCTGGAATCAAAATGAGGGACATCCTCAGATATATATATCCATAATGAAAATTCATAAGAATACCTTTATAATATTGACCGATCTATGCAACACGTGGGCATGTCCCAAATGTAATTTTTTTGACTACTTTAATGAGGTGACTTTTTTTTATTTTGACACAGTCCAGGGTCAGTTGCACCATGAATTAAATAGAAATAATAAATAATAATCATAAATAATGCTGGACATTTTTCACACAGCGTCATCTAGCCCCAAACTAAGCAGAGCTTGTATTATGGGAACTACACGACTGATTTACTACTTACATACATTTTTTTTTGTAAATACATACATATTATACATAGAAAACACCCAGACCCGAGACAAATACTTGCAGATGATACAAAGATTTCTCTCGCGGCGGGAATCGAACCCGCAACCTTTTGCGTCTCAGGCGGGCCTTCGCCCACTGCACCACAGAGGTCGACCTATTTGCAAAAACTGTTCTGCAGTAGATACATTGCCTGGTAAGATAATCATATTATTGTGAAGTAGGTACCTATGAAGAAAAGTTAAATGAGCTTGCGTTTTTTTTGAGCGTATAATATGTTTCTGTTTCAATTTTATTTTTATTAGAAACAAATAGTCTACAATACCTTTTGATAATACATTTGTAGCTATAAAATATCGTAAAACGAAAATATAGCATTTTCTAAAGTTGCTTTTTGGTGAGGATGAATGTGAGGTTTGTGTGATGATGAAAGGCTACCAATAATGGTAGGTTCCTTTGAAAATTGAAAGCAAACCGGATATACCTCCCAAATCGTATTCAAAATGCATTAAACAAATTACCTACGTGAATTTAAAAGCATTTTGAAGTTCGCTCTACATTTCGAAAATGGTTTATGGTTTTAGTTATGGCAGTAACTGAATACCTACCGTATTCAGTTTTACGATTAGTGACGTAACCCAGGTAAAATAAACTTAAAGATTTTTAGTTATAGGTACTTGAGTGAGAAAAAAAATATTTTCTCGGACTAGATTTTTAGTTATAGGTAAGTACTTGAGTGAGAAAAAAAATATTTTCTCGGACTATATACTTAGTTTTTTTTAAAACCAGTTATTACCTAGTTTTGCTACATCAAAACTAGGACCTACTTACTGGTTTAACAAAATTAATCTCATGTTAATTGCGCCTATCTCAGTAAAATGTGTATAATTTTATCAAATTATTATTTGCCTTGCTGCGTTTAATTTTAATGATAAGTCATGTCGCTGAGATAAATTCCACAGACATGTTCATTAAGAAGTACCTATAATAATTCTTAATCAAACTAAGGAAAGCATTTATCAAGAAAATTAAGAGTGCGTAGCAATAATTATGCTTTCACAGTCAAAATTACTGACTTTGATAGACATTATCGTTGCAAATACTGTTAGTTCAAAATTTATTTCAATAAAATTACCATAAGATACACCATCAAAGAGAAATGCACATTAGTTAGTTTCAGCCAGTATTTAAAATCTAATTCACTTAATTACTGATAAATACAACTAAAATTCTATGACGACGTGAGTTAAGTGCGATACAAATCTGCCTCCATCCAGTTGTCCAAATAAATAATAAACTCATACCACTTTACAAATTACATAAACACTGCGAAAAGTCAACGATAATTTTCACAACACTATCGCGTTCCCGCCAAAATCGAAAACAGCGGTTTCTTATTTCAAATCACCTGGAGTATTTACTAAATAAAATAATAGTTTTTGCAAAAAATGTACGCTAGGAAAACGGATTCGCGCGTGAAATATTCTGAGCGCGTGAACAGAGGCGCGCGTCGCGTGTGCCGGCTAAGTTAGTGTGAGCTGTGTGGGTACCGGTCGGTGCCACCATGCGGCCACTTGTTAACCGACACTACAGACGTGCTGTCACATAATCGTTTACGTGTTACTTGATTTTGATCCGATTATGTGGTGATAATTGGATAATTAAGAGTAATTTCAAGAACCAGGTAAACCATAGCGCATGTTTCGAGATTTAGACCTGACATATTTTCAAAATTAGCCATTAGGTTTAACCTTAGAACTACTGGGATTCCAGACGCAATTTAGAAAATATTATTAGTCACGATCTGATACTGGGATTCCAGATGCAATAGGAAATCTATTTTGTCGGTTCTAGGTCACAGTATAGAAAATCTATAGTGTGACCTAGAACCAAGGTATATGCCACAGGTTAGTGTTCCAATAAGCGGCGATGAGCTGCAACCTGTCACGTGGACAGCCAACTATTTGCAAAACGCGGGCAAGTGCAATGTTTGGATGTGGCTCTGACTATTCCCTACTTGGTATACCTGATAAAATTCGCATTGAGTGTGCATCTGAGGATGTCTAACATGGGGGAAAACTTTTGCGAACGTATTTTTTTCAATCCGTGTTTTTTTTACTTGTTATTGAAGTCGTTTTATCATATTCTCGAAAACAATGAGTATTTGAGATAACTAAAGTTACTAATTTTGTGCGTTCAAAGTACATAATTGTATGACGTCTATGTAACTGAGTCTGTTGACGTCAGTCTCAATTCTAACAATATAAATAATCTTTATCAAACAAAGATGAACTATGAAAACCTCTCAAGAACTAAGGTAATATGGTCGCTGACAATAAATACATTTATTTCAAACGACAGTCTAACCCAAATAAATTGACCTCAATCAGGGATTAATCGTAGGTTAACACGATCGCCCGCTAATCGCATCGATCGGTGCAACTGGTCCGCAATTTCACGTGCGATTCGAGTGAAAATCAAGAAGTTAATAAATTAGATACAACAGTGTTAGTTAGCGGAAAACAGTGGTAATTAGATGTACTTTACGCGTTTCCGGTCCAGAACCGATTATAATTTTTATTGATATATAATTATTATTTAATTTTATTGAATATTAAAAGTTACAAAATACATATGATTTTTTTCATAGTGAATTATTATTACGTTTTGTTAGTAAAATAATTGTAGCGCAAGAATTTTTGTGTATCAAAGTCCACATTTTATCCTCTCCTACTTTTAACTTGAACTTAGTGGCAAATCTTGTGCGATAAAAATCCGTTCCACCGAATTATAATCACTACGATTCGTTCCGCTATACGTCAGAAATAACATTGTTGGACTTTTATTCATAACTGTTACTATTCACCAACATTTAAACATGTGGACCTGGTAATGGGTCAAAATTACCCTATGTTTTCAATTTCTTTTGGTCACCACTTTTTTGGTATTTGGAATAAACTTGCCTCAAAATATTTAATTTCAAAAGAACCAGTGTACAAGAGGCAGTGTAAATGTGTATCTACAATTATATAGTCGCGTATATACTGTATAACTGTAGTTTAAGTATCACTATGATAACATTTTAGACTCATGTAGATTGAACTTGAATTGTTTTTAGGGTTCCGTACCTCAAAAGGAAAACAACGGAACCTTTACAGTCCGTCTGTCTGTCTGTCAGTCAGTCTGTCAAGACATTTTTTCTTAGGAACGCGTGGAGGTAACAAGTTGAAATTAATATAAATACGTAGGTCAACGGTCCTTTGGTGCTCTAAAAAAAAAAGCTTTTAAGTCAACGCAATAAAAAATACGGCCATTTATGCGACATACTTTGATACTGGCAAATAGATTAAAACCTATAGGGTAGTTCACGTTGACCTAGAATCATGATATTTAGCAAGAAGCAAGGTCTCACAGTACAAGTAAAGGAAAACTTCCGAAAATAGTTAGTTAAAAAAATATGTTATGTTACAAAAAATATGTTTTTGTGATTACAAACTTACATTTGCAGTTGGATAATAATTGACCGTAAAATATATCGATGTATGGGCGATCATTTTTTCAACTATAAAGTTAAGTTTGTTTTTCAATCCGACTTATATTTTCGTTCAAGCAATGTTTGGTGCTTAACAAGCTTGTACCGAAACCTCGGTGCGCAAGTCAGACTCGCACTTGCCCGGTTTTTTTATGTACTTAAGTACTATGTCATCAATTGCAGCGCTGCCTAGTGATGCGTGGTGATAAAACCTAATATATTAGTAAGAACCTTCTATAAAGTCATTTTCCACGATTAAAACCGCATGAGATTCTTATGACAAAAAAAAATGTCTATGAAGCAGTCATAGACATTTTTTTATATTATTTACTTCAAATTCACATATTACTTCTGTTTACTTTTACAAATCCAGCATTCTTTGGAAAGATGATTTCAGAAACTGGTAGCGATTCCCTTGTAATCTGACTAACTTATAAAAATATCTTGTTTCGCTTTCTGCTAGTTCCTAGACCGTCCGTGGTTCTAGGAGAAATACATAGTTTACGCAACCGCGAGTTTCCAAGAAACCGCGCAGATGCGATTACACACGATAATTCGATCGATTAGTTTTGCACCGACACGTGCTCGGCGTTATACTTTCCAATGTCGCCTAATAGAATGAGATGAATGAAAAGAACAAATCGATTTGTTCCACATTCGCCCCACTTGTTTGCCCCACATTCCAAAAAATTCTGCTTTCGCCCCATTTCAAAAATATTTCCGGTTTCGCCCCACATTACAAAAGGTACACATTACAGAGGCAAAGTACAGTTGACAAATAAAACCAATTGATCAATGTTTGTAAAAACATGTATGTACAATCAAATCAGATCGTATTTATTTACTCGTTTAGTAAATAAAGTATTCAGTAGGTATTTATTTAAAACCATAGGGAACACTTGGTATGTTTATTTACAGTTAGGTCACGATTTGAAAAATAGGCACAAACAGAAATAATTATAATCAAACTGTAAAGAGACTCTTTCAAATTAAATGTAAAATAATATAAAATCTTATTCACATGTATAAAAATCGGCGGTGTTTTCAGAGGCCATGTCAATCAAATATTATAACATGTCAAATAGTGGCAGTTTGTCAGTCAATGTTTACGAAGTCACAGAGAACTAGTCAGTTATGTTTTGTTTAAATAATTTCTTAAATTCGTTTTCGTTCAGATTTTAATGTCTTAAGGAATTACATTGTAAAAACGCATACACCTGCTAACACCAGCAAACTCACTAATACAAATTGTACATTTCGTATTGTTCTATTGTTCACGAGTCATCATTGGCAGATAATTACTCAAATAAACAAGTACTTCGCTAATAACTTGCAATATTGCTTGGTATAGAGTTGCGGAGATCGGTCGGGTCACCTGCAGCTATGCAAGTGATTATCATTATATCTACATCACTGTCTTTTATTTTGTTTTATTCTGTCAATCTAAATGTTACCTGGAAGGGATCGCTTTTAGCGGTAAGACAGCAAGCGATTGTACCATTTTACAAAACAAAAACAAACAAACAAACACGCTCACGACTGTCTTCCCCATGGTGGATATCCCAGTGATTAGATCTTTGAGGATACCAAGTAGGGGGTAGTCAGAGGCAAGTGCAAATATTACATTTGGTACATGACCGCGTTTTGCAAGTAGTAAGCATTCCACGTGACAGGTTGCAAGCCCATCGCAACAATTTGTACCATTTTACTTCTTTAAAAAAAGAAACGCCTCGTCTGTAATCCCTATGATGGAGATCCTCAGATCCATACTCAGTATGTAGATCTGTGAGGGTGCCAACTAGAAGGTAGTGAGAGACACGTCCAAACATTATATTTGGCATATGCCCGCGTTTGCTAAATAGTTTTATCCACGTGACAGGGTGCAAGCTCATTGCAGTTTATCGGAACACTAACTGATGGCACATGCCTTCGAAATTTTGGTTTTTGGCCATGCCGGTTTCCTCGCGTAAGAAGCGCTCAGAAAAAACAATCTGTAAACGGGATCAGAAAGCTGGCTAACACGTCTGGTAGTGATCTGGATCAGTTGAGCTATCTATAGATCTATAGATCGTTTGCAACGGTCTTTAGATAGCTGTACTTATAGGTATACCTACTTGTATAAATAAAAGTACAATTTATGTATTGTTCGTGTATATTTTCATAATAGCTTGATTAGAATTTGCTCATACCACTGGTGTATACTTACTGAATCCTTAGACCTCACTGGTCTTTTCATTATCGTTCACCAATCGGTAAAAGCTTACTTGTTTTACTGAGTTACCTACTGATTAAAAACGCACTACCGCCCCACTCTTCATTAGAAGGTTAGCCTGAATAAAATGCTGATTAGCATTAAGTTCGCGTATGTACTTGTTTTATATTGTGCCATAAAGCATTTTCTATCTGTCTAAAAAGCTTCTTGGTAAATTTTAGAGACCCGCGATAACATCGCGTCGGTGTGGTCACCTCATCAAATAACTACAGTTTTGTGATTACCGATTTATCAAACCTTCACAAATAGCGCAATGTATTGCACCTTTCTATTATTTCGTTACGTTTCGCCATAGTTCATGTTGTTATGATTATACAACACCTGTTCAGTGCAGGTGTGAGATGACCCTACTGAAGTTATGGTTTTCTAAGAAGCAGCAACAGTCAATGAGCGCTGTTATTTAGCGCGAAAAAACAGATATCTGGAGTACAAATGAAAATTGGGGTCGGCGGTATGTCGAATAAATTAAAAGAAAACAATGTTTATTTCTGGCAAAGTATATACCTACCCTTATCACATAAAATAACATATATACACGTTTACATAATGCATAATTCGCGCAGGAATGTTGACTTAATACTAATCTGTGGCGGAATATAAGAGTATATAAAACACTGCATACTTTAGTAACCTTTTTCAGAAGTGAGGGTACACACATACTGAACATTATATGAGCATTCATATTTGCGTTTGACAAATAGACGGTGACAGCTCTCGAGACGCACGCAACTAAGCCGAAGCTACACGTGATGACTGTAAAAGACGGTGCCGTTATTTTGGAGTCTATAATATCAATACGCAATCGTAGCTTCGGGCAATTTGTGAACCCAAATCGAATCACCTACTTAAATAGGTACCTACTTAAATCAAAATCGTCGTAATATTGTCGGCGGGAATAAGTATTGATCACAAATACTTCACCTTTATACATATATACTGTACTTGATATCCAAGTACAGGAGTAAAAGTACTTCCAAAAACTTAAACAGGACCGCGATTTTGGATGAATTTACACTAATACACTAAAAACTAACAAAGAACATACATTTATTTCTCACCAAGTAATGGATTTTTCCTCAAAATGAAATTAATGAAATTTACGATAATTCGTTTTTTTTATTTGAGATTAACGTATCCTCTTTCATAACTTCTAGCATTCATACGTATCCCTATTGTTTCTGAAAGGTATACGACGTTTTAAGAAGCAGGACTTTCACAGAATTAGTCACATTGAATAAACTTATTACCTTTTCTGTTGATCTTTATCAGGTTAAACTTGAAAAGGAAAATGTGAATTACAAAAACCAATTGTTCTTAGATATTTAATGTAATCTATTGTATCATTTTCTCATTGCCGACCTCGTTTCTCATCGATTTGCGAAAGCTGATCAATATTTATATCGATCAATGGTTTGTTGATGAGCTTCTTGTCAACAATAGATACTGCTGAAAATATAGGTTGAGTAACAGATGAGAATCAAGAGGTGGCCGATCTCTTATTAATATTTTTATACTCAGACACTTTGTTCAATTATCTCATAGTACAAGAAACTAGTGCGTAACTGGCTGCGATTTGGTGTGATAAGAACTAGTAAAAAAAACGTCAGTTAAATGTAGTGAAAGTTGTACTTACTGATGTTTTTTTTAATTTTCTTTTCCCGTGTTGGACTACAAACAATTTAACGTCAAATTTAAGTAATCAAAAGTCCAGCACAAAATGCTTCGTCTGTAAAAAAACCTTTTTAAAAAGCAAACCTTACTCCTAAATTAAGCGCACATTCACTCACAAGGCGAGTGGTCCAACAGCTTATTTTTGAATTTGTGGTCCCACGGTCGGGGCGCAGTAAAAAGCGAGTATTGAGCCTAGCGCTCTCGTTTGGGTTTCTGCACTTTTATGGCCGCGAGTGTACACTGCTGGCAATATATTTATGATCCAGTATCAAAAAAATACCATATACAAATAGCAGTCACATAATCTCCACAATTGGGATCAGTAGGTAACAGCCCATATCTTGTGAATCAGGAACTACTAGTATGGTAACACAACACCCATTTGTTGGGTAAACATTTGTCACGTAGCAGGAATTAATAGATCTTGTACCCCTAGCAGAATATTACTAGTCCATACTTAAAGTATGGAGGTCCTGAACGGGCCTTATAATCAACAGCTATGCAAAATTTTCGAGCGAGAGAGAGAGAGCGAGATAGCATCCATTCTTGATGGCTTTTTAAGTAAAAAAAGTGTCAAAAACGTACGGCCATCTCGTACGTTGTCGACCCTGAGACATAATGGTGAATGTCTCATGTTACTGTCACACATTTCATTATTTAAAAACCGGAACACAGCGTTACTGCATGGGGGCAGAAATAAGTGTGGTACTAATTCTGGTATAAGACCCGCGATGGCTGTACATTTCTTGTGGCTCGAAGTGTAAGTTTAACTCTATTAAGGATGATGACTATAGACGATATAGCTATTCCCTGTGCCCTCTTGGCCAAGAATTTCTGCACTTCGAAGTTATTACACTTTGACTTTTATGTGAGCACTGGTCCATTCAACAGTGGTTTTACCTATTTATATTAGCTTAGTTAGGAGTTTTTGACTATTTTATAAAGCCAGGGGCAATTGGCTTACATCTATGGACAAAATTAGTAACTGTATGGTGGCCAAGAGATAATGAGCGGCCTCGAGGCAGACCATCTGACCGATGGTCAAACGACATTGATAGCTCAGCGGATCCAGCTGGAACAAGATCTCCAGGAGTGGCATCATAGAGACGAGGCCTTTACACAGAAGTGGGTGTTCCTGGTTGATTACAGAGGTAGGTACTTATAAATAAAACAGTTAATATTCGCTTACAAAAATATTCAGAAACAAAACTATACGAAACTATACTGCACAAAAAGTAGAAGTACCTACCTAGAACTCCTAACTTTCCTCCTTTTTTTTTAATACGCAAGTTAGTATTAATGATTTGGTTTTTTGTTTAACGATATATATTATATACCGATACAACTGAACCGATTTCGGTCATTCGCAATAGTTGCTACCAAAGATCTTGAAACATGCAACGAACAGTTCCATTTTGGAACGAGACACTGCGAGCATGATTTATTCCATAAATCTCCTACGACTGGGATTTCTGGACTTTTTTTGTCGAGAAATCCCCTTCCGGTGTTCATTATTAATTTAAGTTAATTCTCACTTGTTTGAGTTTCCTCGATGAAACAAACGCTAATCTAGGTACCGTTGCATGTGAAACGTAATTTAACTGGTTTTAGGCCAAGAACAAACCAAACTTGTTGCCTAATATTTGATGAATTAATGATATCTGATGATTCGGATGTAATGTGTCTGATCACGCATACAAATTGTGATTACGGCTGCTTCCACCTGCTGGGCAATCTTATTATTGTGCTCCTTTATCTGTCAAATACATCGACCGACCAAATTATGTATGGTCTGCCATTACTGTCGATTCAGGAGCAGGAGTATCAGTTGGAAAAACTGAAACTTGGGGGTGAAATACCTGTCAGATTTGTTTATATTTACCTGATTTTGCTATTAAGTATATGGCTCTTTTGAGGGTAAAATCTTTTCGATGTTGCCAACAGTGCTAGCCTCGGTTTTGTTTTATTTTACTTTTAAGGGACCTCGATTAGGTACTATTATAACACGTATCATCTAGGTAATCAGTGATCGTAATTATGCGGGATTCTATAGAATCGCACACTACGAATAGACCGTGACAGTGGTATGGTGATCGCGCGGGCCTATTCTAATTGCCTATTCTATTATCTAGTCATCGTTGCTTGGAGGTCTGAAATCATCGTACACCCTGTCATGTCACGGAATAACTGAACCGATTTGGGTGCGGTTTTCATCGGAGAGTGATACCTTTCAGGGGTTTAAATAATTAGAATATTCAGGGGGGGGGGGGGGATGCTCAGGTATTTCTGAGCTGACACACAATTTTAAGTAGAAATACATTGTGTCAAATTATTAGGGTTAAAATTTAGTTTAGGCAATTTAGTTATTAAATCATATTTAGGGTTTTCATACTATCTCAAACTAACTAGAAACCCGCGACATTGTTCGCGTGTAAATAATCTCAATTGACGCCATTTGTGATACTGGTTGTGGTATATTTTTTAATTGCCTTGTAGCAATCAAAAAACATACCAGTGTCTTTCTGCGTAGTTGTTGGATGTCACTGTTATGACGTTTGCATTTTGTTGTTTCCACCTTGTATTGGCGAATCAACGTCGAGTGGATGAACATTTGACTATTTTATAAGTCCTAAGTCCTATATGCGTCCAAGTTATCCATCTAGCGACTCTAACAAAAAATGTTTTGCAACCGGCTTGGCAGAAGATACAGAATAGGCTCCAGTGCCTCCAGCCACGCGGAAACTTGCATCTATTATAATAGTGATTACACCGTTTGAATATATAATTAATGCGGGTTCACACTAGGTCAGGAGCGTAGGTATTAAAACAACTATTAAACCTATTTCTAGATAACCGGGCCGTAGTAATATTATGATATTTGACCGGGCTAAGATTCACGTAAGGCTAACGTGTTTTTTATTTTGCAGTGTCCATGTATGTCTAATTAAGTGTGGTTTAATTGTCTTTATATTCTTGAAAATAAAATTATTGCTACTTGAAGTATAATTTATAACTTTAAAATAGTTATTATTACGCTCCCGAATAGCTTGATATTGCATTGGATCATTGGTCCCAAAATATATAAATAGAATAAAAAAGTGATGTTTCAAAATTACAAAATAAATGCAATAAGAACTTAACAAATATAATGACCTGCGTGTGGTCAGCAAATCAAGAGCTGTTAGCTACCAGACACTATGCAATTTCGTTTAAATCTTCTCTACCATCTGAAAGAGAAAAGTGATATTCTCCTATACTGTGATTTGAAAGTTCATGTATTGAATTTATGATGATTTGATAGTTTGATTGATAGCTAAGTATACTTATTGCATACTTGACAAAATTATTTTATCTATTCTGTTAACTAATTATGCAGGTTTATACCTATTGGTTGGTCATAATCATGAATTAGTATGCACTTGTTTGATTAGAAAATATTGAGTTGTAAAATAAATTTGCTATTATCTAGTCATCGTTGCTTGGTGGTCTGAAATCATCGTACACCCTGTCACGTCACGGATCATATCACGGGATAACTGAACCGATTTGGGTGCGGTTTTCATCGGAAAGTGATACCTTTCAGGGGTTTAAATAATTAGAATATTCAGGGTGCGTCAGGTATTTCTGACCATATACACAATTTAAATACTTAATATTTTTTGTAGGAATACTTTGTTTCAAACGGAGGAACAGGCAGATGCCTGTTCCTCCGCGACCAAGCCAGAAAATAAAGGCAAGTAAACAACACTCTTTTTGAATTTGAGCATTTTCAATCTCAAGAGTTTTTATCATCGCGATTGCGATGATAAAAACTCTTGATCATTGTTCCAATGATAGACGAGGATGTCTATTCATACTCAGTACGTCTGCGTACTAGAGTCTGCCCTTAAGGATATCAAGTAGTACCCACAGACCAACAAAAAAACAAACAAATGTACGAGTTTCATATTAAACTTTTCTGCTGACCGTTTGATCCTGATGAAGGTGAATGACTGCGCAGGCACAGATAGCGCAAGAGTTAGTTTTTGTGATAAATTAGCAACTTTGTTGCCAAACGCCTTTTGTTTTTGTTTTGTAAATGTGAACAACCTTACGATTGAAGTTAATGGTATTCCTATCGGACATGACAACTTTATTTGCATTCAATAGAATTGAAATGTGGGTATTGGGTAGATAGAAAATATATCAACCATAGATGTTCAATTATTTGAAAACAGACAATGTTTTGTATAACCCAGAAACATTATCATGCTTTAAAAGCTCGTCATAATAACAAAAGGAAATCATACTTTATTTGTTTCATAATAGTATGCTCAAGCGTTGAGGTCAAATTTTTCTGTCATACTCAACGCCTGAGTATATTATAATATTAACAGTACCGAGTTGCTATTAGTTTATCTGCAGGCGCTTGCTGCCGTTACCACGATTTGCATAATATGATAGGTTGCTATAATATGCTAAAAGAATTATTACTTGATCTAGTAGGAACAGCGCAGCTATGTTAGATAGAGTACAGCACCTGCTCTATCCTACGAATCAGGTAAAAAAGTGTGACAAGAAAACACCAAGTACATGCAGATCCCTTCCTACCATACCACAAAGCTTTGTTCAAATATAAAAAGGTTTGGAAGCATCGCCAAGGGAAAATGAGCTGAAGAAATAATAGGAAGTGTATTCCCAGTGCATTTGTTTGCGAGAAAAAGTGTGACAACATTTGTCTATCCAAATGGAAGGGAGTAAGGTCAGCCACACAGTGCATGCTATGCTAGCTTACGTGTGAGCGCGTCGCGTAGCGCGGTGGAGAGTGTGGAGAGCGCTGTTCGTAGCGGAGCGTGGTATTGCTTCAGCATTCGCTCATCTACACAATTTAACAGTCGTCAAACATGTGCCTTCAATATTCCTGTGACATCAATGGCATGCCATTTTGGTTGAGCTTCCATACCATAGACAACCAGGAATCAATTCAAAACAAAGAAACCCGACAGCAGACTCTTAAGCGTGATTCTATAATTTAACATTTTATTATTCCTTTCCTATGTCACTCTCTAGGCTAAGACGAATCCAATGACACCGCATTATCCGAATTTATATTTTATATCCGGTTTTTATTGTTGTTTTAAATTGGAAATCGTTTATGGCGGCAAATAGCAGCCGTATTATATTCACTCTCGTGATCAGGTCGATTTCAATGATACCTTATCAAAATCCATTGAGCCGTTTAGGCTACAGGATAAGCTAAATAATTTTTAGTTTTTCGGAAATCGAAATACGGCGGCTTAAAGCCGTCATATTAGATTTCATGACACTTTATAATTATGTCCTATGTTATTCCTGTGATCAAGACGAATCCAATGACACCTTATTTATCAAAATCCATCAAGCCGTTTAGGCTACAGCGAGAGCCAAAGAAATAGACATACATACATACCCCCGAAGACATTACCCCCTTTTGGGTAGTCGGGTAAAACATACCCGATCGTGGATATCCTCATCTACTTATCACGCAGATCTATTAGGATATCCCACTAAGGAGTTGTCACAACACCAATGTTAACCTAGCTTTAGTAGAACTATCTTTCATTTCTCCATCTATCGTCTTTTTCATTGACCAGAAATGTGTTTTGTGACAACAAGCAAGGTGCATTGAATACTAGGGTACTTACAAGCAGGGTGATCATACAGCGGGGACACCCTGGTTCCCTCCAGAGTACCACCAGTCAGCTTGGCCGCCAGTGTCTCCAGGAACTCCCGTACGGTTACATCGTTCTGTGCCTCGCGAGTGCTTGGCCCGGGGCTGCCGCGCCCATCGTATTCCTCATCTAGAAGCAAACATATAGGAAAGTGCTTAGTTCCTTATCATCATCTCATTGCCCTTACGTACGTACAGACGTGAGGTCGCTGCAACACATCTTGAAATGAAATATTGTCTGTGAAAACGAGGTAATATAAGGTGTTGCTATTCCAGCATAATTCCAGCTCGTTACTACCAAAGGGTGTATAAACAGTTTAAACTCTTTGGATAAAAAAAAACATATTTTTCTATTCGCTAGCACCATCCATCTCAATAATAGATAATCCCCCCTTAATTTCCCATAATTATCACCTTTCACACAATCCAAAAATTTTAATTCTATTTTACCATACTTCTTCCCATACTCCTGTTACACTGATGAGTTTTTTTTTATTTTCGTCTTTGGGTTCTTCAAAACTTCCTCCGAAGCTTTCTGATGGGGATTGTATTTATTTCCTTACCAATTTGCTCCAGTTTGTCGGTGGAGATGGACCAAGGCATCAAGGTAGCCGCTCGCTGCACTTGGCGAAGGAACCACGCACCAGACTCAAACTTCACTGGCCTGAAAAAGGAGGAACACTAAGTAATAATACTCTTTTCAAAATGAATTATTATGTTTACAGCATATCTATTTAGGACAGCTCATCAACAAGAAATTTAGAGAAAAGCTGTGTATGTAATCAAACGGGATACTATAGTTTTGGTGCTTAGACAGACCAAACGTATTTCCTGTGTGAGAGGACAGACCATTTACCACTTACGACTAATGAAATCTCAAGGCCAAAAGTTGGAAAACTCACTTGAAATCCTGACAAATGCAGGGTATATAACCTCCTTGCTTGTCGCCTCCGCATCTAACACACACGCCGTCGTCTTTCACGGCTTTCAAGCATTTTCTACGGCTGGTCTGCTCATCCCTGGAAAACAAAAAAAGAAGCTATTAATAAACGTGATAGAGGTAGGGTCAAAAAAGTTCATTCTTGCTTTCTTTTTCGAAAAACCCAAAACAAAACGAACCATACTAATCACAAAGAGAAGCTTTTACAACAAGTAAGCAAATAACAAAGAGAAGCATTCGCCGATCCAGTTTTATTGTACTACCAAAGGTTCGAACAAACTACTGTAAAAAAATTATAGTCTTCGAAGGCGCACAGCTGTATAATAAACTACCCTCAAATATAAAAAAATTTTTACTCATTTAACGTGTTTAAACACAAAATAGCCCATCATATTACTAATGATGCATCACTAGTAGTAGTAGTATCACGTTTGACGTTTATTGTGACACGTTGAATTGGCAAAACCTAAACTTAAAACTGTATAAGAACGATCTACTTTCAGATTAGTAACTAAGATTGTATTGTTCTCATGTAAGTAACATCTTGAGCACATTAGCCCAGCGCATTATAAAGTTAATATGTCAAAATTGTTTTTAGGATTCCGTATCTCAAAAGTAAAAAGGTCTACGGTCCTTTGGCCCTCTAAAAAATTAAGCTTATAGTATAGGGTACTTCACGTTCACCTAGAATCATAAAATTTGGCAAGAAGCAAGGCCTCACAGCACAAGTTAAGGAAATATACCAAAAAACGTTAACTTGTAGTTTTATCAATATTAAAAATATATTTTTGCGATTACAAACCAACATTTGCAGTTGGAAAATTGAACGTGACTTAATTGAAGTCAGGTATTTTTTTTTATTAACAAAAAAAAGCAAAAAATCATAGATTCCTAGATCAAAATGTCATAGATAAAATATTTTAGTTTGTTTTACTTAACTACAGTAGTTTTTTAAATCAGTATCCTATCTGCCTAGCATCTTTTTCGCTCTACATATTTTCCTTGACCCTGTGATCAAAAGATATAGAGATAATCAAGGATAACTTGAACCTCTCTATATCTTTTGTTTCAGAATTAATACATCAACTGCAATCTTAAATGCAGACTACGATGTGAAAGGTGCGTTGTGTGCAATGCAAGCGAGTTGCGGTGCGATTTGTAATGTCTTTGAAGCTGGCAATATTGCATTATGGCTGATCTCCTAATTAGAACTGATGTGTGAAGGCTGCTAACTCTTGAAAGGTGAGACATGTTGCATTACCGACCGGTAGCCTGTTCCGGCTGAAGAGTTGGAGAGTTCGTTTCCCAGTTCTCAAGTGAATCTATACTCGTTTATACCTAAATAGCATCATCTGTACAAACCTTAGCGGTTTTTTAGGTGCTATTATTGTTCAGAATTATTTTTGTCAAGTATTTTTATTTCGTTAATAAAAAAAATATATATTAGGTTGGGGAAAAAGTCTTTTCGCATTATTGTATGTATGAACTTGTAATAAAATCTCTTTGGCTATACTATTTGTATCTGGCTGGTTTTGGTATCATTAAAAGTTTAAATTTTAAAGAAGATAATTCCAAATTCAAATTAGGAAAATGTGTGATTTTTATTTGTTTTTCGTACTGTTAAGATGAGTGAATCTAATGAAGAAATTCGATACATTTTAAAATTTTACTACAAAAAAGGTAAAAATGCAACGCAAGCCGCGAAAAAAATTTGCGATGTTTATGGACCTAGTGCAGTGTCTGTGAGAGTAGCACAAATTTGGTTTAAGCGTTTTCAATCCGGAAATTTTGATGTCAAAGATGCACGTCGCTCTGGTCGCCCTATTACGGATAAAATGGATGCCATTTTTGAAAAAGTGGAGCAAGATCGGCATATCAGTAGTTACGACGTAGCTGAAGAACTGGGAATTGACCACAAAACAGTTTTGGCGCATTTGAAAAAAACTGGGTACACAAAAAAGCTCGATATTTGGGTACCTCACGAGCTCACTGAAAGAAACCTAATGAACCGTGTTCTCATTTGTGATTCTTTATTACGACGTAATGAAACCGAACCATTTTTGAAGAAATTTTTGACCATTTTTGACCTCACACATCTTTAGCCACTCAGCAAAAATTAAGAGAGTTTGGCTGGGATGTGTTAATGCATCCGCCGTATAGTCCTGACCTTGCACCTTCAGATTTCCACCTGTTTCGGTCTCTTCAGAATTCTTTAGGCAGTGTCAGGTTAACATCACGAGAGGACTGCCAAAACCACTTGTCGCGGTATTTTGAACAGAAGCCCCAAAGTTTTTATAGCAATGGGATCATGTCCCTGCCTACAAAATGGCAAAAAGTTATCGAACAAAATGGTACCTACATACTTTAGTTAAATGTAAATAAACTATATTAAAAAATGTTTTGAATTTTCTTAAAAAATGCGAAGAAACTTTTTCCCCAACCTATTATATTCGGAGATAAGGTTGCCGGTGAAATTACAAGGAGATATGCTTTTATCTCAGGGTACCTGAGCACTAAAATTATACGTTACTTTAGGTACTACGACAAAGTTTGAAACAAAAATATAGAAGGAAAACCATAACATTGTTCTAGATACAACTCGATACGATGACCTCTGTGGCGCAGTGGGCGAAGGCCCGTTTGAAACGCAGAAGGTTCGATTCTCGCCGCGGGACAAATGTTTGTTTCAGGATCTGGGTGTTTTCTATGTATAATATGTATGACTGTATGTATTTAAAAAAAAAATGTAAGTAATATATGAGTCATTTATTTCCCATAACCTGTGCCATGAAACAAGCTCTGCTTACTTTGGGGCTAGATGATGATGTGTGAAAATGTACACCATTATTTAAAAAAAACTGTCCAGTCATAACTTTTAACTCGTATTAGATAACCAAGAACATTTTCTCCAAGACCAAAAACCCCATCACTATAAGCCACTTTTCTGTGGGTGCTATTTGGTAATAACGTTTAATATTAGAAACGATTTTCAAACTGAGCACCTCCGCAAACATGTTAATATGGGTGCATTTTTGGGTATTCCAAAAAAAAATCAAACCAATTTTCATAGTAAGTACCCGAATTTTGGGGTTCGTATGAATACAACTAGGTACAGCAGTCATATACAAAATACAATAAGCTTCATTAAATTGAAATGTAACATCCGACGCTCTAGGTAAAAAACTGTGTTTTACCGTTCATTCTAAGTTTTTTATAACTTTCTAAACCTAAAATTTGTCGGTAACCCCGAGCTGAGAAGATGAGTGATTGAGTGTCAGCAAAGCTGGCATGAGGCTGTTGTATTTGTCTAGTCAACTAGGTCGAACCTACTCGTATCCTTGTTTTTAATATTTCAAATGTTTAATATTTCACTGCTTTTACGAGCAAGTGTTTACACTGCACAGCATTGATATTTGTATTCATTATGTAAACCTGTCTGTCAACTACCACTAATATAATATTACTAAAACACAAAAGACTGGCTTGGTTTACCCTGCTTGAGATATGGTGACCCTGAAAATGCTTAAATAACTAGCGTGTGGGGTGAAAGGATGCAGTGTCTACACTTCGCAGAAGCGTCTATCGTGACTGAGCATTGTAACTCAGAAATTAATAAAAATCAAGTCATAACATTGAAACTATCCTGGTTTATCCTTTAGTTATTACTATAAAAACTTTGCTTTTTTTGTGTTCCCGTCTCACGACCGTCGAGCGTGATCGCGGATGGTGCTTATAAGGAAAGGCTTTTAAACGGTCAACGAAACGTCAGCAGGAGAATAGTAAAGTACGTGGTATAGTCGTAATAATATCCTGGAAAAACATGTCTGTTCCATTTTATTGACACGAAATTCATCTGCACCATTAGTCTTTGAGTAGGTAGGTAAAGTTGTACAAATCAAACACAGTATCATGATTATTAAATTTACTTTATTGCGGAGGTCGACAAAACATAAACAAAAATTATCTTTGATAAAATATCGTCATAAGTGACCTTATCAATGTTGATAGCCTATTATCGTTACAAAAGCCTTCCTACAGACAATTTATTTTCATAGGTGATTCGAGCTAGATGGCCTACTGGAGGTCCTACTACAGGAATACTTATAACAAGGTTAAATCTTAGTCATTTTAGGGGTGCGTTTAGACTAATTTTACCAAGAAGGTCAGGACAATTGACGTGGTTGTTAGTTATTTTAAGCAAAAAGGATATTGACACCTCTTTTGCGACGCTTGTTGAGCGGGAGAATATGGAATTTACTGCAAAGCGCTAAATAACTATTAGAGTAATAAGGGATTTTCAAACGGAAGCATAAATATTTAATGAATTTAATTTGGATAAGCTCAATCATTTCAATGTAGGTATAATATCGAGGATTCCAAATTTGGGAAGCATATTCAAGTATGCTGCGGATAAAATGTGGAGTAGGTATACGATTTTAAACGTCATTGCCACATGTCCGCGTCTTGCACGTACGAGTTGTTAGCATTTCACGTGACAGGTTGCAAGCCCATCGCCGCTTATTGGAACGCTAACTGATGGCACTTACTTTAGTTTTTTGTTCTTGGGCATGCCGGTATCCTCACGATGTTTTCTTTCCCCGGATTAAGGACGACTCATTGGTGTTCGACCGGGTTCGAACCAACGACCTTCAGATCGGATGTTGGGGTATATCTAACAATAAAACTAAAATCTAAACTCAATCGAGTAATAGGTGATATAATTATGATCGACGACGGATCTAATAAACTCTGTAATCTTGCCAAAATGAAAACAATCAATTATTTAAGCACAAGAATTATGCCTAAAGACGATAGTAAGGTATCGTTGGGAGACTCATATTCCTTCAGATGTTATTATAATACAGTTCTGTCACTACTATTATTATTCTCCAAATAACTTCAACTACGCGGTTTGTTATTAAACATGTTTTTGGTTCCAGTTTTTCAGGTTCTACGTAGGTACTTCATTTCCGTAGTCTAGTAAACCGCCTCTGCATGGAATACTTTCGCTAACTCTACATCGTGTTTGTATAAAGTATCCCGAGCTATTAAACCTATAAGGACTTCATATTATAAGGCTGGAACATATAAAAACTAATAATACAACTAGTTAGATAAAAAATACTTAGTCAGATGAAACAGTTAAGACAGACAATCCCGTTGCAAACTATCTATCCTATCATTATATGTATCACCATATTAATCAAAAGGTACAAACGTTTCCACTGGGACTAAAGGCTAGTACTGGCTAGATTCAGTAAGAAAAAATCAACTACGCACATCTTTAAAAAGTTTCCAGTCTCATAAACACTCAGCTGTTTGGCATCAACACCAATTCCACTCCACTTCACTCATCCTCCTCAAACCACATAGACGTCACACTCCTAGAGCCTTCCCTGGCTTGCTCCTCCGTCACGATCCTGATGACAACCACCTCCATCATGCATAACGCGAAGAGTATGATGAAAACCGCGAAGTTAGACCCCTGATGGTGGAACTGGAAGTTGCTAGGCAGGGGTCCGGGGGGTGGCCATGCTGAAACGCCGAAGGTCATCACACTTGTTACTCCTGAAAGGGACATGATATGTTGCTTTCTCAATTCTTCATGGTTATTTCAAATCTGAAGACTGTGGTAGAAGATCTAGGGCTCTCCGAAAACCAGGAACGTTCTTCGGAAAGCAATAAGGGATGAGTTCCAATCTTGTTCTACAGCCTTTTGTTAAGTCCTTTTTTCGGTTTCTGCAATCCGGTTTTCAATGCAAATGCAATGTGGTCGGTGTTCGAGGGTAAGGAATTATCTGAAGTTTTCAAGTTTTCAACATTGATTATAAGTTTCTAGCAGCACAGCAATACCGTGTTTTTCACCTAGGTACAGTAATAAATGAATAAGATTTAAGTAAGTAATTTTGTACGTGTGTATGTCTCGCGTATCAAATATGTACTAGGATTGAGTCGAGCCGGCGCTACAGGACCGGACTGTTTTGCTAGTTGCTTGAACCCGAGACTGTTGCAACTTCTCTTATGAAATATCACTTTGGAATCTTTCGCTGGGCCATTTCCCAATGAAAATGCTAGTGAGCGCGAAGGCGGTCAAGGCTGCGACTCTGTGCGATGACCTTAGTGACAACAGACTCGACAGCTGGTGTTTGATTATCATATTATTATATCGATTTATTCATCTTTTTCGCAATGGCTGCATTATTGAGATTAGTGTTGAACAAAACGGAAGGTCATATTTTTTATGAGCGTTAGTGATCCACGTTGCCGTAATATGGTACTTTTGCTTTTCAGCCTGAGAGGAAAAAAGTAGGACTTTGAACTAAATTGATTACAAAATAATGGCAATGACCGATTGGTGCTTTATTTCTGGGTAGGTGCTATACTTTTACTCATTGTTAGGTACAGTTCAAAACAGGTGATGGCCCATTGTTTAACAAACACTAAGTATACCTGCCTACGTAATCTAAACAAGTGTGATTTAATCCGCGATTAAACTTAGTTAATGAAGTTGATCATTATTCTTGATATTTTAACTGTTGGTACCTACATGTACAAAAAAAAACATTCATAAAGGAAGGGCACTAATTGCCAAGATACAATTTTTTTACAAACTTAGTTTGGCAATTATTATGTATATGTAATTTACTAAAGCGAAGTAAATAAATTGATTAGATATGCATTATTATAAGTAATTAGTTTGTTTTATAGCTTAACTGCAGTAAAAGGTGATAGGTTCACTTAACTTTGTGTAAACTGTTTGTGTTCACTTAACTATGTATTTTTAACAAATAACAAGCAAATCAATTGGCTTAAGACACAAATTATTATTTCTATGGTAGGTATTATGTAATTTTAAGGATTATTTTTCCGACCCAAATATCGACCAATAGAATTGCACCATTCGACGTCACGTGGTACAACCTACATGGTATTATACTGATAATTTTTTGAAAATTTTCTCGGTTGTACCACGTGACGTCGAATGGTGCAATTCTATTGGCCGACATTTGGGACGGAAAAATAATCCCCTGAATACCACACGAGCTTCAAAATTATCTGGCATTTCCCTCAAGGTTCCCTGCAAACAAATAAAGTCGTCAAGTTTTTCAGGAAAAATCACTCGCGCTTCGCGCTCGTGATTTTTTAACCTGAAAAACTTGACTCCTTCATTTGTTTGCAACGAACCTATCGGGAAATACCCGATAATTTTGAAGCTCTTGTGGTATTATATGTGAGAGTTTTTTTTATTTATTGTTGCCTGAACCGGCACGCATGCGTGAAGAATGTGATGAGAGTGAAGTTACCAAAAGAGGTAAAGTCCGATTTTTTTACCACCAAGGTGGCAACAAGCCCCATCGGCTGATAAGCGCGATCCTTACAAGGATTCTCCTTAGGATCCTAGCAAGTGGAAATCCATGGTCTCTACCGGGAAACAGGCTTGAGTGTGTGTGTGTATGTATGTATGTATGGTTGCCTGTTTGATATTTTCGTGACACACCACGCCTCACTTCGTTTTGAGTTTGTTTACGTTGATTGTTGGATGACACGTTAAAACCTACTTGGATAAATATTGTTATATTCTGTCAACAGGTCGCTTATTTCAACTGTCACTGAAACCACAATGTTCTGTCAAAAATGTTTATCTTCGTCGCATACAAAGATGCACCAGAATTATCCACCATACTTCGCCGGACCTCCTCGGAGCTGGACTTGGCGGTAGAGAAGACGCTACTTGTCAACCCCAACTGCCCAGTCCGTATCATGCTTGAGTATATCAGAAAGAAGTGCAGACTGGGCATCTTTACCACATTCGATCTTTGCGATGAGTCAGGGTTCCTGAAAGGGCTCTTTAATTTAGCGACGTACGCGTACGCGACCGAATTGTTTGAGCATAAGAAGACATACTACGTTATTGTTGTAAAACAGGTGCGATCATGATCATCATCAGTTGTCAAAAAAACACCCTCACGACAATATTCCCCTTAATGGACATCCTCAGACACCTACTCAGTGCGTATATAAATAAATATAAAATAAATAATGCTGGACATTTTTCACACAGCATCATCTAGCTCCAAAGTAAGCAAAGATTGTGTTATGGGAAATACATGACTGATATACTACTTATTTTTTTTTTTGTAATTACATAAATAGTATACCCCCAGACCCGAGACAAATATTTGTATATCATACAAACATTTGTTCCGCGGCGGGAATCGAACCCGCAACCTTCTGCGTCTAAGGCGGGCTCCCTAGGCCACAGAGGTCGTCATATTTTTGACTATACTATCAAGTGTAAGGAATCGGTCAAATCTTAAAGTCTTGTTCAAGATATCAGCTTACTTTATCCACGTTATGTTCTGACTCTACTGTGACCTATATATGATCCAGATAATCAATTAAAGCCAAACTAATTTTATAGAGCAAGCTTAGTATTTGTTGACTCCTCACGTAAGTTAAAGGTCATTTAAAAGTATGTGATTTTTAGTTCCAGCAACCCATTTTCATTCAATCTTGAGCAAACTTCTAATCTGTCCAGGAAAGTGACAAGCGCCTCTCCGTTCTACCTCAACTCAACCACGAGAACCGTATCTACCAGAACCTCAAAGACCGATGCAAGAGGTACCTTCTTACAGGAGATCTGAGTCCTCAGAGTACGCCTAATGCCACACCCCCTGGGAAACTGACTCCGCCACCGCCTAGCAAAGCAGCATTGAAGAAAAAGTAAGATTGGTACCATGCAATGTCGTCTCTAATATACGAATTTGTTACTCCTTGGTTTGGTTTTATTTTATTTTTCAAACAAAATTAACAGCCCTTATGTATAAACAGTTCTAACCTTATTAATCTAACTTACGGCCAATTAGATATTTAGATTATATAAAAGAAACTTACAAAATATCCACAGTCTAACATAAACAAAATCAAACAAACAAAATACAACTTACAGAAATCATTAGAATGGTACAGTTAATTAGAAAACGATACAATATACAATTCATTTAACCTAGAGTAATAAATTTATATTTATGTGTATAGGTACATAAATATAAATTTATAGGTGTATAGGCCCAGTGCTAGTTCATGTTCAATTTTACTTAATTATATACCTACATATATATGTATGTAGCTTTTTACAAATATATGTAGTCTTGAGTATTGGAATGCGCAAAGTTTACAGACGATTGCTATTCTTATGAATGCAGGCTCCTGTATTAAAGTTTTATTAATACAATTATTAGTAAGTAAGTGTTATTACAACATTTATGAATTTTTAGCTGACGATCTGAAACTTTGACTATTTAATTTTTACTTACAATTAACCAACAAATATAATTTAAAATAACTAAATACAAATATAATTTTAAACATTTGCATGCCTAATTTTAAGGTAGAATATAATTGGAAATTTGAATATATTTAAGACCTACAACTGTAACATACATTATGTTGATGCAAATAAATGAATCTTTATCTTTATCTTTACAAAAAGATAGCACATGTTTCTACTGTAGAAACCTGTATTCATTATGGTTAAACCTAGATTAAGCAAATCTTCGTAGACGGTCTACAAAAAGTGTCTCTACTTTTGATTGATAATTGTGACTTTTTTGTAGTGGTGGGTTACTGCAGGTACCGTTGTTAATGATGAGGAAATTTACTAACTTCTCGTAGGAAGGAAGTTACCAGTGTGATTCTTCCTGTGGTGTTGATTGACAACCATATTTGGGAAGCACCTGACCTGACTATTAATAACATAATCCTTTCAGTATTAGGGTTCTTCTAGCCACACTTGGAAATCTGCGATTCATATGTTTGTAGCAACATTTTGACTGGTCCCAGATTCTTTTATCAGACGGTTGACAGAATCATTTTACCTACAATACAATTTAAAATCATTAGTATCCTAATCTAAAAAGTATTACCTAATTGTTCTGAAAACCGTTTTTCAATTATTTTTATAATTTTTGAGTTCCTAACATAAAAAGTATAATGGTAAAATCACACAATATTTCGACTTTTGGAAAGAGATTCTAAACACAATTCAACCAACTATACGAAACCCTGTTTCTTTCTGCGCATGGCCCGGCTGGCTATTGTTCACTACGTGACTCCGGAAGGATTTGTGGCGAGGCGGGAATAGTAACTAGGTAGGTATCTTGGTGACGGTACCTGATGTAACCGATGAAACCAGAGGTTATCGGATAACAATAGATTTGTACGTGGCCGTATCGATTAGTTCCAAAAAATAACTACATAGAGTAAGTTAGAAATTTACAGTTCTTGTTTCGCAACACAGGAATCGGTGACAATAAATAGATAACTAAGTAGGTACCTACCTCATGCTGTTTCGGTTATTACCGTTTAGGTAAAACATAAAAGTAAATGAGATACCATCGTGGTTTCTCCAATGAGAAAGAATAAAGAATAATCATAAACGATTAACGGCCAAGATAATTAGTTTGCTAAACATGTTTTTTTGTTGTCGTTAAAATTTTCTACTAATAATCGTAGTTCACAGCTTTCGATGCAGATTATTAACTTGTCTTGCATAATTTCACCATTATTATTATCAACCAGCGCAATAAGCTTTACCAAAAATATGTCACCCTGATATGGTCAGTCAATTACATTGGGTATAACTACGGTAATTTTGTTAATTTTGTACACAGGCCGATGAATGGACGTAGCCAGGATTGAGCCCTATGTGGGGCAAAAGTACCGCGAGCAAAGGGAAACGTTAATTCATACATATGTTTAAACGCGAAGTTGTTGCGGGAACTGAACCAACAAAACATAGGAGTTATCGGCGAGCGAAGCTTATATCTCATCGAAAATTATATCTTGGCGTGCGAAGTTTGCGAAGATTTCATACATTTAGAGTTTGACAACAGAAAGTCCTATTCTCGTTTTAAAATAGTCAAAGTTTTGATCTGATTAAAATCAGTCTTGTACTAAAAAAAATAATCTTTCCGTTGAAATATTACAAAACTATGATTGAAAGTGGACGGAGGGTACTAGATAGGTAGGTATATTGGTTGTGAAATAATTACCAAAAAAAGTCTTCCCAAGCACAGGGAGGGGGGCACTCAAAAACTCCTGCCCCACCTTGGCTACGGCCAATATTGGAATCATGTAGGGTTTTGCGCCAAAAGCGCGTCGCCACGGTCCGATGAGCGATGCTACGGTGGACTGATTATAAATTAACTTGGCCCCTAAATTGTAGTTGAAACTTTTAAATTTTGTACGCTGTATGAAAATAATGTATATACCTAGGTAGGTATATTAATTTTAATTCCATGTAAAGTATGTGCATAGAGCACAGCGAGACAGGTAATATTCACATTGCCTGTCTCGTTATCCACTTACCACTTTATGGTATTGTTTTAAGGGTTTATCGAAATCACTTACTAAGTTGGTAGGTATATTATACAATAGCTTCCAAATTATTTAGGATTTTTTTTTGTATAATTTTTCCTTGACTACTTAGGTACTCCCTCCTACTCTACATAATATGCCTCCACCTCCTAAGGAAAGCTTGAAAACTTTGTTTTGAATTTGTGACATCAAAAAGGTAACTACCTTCCTACGTAGGTAATAACAAATAAAATCATTGTTGGCAAATAGGTACCTACCTGTTATAGGTATCATTTTAGTGAAAATTATTGATGAGATAGTACCTATTGAATTGTATTACTAAAGAATTATGTTCCAGATTAGCTATAAAATAGAAAGAAAGGAAATATATTTATCGTAACCCAAAAAATACAAACAGATGGAAATATTGTTAGGTACCTACCTACCAAGATGATATTAGATGGATCAAAATATAAGTTAAGTTTACTTTTTATATGTACCTACAGTACTGACATATTAGAAAACTCCTTTTTGAAATCATTACGGACCATCATTGACGTAGGTATTAACTGATTTTAGCACATAACCACACCTAACTTCGGTCAAGTTTACTCTACGAAGCAATCTCATTAGGTACCTACTCTGAAATTTAAACGTCTGGTTCACGTAAGTAATTCTTACTTTCACAAAGTGAATTTTATTACTAGAGAAAGTACTTGAAATTTCATTTAAGAAAATAATTATCATACCTCTAGTTTTGTATGTCTAGACCAGAGTTCTCCAATATCCAAAAATATTTTTCACATTCAACCAAAAACACTACAGACACTTCACCGAACTCTTGACAATCTAGTTCTGCAATCGATATCAATGGGCTTCTTATCAAAAGCCGATGTTCCCATGTAACGGTTATCACACCACAATACCGATTGAACGGTTAAATTCAACTCAGACTTTATTTTTTCCGAAAGATCTCGGTATATTTCGGAAGTACAGTTCGATTCGCGGCCGCGTACTCACTGACTGCCGGCGTTATGGCCTGTGCATCCGTGGCAGAGTCCTGCTGGCAGTTTTAGGGTTCTCTATTATCTCTCTCTTTTCGATATAGTAGTTTTTTTTCTTTTATAAGTAGAGTAAATCTTTATTGCAACAACTGTGTAGGAAGGTATTGTTTTTAAAAGTTTCAACAGCTTGCACGTTTCGGACATATTGGTTAAATCTAGTTAAAATTTGGTAACATGTTGGAATTTTCCTAAGTTATATTATAAAACACCCTTATTAAAATCATACTACTCTGTTAACAGTTTAATATAATGATATAATTTAGAACATGTTAAGCCGGCGCTTAAGCTATAGAAAACATAACTTGCTTTACTTATGGTGGCAGGCATTTGTAGGTGCTGAGTGGTTAGGGGCGCCCGCTGTTACCTTAAGTCTAGGTAACTAACATAATGATTTGGTTCCATGTCTGATTGATTTTGCGTTTTCGATTATTTTCTCAACAGTTATTTACTATGATTAAATAATTCTGAAGGTCTACTCGGAACACCTGCTTGTTCCGAGTAGTATTAAATATTCTGATAGATAAGATATTAATTATTCTCAACAATTATTTGCAATATAAATGATCTAATTCACGATAGTTTTGGATAAAACAGCGCAAGTTTGTAAGAAAGAAACGACCTAGGTTATGTAACTAATAAATTTTCTACGGAACCCATCCAAATTCTTCAAGCGTTTACCTAATTGGCGTCCATTCCAGCGTAAAAACACATGGTCAATACCCAGAGTTTACCCTCATTGAACGACAAACGGCGAGTGTAACCGCCATGGTTCAAACGACCGCCCTAGTTTCATGACCATTCATTCATATATAACCGTTTTGCAGTTCCATGTTTTATTTAAAGAAGTTGTCTTTCGTAATAATTGTTGTTCCCATATGAAGTAGGTATTCTTCATTATAACCTCATAGCACCAAAACTGAAATCGTTTTTTGCGCCACGTTTACGAAGATCGGATGCCACAATCCTGAGAGATAGAATGACAGGCTTCAAATAGTTAAATAGATCATAGACCATTCTCAGTAGTGTCTATGGTTGAACAGTTCCAATTCCAAAATAAGTATTTAGTAGGTACCTAGTTAGTTTCTTTCAAATACTTCATAAAAGATATGCAAATAAATGTCTTGATGGAACTATCTTGATGGAACTAAAAGTTTAAATCAGTTTAAGAACTAATTTTATGAAACATGCAAACGAGCTTTTATTTTTTTTAATTATGAAACTGTTAGACAGGGTTAGAGAGAGTGACTTGAAGTTTGTGAGTGATTATGAAACAGAGGGTTATTGTTTTTCGGAAGAATGGTCTGTCAAGACAGAAAGGGGAAGTTAGAAGTGGGGCAATTTCCGGACTACCAACTAATGATAACAATAACGAAGTTCGCATTTAGTTTTGTTTAGTTAGGGAATAAAAAAGTTTTTTCAATTGTAATTTTAGCTAAGCGTAGGCGGAATTTTGTATCAATTTTGTATCAGTCCTAGGGACTAAGGTATTTAAAAAAAACAATCGTTTTTTTTAAATACTTATATATTAAATACGTATTTTTTTTTATTTGTTTTTGCTTTTTATTTATAAACATGCGATGTTCCACTTTTGAAATAATTTCAAAAAAATATTTAAAGAATTATTTTTAATTAAATTGATAGTCATCTACATTGCTGCACTGGCGATCGTTGGATGTATGCGTCAGTGCGCTCGCCAAAAATGTGGTATTCCCGCGATATCTCTAGAATTTTTACTGTAATAGTTATTTTATTTTCTCGCAATCGATGTGAATAGTAGAGTGTTTAACTTGGAACTAGACCACATTAATTGATTCTATAGTCGCCAGCACTCAGGAGGCTAAACATCTCTTATGAAATGGCTCGTTTTAAGTCTCTTGTTGAACAATCTACTTACTATTTTTTATTTATAAAGCTATACTAATACCCCTATTTGTCCAATTATGATTATAAATTGTTTCAGGCGCAACTGAATTAAATTAGTTTCATTTTGCGTTACTTCAGAAGGTTTCTTACACAAGCGTGACAACCTGAGTCAAATCGATTACCAACTTCCTATTAACCTACTTATCAAAGAATATCCACAAAAGTTGCGATTTATTTATCTCTTTTAAGAGAGCGTAGTGTAGGCTAGTGATCCCGACCCTTCTTGTAAATTGTTAATTCGTGTTTTTGCTAATTGATATTTTGCATCTTAAAAAAATATGTAGGTACCCTACGACTAGTGAAATGTCCCGCGACAACGTCCGCGTTAACTTTTTCTAACATATTTTTTTTTATGACTTAAACATAACTTAATAATAATAATAATTATGGACATTTTCACACAGCATCATCTAAGTGCCAAGTTGTGTCCAATGGAACAAATATTTGGGCAGGTGTTACGATGACAAAACTAGTTGTGCATACTGATTGTTCTGTGAGGAACTCGCTGCCAAGAGCTGGCCTCGAGGCAGACCACCTGCCCGATGGTCAGATGATATTGTGAGGGCAGTAGGTGAGCAGTGGAGCTGATTGACACAAGACCGCCAGGAGTGGCGTTAAACAGAAGAGGTATTTACCCAACAGTGGATGATTAGATATGTCTCAAGGTCAGCAACTTGCGAGTGATAGGGGTCATCCAAAAAGTACGTCACACAAATTTCGTGATTTTTTGATCCCTCCCCCGTCCTTGTCTCAGTTGGTCAAATCCCTCCTTAGTGTGACGACACATATTTTGTAATTTTACATCTAGAAATAGTTTTTAACAATTAGATGTATAAGATTTTGAAATATGACGTCACGAAACTTAGGACCCCTCCCACCCTTTGACACACAATGTCACACTTCGTCGACCCCCCTTAACGTGTGACGTACTTTATGGATAATCCCATAATTCTGGTGTAGCAAGCGTCCATAAGTTACGGTAACTGCTTACCAACAGGTAGGCTGCTTGTTTGCCACTTAAGTTGTATTAAAAAAAAAAAACTATGAGATCATTGCTATACTACGAGTATTTATGTACATAACTGTGATACATTATGTATAGCGTTCTATACCCGTTCTGGTCCAGCTACCCTTTGTTCAAAACTCACGCAAAATACGGATATGACGAAATTCCGCTTTTAATACGACAGTGGGACGATGCCTATCTCCTCTGCACTTGTGAATCAATTATTTAAATTTTCGGGCTATGTCTAATTTAGCAAATTAATATTGATTTTTCCAACAGCTGAGCTAAAATTATGACATTGCTAACTCGGATAATATACCAAATTTTATCAATATCTGTTAATATTATCATGATAATTATTGTATCTATGTAGGTATTTATTATTGTTCCCACTGAAAATAGTATGGATAAAAAAAAAACAACTAAAAGTTAAAGTTTAGGGTACTTGTGTATTTGTCTCTGGCATCGTAGCTCCTGAACGGATTTTGTTTGAAAGATTTCTTGTACGAAAGTGTTCTTAGAAAATCTGTTAAGGCGCTTGAAGATAACCATCTCTTGTATGTTGTCATTATATTTACGAAACAGCTTATTCTATAGAAATGTGGGGTTTTGTCTCTATAATGACCACAAGTCAATTAACGTTGCAGTAAACGTAAAAACATCGTCGGTTTAGTTACAATTTTGCAGAGATTTACTTGTGTAACAAACGTCCACCTTGCGATTTTGACGTACTGTGGCGCCATCTAGTAACGAAATAGAATAATTATTCAAGAGCGGAGGTTGCTGTGAGCATTATTTTTCTCTAACGAACAATATGGTTTTCCACAATGTGGTAAGATGTCGCTTATAACAGCTACATCCCAAGTCACTATAATCGCGTTCTTGCTGGCTAAGCTGCCCTCTATAATAATCTAAACAAATATTGGATATACTAAGTACCAACTTAGACGCAGAAGGTTGCGAGTTCGATTCCCGCCGCGGGACAAATGTTTGCATCTGTAAATATTTGCCTCGGGATCTGGGTGTTTTCTATCTATAATATGTATGTATTTACAAAAAAAAAAGTAAAGTAAGTTTAAGTAGTACATCAGTAACGTAGTTCCCATAACACAAGCTCTGCTTACTTTGGGGCTAGAAGATGCTGTTTGAAAAAATGACCAGCATTATTTATTTATTTAAGAGTAAATTGAATGTCAAAATAGAAAGTTAAACACAATAATTTTAATTAAATTTGAATAACCCGCCTCATGCATTCCATCTTTCATCTCAATAGATGAAGACTGTTTGTTGCCACAGCAATTAGTGCCCCTTAGCGACACACGTGTAACAATTAATTATTCAAAGAAACTACCTTGAAGTTCTGAGAGACATTTGACAAAAACCACATAACTTACAATATTAACAACTGGCGAAAATATAGATGTTTTTTTTTAATTAGTGTCCATAATTGTCTTAGACAATTCTGGGACGCTACACTATCTACCTACAGCTTATGTCAGCACTAAAATTTATTAATAAATAATGCTAGACAGTTTCACACAGCAGAGCTTGTATTATGGGAACTACTTATATATCTACATTTATTTTTGTAAATACATATTATACATAGAACACCCAGAGCCGAGATAAATATTTGCCGATCATACAAACATTTTTTAAATTTATAGACACGACTTCAGTAAACCTCTGATTTGTGAAAAAATTATCTAAGAACCATCCATGAAGTCATACAAATCGATTGCAAAAAACAACACATTTGAATCGGATTAACCGTTTCTCGGAGATATAAAGGTACCTGACAAACAAACAACCACATTCATACTAACAAACAAGCTTTTTTCCAAACAAATAGGTACGAGTTGATAAAAACATGAGTATAAAATTATAGGCACTGAGGGTGAAGTCTGAGGGTTGGCAAAGTGCGAGTGTTACCTCTGGATGTTAAGCATGAAGACTCAAGACAACGGTTTTGTCTACAGCCGAGAAGACAAAACATATTTTGTCCCTCTCTTTTGTTTGGCAGAATAGGCGACAGAAATGTTTTTTTTTTACAAATACATAGTTAATCAAGAAGTGGATTGAAATATTTTTTGTTTTTTCTTTCGTAGACAAAACGTTGTCTTGGGTGCTCATGCTAAGCGGGCTGGTGTTTTAGGCATAGGATACCCGCTTACCGATGTGGAACTAAAGTGCCAAACGTATGCTTGTCTGGCACTTTAGTTGTACCAATTAATATATTAAAAAAAAAACATGCTCACGACTCTCTTCCCCTGAGTATGTATCTGAGGTGGACATCCTCAGATACATACTCAGTGAGTAGATCTTTGAGGATACCAAGTAGGGGGTAGTCAGAGGCACGTCCAAACATTACATTTGGTACATGCCCGCGTTTTGCAAGTAGTAAGCATTCCACGTGACAGGTTGCAAGCCCATCGTCGCTTACTGGAACACTAACTGTTGGCACATGCCTTCGATTTTTTGGTTCTAGGGCATGCCGGTTTCCTCAAGATGTTTTCCTTCACGTTTTGAGCACGTGTTAATGCGCACATACATTTTTCGAGTGGTAAATCCATTGGTGCACGACCGGGTTTGAACCCACGACCTAAGGATCAGAAGTATCGCCCACTAGGTCAACACGGCTCTATATTTTACGCCGGTAGGTCTTGACAACCATTTCTCCAAACATATTAGTATAAATATCTTTCCTTGCAGCTGCTGCAGTCTCATTATAGGTAAGCGTTAGGCAAGCAGGTACTTACTTAGGCCAGGGGACTCCATTGGCGACGAGGTAGCACACACCAGAGACGATGCCAGCCAGCAAGCCGAGACTAACACCGGTCGTCAGGGATAATGTTTCTGGCATTCTGTCCCACAGATTCACTTATTCACTTATCTACACTTTTATATTACACTGTCATATTATTATTCATGGAATTGGTCATTAATCATCACATTTCTCTACCAAATCGAACTTCAAGAGTGAGAGTCTTTATCTGAAATGTTATGAACTGTTCGAGTGAGTGGTTTTAAATTGTTTTATAACCTCTTACATTTACTTGGAATAGCAGTCGTACAAATCAAAAACAATAATGAGGCTTTGTTTTTAAGTAACTACCTTCAGATTTTTGAGGACCTTTTTCCTTTCACCAGTGTCCACGTTTTAAGTTTGCGTAATCACAAAGTGCTTACTAAGGTAAATATCATACATAAATAAGAACACAACTTAATGTAGCACAAAACAAAAAACAAACACGCTCACTACTGTGTTTCCCATGATGGACATCCTCAAATACATACTCAATGGGTCGATTTTTGAGGACCCAGTAGAGGATAGTCAGAAGCACGACTAAAATTATACATATATTATTTCGCAAGTGGTTTGTGTTATTGAACATAATATGTAGATAATTATAATATGTATGTACATATAATATTGATATCAAAGCTGCTTGTTCTCCATCTATGTAAAAAATATATATGTCTGGGTGTTTTCTAAGTATAATAGGCATGTATTTAAAAAAAACAAAGTTATATATCATTCATATAGTTCCCTTATCACAAGCTAAGCTTACTTTGGGGATAGATAATACTGTGTGAAAATGTCCAGCATGATTATTATTATTTCATACGATGAAATTTGGTTCAAAATGCCGGTCTCAATGAATTCCCGGGGAAATTTCCGGGAAGTTACGAATTCCCAGGATCCTGTCTGTGACGGACAGACATGCATCGTTAGCATTGTTGTGTAACCAAAGGTCTTTCAAATAGTCAAGGGTTTATGTAGGTATATGCTTACCCTTTGTCACATTTTTTTACTTATAAGAGGGTCTTGTTGTGATAGCACGGTACTCTTTGTTCCAGATACCGATGTCATAGGAAATTTTAATGTGAGTTCAGGAGTGTAGGTATGTGTATGTTAGGTTTTTTTTTATTTATTTGTAGACGTAACCGCGACAAAGGCCGTTTTATAATAGTCTTTAGTTACTTTGAAATTAATTACCTTATCATCTGTTTGTATAAAGTAAATAGTTGGAGGCTAGGATTACTAGGTAGGTAACTACTAACGATAAAACTTCTAAAGAATAATACGTATTGAAATTTTACCTTCATTTTATGATTGAGACACGTCTTCACATAGTAAAGTCATAGTAAATTCGGATAAGTAGTTGTTTTTTTGTCAAATTTAAATTATTTTACAACAGGTAATGCAGACGTGAAAACATATAATTGGCTTCATGTTTTCGTAAGTTTATCTGTTTTGTGAAAACCACTGTTGATTCGACTTAAGAGTAAATAAATACTTCAAAAATATTCTTAATCACTCAATAACTAAGCCGCTAAATCTGTCCTGTCTTATCTAAGCCTGAACAACGGATAGGGGCTGACAACTTTAAGCACGTTGCTAAAGTGGGCGAGTGGTTATGTAACAGAGGGTAGATTAATAAAAAAATTGAAAAAAAACTACGTCACTAGCAGAATTAGGAATATTAAAATGTTATATTCACTGCCCTTGAGTGCGATGTTTGCAAAATGAGTTGAAAACGTGAGTTATACTTATAAATACGTGCAGGTAGGTAATTGATTTAGCATGCGCTCACGCCTTTGCCAATTTACTTTTATTACATTATGTAGGTACTTTGAATAGTTGTATATAATTATCAAGAGGTACCTAAACAGAAGAAGACATTTAGGAGACAGGTTATACCCACTTCAGTACTCCATACCGTCCCACCCTTTGCATAGTTCTTTCTATCCTAAGGAATCACTTTCAGTGATAAGACCGCTCATTGTGCATTTATTTTGTTGTTTAGTTAATTTATTTATTTATATCAACAAACAGTTATGTTTTTGTACGTTGTTCTATAGAATGGGGTTATAGCATAACCCCATGGCATGATCAAATTTGCAAATACTTCTAAAATGGCATCGATTAAGTTCAAAAAGAAAAAAAAACAAGGATTTTTAATGTATCTACAATGACTTAATGTTCTGAATCAATATCTGAGAGAATAAGAGTTTTTCTTGAGAAGTGATATTTTTGAGGTATTATTGGCACGATTTTATCAAAGTTAAAACTTTAATAAAATGTTTGGAAATAACAAGTTTCTTGGTAATATAATGAATTATAATAATATAATTATGTTTATGGCAAAAGAAAAAAGTGTGGTTGCATTTTTGACTTCAGCCCCAATTTAACTACCACTACTTACTTCCTTAATGTGGATAGTGGTAGTTAAATTGTGGATTTTTTATCCCCAAAAACCAAAGCCGTGGTGAAGTCTAGCTCACACCACCCAGAGCCAAGATCACCGTTGCTCAACCTAATTAAGACTCTATTCCCATTGTTAGAGATAAGCCAAACAATGGAACCAACGGGATGCTAACGTTCTAGGTAGGTATATAATACAATGGGTCATGGGAACTTCCCATACTGCACTGACTTCGGGAAATCTAGAAAATTCAATGACTCCGACTCTACGCAGATATTGATCTTGCAGTCATCCGTTTTAGTTTACTAGTTTCTGCAGATGCAATTAGTTTCGTGAAAAATGTATTATTAATTTTTGTAGATGCATTTTTTTCTTCAGGGTAGAAAAATGGTAACTTACACATGGTTATGGGACTAGCCGGATCTTCTTATTTTGAAATATCCAGATTTGATACATATTCCAAATGGGGTTGCATTTGAAATATGTATCAAATTGTGTCAGCCTTTAGATGAAATAAACAAATAAACAAAAATATAATTTTACTTATGTTTAAGTAAATGGAAATGAACTTTTGGGAAATTTCCTTTTGTATCACCATGAGAAAGATTTACGTAGGTTCAAAAAGTTCAATGTTATTTTATTTAGTTTTATAAAGTTTTCTTGAAAATATGTGTATTTCTCTAGGTTCTACACACGGCCTCGCTCGTTTTACCTGAGTATTTAGACTCGGGTAAAACGGAACTATTCAGTCACGATCTATAAATATATCTTAAATTTCATCCAAATCGCAGACTTAGTGACTAGTTCTTCTATGCAAATTGGTTCAGCAACCGTTACGAAGATCATTATTAAACAACAAAAATTGTCTAAAAATAGTACATGCTATTTTGCTTTTCGCAGAAAAAACAACTGCACAACCTTGAACAAAATAAACAATAACACATCAGGATTAAAGGTACAACTGTAAAGCGTATCAGTTTCTTCGAGACAAACTTTGGATGGAGAGGATTCTGTGATTTTGAAGTGGGGATTAACCACTTCAACGTACGTATGTACGGTACGTATGTACCTACACATACGTTATAATTTGTATAAACTAATGCGTGCACTATTAATTAACAGGACTACCTTAATTAAAAAACGATTTTTTTTTTAATTTTAAGCTCTTTAGAAGACTAAAAAAAATTTAATCTGTGTCGCCTCTGTTATCAATGTCAATTGAAAACATCAAAGTTTACGAACTTTTCTTTATTTTCTAAGATTTTGTATTTTGTAACCTTTATCTAGGTAGGTACATGTTTGCAAGTGTTTTTGATATATTTTTTCCGCAATGGTAGATTTGCAGTGTCTGATTGGCATGCAGTGTGATGATTTCGCAATGATAGCAGCTGACCAGACCCACACGCCGCACACCATCATCGTCATTAAAAACGGTAAGTGCGTGGACATAACTAGGACCATGTAGAGGTAGGAATTACATTAGCCACGGATAGACAAGTTAGAATATCGCAGCTTTCGCTAAACAAACGTATGTAAATGGAAGGGCGCGGACACACGCGCGCTTGGAGATTTGTGACATGACGCCCGTATAGTGAAGCGACCGAAAAGGGTCAGTTTTATCGTTTTTCTCCAGAAAGATACTAAGCGTCTTGCCTTTGCGGTCATCATACCTTATCGTAGTAAGCCCCTTAGCTGCCTTCTCGCCTAACAGCCTAACAGCCTAGACGCCTAGACACCTCAGTGTGGTCTCGGCCAATAGTGCAGGTTGCATTCTAATTTACTAGCTAACGTACACCAATGACCTAATAACGTATTGAAGTTTACCTTAGGCTTTAAAATCTATGAAAAACGTGAAATCATGAAACACGTAGGGTTTGTAAACCAATACGTTTGTACGTATGACGACCCAATGGAATAGTTGACCGCTCATTAACCTCTAGCATAGTTAATTGAGTTTCTAACATGGGCTGAAATAAACAAGCGAATGGATGTGTAACCACAGTCACAGGGTGATGAAGGCCACGCTGAAGATGACTGGAAGATTAAACTATTGTTTGCGATTGCGCAGCAACAATTTTCACGATTATACATGTGCCCATTTTCAAATTGCCACAACTTAAGTTTTGTATAAAATAATGACCGCTTTAAGTATTTTGCGTGCTTATGTACGAACGTACAAGTTGCTTGACATTTAAATTAAATTATTTTATGATAATCGCAAAAACCTTTCAGATAATGTTCTAACTAATGAGGTAAGGTAGGTACCTACTAAAGTGCAACTTCAATCATTTTAAGGAGTATCAACTACTTAAGTAGGTACCTAAGTGTTCTTTTATGTTTGATCGCGAGAAATCAGCGTAAGTTCACTTACGAAATACAGTGTAATTAAAAGTGTCATGACTGATGGTAATAAAAAAATACAGATATTATAGAGAACGTCAAACATTTATGATTTACTAGCTTCTGCCCACGATTTCGCCCGCGTGGTACCCGGGTAAAAAGTAGTCTATGTGTTATTCTGATGTATACGCTATATTACTGTAACATTTCATCAAAATACGTTCAGTAGTTTTTGCGTGAAAGAGTAACAAACATCCATCCTCACAAACTTTCGCGTTTATACTAGTAGTAGGATTGCTAGAGATTACAATTCTAAAATTATTGTCTCCTACGGAACACTAAAGAAGAAAACGTTATTTTTTCGTAGATGAGGAAAAGCTGTACGAGGTGTCTAATGGACTCCTAATGGGCATTATCGGGGAGTCCGGAGAGACGACACAGTTCGTGCAGTTTGTGTCCAAGAACCTCCAGCTCTACAAGCTGAGGAACAACTATAGCCTGGACACGACGGCGGCGGTGCACTTCACCAGGAAGAACATAGCTGACCGAATGCGAGCGGGGGTAAGCGGACATCAGGCTTTATAAAGATAACCTCATTGGCTCAGTGGACGAAGGCCCGCCTGACACGCAGAAGGTTGCTATCTGCAAATATTTGTCTCGGGATCTGGGTGTTTTATATGTATAATATGTATGTATTTACAATAGTTCCGTTAGACACATGTTGGCACAATTGAAAAATCCTTCCCGGACTGATACAACTCGGATAGGTTAGGTTTTTTTTGACCACTTTTTCAAGACCACCCAGAAAGGGTGATAGCATATGGAATATTTCTATGTAAGGCACGATATAGCAAAACTAGGTCTGACAAGTTGTGTCTGACAGAACTAGTATTAGGGATGGCATACTGATTGGTTCGTAGGGAACACATTGAAAGACTTGTTATATCTTTTAACTAATAATTCGAAAAAGAAATACACAGCTATACTTAGATATTTAAGTTTCTTTATAGTGGAGAATAAAATAACTATCTATGTACCTTGCTATTTTATTCGATTCCAATATCAAATTATAATAACTCTTCTGCTTCAGGCATAAGATGAGATTAATGAGTTATTTAAAGAGTAATTAGCGCTGATTTTAGATGCACAGAATGAATGTGTTTCTTATAAAAAAGTATTAAATAAAACGAAAGCGTTTTGTGTTTATGGTCCGCGCCCAGGTAGAGTACCTAAGTAGAGTGACGATAATGTTAGTTCATTTCGCGTACTAGATTCAAATAAAGCTAAAAAAATATAAAGAAAAACTAAAACTTATAAAATTTAACTTTACATTAAATATTCAATAATAAATTCATATCCACTTGGTATCGGCGCACAACGAATTAAAGTCTGTAAACCGATCCGAGAATTTAAATAAGGTAACGAAAACATTGATAATACATACTTTGATTATTAGTCTTTAACTATATAAGATCAAATGGGTCTTTTTTGTACCTTTTCACTTTTTATCCAATGTATCGGCTGTGTTGTAACTGTTGTAACAACCGTCACGGGTTGACGTGGAACAATATGAGAAGTTGCAAATACCTCCCATAACCCTCATTTCATTTCTTATTTATAAAAAAAAAACAATTATGTAGACTGATTGACTAAATATTGGAGCGTTTTGCTATGATCATGTTTTTTTACAGCTGGTCGAACTAAATCTGCTGGTAGCTGGTTACGACGCCACAAGAGGCTGTCAGCTGTATACCCTTAACTGGCTGGGTGATTGCGTGAAAGTACCCTACGCTGTCCACGGCTTTGGCGGTATGCTCAGCTGGGGAATACTGGATCAGCATCATAAGAACTGTTAGTTTTCTTGTTAAATCTGGAGTGAAAGTGACTCTATCTACACTCTACTTTATCTATTATAAAGAGCTAAAGTTTGTAAGTTTGGATGCAGAAGGTAGTCTCCGAAACTTCTCATCTGATTTCTTATTTCTTTCATAAATATTTAGAATGGACCTTCACGGTGGTCATAAACTACTAATTATTCCATTAAAATAAAAGGGTTTTTCGTGGAGACCAGTTTTGCAACGTAAGTCGAAGAAAAAAGGGGTCGAGCAAACGCGTTTTTTAGGAACGCTGCTTTACTTCTTATCCGGGTATATCACGCAGGCGAAGCTGTGGGCAGTAGCTTGTTTAACATTATACTGGCTAAAGGCAGCAGTTGGCAACACAGTCCCCCTATACTCCCCATTAATGAAAAGTTCCTACATGAGGGAGGACTATGTCTTACTTGAGGCTGAGAATGATAATAATTGTTTAATTGTGAACCTATTTGATGACGATACCAAGTGATAAACTGATCTGATGATGGAGACAAATAAAATTGTTGCACAGAAAAAAAATAATTCAGTAGTATGGCGGTTAGTTCTTGTTACTTCCCAGGACGAACTCCTTAATAAAGGCGCTGTAAAGTATTTTTTATATAAATTCCAGCTCTAACAATAGAACAGGCCTACGAAGTCCTGAAGCTTTGCGTCTGTGAGATCCACCAGCGGCTGTTTTTCAACCTGCCCAACTTCCAAGTCAAGTTTATTTGCAAGAGCGGAGTACTCGAGCTACCTTCGATCACACCTGCAAGTTTTGATGCACCCGGCCAGCACTGACTCAGCCTCGGTGACATTTACGGTGTGTGTCAAGGCAAAAAGAGATTATCAACGAAACAGACGTTATTTCAACGCGCCGCTGGCGAGTTAAAAGTGTAATGTAAAAATATCGCCTCAAAAATCTGCGGATCGACCGACGGATAGGCACGCGGGCTTTGTTAAAATCCAAATACCCTGATATAAACTACTCGAATATACACTGTTTTGCTACAGGGGTTTAAGAATATATTTATATCTTGGATTTCGATTTATGTATAGGTTTTCTGATGATTATACGTTGAGTTTTACAAATTGATGAGACTGTTGCTTTAACCTTGCCCTAAATGCAGTAGGTAGGTACTAGGTGGTAGTACTTATCGTAATGCTTTGTAAAAAGGCAGTATAACCTAGACAAAGTTACCACAGAAAAAATATTGCGAATACACAGTGTTCTAAAAATTGTGTGAAGCGGAAGTCCAGAAGGAGAGCAAGAGCACCCTATTTAGATATTTTTTGCAATGATGACTTGGTAACTATTTTTTTATAATTCATGTAGATTCAGATAATGTAGGAGTTTTAAGTTACACAAGAATAAAATGGGACACGCTTTCCTGCAAAAATGCCGATTATCTTGGTAACAGTTGCTTTGGACTCAATTGAGACGCTAATTGAAATTGATACTGTCTGGTAACTGACACATGGACTACTTTTACTTATCTGCTGATTATACCAAACCAAGCTCATACGATTTCGTAGTAGACAAAATTTTGCATAAAAATGATGTAATAAAAATGTTAATTGAAAAACTTTGCCCAGACCCTAATCTCACGGAATACCCGACAGCTGACTAACTTTGATCACGATCAGGCATTTCATCAACAGCTTTGCAACTCGGGTCTCCCTTGAAATGCTTTGGTATAACTACATTTAATTTTATGTAAAATTTAATTTCTAGACTAAACAAATCCTCTGTAAAAGTCCTTTTACCATTTGATCATAATGGCCAATTCTAAACTTTTTGCCAAAAACGTGAGATTATTTTTTAAACCAGAGTATGATAATTGAGAAAATAAAGTGAGATAGTATGATCATATTTTAGGAAGTGGTAAAATTATGATTACCTATGTGATTGAAGGATAAAAGTAAGTTGAATATACTTTAATAGTGTGTTGAGTATATTTTTAGTGTGTAGTGTTATAATGCTACCAATATCTGAGAAAGTGACGGCACTATACCATGCAATGTATCAAGCTTACATTTTCTAATAGTCCTTATGCCGCGGTTAGGTAAACTCTAATTACCGTTTCAATAATGATTCAGCGGTAATCTAGGCAGATGAATACGTCTGCCTGATTAAGTAGCACAGTAATTTTGTTGTGTACATTTTTTCCCACCGGTTATATCTAGCAGGTTCATAGTTCACACGAAGACTGATCCGGGGCCGCATCTAATTCAATATGATATTGCAAGATGTTTCTATCACTACAAGATAATCACGCACAAATTACTGAAAAAAACCTTCATTTTTAAATTATGAATGTGCTAAATGAAATAATAAATAATGCTGGACATTATCCACACATCATCATCTAGCCCCAAAGTAAGCAAAGCTTGTGTTATGAGAACTACATGACTGATATACTTATATACATACATATTATAAATAGGAAACACCCAGACCCGAGACAAATATTTGTAGATCATGCAAACATTTGTCCCGTGGCAGGGATCGAACCCGCAACCTTCTGCATCTCAGGCGGGCCTTCACCCACTGCGCCACAGAGGTCGTCTCTTAAGGGTTTACTTCTCGACAATATCGTGCATAACCCTAAACGTTGGTTCTGGAATCCCCATATTTTTATTGGATACATAATCAAAAAAGTCGTGATTTTTCTTTATACAACTGAAGTGGCAAACAGGAGTACGTCCCACTTGTTGGTAAACGGTTACCGTAACCAATGGACGTTTGCGGCTCCAGAGGTAACACTCGCGCGCTGCGGACCCTGAGAACACGGGTGAAAAGTCTATGTGCCTGTTATTTTTTATTTTATTTTAGGCCGGTGCGCGATGTTTTCATTTTTTTCAGGGTCAACAATTTTGTAACCGAAAGTATGTAAGATTCATGTATCTGCATTATCTCATGAGTAAATTTACCGTAGTTACGTTATAATATATGAATGTATACAAGGCTGTATATGTATGTATGTGGACGGTGCAAACAAACGTCAAGGCGCTGATAACGCGGGACGCACGACGCACTCATTATCAAGTAATGTAGGTAATCATCAGCCGGTAGACTGGAATACCCCATACTCACATACTCATACTAATTTAAACCTTTGGAACATAGTGAACACTTGGTTACGTCAATGAAATTGTCACAAAACTTACATTGTGTATTTGGAAGGATTCAAGGAACAGAATATTTAACTAACATAATAATGTTCATATCATGAATTAGGTGACATTTTAAACTATTTTATGCATTTGATATATTACTACTGTAAAAGAGCATTGTTTAATATAATTATAATAGTATACTAATATTAATTAATAGTTATAATATTTTTTTTTTGTTTTTTTTTGGATTAGGGTGTTCGCGACACAGTTTTTTAAACTTCTGCGGATATTACCGTTCTTTCAAGTTTTTGTATTTTGTTTTTGTCCCGAATTTATATATTTGATTTGATTTGAATATGAGTCCATTATTTCGTTTTCATGTGAACTAGAGATTTTTTTAATATGAATATGCATTTTTATGACCTAATTTCGTAATTTTTTAGTTATACTTTAAAAAACAAAGTAATACCTATAAAACCTATTGGGATATATTTGAACTTTTTGAACAATTCTTTTTCTTAGCGATAAAACCGCATACTCATATCATGTTACAGCGAAATTTCCAGCGTCATCTCAACTTCTACGAGCGCAAGAAGTCTGTAGATGGATGCATTATTGTAAACATTGGATCATTTGTTAAGTAATTTTTAGTGAAATTAGGGAAAGTTTTAGCTAATAGATAAGCAAGTGGTCCAAAGAGTGTGGGCGACATGTTTGCACAAATTAAACAGCTCCGTTCATAACGTTTACTGAGAGTTATAATTATGGATGTAGATGATTCTAGTGACAGGCGGAGACGCAAGTTCATTTCCTGCATCATTTTCATTTGCCATGTTGGACATTTTTCACGCAGCGTCATCTAATCTCAAACTAAGCTCGTATTATGGGAACTACATGTGTGATAATACTACTTGCATATTTTTGGTCAGTTAATGCATTGTACTAATAGTAATATACAAGACAATTTAATCTCGAAAAAAACGCTTTTAGAACGACATTATCTTTGCCTTAACAAAGATAATGTCGTTCTAAAAGCGTATAGCCGAGCTCGCTAACAACCCAATTTCCTTGTTATATTGGAAAGAAAAGGACGGCGTGCGGTGTTTATCGAACCTGTTAGTGGCAGTGGCCGTGGCGACCAAGAGCGGCCTAACTCCAATTTTGCGAGTTTTGACAACCTTTTAGCCCTTGAGCTTCGATCCATGAACATTTTGCAATTTAACGGCGACGGTGGTGGTACAATAATGGCAGACTTAAACAACATTAGGTAGACCGTTTGAGCGGGACTTTATGCTAAAAAATTTCTCGGCAGAGTCTTCTTTCTTTGCTTTGAATCAAGGCCACAAACGACTTTGATCGATGCAGTGCAAGGTTAGGTGCTTTAGTTACGTCTATATAATTATTACTCTTAGGTTCACATAAATTAAACGGAGATGTGCTTTCGTAACGTTTATTTGCTGAGTGAAAATTAATTGTATTCACTTTTTAGTAATAAGTGTTTTTAAAAAAATGCAGAATAATTAGGAAAGTTGCATTCGTTTTTGTGAATTCTTATGCTCATAAAAGTGTAATTAAGAATCTAATAATGAAGACAAGGATGTTTCTGAAAACATCATAACAATGACATTATGTCGCAAAGATTTAAAGAGGGAAAAACCTAGAATGTATATTTCCTCCATGCGCGATGCCAGAGGCGCGAGCTCGATTCCCGATGCGGGACAAATGCTTGGCTGTTCTGTATTAGACATTTTCTCCGGGTCTGGGTGTTATAGTACCACGGTACTCGTAGTTCCTGATACCGACGATACAGGAAATTCGAGGTGGGGTCAAGACTATGTGTATGTTGGGTCTTTATTTATTTATTTCAAATATCTTAAATACTTATTGTTAAATATAGATTCGCACAACTTCAGCATTTTTTTATTAAATTTTCCTAAATTAATGATTATGAAAAGATACTCTTACACATCCATGTAAGAAAGGTGGGTCAGTTGTTGCAAAAAAAAAAAAAATTTTCCCAGAGTTCCCTTGTTTCTATTTATTATAAACAAAAAAGCGTTTCACGGACACCCGATTTGTCGATTGGTACCTACCCCTACCCGTCGTAAACCTAGATACCTAATATATAGCAATCTAAAGAAAAGTACATATATAACAGATGTATGAAAAATAAATAAGTTATGATAGTTCCAGGTAAAATAAACTTTATTTTAATTTATTTTAAATTTATCTACCTCTTCCAGACACTTCAAGACATGAAAAGGGACCACATATTAAAAAAAATGCGCTACAAATTGTTCCTATTACTTTAAATACACAAATTACATGCAATAATTAAAAGCAAAGCCTCATTATAACTCCGTACAAACCAGCCACAAATGTGATGCACTCAGTGAAACACACAAACAAGCTTAGTGTAAAAAAAACTGAAAATTCTAATTCAAATCGGCTGCCACCATCACATGTAACTATATTTTAGCATTTGGTAAACGCAAGGTATAATTTTAATGAAAATGTATTATTCACCACGACACGCGATTATAACCCGTATAAGAGAACTGATATGGTGTTGAATATCTTTCGGGCGGGGAGAGGATGCGACGCGCGCGCATGCCGGTGCGCTTGAGACGATTTGTTGAGAAGGTTGTTATCGGAAGCCTCCCGTCCGTCGTCTCGAGTGTAGTAGGGGCACCATGTTTTGTGAATGTTTCAGGACTGTTCCGATAAAAGATTTCAAGTAGGGAATATACCCTGCTATTTCCAATACAATATTAAGTAGATAATAGTTGAAACTCCTAAAAATAATAAACACGCTCACGACTATAATCTTCAAGAAGTATATCCTCAGGTCCATAAACAGTAGGCAGATCTGTGAGGATATTAATTGGGGTAATCAGAGAACGGCCAATAATCATATTTGGTACATGCCCGCGTTTTGCATAGTAGTTATCATTCCACGTGACAGGTTGTAAGCCCATCACCGCTTTAAGGTACATAATCTCATATCCCTTAGATTTTTGGTTATTGCATACAGGTTTTCCGACTATGTTTTCCTTCACCGTTTTCAGCTCGTGTTAATTGCTTGACCGAGTTCGAGCTTACGAGCTTTAGATTGAAAGTTGGGGTACAGCTCACATCAGGCAAACATCAGTAGTAGACTTCTATGAAAAAAAAAAATACTCTTCCACTTTTGCTAACGCAGTGAGAGCAAAGTGTCTAAAAGACCCTGTTAGAAAAACTACAAATTGTTGACTTCCAAAAGTCTCCACACTCATGTTCGAAAACATTACCTTGGTAAATTCCTCTTTAGAATTTTATTAGATTTAGAATATTTATTTCAGGAAATGGTTAGAATTTTGGTGTAAACTGCTAAAATTCTAAATATTTTACTGAAGTGCCAAAAGCATACGACCACGGCCATTTGTTGGTAAGCGCCGCCGTAACCCAATGCAACACCAAAGGGTTGCCGAATCTGAGACATAACGGGTGAAAAATATAGTGTGTTTGTAACTTCACCGGCATACATACCCTTCAGACTAAAACAAAGCAATGCGAGCATTACTGCTTGGCGGCAGAAGAATACATGAAGGCAGTACTTTCCGGACGAGCTTTCACAAGGAGCTCTACTACATTCAAAATTAGTTACCTAGAAATTAGGTAACTAATTTTTTTTTAAACCTAGAATTTTTTCTAGGTTTTTCCGGAATAATGCTAACAACGTGGTCACAGGAGTTAATCATGTGAATGAAAGTATGAAAATTGTATACTACAGTCATACATATACAGAAATAACAAATTAGAATTCAACAGGTACTTATTACATATTGCATAGTTTGAGACACATATATTTATCTGTTGTACGAGTAGGTTGATTGTTACGGTGACTCTCTCTTTAAAACACGGACTAAATGGAATTAAAATTACCGTGGTTTGGTATCATTTTAGAATATAATTACGACTATACCACGTACTTTACTATTCTCCTGCTGACGTTTCGTTGAGTTCCCGTCTCACGACCGTCGAGCGTGGTCGCGGACGGTGCTCATGAGGAAGGACCTCTAAACGGTCAACGAAACGTCAGCAGGAGAATAGTAAAGTACGTGGTATAGTCGTAATTATATTCTAAAACGGAATAAAAGGTTGAGTGATAAGTGTGAACTGCTTTGGAGGGCACGTTGTGATGCTTTATTAGAGGTTTATATGTAATGTTTGATAGTACACGTGCGTTACGTGTAATGTTTGATAGTACACGTGCGTTACGTGTAATGTTACCATACCCGTCGTGGTGGAGTGCATGTGACAGATTCATATCAATTTACAGGCGATTGCGAGCAAGTTCAAGATTGTTCTAATGGAACGGATAAAATTACATTTTACGTTCATTAGCAGCAAAAAAAGTAAAATCTCACTATTTTGAGTATAAATAAATAAATAATACTGTACGTATTCACACAGCATCATCTAGCCCCAAAGTAGAGCTTGTTATATGGGAACTACATGACTGATATACTACTTATATACTTTTTTTTATGTAAATAAATACATATTATACATAAAAAACACTCAGACCCGAGACAAATATCTGCAGATCATTTGTCCCGCGGCGGGAATCGAACCCGCAACCTTCAGCGTCTCAGGCGGGCCTTCGCCCACTGCGCCACAGAGGTCGTCAAAATACTATATACTATAGAGTATACTGAGCTTTTTTTACGAATGTACTGAGGATGTCTATCATGGGGATACAATAAAATCGTGGGCGTGTGTTTATTTTTTCGTGTAAATGAGCTGAAAAATCCAATACTTTTAAATTTAGACAGCTCGTTTAGTTAAATCCAAGAGTAACTTGCACAGTACCTACACAAGTTTCTTACTTTTCGGGAATACAGTCGTGAGCGTGTTTTTTTTAATGATCAATTCATCCTTAAAGGCCTCGTCCTAGTACACATGGTACTTACCTGCCTATTATCTGATAAGATAAATAACTCAATAACAACGTTTGAATTTCTTATCATCGCGTAGGTTTCCGATTCCAAAACCTTCTCACTCGCTATCACAATAACCTAGGAATGAAAGTCTTTCAAAAAGGTAGATTAGAAATTGACTAAAATTAAATAAAAAGGTATGAAAATAGCAATTATTTGTTTCTAATATTTATTCATACAACTATGTACATACAAAAAATACAGATGAAACAGCTAGCTATCTAAAGACCGTTGCAAACGATCTATAGATAGCTCAACTGATCCAGATCACTACCAGGCGGAAGCGTTCCCAAAATACTGGCCGCATTGCCACGCTGAATGGCAATGCTAATGCGTTGACCCAGATAAGAGCCAGCTCTCTGTTGTTTGTTTCTTAGTTAAGGTTGCTAGTTACTTGCAGTAATTGTCTTTATCTTTAAATAATTATGAACTATTCTGGCAAACATTTGAATGACTATACCACGTTAATTTTTAAAATGCTAACAAACCAGGGTAAACGAATAGGTTAGATATAATGAAGGTTCTAAACAATTTTTTCAAAAAAAATATTCCAAAAATCAATATAAAATATTAACGTAGGCTTACTTATTAGGTAGTTAGGTTTCATTAATTTTATGGGTTCTTTTAAAATAATTATTAATTACTTAATAAATCAGATATTTTTAAATTATTTCAGCATCTTCAATGCAAAATAATACGCTCAATGGATTTGATTTTGTAAGATCGATGTGTTGGCAACACTGAAAAGTGACGTGCCAATTGGGAGGGTAACGAACAAGCGGGGCTTTTTGTTGAAACCAACAACAGTGTTGGTCGCGTGCTGAGCACTCTGCAACAATTATTGATTGTTACAACCACGTGGTAGAAGGATCTTGTTTCGAATAAAGTAGATTTATTGTGAGAACGAGATAAGTTTTATTACAAGTATATCTTTTAAACAAACAAACACACTCACGACTGCAATCCCCATGATGAAGATCCTCAGATCTATCAGTACGCAGATCCATGAGGGCACCAAGTAGGGGTAGTCAGAGACAAGTCCAAACATACATATTTGGTACATGCCCGCGTTTTGCATAGTAGTTAGCATTCCACGTGACAGGTTTCAAGCTGTCGGCTAGATTCACTAGTATAATCGACCAGAATCAAAATTTATTAAAAATACAAAGTGAAACATAAAACAGAACTCTTCTAGTCATTATTAATAAATCGAATTAAATGAATTTAATAAAGAAGCAATTAGCTCCCTAGCACGTCCGCACGCTCCGACCGTCCGAGTAAAAGTGGCAGGCGGCGTGCCCGCTCCTCGCTTCAAGCCTCGGCAAGTTTGGTGACGCATGATCCGGCCACGCCCATCGCACCATGGTTATCACGTTACACGGCCTCTCCTGACGGGCGGTCGACCTCGTCCGCAATTCTGGGATGCTCACGACTTGAGCCAGCCACGTCTTCAGCTGCTGTTTCTGTAATGTCCTGCCGTGGTAGAGAATCACACTCGATACCAACGTGTTCCGTGGCAGAGAATCACACTCGATGCCAACGTGAAGTGGTAGAGAATCACACTCAATACCATACTATGACAGAACCCATTAAGAGTAAACTGCCCTGCCGTGGTAGAGAATCACACTCGATACCAACGTGTTCCGTGGCAGAGAATCACACTCGATGCCAACGTGAAGTGGTAGAGAATCACACTCAATACCATACTATGACAGAACCCATTAAAAGTTAACTGCCCTGCCGTGGTAGAGAATCACACTCGATACCAACGTGTTCCGTGGCAGAGAATCACACTCGATGCCAACGTGAAGTGGTAGAGAATCACACTCAATACCATACTATGACAGAACCCTTTAAGAGTTAACTGCCCTGCCGGGGTCGGGAATTACACTCGATACCAACGTGTTCCGTGGCAGAGAATCACACTCGATGCCAACGTGAAGCGGTAGAGAATTATACTCATTACCGTCTTAACCGTGGTAGAGAATCACACTCAATACCATACTATGACAGAACCCTTTAAGAGTTAACTGCCCTGCCGTGGTCGAGAATCACACTCAATACCAACGTGTTCCGTGACAGAGAATCACATCTCCATGCCAAGTACATGACAACGCGCTCAATGTAAAACAACTATTACAGCAATTGATCGTTTAACTGAAACAGACTCTATGCCATAGACGCAAGCGTGCACTCAAGCGTCTACAACAAAGATTCTATTGGGAAAACAACATAAAACTACTCATATAACTTTAAGCTAACTACCTATATAGCTCCAGAGGAAGCTAAAACTCAAAGCATAACAAATGATAGATTCCGGCTTTACATCACCCGCCATACAAAGTCCAAAACGTTTTACAAGAGCTTCACCAGCACATATCCGCTATGTTAGGTAAACAGCTCATCGAAACAACCAAGCACGCAGAATGCTTGTTGTAGAAATATGAACAGAGCAGATACTTTTCAAACCATCGATTACCCGAAGTAGTTATATACAGAAAGAGAACCAGTCGAGCCATTGTGATGCATCCGGCATCAGAGGCCCACATGATTCAGTATTGCGAGCAGAAGCTCCTCAAGTGACCTCACGCGCAGAAACTCAAGACGCAGAAGGGCGCGTGATCAGCACGCACAGGATGCGCACAACATCAAGGCACGTCATCGCGCGCACAGGGGCGCGTGGACAGATATACAGGACGCGCGCACCAGCAAGGCGCGTACTCACACTCATGGAAGAGTGTGCACAGCAACTCAGGACGCGCGCACCAGCAAGGCGCGTCCTCACACTCATGGAAGAGTGTGGACAGGAACACAGGACGCGCCCTCTGTAACATAGCGTTACTTATTAAATATTATATATTTAAATTCATCATTAGAACCCAATTTTTTTAATATATATTGTCGCGCTGATCGCACCAGCTAACTTGTTTTGTGCGGGGAAGCGCGTTGCACGGGCGGGGGGGGGGAGACGCATCGAGCAGTGGAGAACGGTGGCTTGCGCTTGACACGAGGGCAGTCGCACCTAGGCTGAACGCAAGGCGAGTCCACGCAAATTCTCTGCAGCTCGAGCGCCCTAGCCGACCGTTGCGATTACTTTATATAAAAATAAACAGTTAATTAGTTGATATTTTGGCAGTAAAGTCGCATTAAATTAAGTGTAGTGTTTCCCGTTATAGGGTAAGTTTTAAATGACACATTAAACACAAGTAATCACGACTTCTTCATTTTGCTTTTCTTATTTCTATGTTATTTTAAAACGTGTTACTTTTTATTAATTTCAGCCTTCCCATATTTTATTAATTGTAGATTCAAGCTTTTTCTCATCAAAATTTCCGTTGCAATTGCATCATTTTTTTTTATATCTACCTTATAATTTAAGTTCAAAGTAAGCTTATTTCTTTTTAGTTTTTGAAGCCTTTTGCTTTATTCTTATTTTTCTTGCGATCTCCGTTCTGGTTGCACCACCACGGCAAAACTACACTACGAGTAAGTACTTTCTTTATTCGTGATGCCGTTGGTGGGCCACCAGATCGGAAGCTAGATAGCCAAATGCTAATCATTTGGTTTATCGCTTCCAGGAACAACAACTACATTAAGAACAACATACAGAACAACATTACAGTGACTACATTCAGATCTGCATACAAGCTTCATACGGAAGACGCCACTTGGCTGATACTACCTGCTGGAACCCTTCTCCGTTCCTCTGGGGCCACCCACCATCGTTTCGGACTTCAGTCAGGGGAGTACTTCGCTGCGTACGAAGTTGGAAACAGATTAGGCCGTACACCCACGTCCTACAAATTTGTGTGCCTACGGTTGGGCTAGTTTTTTTGTGGCACTCCAATAAAAAAAACTGTCTTCGTTATTACCTGGTTTTATTCCATTCTACCACAGTAGGTAGGTAGGAGTAAAATCAGGGCAGTACGGTACACTGGCGCCTTTTAACGTGGTTTTAATCTGTTTCCTCTTCTAGTAGTAAGTAGTTAGTTATTGTACGGTGAGTGGTTTAGTTGTAAAACGCTTTTTATTTTTTGGTTTGCAGTAACTGGTGTGAATATAGTGTTGTTATCAACATTTTTTCTCTTTTAAATATATTTTTTTTTTTGGATCTGTTACCTACTTTGTTTTGTTCACTGTGCTAAAATTTTTTTTGTGTAAATCTAACTTCACATCAGTTACATTTTTTTTAACGCCTCTTATTTTTTCTTTTAGTAGTTAGTTTTGGATCCAACGATCATTACCTTCTTCATCAAACCAAAGCGTTCTGTTAAATAAAATTGTAACAGAACGGAGTACTTACATCATTGATCAATTAACCTTATTTTAGTGTGTCATTTACAACGTTACCTGCGGTTTTTTTTTTTATTGTTTTTTTTGTTGTGCCAAAATGTCGTATCCCATTAAGTTTTTGTCGCTTCAAAAAACCGAGTTAGAGTATGAGGTTTCTGTCAGAGGTGAGACACCTGCTAGTACAGTTGCTGACATTCGAAAGCAAATTAGCAAGTTAAGCCAGATATTCCCATCTGAAGATATATTATGTTCCCATTTGGAACCCTTAGATGATCTGGCCGGTTCTTTGGAACTTTTAGACAAAATTAGGTCCATTTTTGTTACTGACGTTCTTGATAAGAATACTATGGGTCGTACAGAGAATATTTTTCATCATCTGTATCATCGACTCAATCGAATCTGTGTAGATGACAAGATAGTACAGAAACATATAGAGTGTAGTACAATTTTCAAGGAACTTTACGAAAAGTTTTTAAACTTAAGGATAAAGAGTACTGACCCTCTTTCTGTAGCTGGCTCTTCTGATGCACAGGTTATGCCCACCTCAGTTAATGTTTCTGTTACTTGTGAGGGTAAGAGCAGGGTTTCTTCGGAATTAGGGAAACTGAAATATGATGGCAAGTCATGTGTGCGTGCTTTTATACAGCGAGTTAACGAATTTAGTGAAGCTCGTGATATTTCAGGTTCTAAGCTTCTTTCATACGCTACTGAAATTTTTGTAGATAATGCTCTCCACTGGTTCCGAAGCGTTAAGGAGCAAGTATCCACTTGGGACGATCTGGTCGTCCTCCTTAAGCAAGACTTCGAGAAATCGGATTTTGATTACCGTTTGCTTTCTGAGATTCGGTCTAGGACTCAGGGCGAAGCGGAAAATATTACGGTTTATTTGTCAATTTTAGCTGGTATGTTTTCACGCCTTTCCAAGCCATTGTTGGAGGAAGACAAGCTCGAAATCATTATGCACAATATAAGACCTTGCTATGCAAGCACCCTAGCTTCTGCAATTGAAATCAAGACTATTGATCAGTTGCGATTTTTATGTAGGAATTTCGAGCATGTCCAGGCACGTCTCCTTCAGTTCCGTGAGCCTTCAGCTGCTACATCTGATACTCTTGCTCCTGAATTTGCATATAAGCATAGTAGCAATACGTTTAACAAACAAAAGCAAAACAATTCTAGTTATGGTAACAATAAAAATTATGGTACACATTTTAATCATAAATATCAAAATTCTTATGCTAAACCATGCGCTAGTAATAATGTAAATGAAAAATATCTAGATTCACTTAACAAAAATGTCCCTGGTACTGACGGTAAACTACCTTATTGTCCTAGGTGTCGTAACAATGAACATAGTTTGAAAGATTGTCAAAACACCGAAATCATGTGTTTCAAGTGTGGTCGTAAGGGTGTTAAGAAACCTGAATGCCCTAAATGTAATTCAAAAAACTAGATTTGCAGGATTGTGGCATTCTTTCTACAATAGAAAGTCGCTTTGATAGGAAGGATTGGGATGCATGGTTGGAAACTGTACGTAGGTTTTTCAACTGCTACAAAATTGCGTCAATCCTGCAGGATAAACCAATTAATGATAATCGACCATACGTTAACATCAGTATTAATGATGTCACTGCTTCAGGTCTTCTTGATTCTGGTTCAGCAGTCACCGTCATTGGTAATAATGCTCACGAAGTTTTATTAGGTCGTGGCCTTAAGCTGTGTACCGATGACAAGCTATCTGTCACTGCTGCTGGTGGACAAACTCTTGATAGTATAGGATATATGAACTTACCCATTAACTTTGAGAGTCAATTTCATATTGTAAAGACTTACGTAGTCCCAGAAGTTCAATCTTCGCTGATTCTAGGCATTGATTTCTGGCGGGCTTTTCATTTATGCCCAAAATATCTAGGTTCACTTCATTTAACGAGTGTACCACTTATGGATTTAAATGTTAAGGATAGTCCGAAGGTTTTAATTTATTCTTATGATAACTTAGAAGACTCTCAAAAAGCTATTGCGGACAATGTTGTGGATCAATACAAAGATATTTCTTTCGCCCACAAAGGTTTAGGTCGAACTCATTTGATCACCCATCGCATCGATACTGGTGATTCTCCTCCCATTAGACAAAGGTATTATAGGCTCTCGCCGGAAAAACAGAAAATCCTTGTTGAACAGGTCGATGAGATGTTGTCTTTAGATGTGGTAGAACCTTGTGAGAGTGCTTGGCAGTCCCCTGTTCTTCTCGTAAAAAAGAAAAATGGTCAACCTCGTTTTTGTCTTGATAGTAGAAAACTCAACTCTGTCACAAAACGAGATGCCTACAACCTCCCGTATATTTCAGAGATTCTGGATAATTTGCGAGACGCTCGTTTTCTATCTAGTCTTGATTTATCCAAGGCCTTTTGGCAAATTCCTGTAGCTGAAGAGGATAGGGACAAAACATCGTTTTATGTGCCAAATCGTGGAACCCTAAGGTTCAAGTGCACGCCTTTCGGGTTGACCAATGCTCCTGCAACACAGCAACGATTGGTTGATGCTTTGTTAGGAGATGTGGATCATCGAATTTTTGCGTATTTAGATGATATCATCATCATCAGCAGCACATTTGAAGAACACGTATCTCTCTTGCTACGTGTCTTAGACAAGTTGCGTAAAGCCAACCTGACCATTAATTTAGAGAAATGTGAGTTCTTCCGAAGTCAGTTGAAGTACTTAGGTTATGTGGTTGATGCGAATGGATTACGAACCGACCCAGATAAGGTTGAAGCTATCCTCAATTACGTCACTCCTACTAATCGTAAGGAGCTTAAGCGGTTTTTAGGCACAGCTACCTGGTATCGTCGATTCGTTCCAAATTTTAGCACCATCGCAGGACCACTCAACAAGCTGACTTCCAATAAGAAGAATTCACCACCTTTCCAGTGGCATGACGAGGCTGACGCTGCCTTTAAGAAGTTAAAGGAAAGTTTGGTTTCTGCTCCTGTACTTTCTTGCCCAAATTACGATCTTCCATTTCAAGTTCACACAGATGCCAGTAATTATGGAGTAGGTGCCATGCTCACGCAAGTTGTCGAAGGCAAGGAACATCCTGTTGCCTATATGAGTCGATCGTTGACGGCAGCTGAAAAGAATTACAGCATTACGGAACGAGAGACTCTTGCTGCTATAGTTGCTCTGGAACATTGGCGTTGCTATGTGGAGAATGGTAAAACTTTCATTGTTTATACCGACCATAGCGCACTCCAATGGTTCATTTCTTTACAAAACCCTACGGGTAGACTCGCTCGTTGGGGTGTACGATTGTCGTCGTTTGATTGTGAGATCAAACACCGTCGTGGTGTAGACAATGTCATACCTGACGCGTTGTCTAGAGCTGTTCCGGTTTCTTCTATCTCAACTGCCAAGTCATTTGCGACTACTAGCGATGACTGGTATAAGACGATTTTCAATAGTTGTTTAAATGGTCCCTTAAATTTTCCAAATTTTCAAATTACAAATGACACCCTTTTCCGTCTTAGTAAAAATAAGTGTCATCTTACTAACGAATTTTCATGGAAAGAGGTAGTTCCTTCAGAACTTCGTGACAAAATCATTGCTGAAAACCATGATGAGCCCATTGCTGGTCACTTGGGAATTTTTAAGACCTATAGACGCATCACTCTCAGATATTTCTGGCCAGGTATGTACCGAGACGTAGCAAATTATGTGAGCTCATGTTCTATTTGTCTCCAGTACAAAACTCAGAATCATACTACTCTTGGCGAAATGGGACGCCCCAAGCAATGCTCACGACCATATCAAATGTTATCCATAGATTTAATGGGCCCTCTTCCTGTAACTCGTAAACAAAATTGTCATATATTGGTAGTAACTTGCTGTTTTTCAAAATTTTGTCATATCTTACCAATTAAAAAAGCAACATCTGAGGTCATTGTCAAAATTCTGGAAGAAAATATTTTCTTGGTCCATGGTGTTCCTCAGAGTATCTTTCTAGATAATGGACCTCAGTTTATTAGTAGTCATACAAATGCTCTTTTCAAGAAGTATAGTATTCCCAACATTTTTTTTACTCCTAAATACACTCCTCAAGTAAATCCAGTTGAGCGATATAATAAAACTATCATTACTTGTATTTCCACTTTTGTAGGTAACGATCACCGATCATGGGACTTATTAATTCCTAAGATACAATTTGCCATAAATAATTCCGTTAATGAGGCCACCGGATTTACACCATCTTTCCTTGTGTTTGGACGAGAGTTGGTGGCTTGTGGTTCTCATTACACTGAATCTGACCTAGGCGATAAAGTTTTATTTTTGCCTCGTGACGTATATGCTGAGAACCTTGGTTGTTTGAGCTCTATCTTCGACCAGGTTCAAAAATCACTTTATCATGCTCACGCCAAAAACACAACTAATTATAATTTAAGAAGAAAGCCTTTTGAATTTGATGTAGGTGATATAGTTTTTAAAAGAGCTTATGTTTTAAGTGATAAGGACAAGTTCTTCAGTAAGAAATTGGCGCCTAAATATGTCAAGTGCCGAGTAATTGAAAAGCGCTCGCCACTTGTTTACATCCTTGAAGACATGTCGGGTAAGCGTTTGGGCACTTGGCATATAAAGGACTTAAAAATATTCAATCAGCATAAGTACTGACCTCTGTTTGTTGCCCGTACCCATTAACATCTTTCATCATTTCTTACAAAAAGTCGTTAGTCGATAGTTTGTGGCATTATGATTTTCAGTTTGTTAGGTTACGTCTCATAATTTAATATTATTTGATTTTTTTTGAAAGGTTATATGAATGTGAGTTATATCAGTTTGCAAAAGGTTGTATGAAAGGTAATTGTAAGAAATTGTAACTAGATTATTATTGCGGATTTTATTTTTAAAATAAAATCCTTATGAGGGACCGGCGGGTAATGTAACATAGCGTTACTTATTAAATATTATATATTTAAATTCATCATTAGAACCCAATTTTTTTAATATATATTGTCGCGCTGATCGCACCAGCTAACTTGTTTTGTGCGGGGAAGCGCGTTGCACGGGCGGGGGGGGGGGAGACGCATCGAGCAGTGGAGAACGGTGGCTTGCGCTTGACACGAGGGCAGTCGCACCTAGGCTGAACGCAAGGCGAGTCCACGCAAATTCTCTGCAGCTCGAGCGCCCTAGCCGACCGTTGCGATTACTTTATATAAAAATAAACAGTTAATTAGTTGATATTTTGGCAGTAAAGTCGCATTAAATTAAGTGTAGTGTTTCCCGTTATAGGGTAAGTTTTAAATGACACATTAAACACAAGTAATCACGACTTCTTCATTTTGCTTTTCTTATTTCTATGTTATTTTAAAACGTGTTACTTTTTATTAATTTCAGCCTTCCCATATTTTATTAATTGTAGATTCAAGCTTTTTCTCATCAAAATTTCCGTTGCAATTGCATCATTTTTTTTATATCTACCTTATAATTTAAGTTCAAAGTAAGCTTATTTCTTTTTAGTTTTTGAAGCCTTTTGCTTTATTCTTATTTTTCTTGCGATCTCCGTTCTGGTTGCACCACCACGGCAAAACTACACTACGAGTAAGTACTTTCTTTATTCGTGATGCCGTTGGTGGGCCACCAGATCGGAAGCTAGATAGCCAAATGCTAATCATTTGGTTTATCGCTTCCAGGAACAACAACTACATTAAGAACAACATACAGAACAACATTACAGTGACTACATTCAGATCTGCATACAAGCTTCATACGGAAGACGCCACTTGGCTGATACTACCTGCTGGAACCCTTCTCCGTTCCTCTGGGGCCACCCACCATCGTTTCGGACTTCAGTCAGGGGAGTACTTCGCTGCGTACGAAGTTGGAAACAGATTAGGCCGTACACCCACGTCCTACAAATTTGTGTGCCTACGGTTGGGCTAGTTTTTTTGTGGCACTCCAATAAAAAAAACTGTCTTCGTTATTACCTGGTTTTATTCCATTCTACCACAGTAGGTAGGTAGGAGTAAAATCAGGGCAGTACGGTACACCACCAGCAAGGCGCGTCCTCACACTCGTGGAAGAGTGTGGACAGGAACACAGGACGCGCGCACCAGCAAGGCGCGTCCTTCCACTCATGGAAGAGTGTGGACAGGAACACAGGACGCGTGCACCAACAAGGCGCGTCCTCACACTCGTGGAAGAGTGTGGACAGGAACACAGGACGCGCGCACCAGCAAGGCGCGTCCTCACACTCGTGGAAGAGTGTGGACAGGAACACAGGACGCGCGCACCAACAAGGCGCGTCCTCACACTCATGGAAGAGTGTGGACAGGAACACAGGACGCGCGCACCAGCAAGGCGCGTCCTCACACTCGTGGAAGAGTGTGGACAGGAACACAGGACGCGCGCACCAGCAAGGCGCGTCCTTCCACTCATGGAAGAGTGTGGACAGGAACACAGGACGCGTGCACCAACAAGGCGCGTCCTCACACTCGTGGAAGAGTGTGGACAGGAACACAGGACGCGCGCACCAGCAAGGCGCGTCCTCACACTCGTGGAAGAGTGTGGACAGGAACACAGGACGCGCGCACCAACAAGGCGCGTCCTCACACTCGTGGAAGAGTGTGGACAGGAACACAGGACGCGCGCACCAACAAGGCGCGTCCTTCCACTCGTCGAAGAGTGTGGACAGGAACACAGGACGCGCGCACCTGCAAGGCGCGTCCTTCCACTCGTGGAAGAGTGTGGACAGGAACACAGGACGCGCGCACCAGCAAGGCGCGTCCTCACACTCGTGGAAGAGTGTGGATAGGAACACAGGACGCGCGCACCAGCAAGGCGCGTCCTCACACTCGTGGAAGAGTGTGGATAGGAACACAGGACGCGCGCACCAGCAAGGTGCGTCCTCACACTCGTGGAAGAGTGTGGACAGGAACACAGGACGCGCGCACCTGCAAGGCGCGTCCTTCCACTCGTGGAAGAGTGTGGACAGGAACACAGGACGCGCGCACCAGCAAGGCGCGTCCTCACACTCGTGGAAGAGTGTGGATAGGAACACAGGACGCGCGCACCAGCAAGGCGCGTCCTCACACTCGTGGAAGAGTGTGGACAGGAACACAGGACGCGCGCACCAGCAAGGCGCGTCCTTAAGCGCATGGGAGCGCGTGTGTGGATTAGTACATGTGCGTAAGAGCTCGGCTACACCTGACTCAAAACATAAAAATTAAATTAATCTTGCACACAGAACATAGCTCACAAAAGTGCACTTTGTCAAATAAATCAATGGGCAACTACCACCTTCAACACGCCTAGCCAAAATTGTTATAGCTGGTTCTAGAGGGCGATGATTTCTTTGATGAATTGCCTTATTTTTTGTCGAATTACAAATGCCAAGGTGAAATCTCTTCACGAAGGCAACGCAGTAAATTTATGGCTCTCGAAAACTCTTTTGCTGAACCTGCCATCAACCTTGCAACTCAATTACAAAAACCACGGATCGAACGCGATTTATTCCACGAGAAAGTTCAATACTCCTCTCGATTAACACCTACGACGGACTTACGTGTCGATGTAATGTCGGCTCAAGAAAGCCTCGGTTCATCACTAGAACGTACTTCAAACCTTTTGACCTTTTGATTTAATAAGAGTTGATTCAAATAAATACTTTCACTTCATCAAACTTTTTCTTTTTACCCTCAAAACGGCGTTTCTGTAAGCAAAAATTGATCAAATGCCCGTTTTTTATCAACAAAAACGTACTTACGGTTTGAATTGCACAAAACTCAAGCGACCCAAGAGTAAACTGAATATAAAAATAGATGAGAAACGGTCTAGAACACGTGATTAATCCCAACCATTCGTTTCTTTAGCCCTATCGACTTCATCGCACCAGACATTGATATTGTGAATGTAATTACGAGACCTTAACAAGCGAAGTGAGTGTCTCCACGATTCTGCCAGTTGTGTCCCCATTAGGACCGTCACCTTGAGAGACAACCCTCCCGCCTTGGAGTCATCATCGTGCGTGTTGTCGGCCACATCGTTATTCGTCAGCGCGGGTAGATTGGATTGCGGTGTCTGTGGGGTCAAAGACTCGGACGGCGGTGGCGCAATAGAATGTTGCTCAAGTGAATCTAGCAAGGATGGCATCCAGCGCATCTTTACTAGACTTACGCTTTTGCCTACTTGAACGAGAAGAACTTTCATCGTCGGTCATTAATCGTTAAAAAGCTGAACACATTCACCGAACAAAATTAAATACTCAGAATCAGATCTTTTTTTTTTTAGCAACACTTTTCTAATGTAGGTCAGGTGTACCAAAAGCGATGGGAATAAGTAGGAATCCCACTTCTGATATAATCGACCAGAATCAAAATTTATTAAAAATACAAAGTGAAACATAAAACAGAACTTCTAGTCATTATTAATAAATCGAATTAAATGAATTTAATAAAGAAGCAATTAGCTTAGCACGTCCGCACGCTCCGACCGTCCGAGTAAAAGTGGCAGGCGGCGTGCCCGCTCCTCGCTTCAAGCCTCGGCAAGTTTGGTGACGCATGATCCGGCCACGCCCATCGCACCATGGTTATCACGTTACACTAGTTTTAGTATGACAGTGATCAAACAAACTTTCTCATGTATAAATTAGTAAGATTAGCCTACAATCTGACCCACATGATAAGTCCGTACCGGATAGTCACCGGAGCGGATCATACCGGACGGTATAAGCTTTGAGTTTCCGCTGAATATTTCGATGCGGGATCACATGGACTTCCGGTCAGCATCCGTTTTAGAACGTACTCGCTAGAGAGAACCGATGGACCATTACATAGCTAAATGTTAATAATTCTGATACGAGTCATTTAATTCGTCAGGTCATCGGTCTGTTCTCACTGCCTAGTGCTATTGTTTGAAAGAACTAATTGGAATTATTTGTCGAAGTAGTAACACGGGGTTGCCCTGCGTTAGGTCAGTGATTCGACTGTGGTACGATTCGAGGTATATAAATGTAAATAATATTTATAATAAGGAATTGAAATTATCTTGGTATGGTATCATTTTAGAATATTATTACGACTATAGCACGTACTACTATTCTTCAGCTGACGTCCTCTTGAAGAAGGACCTTTAAACGGAAATCAGAAATCAGAATATTTATGTGCATGAATATAGGTCAGCTAATACATAATGTTATAATTTCCTCAGGTCCTTATATATTCTATGGTACATATGGTGTGCAAATGTAAATAGGTAGATTGGTAATTGATTTAAATACAATAATATATATACGGTAACGCGGTATAGTGGTAATAATGTTATAAAATATTTATATTCATTCATATTCATATTTATTCATACTTAGGGATAACAAGCAACATTTAAACAAATCAATTTAAAAAAAACATTGTAAAATTACAAAGTTCAATCAAAATACTTGTCAATAAATAAATAACCTCGATTTGGATCTAGTAGGACATGCCGATTTCCTCATGATATTTATTTACCATCTGCGTAGTATATTTAGTTTATTTGCGTAGTATATTTTTTATGACTGAAAAATTGGAGTATTATGTATTTCAAAACCATGACCTTCGAATCGTAAGTAGGGGTCACAAGCCACTAAGCTACCATTAGGTACTCCGGACTTAACTAAATCAGGAGGCGAGAATTCCTTATCATAGTTACCCCTAACGTTCACAACCGATAGCTACTATATTTTTCATCGAGTACTGAACGCTTGAACCTAGGTACCTAGTATGGACTGCACGAAATAGGTCATGCATAGAGATGTAGTTGTCCTATCGAATTTACATATCGATAAGTAGTCCTCTATGTCATAGTCAATCTTGTTTCAGTGTTGTTCAAAAAATACACAAAATCCATGTAGCACTAATTGTATGCTATAAATGCTACATGGATACATTGAAGTATTTTATATAGGTTATTGGTAGATCATACAATTTTGTTCATTCATAAAAAAATAACATATTCGTGTCGATGGTCAAACTTTATTCTACATTATCAGCTTTTCAAGACTACTGCTGGGCATAGGCTTCACCAAGGAGTGCCATGACGAACGATCTTGAGCCTCCATCCACATTGTTCCCGCAATCTTTGAGATGGCATCGGTCCAGGTAGAAGGCCTTCCTATACTGCTTCGTCCGGTTCTTGGTAACTATTCGAGAACCTCATATTGTAAAAACGAGATTTTTCACGTACCGCACTATCAGTGAAGTTTAAACTCATTCCGAGAGTCTTCATCAGGGTGAGTGATCGCGACGTTCTCTCTCCGCGTCGCGTCGTGCACTCCGCGGTGACGCACGTTGTGCGCGGTTCACAGGGTTATTCGAGAACATTTCTTTCCCAGCGGTTACCGGTTCTGCGAGCTTTAGGGACTACTCATTACAACTTTAGTTTGCTAATTCTAGCTGTGAGCTATGTGGGTGAAATAGTTCTTCTACAGAATTCTTCGTATCAGACTTTATTACTCCAAGCATAGCTCTTTCCATAGCTTGTTTGCGCAATTATAAGCTCATTTATGAGGCCAATAGTTAGCGATCAAGTCTCAGTGGTATTTTTTCATCACTGGCAACACTGTCTGATGTAGACTTTTGTATTGAGGCTCTGCGGTATATGAGAGGACGTCAATCTTAAGTAAGAGATAATGTGCGGTGCAGGAGTTATGATATTTGTTTTCATAAAAACAAAATAAAAAATAAAAACATGAGGTTTGTTATTTGTATATGGTGAACTTAAGGAGTTATGTTATTCATTAATTTAAATACTTTTAGTCTAAACCTCTTATTCATAATCGCTCGCTAGCTTAGCAAGTCTAACCCTGTCCTTTTCTAACACTACACAAAGTATAGAGGCAGACAACTTTTAGCACGCTGCTAAAGTGAGTGAGTGATTATGAATAAGAGGGTTACTTAGTATTTGTTTTTTTTTTCATTATTTTTTTATCGATAACTTTGAATAACGTGACAACACCCGTCTCTATTCATGAGTGTTCAAAAGCGAAGCGGTGAAGATTCAAATCGAGATTAAATTGAAACCATGATTTACTGCGGGCAGAAATTCAAATGACTAAATGAAATTCTGGTTGCATGTTCATTTTTGCAAAATGTTGCAAATGTTTGCAAATTTTGTATTATGGGAACTACATGACTGATATACTACTTATACTTATGCTTTTATTTTGTAAATACATACATATTAAGCATAGAAAACATCTAGACCCGAGACAAATATTTGCAGATCATACAAACATTTGTCGAATCGAATCCGCAACCTTCTGCGTCTCAGGCGGGCCTTCGCCCATTGCGCCACAAAGGTATACATGTTTTTATGTTTTGCAGATATTTGTAACAGATGTTGTGATACCACGGTACTACAGGGAATTCTAGTGTTGGGTCAGGACTATGTACCAACTCATGTTTATTTACAGGAGGCTTCTTGCGAGTATTTGAAGGTACAGGCACGGTCTCAGAATTAAAAGAACAACGTTCTAAAGAATTAACGTAATTTTGAAACTGAAAAAACTGCCAATATTGTTTTGTCCGTTTGCCGAGTGTTTTTGATGAGAGCTTCTGACTAATCTATGCAACTTCATTAAATGATCTAAAGTATTGATACGTAAGAATCCGTAAATTTAGAATTAGATCCGTAAATTTTATTTAATACTAAAATGTCCGGTCTAAAAAATCTACGGAAACATAAATTATATCGATTGCTACGCGTAAATATTTATTTTTTATTTTAAGTTTTTAAAATAAACAAATAAGGATTTGTACATCAAAACATGTACAAATTAAAATTAAGGACTGAAAAATAAAATAAAATAAAATTTTCATCTAAGGTAGGACACTAGTGAATAGGTAATTTCAATAACCCGTAATAAGTGTTGCTACAGTACTGAAATAAGGCGCTGAGATCATGGTGGCGCTAGATGCTCTAAATATAAACTTATATTTTGCTAGTTTGATATTGACAGGCGTTTGTAGTTTTAATTGAAACTGAGAATATGGTGGAGAAAGGTACACCAAGACTGAGGTGGTTTGGGCCAGGAAAGATGAATGAAAGATTATACAAAGCTTTTACATACCTAAATAAACAAGAAAAATGTAAGTTAATTTGAATACTTACCTACTTAAAAAATAACACATTGAATAGTTATATTTTACATTTGGGATTACTTACATAGTCCTAAACCCAAATCAGGATTCCCTGTATCGTGACTATCAGGAACCATGAGTACCGTGGTACCATAACACCCAGACTCGGAACAAATATCTGCAGAACATGCAATCATTTGTCCCATAGCGGCAATCAAACCCGCACTTCTTATGAATATTAAGTGCTAACCTGCAAAAGTCAAAACATATTCTATTTAATCTCCGATATGAGAACAGAAACAGTTTCATAATTCCTTTTATTAAAATAAAACGTTATTTCAATGGATAATGCAGATCGATGTATCGTTTACCCATTTTCGGCAGGTTGCGGTTTCAATTCCCGCCGCGGGACAAATGTTTGTATTACCTGCAAATATTTGTCTCGGGTCAGGGTGTTTTCATGTATATTATGTACAAAAAATATAAATATTAGTAGTATATCAGTTCCCATAATACATAATACATAATAAGCTTGTTAAGGAAATTGTGTTATAGCTGTTGGTTTACCGAATTTAAATAAATCGGTCCAACTGGTTGATTTTTCGCAACTAACACAATAGGTATCCATACTTTCGCATGGGACTGTTTGTTTGACGATCCTAGGTTTTATAACCACCAAACATAAATACCGTTTACATAAATTACTGTTATTCCGATTAGAACCTACTTATTCGTCCGTCTGTCGTCATCAAAAATTTACCTCTATCGATCAGTGGCGAATACCCTTTGAAAATAACGACACTATTTCATCATGAACTTAGCATCACGGCATTTGAAGCACCCCTCGAAAAATAGAGTACTAGGAAAAATAGGGTAGGGTAGGAATACGCATGCGCGCCGGACAAACGTCAGTCACGTCACCCCATCGCGATAACTTACAAAGTCAAAACATAACCTTAAACCGGGACCAAAACATTGCAAAATACTCGTAAAGTTTGCAAAACACAGCTAAATGATAATTACTGATCATGGAGTGCGCGTTTCTTTCATCCTATTGGTGTAAATCAATCGAACTATTGGTTGCCAATTGAACATAATTATTGAAGATGATTTGATGACTTGTGATTGTGAAACAGTTTTGTTCTGATATTAGTGCTCAGTGCTTGCTGTGTGTGATCATGAATAAGTGATTTTATGGGCAGAGAAATTTAAGGCTTTGTGTTTTGTTGCTTATGGGCTTTTGTTGCCTGTATAATTTCAAATCAGCATGCTGATAAGGTTGGTTTAAGGTTGTCTGTCTTTTTTTCACATTATTAAGGAAGATTCCGACTATGGCCTATCGGCCTATGTAATGAGACTTTTCTGAGATGTATCTAAGTAAAAAAAAAAAAAACAAATACGATCACAACTGTAATCTCCTATGGTGCACGTCTTCAAATCTACATTAAGTACGTAGATTGGTTAGCAAGTAGGTACTAGTGGGTATTCAAAGGCACATGCCAACGTCATGCAGTTCCCAATAACGGCACAGTACTAGTAGTTAAACATTTCACGCTTGCATCCCATCGCCGTCCATTGAACACGATGATTACAAACCGATGGCACATGTATTCGAATTTCTAGTTCTAAGGCATGCCGGTTTCCTTACGATGTTTCCCTTTTTCTTGAGCGATCTTACTGCGTTCCAAATAAAACATTCCCACGATCATATAATTTGAAGTACGGACTATTTTCCTTGAAAGTATAAAAATTATTTGACAAAAATCGATTCTTATAAGAAAAAATCCTTTCATGGTTTAAAGTTTAATTCGAGTGAAATTCCGAGATACACTTTTATATAAAAGTCATGCTCTTCTGAAAACTGAGGAAAATTTACTATACCGCCTCATCTTATTTGTCACAAGATCTCGATCGCTGACTGATCTCAAACAAATCTAAAACAGTTGGGAAGGTTAGGTTTGTACTGCGTTGATAACACAGCGCTGAGGCGAGCGGAGCGGCCACTGAAGCGATAAAATGATTTTTTCTAGAACAAGAAACTATTTTTTTAGCAGCTCACCAACAGAAGTGGGGACCATCCACCTCTCACTCCCACCCCTTCTCATCAAACTTTTACCTTTTAGGTAAAACAAGGTATTATTGACCAAACAAAAGCTCTAACAAAATTAAATTAACAAGAGAACATCCAGGATTCTATGAGTCCCGTAACAAATAGGATGGAAAGATTACACGATTAGAGTCGCGCCATTAGGTAAGACTCAGCTTCCTGAAACTGGGTTTATCTGGTACTTTGGGACTCCCATTGCGATCGGACGATCAGACTAAATTCCAACCGAAAAACAAATCTTGGTTTCGTAGAAAACTTCGCAAATATAATAATAATTCCCAATGTCAGTGCTGCGATATCAGTTGTTATTAGTCAGTAGTCATTGCCCACTTGCAATTAACTTCCAATCAACTTAACTGTTAGTAAACGATCACGGGTCAGAGGTGACGGGTGTGTTCCTACTGTGCAACTGTGTAGCCCCCCGGGTGAGGGTAACATAGGTTTTATGGGCAATGTAGTCGAATATACTATGATGCGTTTGTAGGTTAATGATTTTACAGTACCTGCTAATTACCTTATCTCCCCAGACAGTTTATTTCCATAGCTCGTAAGCAGATACAACAGTATAAAGAAAACAGTATTTGTGCTTCAGGGATGTATCAGACGCGCATTTTACGAATGTTTCGTCAAACTAAATGATGACTAATGATGTTTAGTGAGAAAAAGACAGATAACACTTACCTACTAGCCAGTAGATAACTACTATAGTATTTTGAACTCGTATCTTTCTAGTTTCTAGCTCAGCAAAAAATAAGCCAACATCTATCTATGTGGCCATGAGAATAATAATACCAACAAAACGATGCAAAAACTATTCAGTCGCTATTTTGAATTATTGTGCGTGTTATTTATTATTCTGATATAAATATTGTAGGTTCCTACATTAGTATAAAAGGTGTATCTACCACGTTGCTATACACAAAGGCATTTGGAGGTTCCTAATAACAATTCATTTTTTACCGAAACAAATAACGCCAAACGTTAAACACTTTGTGATTGTGATAAAAAAAAACGTAGTGTGTGTGATATTTTTTTACAAACAGTTTTGTTGTGAGTGCAATATCACAGCGTTACAGAGGTGAAACTACGAGAAATAGAATACAAGAAAAAGTGTCTTATAACAAATGAAGGAATAAGGTAACCGATGCTATTGGTACTTTGAATAGAGATAATATTTGAAGGAAATATTTATATAATGAATTCCTCTAACAACACAACCATTGTGCCTATCTAACGCAGGCTTATCTCTATACAAGACAGACAGACAGCCTAATCCCAAATAAATCGCTGATTATCGCTAATAATTTGATCATACGATGATCTCTAAACGATAAAAATACCGGCTTTACAAAGACTGATACAATATCGTACAATAATCTCATAGAAGATTAAATTTATTCTTATGGACCAAAACTGTGATAAAAATGGTGTCTACCAAACGTGTCTTAAAACTTTAAACACTTCAAGATACTTCAGCGATTAACCGAGGTTCGAGTGAATTCGTAAAAATGACATTAGAGAAAAATTACGATCCGTTCCCATCCGAGCCTAACTTAAAATCCCCGGACAATTCCATCAGTGGAAGTGTGATGGATGGACTGGACGTAGGCTCCAACAAAGTGAACTACGTGGTCTATAGGCGACGATGGATCATCCTTGCACTGTTCGTGGCATACTCCGCTTCAAACTCAATGCAGTGGACTCAGTATACGATCATCAACGATGTGGTGGTAGCTTACTATGGCGTGGACAGTACGCTGGTTTCGTGGACGTCTATGGTGTACATGGTCACGTATGTTCCGCTGATCTTCCCTGCTAGCTGGCTTTTGGATAAAACGGTGAGTTTTGAAGTAAATCTAGCTTATAAGATGGTCTGCATGTACTGTGGAACCTTGCCCTATGGAAGTATAAAAAGTGATAGACCAAATAAAATGTAGGTGTTTCGTCAATGACCTTGGAATATATGAATGCAAAAACAACTAACTATGCTTCAATTTTAATGGGAAAACGAACGAGGAAACAAAAAAATACATTTTAATGTAACTTCCTGTTTCACGGTGTGTCGTTTCAAAATTTAGCTAGATTTCTTAGTGAATTTTAATGAATGGATCTGTAGATGTGAAATAATGTGCATTCGTACAAATTAAGTACAGGAAAGTACCTACTTATTTAGTAAGGTACCTACATCTAAACACTTAATACACTATTTAACAGATCTATTCAGTTTTTTATACTTCTAAATTGGCTAACAAGTATACGGCCTACCTGTAAACGGTTACCGTAATCTATAGACTTGCGACACAAGAGTGATCACTCGCGCGTAGCCGACCCTGGGACATAACGGGTGAAAAGTCTCATGTGTAATTTCACCGGCACCTTCAAACCAGATATTCGGTATAAAGATTTTCACGTAACATTAGTAAGGACAATGATCGCTTTTCGCCATCAGCAATCTTAGTAGTGAGCTTCAGTCCTGTCATACCCATATCATCAGTAGATCTCGTTTTGCCAAAACTGTTTCCACATCCACATAGGGTGATAAACCACTGGTCTATATAAAAAAAACATTAAACCTCCAACATTCCTTGCAATCTGGGCCAGGTCCAGACTCGGTATCAGGTATTGTAGTACCACGGTATTCGTAGTTCCTGATACCAACGTCTCATGGAATCCTATTGTGGGCCAGTAGTCCAGTACTAAGTATGTGAAGATTTTTTTATTTTTTTAATCAATTTCCTTCAATGGTCAAAAGCATAGACATTCGTTTGGCCATAATCTCACCTGATGGTAATTGATGATATGGTCGACTATGGAGCTTCTAGCTACCTATTCATTCTTACTTTGAAGGGACCCAGATTTGATGTTTTTTTTTTATTTTGGTGTTTATTTCTTTTTCTATTTACATGAGTGTTTTTTAAGTTGAAAGTTATGTGTCTTCTAATCTTTTCTTGCACTTAACCCAAATCCCACCCTTTGTTGACCACACTCATTCATCTGCCACTACCCCCTACCCAGCGTAATCTGACCCCTGACAGTACAACAATGTTGCTCCCTAATGAAAGGCTTACATATCAGAGTGAACTCCTCGACGGCTCACATTAATCTGGATAATATGTCTGATGTCAGCCCTGCTTATTAATGGTCCAGCTCTGTATCACCCCTGACTTACGTAGACAAATTTGATTCCAAAAACTATCGTGTTACGTAATATTGTTGAAGTGATCGAACTTAGTTTCGACTCATTCTGAGAGTCTTCATGGGAGAGCGCATTGTGAATGTGTGAATGTCGCAATCAAATCACTCACCCTGATGAACTCTCTCGGAATGAGTCGAAACATAGTCGGCGCTTTCACCGATGGTACGGTAGGTACATGAAATTGCCGAAATATGAAATATACAATATGAAAATATGAACAAGCACTTCTCTTCATATCAATACTTAGAATTAAGTCATCAGCATCATTATCAACAGTCTGCAGAAGTCAGAGACATATCCTTACAGAGTGTCATCGTGACGAACGATTTAGACCTCACATCTCTCAACCTTTAAGTTGAGCGAACCATCTGGTTCACGGGCCTTCGTACGTCCGATTCGTTGTCATCATTTGAGAAACTTTATTCTAAAGCGGATTTAATCTATAATTAAAAAAAAACTATTATAACTGGGCCTAATTATCAAGTCTTATAACGATTCAATAGAGGTAAAGATGTCAATTCCCGCCATGAGATTGAGGGCGCTGTGACGTTGCCGTTGCAATGTTAATCACAGGATCTGACATCTTTACCTGAATTGCTTTAAATACCGCTATAAGACTTGATTAGACCCCTGTGCTTTACTATCCATCTCGATATGTTTCTTCAACAAAATTTAATATTTTATTTATTTTGTTTTATTGAAAAGACCAACAGCACTTAGTATATAACAAAATTTCTTATGATTATTGAAGTTATACAGCCAATTATAGGTCTCTCTAAATAGAAAAAAATATGCTATGTTAATTCCTGCAAATATTAGTATACACTATATATCTTGGCATATCTTGGCTATCACTAAACGATCAACTTAAAACGCAGTTTATCTGGTGAGTCGAAGGGAATTATTCATACATTTTACTCAACTGACCTAGTTTCTTCTTAATGCCAGTGATATTTCGCTATCGATTTACGAAAACTCCGTTGGTGTTTTTATGGGAACTCATATGGCGTGTCTATTTGTCAGACAGAATCGATCTATAAGCCGTCTCCTAAGAAAGGGGTTATTAACCGACTTTAAAAAAATGAGGTTCTCATTTCGACTGTATGTTTTTTTTTATCGTGTGTGTTTGTTACCTGATATATCTTCGCCAATTGTAAACCGATTTGAAATATTCTTTATTGAAGGGTATATATTTAAAAAAAAACACTCGTTTATGTGTGAAAAAATGGGCGATGATGTCATGTTGGACTTTTTATAAATTCTCCGTTATTTGAAGTCGGTTTTTTTGTCATTTATTGTCTAATATTTTTTTTTTCTGAGCCATGAATTATAAATGCCTAAGATAAAATTGGTTACGACTCAGGGTCAGGGTTAAGTAAAGATTCTAAATTTTTTTTAAAACATTTCCGATGTAATAGTAAAGATCGTAAAAATACGATATATTTATTTTTGCTAAATAACTTATTTGATCATTATTTAACTGTACTCAATCTTCGCTTAAATCGGATCTTTAAAAGTTCCTTAATCGAACCGATATTGGATTCTGTGAAAGTCAGTTTTGAACACAGCATCCTTAAGTATCTGTGAAATGAGCCGTGAAGATGGATCGCTTCTCCGCTAGAGATGAACCGATACAGAAAATAAAGTGCCGTTTTATAATGCTACATAGATTTGTTACTATAATATTGAGTGAATTTTACCCTAAATCGCTTACAAAAATGCCACTCAGTTATGAGCATGTTTGTTATATTTTGTTTAGTCGTGTCACTGATTATTTGTTTGACTCCCTGTGTAAGGTTAGTGACCATGGCCGACCATGTTGTCGCATGGTGGATGAATTAGATGCAAAGTTTTATTAAATGTTTCTGGGCACCCCATCTTACATGCAATTTTATGAACATTGTTAAATAATAAGCCCTTTATTTATCTTCCGATTTTTTACAATTTACTTTTATAATCACTTATAATACTACAAGAGCTTCAAAATTATCGGGTATTTCCCGATAGGTTCGTTGCAAACAAATGAAGGAGTCAAGTTTTTCAGGTTAAAAAATCACGAGCGCGAAGCGCGAGTGATTTTTCCTGAAAAACTTGACGACTTTTTTTTTGATAATTTTGAAGAGCCAGATAATTTTGAAGCTCTTGTAGTATTCAGGGGATTATTTTTCCGTCCCAAATGTCGGCCAATAGAATTGCACCATGAGACGAAATGTACAGTTAACAAATAATAATTTTTTCTGGAGGCCATCAGGAGTTTCCTCGTCCCAAACAGTGGTCATTGCATCCCAATCTTTTTCCTCCAACGCTGCTGCACTTGCCCTCCGTTTTTCCGGAATAGATTGTAAAGCCTTACGCTTGGCATCACGAGCTCCTCGAGCGGTCTTGAATGCAGCATCCGAAAATGGGTTGATTTTGATGTCGAAATCGTTCAAATACTTTTCTTGAAGTAATTTGGCAGTCTGATTCCACATTGTTTTTATTGTACCTTCCTTATAGTCTTCTCCATCCATTTTCTTCATATTGTAAGCGTAATCTTTCATAATGTTTGCCAATTGCGCTTCACTCGTTTCAGCACTCAATGTGTATTCCCTCTCAGTACAAAAAGTAGTAAATTGGTTCCAAACTGTTTTTTTTGCCTTCTCCGTATTAATGGGAACATTTCCTTTGACTTTTTTATCGATGGTGGACAGAGAACAAACTCCAAATCGACTCATTTTCATGCAAAATCTCCAATTTTCACAATTGAATTCAACCTGTCAGTTTGACGTGTGGTTAATTTGACTGGATCATGTTTTGTTTTTTATATAAAGCAACTACCAGAGAAAATTTTCAAAAAATTATCAGTATAATAGGTACCATGTAGGTTGTACCACGTGACGTCGAATGGTGCAATTCTATTGGTCGATATTTGGGTCGGAAAAATAATCACATATAATACCACAAGAGCTTCAAAATTATCGGGTATTTCCCGATAGGTTCGTTGCAAACAAATGAAGGAGTCAAGTTTTTCAGGTTAAAAAATCACGAGCGCGAAGCGCGACGAGCGCGAAGCGCGAGTGATTTTTCCTGAAAAACTTGACGACTTTATTTGTTTGCAGGGAACCTTGAGGGAAATGCCAGATAATTTTGAAGCTCGTGTGGTATTCAGGGGATTATTTTTCCGTCCCAAATGTCGGCCAATAGAATTGCACCATTCGACGTCACGTGGTACAACCGAGAAAATTTTCAAAAAATTATCAGTACCTATAATACCATGTAGGTTGTACCACGTGACGTCGAATGGTGCAATTCTATTGGTCGATATTTGGGTCGGAAAAATAATCAGATTTATTAGATGAACTTTATTTTTCAATTATTAATTTTTAAACCATATTTTTAACTTCTTTTGTTCATTCAGGGATCTCGCTGCGAGCAGTTTTAACCTAGCCAATTTGTTTTAAAGTTTGTTATTTCGGTTTTAATTTTTGTCAAAAATGGAAGCAAATAATTTCAGCAATTAATCTCGTCGCACTTGACAATAGCAATAATGAAAATCCTTTATACTGAGTGTTTACGACGTCCCCTTTCTTAGGGCCACTGTCCATCGCAGCAGGCGGTACCATAATCGCAGCAGTATCACCTTGATAGAAGCTTTTCCGTTCTGTCTACAAAATCAATCGTAAAACACAATAAAACGTTAATGGGCGTGATTCATGTCCTCTCTAACCCGGGTAGGACGTTGGATTCATTTTCTTTTCAATACTGGAGTACTACAATTCTTTTCGAGATGTTTAGCTAAAGTAGAACCGAGTATGAGGTGTTTTAGTCCCAAATTAAACTTGAATTGTTTATTTGCCTTTCTGCTCAATTTCCATATAAGGTCCTCATTTTCACTGGATGATATTTTCAATAAAATGAACACAATAAAATACACGTTTACCATCACCTCAATTTGTATTTCGTTGGCGGCAATATACAAACTTTTTCAACTTTAAATGTCTTCTTGTTGACAAGCGCACTGTACAGCCAGCTAACAAGTCTGCTGTCTAGGTAGCTTTCAGTTACAAAAAAAAACTACTTGTTCTTTCATATATTTTATTCTAAGAAATTATTTCAAACCTGGAACGCCGAGTCTTAATAAAGGATCACCCTTTTTATATGAAATGGTTGGTAATTTTATTATGTTTTTGTTACTGCTAAAGTAAGTTTATTTACTTAAGGATAAGAATAAGTAGATGGGCATACAACCCACTCATTGGTAAGCAGTTACCAATAAGTGGGCAAAACCGTAAACACAGTCGTAAAAACCGGAACACAGTAAACAAAGCATTTAACTGCTTGGCGGCAGAAATAGATATGGTGATTATACTTCGCCGTACGAGCTCTCTCTATTATTCTGGAAGTAACAACTTTTTTTAGAAGATTAATTCTTTTTTTTATAGAACTATATACAAGTAGATATACATACAAAGTACAGATGAAACAGCTAGCCATCTAAAGATCATTGCAAACAATCTATAAATAGCTCAACTGCTGCAGATCACTACCTAGTGACAACTGGTTGTTCATATTTGAGAACAGGCCGTAATCATCACATACACATTTTTAAATCTACGGTCCGCTTTAGTAGAAATTGGCAGTACTTTCATAGGTAACAAATTTAAACTTTGTGTTTGACAGACCGGGGTGTGGACAAAAGGATGAGTTATTGTCTTTTTTGCTGCTTTTTATGTTTTCATAAATTTTGGTTCATCCCACGCAATTTGACTTATTAATAATATATGACTTATTTATGTTTTAGGTGTTTTAAATAACAATAAAATAAAATAACGCAATTAATCCGTTTAAACGTGTTTAAATAAAAATAGCCTATATTTCCGCTAAGGTTTAAGTTTAAAAGTGTGTATTCCATAACAAATTATATATAAAAGGTAACTTTTCGTGTTCCACTTTATACCTTATTCTGAGAAAATTATTTTGGATAGTTGTTTATTATTATTTAAATAAAAGCTTGACTTTTGAATTAGACTTTGCTCATTTCATAAGTTTAAATGTGTAACTTAAGTTTAAATTTTTGCGGATATTAATTCCTGCTACCACGATACAGGGAATCCTAGTGTGGGGGAAATAATTTTACCCCCATTTTGTTTGATATTTGCGATGTGTATGAAACCTAATTTGGGTCAAAGTCAAATTTAAATGGTTTATATTCATTGAAATCGCAAGGATCATATAGAAATGTCAGCTTAAAAACTACAGGGTCTTTAAAACCATTAATATTGCTGTGCCCCAACCAAAGTTTTCTGTAGTTTAATCACCGCCCATGAAAGCACCGGCCATCATCCTTTATAAATATGAGTAGAGCATTATCAGGACGACCGTTCAACCTACCGCTATTTACCTCATTTATTTGTATACACCTTATTAGCAAAATCGTCCCTACATGACATGCGGCATTAAAGTAAAGCTGGTACGTTAATATCTATAAATCATTTGTCCTGACTGACAGACTGACTGACTGACTGACTGACTGACTGACTGACTGACTGACTGACTGACTGACTGATTTATCAACGCACAGCCAAAACTACTGAGTGCTAGTACTGAGCTACTGAGAAAGCTTAAATTTGGTACATAGGTTTATTTCATAACTTCTCGTGTCTCGAGTTTTGGAAATTTCCACTTTAGCTTCTTATCTAAAGGGGGCTTATCATTCTTGACCCAACACTAGGATTTTGGTACAGCGCAATATGTATGTTTTCAAGATCCAAATTAGAATTTATACATCGCAAATATTAAACAAAATGTTGGCTATTTTTCTTTTCTCCCAATAGAAACAATGTACATATTCCTGACCCCATACCAGGTTCCCTGTATCGTGGGTATCAGAAACTACGAGTACCGTGGTACCATATCACCCAAACCCGGAACATATATGTGCAGGTCATGCAAGCATTTGTCCCGCATCGAACTCTCAAATTGTCGAATCGAACCCTATTGTATCGCAGTCGGCTACCCGCCCGCCACACCATCGAGGTCGTCAATTAGAGAGACCTATGTCCAGCCCGCTTAGCATGACCATCCAAGCCATCGTTTTTTCTACGAAAGAGAAGACAAAAACTATATCTGTCGCCTATTCTGTCAAACAAAAGAGAGGGACAAAATATTTTTTGTCTTCTTGGCGGTAGACAAAACCGTTGTCTAGGGTCTTCATAGCAAGCAGGCAGCAGTGGACTTCTACATGCTTTATGCTGATGATGATGAGAAGAATAATAATTGTATGTGTGAGTGTATCTCATACTCTGGTTTCGTGACAAATGGCGTTCACACCCCCAAGGTCGGCTTTCGACCTTCGACTGCGGTCAGAAACCCGTTTGCGCACCCTTTAATTTGTTTGATTTATCTGCAGGTTGCGAAGGGTGCCTCGGAAGGGTGGTCCATACAAATTGAAAGTATAAATTGGGCTGTTTTACTTCGTATCTTCACGTTTTCCTTCTTGTTATGCGAATGCAAACGTAAATACTGGGGCTTCCTTGTAGCTTCGTTTCAATAGCATGCTGTTTTGATTACGAAAGTACTTAAACTGTGGAAATTGGTTCGCGTATTAAGGTGCCGTTTGCATCTCTAAATAAATAACTCATTCTGGACATTTTGAGTGCCTCGTTGTTTTCTACAGGACCCTAAAAATCAAGATAAAAAGCACTTTATTTGAATTTGAAGACAATATTTGGTTTAATGGATTTCCAAATCTAACTTAAGGATGAAACATAAAGTAATTTCGGGACCAAAACATTCTCGACGCGCCATGGCCAAAAATATTTTTCATTTGTCATTTTATTATTGAAAGCGATAGAATAAGGACAATGCGAATGAACAGGAAAATCCTTTTTGCGACATTGGATCAGTTTTTCTCGCTCAAATTCTCTCCGTGCCACGTCATAAATATACCTGTCTACGATGCGTAGGTACTTAATTGCGTACCGACCTTTAAGAACTGCCAACTTCGGCATTAAGGATAAAGGATGTTTACCGTTGATGGCAGACGACCTTATAATGTCCAGTACTACATTGTTACGTTCAGGTAATGTGAACATTACCTTAAACTATTCTTACTATACATATAAGTTAAAGTTAAATTGTATAATACAAGCTACAGCCCACGGCTTAGCCGATGAAAAGCAGCGTTCGTATGAAACGCATTCGCTCGACGGTTTTCGTCGACTTACCTTGAAAAATTGGTCTCCACGAAAATCCACGTTTTAACGGGTTTTATAAGTTAGATAAGAATTGTAGCTTGCCTATCGACAATCTCAACAAAGTAGGTTAGCTGGTAGAAAATGCTTGAGCATTAAATCCAAAAAAAAATGGGCATTAGATTGTTAACAAATATATAAATAAAACATTTTATGTTTGTGCTTCAGCTATGAGGTAGGGCTTGGAGGAAGATGACCTCAAGAATATTATCTTCATGAGCGCTCCACGTGTATGCTCAAGAATATGTTAGCTGCTTTTAAACTTGTGGGACCCTCTATGGCTTATTATCTGATGAAGAGTATCTCTCGGACTTTCATTTCTTGTAAAAATTAGATCCCTGCGTTATGTTGAGGTGGCCGTAAAAATCTTGTGTTTAAACCATATGATTATCAGAAGAATTCCATAAAGATAACGCAAGAGAGTTTACAACTAATTACTAAGTCATTTCAAGTCTGCAACAACTTGAAAGCAATATCGAGTCGAATCTTGACTAAAGTATTAACTCTCATACTCTTAAAACGAAAAGCCGGAGTTCTAATACTCCGGCTTTTTGTTTTCCTGCAAAAACAGTTTCAGATTATTATGAAAATGTTAGTTTCCGAAAATAGTTTTAAAAATGTCAAATCGAAAACTTACAATTGGCATCGAGGAAAGCTGACTTGAACTGTGTTCCGCTATTTTGAAACAAATCATAATTATGCAACAAATAATTAAACACGCTCAAAATTGTATTCCTTATAATGGACATACTCAGTGAGAACATATTTATGAATACCAATTTAAGGGTAGTTAGAGGCACGTCCAAACATTACATCTGGCACAAGCTCGCGTATTTGAAAAAAATATGCATTAGACGTGGCATGATAAAGGTCCATCGCCGTTAATTGGAACACTAACTGATGGTAAGGCTAAATAATGCCTTTGAATTAGTTCTACGGTATTACAACTTCTTCACCTTGTTTGTTGTTGTTTCCCAACTTGCTGAAAGAAATTGAATTAATCTCAAAATGCAGTGAAAACTAATTAAAATTCGCTGAAAACTGCGCTGTTTCAGCAAATCGCTGAGATCGTTAGAGACACGCGGTTCGCTATTGCGCCACCGCTATTGAAATTGTAAAGGAACAAGACCACAAGTAGCTTGATTCTTAAAATTATATGAAAATTTAATGTTCAAGCCACGCTGTTTGAGCAATGCAACCAGCTCGAAACTAAATTTTAAATCTAAAGCCAAATTCGTGTCTACAAGTTCGAAATCGGTAGGTAAAACACTACTTAAAAAAATACCTTCCTTAGAAATGGGTACGTCACAATTGGTATTGAACGGTAGACTGGTGCAATACTTTACTAGAACTAGGCCTATGGTGTTTTACCTTTCACCACAACGTAAAGTTCTTACGTTCGGCCATGCTAACCACAATAATATTCGCCCATGACAGCTAGTGTTCACAGGATCGCCACCATGCCATAATCCCGTGGACGTGATTGCGTTATATCCTATGGTTTAATCGGAAAGTTGAAAGCATGCCTTCTTTTTATATTTTTGCTTCTGCCAAAAGTACTCCTAAGTATGTAGGTAATTGTCTGGTATATATCACTGATTAGCGATAAAACCACAATTGGCTACGGCAAACATGTTGGGTGTTTTAATATACCTACATATTTCAAAATGTAATATGTAGCTATTCTTATTTCGTATACCAAATACGCTCGTTAGTTTGGGGTGTCATCGGTGCTTTTTTGGTCACCATGCATAAGTCAAAGACCAGCTTCAAACTATGGTTTAGTCATTACACTTGAAATATAGTATTCACACAATTTCGCACTCATCAGAAAATTCGGTTGCGTGTAGTCCAAGATGATAACGTGAATTTTACTCAGACAGCTGGTAATTGATGACCGCTTATTCGAGAATTAAACCTTCATTAACTTTCTGGTTCAAACAGAATATTTATCAGTTTACATAAGACAAAATATCAAGCCAAAATCAGTTTGTTTTGATAACATGTCTTTAATACCTACTTAGTTTTCTTGTTTGTTAGTTTTGATATCAATCAAAATTTTAGTTGCTGAACCTAATACTTATTGCTTTCTTTGACCTAATATTATTTACTTACCTAATATTTATGATATCTAATATTTCTTAGGTAAGTAAACCAATTAAACTACATGCTTGTATAAAATGTTCTGCATGCTTACTCTAATTTTACTAAACTTAACTTTAATTTCTCATTAATTAAAATATGTAATTTCTTTAACCAGAATATTGCTTTGTTGAGATATCATTGATCGTGCTAACAAGCTTTGACCAACAGTTTGTAAAAGTATGGACATTTAAATATTTGGGCAGATGGTCCGTGAGAAACTCGAAATGTACACTATTGCTTTTTTTGTTGAAGGGCCTTTATCAACTCTTTGTCTCGCGTGAAGCAAGGGCATATTTGATTGTTCAGTGCATCTTTGTGCCAACTTAGGCACAAAAAAGTACTGAACAATAATTCGTCTAATTTGAGTGTTGCTCATGCTTTACTTTTTCCGCCTTCAATATAGATTGAACAACCTTGCAGTAGATTAATTCTAAAATACAAACCAGCTTTATGGGTTTTAAAGTTTTGTTGTACCTAGAAAGAGTAGACTCGAGGCTTAGCTCACAGCACAAGTGCACGCTAAAAGCAGATAAGTGCTTCACTCAAATACCTAACCAGCTTAAGTATACTGCTTCCGTTTTCCAAAAATTCTTTGTTTTCCGAGCGCCATCTTGAGTGCCATCTTTTGCAATCTTTGAATATTCTCAAAGAAAGTTGGTTATTTTAAAATTGTTTTTAAAATCTCATTTTCATTTACCTAATTGAGTTCGACTAAAAACAAAGTCCAATAACAGATTTGTTTTAACACTAAAGTGGCTAAAATGGCCCACTGTCACTGTAACCAATGGATGCTTGCAACACCAGAGGTTTCTCACAAAAATGGTGAAAATTAAATGCCTGTTATTTGAATTATGACTTTGACATTGCTTGGCGGCAGAAATAACTTGTGGTAGTATCTCCCTAATGAGCTCTTTCAGAAGTAGCTCTACTTCTTTTATGTAGGTATAAATGCTTCTGTTGTGCAGATTTTCAGTCTAATGTTGATCTTTGTTTTAGACAAGATACAAATAAATTTAGCGCAGCTCCCGCTCTATTTGTATCTGTAACCGGACATAATGACAGTTTGGAATAACACTGGCGCGAAGGAAATTGTTGGTTTAGCCACAGATTATGGCAGTATCTACACTGGTGCTGAATGCTTGTACAGTTTGACAACAGACGACGTGCCCGAAGTTGGACACTTTCCGGTGTAGCATCGCATGTTCAGTTCTGAACGTTTAGTGAATGTATGAACTTTAGTAATCAGCTGACTGACTTCGAGCAGAGCGTATTCGAAGATAGTTCCGTAGGCAACAATATTTTAACATATAACGCCACTATACCCTCGTAATACCTTTGGTATTGCAAGCGTCCATAGCTAACCGCTTACCACAAGGTGGGCCGTTCGTTTTATTGCCACTAGTAGTTTATAAAAAAAACTTTTGCGATCAATAAACATAATTTAAGTTGTATTATTATTTCTCGATGATAGCTCGAAATCTGTCATTCGATATGTAACCACGGCTGTTGCAACGCAATCGAAACGTCATTAAAACTATAAAATGATAAACGACACCCGTATATATGATTATAACATTGAACAAAAGAATATAAAACATATTCGTGATTCTACGTTACATTATTTATTTGAGCAAAGAATCGATAAATATAATTGTTTTATTACTTTATTGTTAGCTAATGTTGATAAACCGTATTAACCTATTACTCATCGCATCAATAAACTGTTAGATATATATTAAGTAGGTAATTTCCCTTAGCAATAGGTAGGTATTCACAAAGTAATTCATCAAACTTAAATTAACTTCTTATCAGGACAGCTCTACACAATTCTACACAACGATTCGACGACTCTACCTACGTAAACAACGCACAATGACATTTTATTTACGCTTGCTCTATTTCGTCAATGACGATGACCCTCTTTTCATGACTAAATCGTAATCTTTTCATTCACGACATTGACTTGATTTGTTGACATACAGCCTAAAGCCACAGTATATTAACAGTACTGACACTAGACGCTGGTGTCGTAATCTAAAGGAGGGTGCACCGGAAGTTATCCATTCAGAGATCCGCGCGTCCCGTGTTGAGGAAAATGGAAACAGTCGTGGGCTGGCGGCCGCGCGAATCGCACGCATGCCCGACCTCTAGTATAAAAACAAACTGAGCGCGGGAAAACCGACAATAATAACATAGGTTAGGAATTTATAGCTTTGAAAGCAATCGCCATAATATTTGCCAAATTAGTGTAGAAACGACAATAATATATATGATGGGGGATAAGAATATAGAAGTATGCGGAAGCGTTATGGACGGGGTGGCGGAAAAGGGGATGATTGAGTCACCGACAAAAAAAATCCCGACGGAATACACGGTGTACCCTATACGTTGGCTGGTTCTGTTCGTGTTTGTGTTTTATTCAGCCTCGAACAGCATGCAATGGGTGCAATACAGTATCATCCAAGACGCTGTGGTGAAGCATTATGGGATATCCAGCATCATGGTATACTGGACTTCGATGGTATATATGATCACTTACATACCGCTGATCTTTCCGGCTAGCTGGCTCTTGGATAAAGTGGTAAGTGATCCATTACAGCTCCTAAGTGATAAAGCAACACTTGATAAACCGTGTTTCAGTTATAAAAATAAATAGCCAGTCTAACAACAGCCATGAAAATTAAAGATTAAAAAGTAATCATACGATATTTTATTGGCTGAACAAAACGAAATTACCTAAGTAATTTTGTTGTTTAAAGCGTTCTTTATCTTTGAAAAAAATCAGGTATTTTGGTTCGATATCAAATACCTAGGCACCTGACTCAAAATTCATTTATTCATTAAAGTCACAAAGATCACTTTGAAACGTAGGTTTTATCTACTGCCTGTTCCTCCGCGACCAAGCCAGGAAAGAAATGCAAAAAAACAAGGCTGGTTATTCTTTTTAATGATCCTTTTACAAAACAACGAGTTGGAGCATTTTCAATCCCAAGAGTTTTTACCAAGGCTAGCTTAACTTGCTTTTTCACCAGCCATGATCAATATATTTGAAACTGAGGACTTTTGTTGCTTTAGAGAGCACGTCAAGGTGTTCAATTATGTAAGTTATAGTTAAAGTTAAAACTTCGCCCAGCCTAGATGGATTCGTCCCTACAAAGATCTACCTATATACATTTTGACTTGACAATGGTTTTAGCTAATTTTAAAAGTACGTACACTTAAAATTAACATATAATACTTCGGTATGTACCTTTGCTGTGATGTATCTACTTAGCAATATAATAACGAACTAAAGAATTTCTTCGTAACGATCCGTAGGGTGTTGTCGACTGAAGAGTTCAAAGTTGAATTCCTAAATTTTAAAGAAAGTTTTAAATACGAATCTGGAGGAATTAAAATAAAATTATTTGAAAAAGTTTATAGTGAGCTGTACCCCGACTTCCAATCCGAAGGTCATAGGTTCGTACCCCGTCGTGGGTCCTGCGCTTAACATATACTCAAAACAAAAAAGGAAAACATCGTAAGGAAACCGGCATATTTATTATTATTAAAGTCGTAATCGCTCAGTTGCAAAAAGCATAATCACGGCGACTGGGCGAGAGTGGTCTTTGGAGTTTTGGCAAAAGTTAAAAATAAACCATTACGTATGCGGTAAATATTTTGTGAAAGCAACCATACAGGCAATAACAATAATATGACGTCATTAAAATCTGAGCCGGCTCTTTCGAGACATTTTAAGTCAAAGTTTGATAGAAGTGAAAAACAGCATGAAAATAAGTTAACGCCACAAAAAGTAGAACCGTAAAGAGGGTGGAGCACAAAAAGAGAAAAAGGGAGATCTCTCCACGTTTGCCTCCTCCAAACGCATTTTCGAAACTCAGCATAGGAGTGGTGATGGTTTTTTAGGATTGTTAAAAGGGTGTCTAACAATTTTTTTCAATTGATCGTCGATTTTCAACATTTCTAGTAATGGTAATTACACATATCTAGTAATGTAATAAATGACGCCCCTCCCCCCTCTTTCTGATCGACGAACCTCGACGTAGTAGTGTTGATTGTTTTGTAGGATCGTAAAGAGGATATTCAAAGAAAAAATTACCCCGTCCATCTATTTTGCCCCCAATTATAGGCCCTCTACTCATCGATTTCACAAAGAATGTAAATGAATAGTAACAACAATTCTATAATCTTTGATCAACCAGCACAGACTACAGATTATATAACCAATAATAAAGCTTTAGTTTTTTTTTTTTTGTCTGATCGCGCTAATCTCTGGAACTTCCAGTCGGGTTTGTAAGATTACATTCGCATCTGATAGCCCAATTCTTGAGAAAGGTTATAGGCTATTTAACATCACCATTAGGAGCAAAAGAAGTAATAGCGCGGATGGACTACAAAAATACCAAAATACCAACAACAATCGGTCATATTTACTCAAAACTGTCGGGTTAGATTTGGATGCCTCTTTGCGTTGGGGTAGAGCTGAGGTGTACACTCTGCATAATAATCAATTTATTGGTAAATAAAAATTACACGTCAGTCAAATAGCAATTTTAAACAATAAATATTAAAACGAAACAAAAAACAAACTTTAAATTTTGTACGGGTAAAATAATTGATATAGTAAATATATTATTTAATTTTTAATAGTCACGCAAAAGTAGGTAGGTAGGTTACTTAAAGTAGAAACAATAATATAAAACTAATTAAAAACTTCGAGCAGGTATCATATCTTTAGACGCTGGCCGTACGGATTTCTCTCAATTTCGTTATGCAGATGCATTTTCTGTTGATCAACAGCTCAGTGCGACTGACCCCTGATAAGAGAATAGGTATGTACTTACAAGCAATTCATACTCGTAACGAGTATGTTAGGAGTTCTTCGATAACATTTGTTTTGGTTTTTCACACACAACACATTTTAGACTAGGAAATCTCTCAAATTACGTTATACATTTCTCTATCAATTCCATCATCAAAAGAAGTTTATTTCAATAAACGAAGATCTTTGCAATATTCTGAAAACGGCACGAAAAAACCTAACTCATATCACAAATATTATAGTACTAACATACCTGTGTTTATTTAATAAATAAATAATAATGCTGGACATTTCACAGCATCATCATTCATCACACAGCATCATCTAGCCTTATATAAGCAGAGCTTGTATTATGGGAACTACATGACTCATATGCCACTTGTATACATTGTTTTATTTGTAAATACTTACATAATATTATACATAGAAAACACCCACACCCGAGACAAATATTTGCAGATCATACAAACATAATGTCCCGCGGTAAATTATTAGTATGAGATTCAGGTAAATACTGTTTTCAAAAATGTCAGTCAAAGTCTACGAACCTGCTCCTGACATGCGGACATAATTCTGCGGTTTACTGACACGTCCATTTTATCGGTTGCTTTTATACAACTAACGTAGCAAACAAGCATACGGCCCACCTGTTGGCAAGCGGTTACCGTAACCTATGGACGCTTGAAACGTCAGAGATCAACGTCTTACGAGTAATACAATGATGAACCAGAAGCAAAACCTACCTACCTACCGTTATTGAGTTAAGTCATACTTATTTCAACTTTGTAACTAACTACCTAGACATTCAATGTTCAAAATTAGTCCTTAAGAAGAGACTAGCCACCCATAACACAGGGAATCCTAGTATGGGGGCTAAGTAGACATGACCTATTTGCCAAGTAGATGATGAAAACTGTCCTCTACCGACTTAGATATCACTCGCGCGTTACCGACCCTGAGACATAACGGGAGAAAAGTCTAATGTACCAGTAATTTCAACGGCACTTCATTCCTTCAAAAAGGAACGCAGCAATGCGAGCATTACTGCTTGGCGGCAGAGATAAGTATGGTGGTAGTACTTCACCGGACGAGCGCTTTCATAATGAGCTTAACTAATTCTAAAATTATAATAATAACGCTGGACATTTTTCACACAGCGTCATCTAGCCCCAAACTAAGCAGAGCTTAGTTTGGGGCTATTATGGGAACTATATGACTGATATACTACATAAATACTTTTTTGTTTGTAAATACATACATATTATGCATAGAACCACCCGAGACAAATACTTGCAGTTGAAGTAAACATTTGTCTCGGGGCAGGAATCGAACCCGCAACCTTTTGCGTCTCAGGCGGGCCTTCGCCCACTTCGCCACAGAGGTCGTCAATTAAGGCTTCACTTGCAATATCGTGTTATCCTCAGTGGTAAACAATTATAAAGTTCTGATCGTATCACAAACAAATTTTTACTTTAAAAGACAATAATTTACATTTACATGATAATTGAAGAAGATGTAATTACATTTTACTACATTTTTTTAAGCGTCCATTCTTCTTTAAGTTTTTTGTTTTAGTTTTGATAAATAATATCTGTTTTTCTTATGGTGTACAATAAAGTATTTTCATTCATTCATTCATACATTTTACTAGCCAATGTCATTAGCAATAATCTATTGAGGTAAAGTTAATAATTTAAGTGAAACCAATGTGCTTATAATATACTTACCTACAACATAATACTAATTTGGTTTTGATTCCAGTTTCTCAGATATGTAGGGTAATGCGTTTTGCGAATTGTTTTACACAGGAAAAGGTGGGGTTTTTTCTTTACGTTTGCGCATATGAGCCTGCTCATGCTTTGCCGATTTCGTGAAATTAATCCGATTAGTTACGGTTGAAAACTTTTTTCCGGCATATTTATATACAAAAGACTTGAACGCGCGGCTTTCGTAGCGTATTCGTAGCTGGAATTTCTTTCTACAAAGACCTTGAGTAATTATTTGTTTGAAACTTACAGTTATACTTACTTACTTTAAATATATGATTAGCTCTGATTAACATAAACAAAGACTTCCCTCACACACACTCCCACACATAAACTCTTTCATTCCTACGAAAATGTGCAAAGCCGCATGTTTGTTAGTACCTAGCTAGACCCACCACAGATTTATATTTAATATTTTTATTTCCTCATTTTTAGTTTTGTATCAGTTTTTATAGAAATCGTTTTAATAGTAACCGCCTTCCGCAGTACAAGCTCGACCTAGTGCGGGGCAACAGCAACCATTGTTTTTTTTGTACTTTATTTATTTTTTAGGAAATCAAACAGAACCAAACCCATATAACAGAAAGACATAATAATATAACACAGAAGGCCAATAAAAGGTTTTCACGTGTAGCTATAGTATAATATATATTTAATAAATGTACGTGTTTTTGTTTGTATAACTTAAGTTACTGTCTTAAAATTATCATCGTTTCAATGACCATTTCTCACAAAAGCCAAATTGCAAGGAAAACGTTCTTAACAAAACTGTAACACAAAACATTCATTCGATAAAGTAATATTCCATGAAATTAATTTGACACCGCACATTGTTGTAAATTTTGTTTATATCATAAGGTGTACCAAAAAGTATTTTCATTAATTCATACCTACCTACTCATAAAGATAATTGCCTTGAACGCTATTTAATAACAAAAGGCTCTTCTCAACCGTGCCTGATAAAGAGCCTGAAGGATTCTCTATAAGTGTTTACAATAAGTGCTTAGAAATTCTTGGTACAAAATCACTTCGGTTCAAGACAGTTCGTGCGTTAAGTAGTAGTCTTCTGAAAAAGTTAGTTCACGATATCGCAATATATAAGACATACTGCATAGAATAAAATAAAGAAAGATAATCATTTTAAGTAGATGTCATCTAACTTACTGTAATCTAACCTCTGTGGCGCAGTGGGCGAAGGCTTGCCTGAGACGTAGAAGGTTGTGGGTTCTATTCCCGCCGCGGGACAAATGTTTGCATATGCAAATATTTGTCTCGGGATCTGGATGTTTTCTATGTATAATATGTATGTTTTTACAAAAAAAAAAGTAGTATATCAGTCATGTAGTTCCCATAACAGAAGCTCTGCTTAGTTTGGGGTTAGATGATGCTGTGTGAAAAATGTCCAGCATTATTTATTATTATTTTATTTTTACACAACACACCCTAAAACACTCCAAAGGTCAAGGTTGCAAGCACATTGAAGAGTTATTGAAGAAATTATTTACATAAACGTCTAAAAAAGTGTGAATTACAAATGTCAATTTAAAAACATGCGCATTCATTGTATTTAAAATTAAACTAAAATACTATTCGATTATTAGTGTTAATGAGTATTTATCAGATTTAATATTTTATTATGATTTAGAAACTACTGTGGCATTGCATTTAAACTGTAATTTATTTTTACAGTTGTTTTATATGTTTCAATTTTATTTACCTAATAACTTTTTTTACTCAATAGTTTCCATAAACCAGACATTGATAATTAATGAATGTATTGTTACTTTGCGTACAGGAAGAGATCGCTGTAAGCGATAAGACCGCCCATTGTACTCCCGCGATTAGCTTGTAATTTGCTCTGTTTGAGTTGTAAGCAACATATTATTTTAATTTCCAACATATTATGTGGTGTTCAATAATGAGTTATCTATCTATCTATCTTACTCATCTAACTTTTTCATGCTTTAAAGCTGATAATGGTTGTACTTTATTTATTTATTCTATGGCATCTTATGAACCCATGTTTGGCAGAATAAATTATAATGATTATTAATGATTATAAAACACAAAGACGGGTATAGTCGTAACAACACGCTCTTGATAAAATCCATTATAGAGAAATGTTTAGCCATTACTATGCGGATAGTGAATGAGTATATTACAGTTCAGTTTGTGTGATTCTGTAAGTATTGTGAGGTATGACTGAACCTTGACGGTGTCACGTCAAGGTTCAGTCATACCTCACAATATAGACTTTACTTAGGAAGCTCCTGATAGCTGTTATTTTAAATTAAACAGATGAAAATTAAATACCTTCTGTATAGCTAAACTAGTTATTTTAGATTATTTATAGATAAATTAATATTTTATGATATTCTAAGAATTCAGTATTTAATCAGTTCAACACAAATTGTGGATTACACTATTGCATTAGGGATAAGAGTTGGCATTTGAAATAAGCTTGTAATATGGAAACTACATGACTGCTAAACAACTTATATACATATTTCTTTATGTTAAATATCAATAAGTGTGTAATTTTTTCCCCTAATATTTTTGTTCACGTGTGTACATATATTTCAAAGAATACATTAATTTTTATCTTTTTTTAAAAGCGGGATCAGTTCAAAATTAATAAAATTAATTATTTAGTCAACTCATCCCGTGGGATGAGTTAAGAGCGGGATCAGTTGACTAAAGAGCCTTAAACTCAATGCCTGATTGCTTGTTTGAGTATTTTTTTTAAACAAACATAACTTCCTTATTATTGTACGAAACCACGAAGCGTTTAGTTTGTATTTTTAAAGTATAGACAATTGTACAACCTAGAATAACACATTATATTACATTTACGATCCAACAACCTAGCGTCTGCTTTGAAATCTGCGGCATGCAGCCAGCCTCCATATCATGTGCTAGAGCCTGAATAAATCACGTGACGCGTGAACGTGTCAGCGACAGGTGCGTGAATGTTTTACGCTTACGCATAATTCTCAGTAGGTATGCACACAGGGTTGGATTTGGAAGTTCAGGAATACAAAACACAAAATGAAAATATAACTAATTAAATAAATAAATAATGCTGGACATTTTTCACACAGCACAATCTAGCCCCAAACTAAACATGGTTTGTATGGGAACTACATGACTGATATACCTTTTTTTTTTTTTTCGTAAATACATACTTCTTATACATATAAAATACCCAGACCCGTGACAAATATGTGCAGATCATACAAACATTTGTCCCGCGGCGGATAACTGACAGAAGAAAATAAAGAGCCAACAGGCACAGACGTAGTCCTGGCCCCACACGACGATTCCATGTGTCGTGTTCAATGTTTCACATGAAAACAATTACATGTTAACATATTCTAAGAAATATATATAATAACTTAATAATGTTATAACGGTGACCACATATTAGCAAAGGTTACGGCTCAGTTGATGGCTTAGCTACTACCGTTTGTATACATACTTAGTGTACATACTTACACACGTATTACACTTGTAAAATTACAATGAAAGGTACTCATTTTGACAGCGATTATGTTGGACCTTTTTTGACGGTCCAGTGTCAACGTCAAAAAAGACGGATAGTGTCCGAAACTCTTTAAACTTAAAAATGGAACAGTTAACGACCTAAACTTTCACATTTTTTAGTTTTTAATGTATTTGGAGTGTAATTTTATGAGTGAGGTTGATCAGGTACGAGTAGGTATAGTCATCAAACTATCAAAGTATGGTATGGTAGGTATGGTACATTACACTCAATATAAGATCAAATTAGGAAAAGAGCTATTCGGCAATTTGCATTCCCACAACTCATCTCCCACGCGGTCCTCAATTTAAGCACGGTCCTGGAGCACATTACTTCCACACCTCCATTCAGACACAAACATGGAGGGATCCATTACTAAGTCAGAGGAGGGACGCGGTTCAAATAGTTTATTACTTCTGACTGTAGGAGAGTTGTTATGTAAATTATAATCCAGCCATCAGCCAATATTAACTCCTTATCTTCCTACGACTAAACAAAGCTTCCATATGATAGTTAGCGAAACGCAACGTTTTCTTAATTATTATGTTGAAATTGAACCCGCATTTTAGTGGTCGTTTATTATAAAATGTATAAGATTTTGCATTCTCACCGCAAAGTTTCAAGTTTCTGAGTTCAAAGAATATTTTTTTTAATATAATGCTCTCACATAGACATATATACCTTAGAAGTTGAATTTCCGGAAATACCTTTATAATGGATGTTTTAGCTATACAAAGAAGGTCCACTGTAAATTTCATCTTTCAAGCCCAGTTGTTTAGGCTGTGCGTTGATTCCAGGACGAGGCTTATTGTTTTACATACATATTACATATAGCTTGCACAATCTTTTACTATCCTAAAAGTTAATATTATTAGTTCGAAGTAATGCTCTCAGATATCTCATCTTGATATCGTCATTAGTATTATAAAAAAAGCATGGTTGTTCGTTATCTACCGATTATCTTCAACACGGTGTAGGAAGGTCCCTCACCCGATGAACCGATGAAGATCGCCCGTCGTGACACTCTTTAGGGAAAGCCTATGTCTTAAGTAGTGGACTTTGTCATGCTGTTGATGATGATGAGTTTCGTTGTTCACAAATCTAAAAATGTATTTAATCGGGTGAACAAAACTCCCGATTTTTTCGTTCGGGCAAAGCCTAGCGTTGGTAGGTATCACATTTTATATGACGGCCACTAAAATCTTAGAGATAAGTGGCTCTACGAGGATAAGTGGATGTGTGGAGCGTGTAACAACACACTTGTTTTATTGGCCTAATGCGTGACGAATATTTTACTGGATTCGTCTGCTGATTATATATGTACTTCAAATTTACTGGGGATTTTTATATGATAAGGTTTAGATTATCTTTTTGATTTTTAAAATGATGTTTAGGTTAGCTTTCTTTGTTTTGAGGGAAGAAATCTTTAAAAAAAATCTATTATACCTACACGATATTTTGTAGTGTGGAAAATAAAATGACCCAAAGTTTTAATATGGTCAAACAGGCGGACTAGAAGATATAGCTGGACGGCCGAATGGCCATGGGCATGGTGGCTCAAAACCGTTCGCCCTTGCATTCTTTACGGATTTTCTGTCTGATGATGATAATGATGACGGTGGCTTCATAATTCTGACAGATCCGCTTGTCAATTTCCATTCTCCCTTTGACGTTTTTCACCTCCGATCGAAAGCAACTTTTCTAAAGAAGCGAGTATGCATTTCCATAGGAGCGGCTGTTATCCGGACATCCGGGTCTTTGTGATTACGTCACAATACCGTCAGTGTTCTGCACAAGTCGCATTCAGGCCAAGGATGACTGCTTCATATTTTAACTTTTATAACAGGTTTCATTAAGTGTCTAATAAGTTCCTGGTTAGCATTATATTTGTTTGGAAGTAATTGGACAGGTAGTCTGTATATTGTGTCGATAAGACCGCCATTTGTACTTTTAGTTCTGTATTTTTTTTGTTATTTTCTTGTAGAGCACAATAAAGTATTTTCATTCATTCTTTCATTGAATGCTACAGAAACATCAGAGAAATACTTTATATTACTCATTTCATTTTATTAAAAAAAACGTGCCATTAATACCACCTACTTGGTGTCCTCAAAGATCTACACACGGAGTATGTATTCGTGGATGTCTATCATGAGCGTGTTTATTTTTGTTATTTTCATTGGATGCGTAGATAGTACCTACCTTAAACTACATGTTTCACTTTCGTGCTGGCTTTGCTATACACTCTATATTGCGACTCTTTGAAACATTGAAACTACCATTTTTTTGCACTGTATATCTGTCTATGTGACGGGCAGTTCCAATGCCTTGTTGTCGAGGTAGTCAGGTAATTGACTGAACATGATTTCAATAAATCAAAATGTTTCTACTGAAACCAACTGTACATTCCAGGCATAAAATATGATTGAAATTAAATTTACTGTTAAATCTGCTTGTCAATTTAAAATCTTTAAATGGCAACAAACACGGCATAAATATAAGTAGAACGTATAAGTGCGGGAAGTAACACCTACCTATAGATTCCTCTCCATCCAAAAGTTGTCTGGAATAGATAGCTTCTAAGTGATAAGGCGTCCATTACAATTTTAGTTGTGTAAAGTTTTTGTTATTTTTGTAATTTTCTTGTGGTTTACAATTAACTATTAACATTCATTCATTCATTCTGTTTTAAATCAGTAATAAAATATTTGGATTGCTGTATTCCGTTTTGAAGGGTGTGGTGAATTGACAGGCAAACATTGTACATAAGGCAAGCGACGCCTCTGGTGCCTCTGGTGTTGCAAAAGTAAATAGGCGACGATACCTAACCAATTACCATCTGTTAGATACATAGCTTACATAGCATACCTAGGTAGTTTAGCAGATTATTTTCAAACATAATCACCTACACGTAACTAATGTAACCAAGTAAATACTATAATGATATTCGTTACAAGAACAACAATGAAGCCATCGTTATGATTGCAAAAATACGTTTTTACTCGCTGATCATTCTTCTAACACGGGACGATAACACTTTATCAGCATATTGTCATTTCAGAAACACCTTTTCCACTTCCATGAATTCGATTAGCTGTGCAATAAAATAATGATCTCATGGACTTAGATTATTATTTCTTTGTTGAGTGTTATTGACTCATCATTATTAGTAGATCGTAGAATGTCCAAAGGTAATAGTAGTGTACAGAAACGCAACTCCTTCGTGATAACAAAATTAGTTGTTTCTATTGACTCATCATTATTAGTTGATCGTAGAATGTCCAAAGGTAATAGTAGTGCATAGAAATGCAACTCCTTCGTAAGTTTCTACGTGATGACAAAATTAGTTAATTCGTCCCTTATACGACGATCTCGGTGGCGCGGTGGGCGAGAAGCCTGCTATGACGCAAGGATGTTTTCTTGCTCTGCAGATATTAGTTTCAGGTCTAGTTGTTAGTCGTAGTAATTGATACCTACGCTATAAGTAATCCTAGTGGGCCACGACTATATACGGTTGTTTTTATTTTATAGCTCGCTACCGTATTCACCTATATAGCAAGCACCAGTTTCACTGTTATTTGGTTTTTAAAGTTATAACTCGCAAGATTTTTCGCCAAAACATGGCGTATGTGAACACGGGTCTGTAACTGGTACCTGTGGCTAAATGGTCTGTCATCATCATATAAAGATAGAGGTTGCGGGTCCAATGCCCGCGAGAATTGTTATTTTTAGAATATAAAGATGTCCATGGTTATTTTCGAGTAATTTTATTTGGTAATTTGCTTACAGTAGAATTTAGTACCTTAATCGTTTGTCCTGCACTTATAATTGTACTACAAGAAGGATGTGAGGACTCTTATGCAATCTGTGAAAATAAAATTGTATATAATATAAACGCACGATTGTATAGTAACTTCTCTTTTCTCAGTTAACAGAAAATATAGTATGGGAATTTCACTCTAGTAAAGTTTCATATGTTTTGTTTCGTTATCAGTCTATAACTCTTTTATAAAAATTAGCTTAGAGACACCAATACACATGTCATATTGATAATAGCACACACGTCACCATCAATAAATCATTATACACAACCATTGTTGTTTTTCACCATTGATGTTTAAGTAATGCTATCGCTAACAATGAATCTATTAAAATTTACTTGTATTACTAAACTGCAAGATCTAAGTACACCATATCAATTAGTAATTACCTACGGTTTTGGAATTAAAATTACCGTGGTTTGGTATCATTTTAGAATATAATTACGACTATACCACGTACTTTACTATTCTCCTGCTGACGTACCTACGGTTTGTTCTGTGGTTAGCACACAATTCAAAACAGGATATTATGTTACTTACCGTATACCTGTGTATACGGGTAAGTCAGGTTAATGAAAGTATCTTCAATTGTTTTCTTGAAATCACGTCTACCTTCTTATTCTAAAAGGAAATTGTATTTTGTGGGTATCTGAAATTGTGTTTTATTGAATTGTAAATATATTTTGAATATTGTACTTACAAACAAATTCATAAAAACAAAATAGATTACCTACCTACTATAGAATTATTCCCATGTGTCACCCTGCTCTGTCCCGCAAGGTTGACAGTTGGGAAAAAATGTTCGATCTGTCCCCTTTTATGCACGTGGGGACAGATAAAACTTTTATTAATTGAAATAGTTCTGTCTGTCACCCTGTTAGTGACGGGGTTGGAACACGGCCTATAAGTAAGATGCCGAGCATGGCACGCTCATTCCTGTATACAGCCTTCTGTGTGAGCGACCATGTCTCAGCATGGTAAATAATTATTTTGTTTTATTCATAAACTAAATCTGCTCTGCCAGCATCTTGAAAACTAAATGCCTGACACCATTTATTCTCCAATTAACGTGACACCGATTACGAACCGCGCCAAGTTTAAGCTCTAGTTTTTGATTTACGGAAAAACTTGTAAGTATCTAGGTACAAGCTGGAAAACTTACCTAAATTAAAAAAAAACTAATAATATTCACAGAGTAAGGAACATTATTACGTAATACGTGCGATTTCTAATACTTATTCCATTGCGATCTTGTTTTGTCTCATACTTTAATGAAAAAATTGCACTCGTTTTTCCTATGATTGTAAACGAGATTAAGATAGGCAGTTGCTTTGGTTTACGTTAACTATCTCTCTGGCAGTATGTAGGTACTACTCACCCACTCACTGCACACTTTTTTCGGATGTGCCTTACCATTACCCAGACCAGGGGGCCTAGTCAAATACCACACGCTTACTTTTCCTTTCACGCTAACGCAAATTTGTCAAGGTACGATAAAACTTACACAGCTAATGTAATTTCCATACAATTCAATCTTTCCGCAGGCGTTAACGCCAACAGAAAGTGGTATTTGTCTAGACACCGAGGAACAAATATTAACATTTATCCCGCAGTTGGAATCGAACCCGCATCTCTTGCGTGGCTTCTGGCTCCTCGCCCTCTACGCTACAGAGCTTTATGCATGCTCTGCCTGCTATAAAGATAAATACCTCGTAAAGTGCAAAGGTGTACGCGACAGCCGCAGAATGAATTGGCAACTACATATGGCTATAAAAACGCCAGCTGAATAACGGTAAATTTGTATTCACCTACCAGTTCGTTATGAATTTTAGCGCTAAAGTTTTTTGTCGAATGTGCAAAATGTAGAAGCACGTTGAATGAACACCTAAATCATTTGAGTTACAAAAATAACAAATTCTCACCGTGGGACAAAATGTTCGCATGATCAGCAAATTCACATTCCTTTTTACTCACTAAACGCTTCAAACGCATTTATTTCGCGTTATGGTACCTCGTCGTGTCGACGAGGTATAGTAAGAGTTTTTTTATATACCCAAGTACCCCAAACAAAGAGTTCTCGTTTGAGGTCAAGCACGACTATGTGGTAAATGTTGGAAGTCGTTATTTATTTATTTTCTTGCCACTTGTTGTAGAGTTTAATTTAGAAGTCTCATCGTTCTGAAGAGCGTAGAAATGAATTTCTGTAGATCAAATGTCTATAGATTTTTTACTGTTCCATAAAAGGTGTGTCGTTACAAAAATAACTCGGCTTAATTGTAAACGCTCGAGTTTCTTTTGAGATTTGAACGTACAAGGGTAACATCTGTTCTTAAATCTGAATAATAGGGTCACAGTGATGAGCTAGAGTAGTTATTCCATTGAATATTATTTATACAAACAATGAAAGTTACTAACATGTGAATTTGTCAGAGGATTCCAAGCATTCTTGACGGTTTTGCTGTTAAGTTTTCTCACCTAAGCTTTTGTATATGGGGTTTTAAAATAGGTAGATAGAACAGTTAATCGAAACAAGCTCAGCAGACTGAAAATCTCGAATACCAATTCAATTTCCAATAAATCCTTTCCGCTGCTGAATTCGACATATCTGGATAGTAAAGTATCGTTGAAATACCGGTGAATTCGAGTTCGAATACGATACACAAGTTTTCACGTTTCTCTTACTGCTTGGCTTGGTTTTTTTGTATAGTTTCTGAAAGGTTGGATGGGCCTACAATCTGAGATATTGAAATACCCACACATAATCTCTTCCACATCCAAATCGATTAATTCGTTGTCCCTTTTCCCCATGGGGATATAATCGTAGAGACAAATGAGAATGAACGATGGAGTAGCAAAATGTCCACGTAAACTTTCTTACACCTACCTATATATTCCAATCTTCTCCATTGAAATAGATAATAGTTTTAATTTTATAATTTTGATTCCATTTTATCATATCCATCAAAAGGTTGTGTGGAAGAGATCGATTTTAGCGATAAGACCGCCCATTATACTTTGTATGTTTTATATAAACATACAAAGTATAATTTCTGTTTTTTTGTATTTTACGTCATCGTCAGTATATCTGATCATCTTTCGTCATCAGATATATATACTCTGGGTATTATAATATTTGTGACTCTGGCCATCAAGTTTCCTTGTCAAAAGCACTATCTACCTGGTGACGGAACACACAGCTCTCAAACAAATTTAATTTGACGCCGTAGCACTCGCTTTAAAAGCTCGCTCGTGATCTAATGGAAACATCGCAGTACACGATTTAATTAAACTTCAGACTGCTAGTTTACTATGTGGGAATATTTCAACCAAGATAAGTAAGATAGGATAACTTCTTGAACTCGGTAAAATAACTATCGTAGCTATTCTAGGTTCATACTAGCTCGGCAGAAAATGTTCGTCTGTTCGCTTTGCAGAGTTCAACTTGTTATGAAAGTAAATTGCGGTTTGTGGAGCCTATTTAGCTCCACACTAGCTGATGCCCACGGCTTCGCCCGCATGGTACCCGGATAAAAAGTAGCGTTTTTCGTAGACTTACGTTGCAAAATTGGGCTCCACGAAAAGCTAATTTTGTTGATTGCCTCCTACATACAAACTTACAAATGATGCCTCTTTATAACACTAGGATGGATTTTTTCTTTTTTACAGCGATGGAACCAATGGCTTAGCATGGCCTAAGTTTTTAATGTCAAGTATTGAACATACTACCTCCAGCTTTTCAAGAAACCAAGATAGTAGAAAATGCTTTAAATATAATATAAAAGAAGCACATTGGTGAACTTATGCTAAGATCCGAGGCGTGGTTGTCGAGGGGTCTTTGTGATCCTAAGGGTAAATCTTAGACTACTTTTAAGGGGTTAAGCCCTTCCCTAATAGCAACGGAACGGTTCCTAGATTCGTGAATGTCCTCACTGATTCCTAACGAGGGTTGTCAGGAAGAATAATGTCAGAGATAGTAATTTTTCATTCCGAAACATGTCTTTTATTTCATGTTTTCTTAAACATGAAATAAAAGACATGTTTCCATAATTAATCTTGCCAACGTATCTACCATAATTAATCGTGGCAAGATTAATTATACGTAGTAGATACGTCTAGTGGGAGGTAGTCAGAGGTAAGTCGAAATATTAAATTTTGTACATGCACGTGTTTTGCAAAGTTAGCATTCCACGTGACTCGTTGCAAGCCCATCACCGCCAGCATGTACCAATTGTAATATTCCAAAGCAAGCAGCCATGAGACACCTTGTGAAATATTATTTTGTTTCTGTCTGATGAGTTTTAGCTACTGAAACATATTTTTGGCATTCAAATTTATTCCATGTGTGGTGGATTATTTATGAACCTCGCTAGTTTTGCAATTCAAAATCAATTCATTTAGCAATCTGCGTCCAATTTAAGTAAATTACTGGCTCCACATGATAGAATAAAATCTGTTGTAGAACAATAGATTTTATTTTGATTGAGATAATTACCTTTTTTAAATTTCATGCATATGGTTCAGCTGTAACGAACATTTTTAATTCGCATTTATAATATTAGTGAGAGGCCATTAATAGCGTTTGTGGTAGCCCTAATCATTTTACATATCTCCCTGAGAATAATTCGGTTTGCATAGAGAATTTCATGATTTCATTACTGGGCGAGATTTGTGTCCGTTTCTGGAAATGTTTCAGCTTGATATTTTATTTGAATAAGTATGGCTGCCAGAGCTGTCAGCTCACGGTGTATGTAGAAAATGATTCTGAAAGCTGGGTCTATTTGTCACTGTAGATTTTTTCTTTATAAATTTTGTCGTCTTTTAAGACGTGACGTATGTACACGAAGACGGGTGTCTAACTTAATTGTAACTAAGTAGTTTTGTTCCGACAGCTTCATCATGAAAACAAGTATTATTACTGGAGGCTTAAATTTTCATGATCAGCCTTTTTCTTAGGAATTTTCTTCCAAAATTTGACACTATTCATAATTAAATAAACTAAGAATCGAACGTATAGCTTAAAGGGGGTTAAATTGGCCATAACGTCCGTTTTTTTATGACCATGTTATTAAGTGCGCTAGGAGTGAGAGAATTATGATACCTAACTCTGCTTAAAATACTGATCTCATATAATGTTATCTGTCTGAGTCGAGTCACCTGCATTATTTACTTTATGAATTACTGACAATCTCCAAATCTACGCCAAAAATGGGTTGACCTTGACTAAGAAGACAAATTGTTTGCGTTTCCGAATACTATTCAAATGTTATTGTAGCAATATTCAGCGAATTACAAGCGTGACACTTAATTTTAACAACCTCTATTACAAGTCCTAGCAAAATAAATAAATAAATATTTAATAAATTATGCTGGTCATTTTTACACAGCATCATCTAGCCCCGCACTAAGTTTTTTTTGTAAATACATACTTAATATATTAGGTTGGGGAAAAAGTCTTTTCGCATTATTGTATGTATGAACTTGTAATAAAATATCTTTGGCTATACTATTTGTATCTGGCTGGTTTTGGTATCATTAAAAGTTTAAATTTTAAAGAAGATAATTCCAAATTCAAATTAGGAAAATGTGTGATTTTTATTTGTTTTTCGTACTGTTAAGATGAGTGAATCTAATGAAGAAATTCGATACATTTTAAAATTTTACTACAAAAAAGGTAAAAATGCAACGCAAGCCGCGAAAAAAATTTGCGATGTTTATGGACCTAGTGCAGTGTCTGTGAGAGTAGCACAAATTTGGTTTAAGCGTTTTCAATCCGGAAATTTTGATGTCAAAGATGCACGTCGCTCTGGTCGCCCTATTACGGATAAAATGGATGCCATTTTTGAAAAAGTGGAGCAAGATCGGCATATCAGTAGTTACGACGTAGCTGAAGAACTGGGAATTGACCACAAAACAGTTTTGGCGCATTTGAAAAAAACTGGGTACACAAAAAAGCTCGATATTTGGGTACCTCACGAGCTCACTGAAAGAAACCTAATGAACCGTGTTCTCATTTGTGATTCTTTATTACGACGTAATGAAACCGAACCATTTTTGAAGAAGCTGATAACTGGTGATGAAAAGTGGATCTTTAGCCACTCAGCAAAAATTAAGAGAGTTTGGCTGGGATGTGTTAATGCATCCGCCGTATAGTCCTGACCTTGCACCTTCAGATTTCCACCTGTTTCGGTCTCTTCAGAATTCTTTAGGCAGTGTCAGGTTAACATCACGAGAGGACTGCCAAAACCACTTGTCGCGGTATTTTGAACAGAAGCCCCAAAGTTTTTATAGCAATGGGATCATGTCCCTGCCTACAAAATGGCAAAAAGTTATCGAACAAAATGGTACCTACATACTTTAGTTAAATGTAAATAAACTATATTAAAAAATGTTTTGAATTATATAAAATGCGAAGAAACTTTTTCCCCAACCTATTACATAGAAAACACCCAGACCCGACATAAATATTTGTTGATCATACAAAAATTTGCCCCGCGGTGTGAATCGAACCCACAACCTTCTGCGTCTCAGGCGGGCGTTCGGCCACTGCACCACAGAGGTCGTCGAAAATTGCTAGGAGTTGCTCAAAAGATGCCTCACTTTTAACCTCAAATACAATTGATTGTCTTCTCGTATTTTTCTAAACATATCCTATTAAGGGCTTGTATATAGTTAGATGGGAGTAACATTGCTTCAGGACATTTCATCTTGGAAATTCTTTTTCTCAGCGAACTTTGTGCATGCAAAGAAAATTCCTTTTTTTTATGTCTGAAACCTTATATTGAAGATAAGGTCGGTTCCTACATTTCATGGAAATAATATAAATTATAGTTAGAGGTCGCAGGTGGGTCCAGTATGAAGCCGTTCTAGCAGTGAGTTTTGTCAGGAAATAATATTCCTGCTCGCGAAATATAATTTCTCACAACAAGCTGACATATTCGTTAGCTAAAAAGATTTTCGTGTGGGTGATAAAACGAGCTTTTATCTTAAAAATATTTTTCCAACATTTTTTTATAAAACTTAAGTGGCAAACAAGCACCGTTTGGTAAGCGGTTACCGTAACTTGTGGACGCTTGCGACACCAGAAGTAAACATACCGGGTGAAAGTAGAAATGCGAGCATTCATTTTCATTATTTCATAATAAGAAAAAGGCAAAATAAGGTTCTTACAAAGTTCATTTCTTGGAAGAAAGATATCGTTCATTGTTCAAGTCAGTTTTACTTGAATGAACTAAATCTGACAGATCTCGATCCTCAACAAAACTCCTCTTTCTTTCCAGGGCCTGCGAGTAACGACCATCATCGGTGCCTTTGGTACCTGCCTTGGAGCATGGCTCAAGGTGTTCTCCGTACCTCAGGATATGTTTTGGCTGGGGTTCATCGGCCAGACCGTGGTAGCTATCAGCCAGGTCTTCATCCTGAATGTACCGCCGAGGCTGGCTGCGGTGTGGTTCGGTGCTGATCAGGTGTCTTCCGCCTGCAGCATTGGAGTTTTTGGGAACCAGGTATGGATGTCTTACACTAATTCTATAGGCACTCACTATTGCCTTCATATTAACCGTTCCACAGAGGGTGATTTAAGTATAGGGCAAGTATAGGGTTTATTTTTTAGGGCAGATACCTTCATTTTGTGGCATTAGTGGCATTTATAATCTTATTAACATATCTATGTATAATACTTTAGGCCCTCGCTATGGTAAGGAGTGGGAGCCGTGTTCTTAACCTATCCAGGTAAACCAATACCTAGGTTTCCAATTTCTCGGATGATTATTTTCTCTCATCAAATATTTCCTATGATTGAGAAACGTGTCTTTTCCTTAGCTTTTCACACAATTATATTTTACCATGATTTGTAAGATCAGATCACCAGTTTGTAACTTTTTCAAGTCCTTTGTCACAACAACACTTCTGTTCCTAAAAGGTTCTTCGGCGAAAGACAATCCAACGATAAATAGGCCGATTTTAGATAATAGATTTTTGAATGGGGGTCTGATTTTATACTGGATCTCCCGATTGTTTCCTTTTGTATTCTGCAGGTGACTTGAATAATGAACTTTTGATTATAAACTTAGTCAGATCACAGATAATAAAAGACAATAAGCAGTAGCAGAGTAATAAGCAGCTTAATAAACGATAATTATTTTTTGGAATCATTAATATAAGCTGGCTACACAGAAAAAGATAAACAGAGCTCTTGCAGGATAGTGCTTCATCAACTATTTACCACCTTAAGGTAATAAACCTTATTTGTAAATTATTTAATAATTGAATATTAAATTATTTACTAAGTGAATTATCTTGATATGTGCACATTTATTAACATTTATGTACATATCGGTAAATAGTTTCACAAAGGAACTCGAAATTCCTTTAATAGAGGAATATAGTTTTTGTTTTTCCACTCTGGATGCAATGTAAGTTAACTTAATGAGTTTTGCTTGGAAATGTTTTCCTTAATTCCGGTTTTCTTTCATCAAAATGTGTTGGACAGAAAAGACAGCACTCTTCATTTACCTTTATGTTTATAATTAGTTTTGTAGGACTTAGTTCATTGTTGTTTTCCTTCGTATCTTTTACCCGTTGGGTTTTGTGTTTTTTTATAGAAAAAACACAAAACCCAACGAGATATTCTTACAAGGAAAACCAAAGGAAGTAGTTATTTATCATGAACCATCAGCTTGTAACGAAATGAAATCTATCCTACCTATATACTATATACAAATATTAGTCTCGGGTCTGGGTTTTTTCTATGTATAATATGTATGTAAGTATTTACAAAAAAAATATCAGTCATGTAGTTCCCATAATACAAGCTCTGCTTAGTTTGGGGCTAGATGATGCTGTGTGAAAAATGTCCAGCATTATTTATTTATTTATTTATACTAATAATAAAGATAAAGAGTGTTTGTTTGAACGCGCTAATCTATGGAACTACCAGTCACATATGAAAAAATATTTTTACACTTGTTAGAGCCGAGCAAAAAGAAAAAAGTCAAAAAGAACGCCAATCGAAAACGGGGAGCGATGCGACGCGGTGGGTCGGGGCCCGAGGCCGTGGACAACTAGCACATAAATAAAAGGCCAACAGTCACTTACATTATCCTGACGGCTAACAAGTATTCCCTGTTTGGAAATTACGAGTACCCATGGTACAATAAAAATTTAGATAGATAGAAGATTCTTTATTGCACAAAAATATGAGTACATAGGCGAACTTAATGCTAAAAAGCATTCTCTACCAGATAACCTTTGTGTATTGTGGAAAAAGATGTGTCGGTAGTACACAGAAAGGATTAAAACAAATATATTAATTTGTAGTAATTATGTAATGCAAATCTTTAAATACAACTAGATTATTGATTTTAATATTTAAATACTAATGATATAATAACATAAATAAAAGAAAATAATATATACACAAATAAATTGCTCAATCTTTGCCTTCACCGAGAAAGTGATTGTAGGCTCTAGCCCTGAACACTTATTTGAGTAGGATATCAAATTGCTCGCCCAAGTATTTATCCTGGTGGCCTGCGAACCCCTGATAAGGATGTTCCATTATCATTGGCTTTGTGTATTATCATTGTTAGATCTGTTTAGAATATTGAATGGAGATTAAACGTACCTAGAGAATTGAATGAACGAATTGTATAATCGAAAGACAAAGTACCTAACTCAAATTTACAAGATTTCTAAGCGCGTTTTCACTATTTTAAAAATTGGTGAAATTTGTATGTAAAAAGTGGATAGGGCACAGCATATAGAGGCTCTATATGCTGAGTATGGAAATCTTGCAAATATGGTTACCGTTTTGACATGTTATAAACTCAACAAACTTAGACCCTCTGGCCTGATAGGGACGGAAGTTTGAGTCAAACTAAGGTCGTTTATTAAACGAGTTGTCAGAGCCTTTGGACCCCCAAAGCCTCCGCCATAGATTTAAATATGAGATTGCTTTGGCGTTTACCTTCAGAGGTTTTCCTCAAAAGGCTGACAAATCATTCGACAAAATTGTGCATAATTATTTCGATTGATACCTTTACAAAGGTGACTTGACACAAAATATCTGAATCAGGTCAGAAAACCAACTTTGAATTCCTTCTAAAAACCTTTTTAGGTTACACCAAATTTAAGGTCAACATGGTCAAAATGACCATAAAAAACTGTGATGTTTGATTACAAGAATTGTTTGGAATAACCACGACTTAATTCCAATAGAAAACCAGAATCACTTCTTATGGCCAGTACAACATTAGTGCTCTCCCAATCCCAGCATTTTTACAATACGTGACCCAGAGCTCTCGGAAGCGATTATCCAATTGGCAGCGATGTCAGAGGGGTCTGTGATTGCATGATTCGTGATGCGCTATGATTCAGTGTGATCTGCAATTGTCGATACTTACCTACCTTGTTATTATGTGGGTAGGCATATCTAATGCTCGTGTTCCGTTCCGCTTGTTAAACAAGATAAGTAGACGGAAGGTAAGGTCATCATAGCCTGTAGAAGTCCTCTGTTGGATATAGCGTCAATAGTTTTTAATAAAAGCTATTTAGGCATTCACCTAAAAAGCGTCCTGGTGACCGATTTTGGGCCCGCCTGAGACGCAGAAGGTTGCGGCTTCGATTCCCGCCGCGGGACAAATGTTTGCATCCACAAATATTTGTCTCGGGATCTGGATGTTTTCTATGTATAATATGTATGTATTTACAAAAAAAAAAGTAAATAAGTAGTTTATCAGTCATGTAGTTCCCATAACACAAGCTCTGCTTACTTTGGGGCTAGATGATGCTGTGTGAAAAATGTCCAGCATTATTATTATAACCTTCATCCATCCACCAATAAACAGTTGAAAGCGTAAAATTGAAGTGCTAAGTTTGAATATCCAGGACCGGTTCAAATAAGCAAATGAGCTCATGGAATTCTACAACAAGATTCCTCACCCATCTACCGTAATTTTTCCTCATTGGCTTGTTAGCATGTAGGTAGGTAGGTAAACTACGTTTATGTAGATTATGTAGTTAGCTAATTTTCATCGTGACGAAATATTTGATACATTTTTATTGGTTTTTTTAAATATAAAAATTTACTTACCGCACAGTTTTCGGGAGATAGCTAGATATCGCTAGCAGCAGTATCTACCTTTCGACAATACAAAATTACTTTTTTCTGAAGGATATTCAGTATTTTTTAACTTTGACTATTTTTGTAAGAGTCCTGATTCTGAAATATCACGTTGCGCGTTTCCTGAGAGATATGAAGTAACGTTGACATCATTTAAACCTAAACAGAATCTATATATATATCCTTAAAAATACCATTTAATCGTTTTTTGTGCGATGTGTTAATCAAACAGAATCACAGGGTAAATTTAATAAATTAAATAAAAAATATAGTTAGTGGTTTATTTGACACTTTTATATTAGGTAACAATATGATTTTTTAAAAAAGACATCGAGGTAGTTTTTTTGTGCTGAAGCAGCGCTGATTTTATGAAATCTAACTGGAAATTTAAAGATGACCAATCACATATTTTTTCAGCTTGGTGTTGCTCTGGGCTTCGTCCTGCCGCCAATGCTGGTAGATGCCAAAGGCACGGCGGAAGAGATGGCGGCAGACTTTCGGCTCATGTTCTATCTCGTGGCTGGTTTCACCAGCGTCCTTTTCGTCTTCATATTACTTTGTAAGTTAATTCGTATTTGAAGCCTTACATTAGCAATATACCGCAAAGACGTTCTGTCGAATGAGTGTGCGATCGGTCTTCTCAGATTTAATGCGAAATTTATACTTTTGAAAACCAGTATTCGCTTATTTTATGATATCTACTTTAACAGCATACACCAATGAACAGCGTTGACGCGGATTGATGCGCAATGTTATGTCAATTATGAAAATTGACGATGAAAAGTAGCTCTTACCGTTAGCGCAGCGTTCGTAAGAAACGCATTCGCTCGACTATTTTTACGTCGACTTTGCAAAACTGGTCTCCACGAAATGCCCTTCTATTTTAATGGAATAATGTAAATCCCATTCTCACCCTGAAGGTCTATGCTAAATATTGATGAAATTATTTTTGAAATCTGATGAGTAGTTTCGTCAAACCAAACTTACAAATTTTAACATCTTTATAATATTAGTAAAGATATACGTTATTTTGTAAATATTTCAGTCTTCAAAAAAGCTCCAGCAACGCCACCTTCGGCCGCAGCTGACCTTGGCTCGAGTCTCGACTCCAACTTCCTGCAGTCCATCAAGAAACTCCTCACGAACAGGAACTATATCTTGCTGCTCATTTCATACGGCCTGAACGTTGGCACCTTCTATGCCATCTCGACTCTGCTGAATCAAGTCATACTCACATACTATCCGGTACGAAAACAATGCAAATTATAGTATTTTTTTCTTTTGGCTGCAAACAAGCATGCCTACGACCCACCTGTTGGTAAGCGGTTACCGGTAGCCTATGGACGTTTGCAACAGCAGAGACCGCTCGAATATTGGCAACACTTATTTTTTTAGAAAACGCCCTATTTAAAAAAAAACCTTATGCTGTAAGGATTTGGATGCTGTTTTTAAGTCTCATTGTCCTTCAGATAGGTCCCCAAAAGTTTTACAGCCACGTACATAGTCCAGTCCAGTGTCCTGAGCGCACACTACGATACCCTGTATCGTGGTTATCAGGAACAACTAGTACTATGGTACACCCAGACTAGGAATAATTATTTGTAGATCATACAAAATTTGCAGCGGGAATCGAACCCACACTCTTACGTTTCAGTCTGTTATTCACCCGCTGCGTCACCGAGGTCGACTTACTTGATATCTAGGAGTATCAATGCAGCATGATGTTATTTTTAGTTTTTGTTTTTAAGAATGTTTTTTTTTTATATCTGTCACTAAACGCCCTATAGAATCTCAAATAGTCCTGACCCGACAGTATAGCGGTACCACGACACCGAGACCTCTTAAAACTAATAGCTTCTGACAAATATCTGCAGAATATGAAAACAGCCAGCAACTTTTTTCGCCGCCGTTTTTAAATTGCAATTTAAAAACTGATTAAGTTTCAATAGATAAGTTGGCCGATTTTATTTCAGGGAGCCAATGCTGACGCCGGTCGGATCGGACTAGTGATCGTCGTCGCCGGCATGGCTGGCTCCGTGCTTTGTGGACTCATACTGGACAAGACTCACAAGTTCAAGGAGACCACGCTGGCGGTGTATACCGCTTCTGTCGTTGGCATGCTGATCTTCACCTTCACCCTTGACTGCGGCATCATTGGCGTCGTGTACCTTAGCAGCATTTTACTTGGGTAAGAAACGTACGCCCCCACAACTGTTATATCCATGATGGACATCCTAGGATCTATACTTCCTAGGGTCTCGGTGTATTGAATGTATAATATGTACAAAAAAGTATATAAGTAGTATCAGTCAGTCATGTAGCTCCCATAATATAACCTCTGCTTAGTTTGGGGCTAGAAGATGCTGTATGAAAAAATTACCAGTATTTTTTATTATTTTTTATATTTGGTAAGTAGATACGCATGATTGGCGTTGTGTACCTTTGCAGCATTTTACTTGGTTAAGAAACTGTAGGTAGTCAAAGGCACGTCCAAACTATTCGCACATCTACTTATTTCATCGTAGATAGCATTCCACGTGACAGGTTGAACTTTTGGCTTTCTAGCATGCCGGCTTCCTCTTTTAAGCAGTTGCTGCTCATAAGCATTCGAATGGAAAATTGGCCCATATCTTCCGATCTGGAATCAGGGCACAGCCCACTTAGCCGGTACCTCCTTTCTTATTTGGACAAAAAATAGGAATATCCCAATATTATTATGACTGATATTTTCAGCTAGCTTCATGCATTTCAATTCTCTATATAAGCGAATAGAGAATTGAAATGATTCCAACTACAACTGAAATAATTCCTATTTTTTGTCCAAATAAGAAAGGATGTACTCATTATATTATCTTAAAATTTTAACTTAAATATGTCTTTTATTGTTTACAGCTTTTTTATGACTGGCTACTTGCCTGTGGGTTTCGAATTTGCATCAGAAGTCACTTACCCTGAGCCTGAAGGCACCACATCTGGAATACTCAATGCTGTTGTTCAGGTAAAAAATTGCAATAGTCTATGTTGAATTTTCTGCATCAATAGTTCATAAATATGATTTAAATCAACTCAATAATTTGACAATAATCAAGTTCATGTGATTGGTTGGCTGTCAATATTTCAGTTAACCAATCGCATCAAGTTGGTCGGATTCAACCTTTCAGAAACCGGCCGTTGGTCTCCCATAAGTTTAAATCAGTCGGTTGGCCAGATAAATTTAAAGATGTTTAAGGTTGGGTTATTATATTTTCAGGTGTTTGGCATTCTCACCACTCTCATGTACGAATGGATGCTGACCGCAGTTGGTGACCGCTGGTCAAATCTCACCCTTTGCGGGCTCCTTGCCCTGGGCGCCGTTATTACTGCTGGCATTGGCTCTGATCTGCGACGCCAAGCAGCGCAGAACAAGGGCTAGACAATATTGGGAGAGTCTTTGTTTGTTCTGTTGGTATCTATACTGCCCTCTTATTAGAAAAGGGCGCATGTAACACAAACACGAAACCGAGGAAAAAAACTTTGTTTGGGAATAAGATAGAAGAAATTACATTTACGATCAAATGCGCCTTTTTTTTATTGAACACCGTGGGAAAAAAATGGTAAATGCGACCTTTTTGAGTAGGCCGGTAGTATAGTTTGAAACCTTTTAGCTACCTTGGTACCTTACTTATTGGCCTGCTCTTAGGTTAAAAAACCCCACACAGTTAAATTATACAAACGTAAAAGTAACAGCGAAAATAAATCCCAGTGAAAATTAGAAAGAGATGTAAGCAAGTGAATTTTATTTAAATTAAATTTAGTTTCCTTCCGTTAATCTTACCAAAATATGTTGACCTCAAGTTCTTACCTACTTAGTTTATATTATGTAGTATATTATATAGTATGACAACTTATAACGATATTGGTTGAAAGATATATAACTTTAAAGTCTGCCTAGTACTTTATCTAGGGTAGGTTCTACAGAAAAGTTATAGGTATCTATGCGTGATGAATGCCATTGTAAACTTATACCTACCTAAGTGAATTTTAAATAAATACTAAATGTTAATCGTGACAATAATTGTGCGTAGGAAGAAAAATATATAACCTATTTGTCTAAATTATTAGGAAACAAGTTTTGGAAAATATAATATAGTTAAGTATATATATGATATTTTATTAAACAAATATGTAATCTTGTAAGTAGATGATAACATAAAATGTGTTGATCTTATAATGTAATCTGTCGTTATAATACTGAAAATGTATTTGTGTGCAAAAATAACATGGCTGTCGGTAGGTATAATTATTGTTAACTAATTTTGTTAGACTTGCGGTTATTACAATTCAAAGAAATATTCCAGTACGCTCGTAGCAATTTGGTAGAAAAGTACCTGACGTGACTACTTTCTACTGATTTAAAAATATCTAATGAACATGAAATCGTTATTACTTTATTTCCATGGTTGTGGTGTGTTTGTCCATTTGTCCATTTGTGCTTGAGAAATATTCACGCCAGATGCTGAAAAAAAAAAGATATTGGGTTATTTTGTGCTTGAATTTGGCTTTAAGGATAAGTAAGTAGATATATTACGTAGTTTCAATCAAAATCTCTACAATTTATGTGTAGTGTTTTTAGAATGAACGATTTGATGTTAGTGAATTTTGAATTTGTGTCAAACAAGTTTATCATAAATAAAATAATAATAATAGTTTGCATTTATATTATATACTTAGGTACTTTCCGAGCGTGATTGTTCTAGGTAGGTAATATTGTTTGTGAGGTACAGACGCAAGCGATAACACTATTACATCCCATATTTTTTCAAAATATGTTTTAGAACCTATTTAATTTTGCACCTACTTAATAAATTATATATTAACTTTTCCTTATTCCAACTTTAAAAATAGGAGATACCGTAAAATGCTGAAAGGTACATACTACCACACCGACTTTAACAATAAACATTGCTTTTAAAGTTGTCGAATTTTTTTAAGGAATCAAGCTAGAACTTTTTTTTTAAATACTTTCTAAAATATAAATTTTATAACAGGAATCGATAGTGTACGCTATATATATATTTTTTTAATGAAACCTTATTTCAAAATTAACGAGTATTCCAAATGTACTCCGTACCTACAGCGGGTTCGACTTATGGCGATTTTGAATTAAGTTTTATTTTTTATCAAAATCGGTCCCATGAGTTCTTTCGGTTTTTTTTAATATCTTTTACGTTTAGGATTTCCCCTCACTGATCTATCTCAAAGATATATTATGTCACAGCTATTATGATAAGTATTTATACTTCCTTAATTTTTTTACAACCTGTATTTTTTTTAAATAAGTATGTAAAAATTATCACGCACGTGTGGTCTTCTAAATCATGAGTCTTATATGTTTATCGTCAAAACCACATTTTATCGGAAATTTTACAAAATAAGTAGGTATTAGAATTTTGAACTTAGAGATGTGATTATGATGCATGTGATTTTTTTTTTCATAAATTGTTATTAGATACTAGAATCTTGACAACCTGCCTTTTTTGTGGCATAGAAATGCTTAAACAATGTGTTAAGTAGGTAGGTGTATAAAACGCCAATATTTAGACTCACAGCAATCATCACTATAACTCAACGAATAGGTTTAGGCGTAGTTAAGTAGGTATTGTTATTAATTATTGTGATTTATCCAGTATTATGCATAATATAAACAATATTTTAATTTGCGATGAGTTATTTTATTTGATTATATTGATAGACTTGATAATTTACAGAAGTATATTGGAATAAATATTTTCGGCTAGGTCGAAAATTACCTAAATTCACATGACCGATGAGTTAAAATTTATCCTCGAGATTTCAATTAATAAATAACAATTGACTTCTAATGGAGACTGAGTTTTGCCATTCAATTCAATTTCAATGTTTTGATTTTGTTAAATAAATAATATCTACCTACTGGTAATTTTTCACACAGCGTCATTCAACGCCAGACTAAGCAGAGCTTGTATTATGGGAACTACATGACTGACCTACCTACTACTTAATATATATACCTACTTTTTTATAAATACCTACATATATACATAGAAAACACCCAGACCCAGAATAATATATTTGCAGATCATACAAACATTGGTCTCGCAGCGGGAATCGAACCCGCAAACCTTATGCGTTCCGGATAGGTTCTAAAGAAGCTGCAATAGTTACCTTCATATCGGTCTCCATGACCATAATTTCCGATGATATTTTGACTGTCGTTTAGCTTTCTCGTTTAAAATCTCCTAGGATTATGTTTCATGTTACATACCCTGGTTCTCAGCAATTACTAAGTATAACACATTTAATTTTGCGCAAATTTATTTTACTAACCTGGCAACTGCTGTTCCAAAGTAATCTCTATTAGGGGATTTCCCGTGTATTGTCTGTTAATGTTTGTCCAAGCTACGTGTCACCAGCTAGAAAATATAGTCTATTTGATTAAAATACTACCTATATTTGTATTAAATTAAGTAGACAGTTTAAATAAATACCTAGGTACCTAGTTTAGTGATTCTTACTAAAGTTAATTATCATTTGTTAAATATCAATAATCATTAAATTTATCGTTAATATGGGACAATTACGAAATAAATCCAGAAAAGCATCCAAGTGCAATATGTATCCTGTGTCAAAAAGAATATTCAAACATACACAACACATTTAAAAAACCATTTAATGTATAAACTCATGTGACTCGCTCAAATCATTTTCACGGTATGTAACAGGAACCAAATTTAGCCACGGTCAATGATCGTGATGCGTAATGTCACTATTATAATGTAGCGTAAAATGTAACGATTGTTAGTTTTCACCCGTAATATAACAGTGACAAAACATAACTTCACGACGGTATAGTTAAATAAAAGTAGCTATAATTAGTAGCCTAGTTCCAAGTAGCCTAAATTTGCAATTTTTTTTGTAAAGTATCTAGCCTTATATTGCTTGATTACAAATCAGGTAGCCTAAAGAGGCTACGTTTTCAACGAATACCTGCCTAGATCAAACAAATTTTAAATTTTAATGGATAAATAAAAAAAACAAAGTTTCATGTTAATGTAATGGTCGTTTTTTTTTGCATGTTTCTCCAAATGCTTTTGATTTTTTCACAATTCAGAGTAGGTATGCCTGGCATTTGTCGTCATTTACTAAGTCCTCTGCTCACGGAATAGACGATATTATAAAAAAACATATTTTTTTTTAAACATCATAATGTTAAAACTATGAGGTTGAGGTTAATATTTTTTTTTCGATTAGTGAGTTTCGTAGAAAATCATACTACTAATGAAACCTAAATAGCTTCTTTTTCAATACAAATAAACTGGCAAACAGGCATACGGCTATGGACGCTAGCAACACCAGAGGTATCGTTTAAAAGTTTGTAAAAAAACTACTGAAATACTGAAAACATACGTTTCATTTCACGCATATAACGAGACGAGATTATTTCAGCGTTCTACGAATTTTACCAGCGTAAAAATCGCCAATTATTTCGCCCTTTTTTTTCTGAAGTAACTTAAATTGCATCCAGTCACCAATCGCAATTTTTGGTCGTCTCGATCCTCAACGAGGTAGCCTAATCGGTGGGAAATATAACCTAATGCATGTGTTAATTAACAGCATATTCCTCATCGCAAACTTTCGCGATTAGGTAACATAATTATAAGTCATCCCGTGACCACAGCGGCCGTTGCAATGCAGTCGAAACCTCGGGAAAATAATAAAAAAGATAAACGCGATAAAGACCCGTAAAACTTATAAAATCAAGGTTTAATTCGTGTTTAAGTGCCGACGCAAACTACCGTTCACCTAATGAAGGGTTAAGGTGGGTCTTCCAGTTTCTGGATTTGAAATAGCCTCAGCCTTTAACTAGTGAACTAGTCTGTGAAGAGTGTGAAGTGCGTACATAGAAAGAGGTGAACTGTGATGACATCACAGTTCACCTCTTGTCAATATGCATCCATCTGTGTTGTAAATCTCTAATAATCATGCGTAAGCATCCAAGTACCCAGTCTGCGCCAATAACTAACGAGACATCACAATTGTGATGTTGACATATTCACAGTCTCGTTAGTTATTAGCGCAGACTGGGTACTTGGATGCTTACGCATGATTATTAGATATTTACAACACAGATGGATGCATATTGACATGTTAACATAAGTCTACGGGTATGTTGTTATTTAAAATAACATTTTAGGTATTTACCTACAAATAAAACTGAAAATCTTATTATTTTGAACCTAGGTTTATACATCAACAGGTAGGTTAGGTTACAATCACAACTTATTGGGTTGGCTGGTAGAAAATGCTTTAGCATTAAATCCGCCTATTGTTAACGTTTTAATTAAAATGTGCATTATAGAGTTAATAAATAAATACATGCAGAGCCATCTTTGAATACAGTTAGAAAGCATTCAGACAAAATAGGGCACTGGATATTCTCCATTCACTGAATACAATCTACATGCAGTTTATATGTTTCCGACCCGGGATCCGATCTGAAATCTGATGTAGAAATGAGCGATATTAATGAAATATAGATAGGTAATTAAATCGATATTGATATCTAAACATAATATCGATATTTTGTAATGTCGATGGTTTGTTAACACTTTTGAGGCATGCTAGTGTTAAGATAGGAAACCATGATCAACTGTAAGTTAAGTGCTAAAACACGGCGGACGGGCATGGCGAAACTATATGGGTTGACTACGGAAGCCAATTTATTCATATCGTAAATTTAATAATTTTATTATTCTGATATATAATAAAAACTCCATGATTTGTAAAATACTTTCCTACTATTTAACATTAAATAATTATATGAAAACAAATAAAAAAATGATATCTAGTTTATAATATCGATATTTACAAGTTCTAATTTCAAAAATATCGATAAATTTTGCTCATCCCTAATCTGATGTTGTTGTTGACAACCAGAATTCGGTAGAATGTTTTGATTTTAGGAAAACAAATTATAATTATTAAAGGCTTCTTCAGTTCATTGATGCGTTTGTTTGAAAAAATGTTACTTAAATTATAATTAAGTCAAAATGCTCAAATCTAAATTCAGTTGTGAATTCACAGAATATTCTGTGTAGTTGTTTTGTCAGTTAAGTACGTTAGTACCTATAAAAAGTGGAAGATGAATAATTCTGCCAAGGAACAAATTGGCTGTGATGTTATTTGTAGAAGCCACTCTGCTAGGACTGAACGAGGTACTTACTTACAATTTTATAAATCTGAGTTTCTTTTAAAGTACCTACCTACCTATTTTAAGTCTATAAGCCTAACCGTTTTATAAAAAATATTGTATTTTTAATACCCTAGCTATAAATTTGGCCTTATTATCTCTGATCGATCAGTACCTACCTACTTGGTACCTATTTATTTATAATAAAGAGATAAACAAGCATACGCCCACAGGTTGGTAAGAGGTTACCGTAGCCTATGGACGCTTGCAACACCAGAGGTATCATCACTCACGCGTTACCTCCCTGATACAAGATGAAAGATCTCATATTATGCCTGTAATTTCACTGGCAACCATACCCTTCTAACTGGAACACAGCAGTGAGAGCATAACTGCTGGGTGGCAGAACTAGGCATGGTGGTAGAACCTCCCCAGATGAGCTCTATGACCCTTCTACTATAAATCAATTACTACTAGTTCTAGTAGCTAAGATTCTACATGAGCCGTGACAACCCATTACAGATTTGTACCGCATTTGCCCTTCAAAACTGAGTAAGCGTGAACTAGAGGATTTATACTTTGCCCTTCTCGAGAACAACCTGGATCTGAAGAAGACCATAAACATCCAGCAGGATAAGATCAAGGTGCTCTCCACAAGGGTGCAGCGGATGAGTGCAGTGCAGAAAAATGTAGCGGGCAAGGAGAAAGATTGCTGTGCAAGCAAATCTGCTGTCAATGAGCAGAAGGAATCGTAAGTGGAACCTATCCAAGTTCATTTACAAAAAAACATGCTCACAAGTAAACCCCAAGATGGACATACTCAGTATGTTGATCTGTGAGATTAACAAGAAGGGAGTGGTCAGAGGCACACATTTATTTAAAAATTCTTTAGAACATATACCCACATAATGCATGTAATTGGATGTGACAAATCACAAGCCCACTGTGGCTTATTAGAGCACTTAACCATTGTTAAGTGCTCATTCATTTTGTTTCAATAGCATGTATCATTATGCTATTTCAATAGCATCTGCTATTGAAATGTTTTTTCTAGGGCCAATCATGATAATTTTTAACATTACATCAAACATTTTTAAGACTAACCTTGGTTTGTTGGTTGCGTGAGGTCAGCCTTCCTGACTGAGTTTTTTTTTTACTCAGTTTTCTTGTATATTAATTTAGAGATAGTTGATTTTGTCTGTCCATTTTAGGTGTCCATGTGACTATAATATTCAGTACCCCTTTCATGCATTTGTCACATTTAAAAATTTTGGTTCAGGACATTCTTCACAATGTTTTTAAGTTTTGAAGCCCCTTGAAAATGTTTTTTCAGTATATCAAATCTGAAAAAGACCAATGAGCGTATGGGCGAAAGGATCCGTGTGCTCAACATGAGGTTGTGCTCGGCAAAGCAGTTTCTGAAGCGAAGCCCATCACCGGCAACCAATGCTAATAAGGCAAGCTCTCGGGGCTCATTCAAGTAAGGACTGAACCACTTACTTATCCATTTTACTTCCACTTCCATCTGTCTTGTTGATTATTTCATATAATAATAATAATAAAAATGACAGAATGAACCCAGAACCGAGACAAATTTTTGCAGATCATACAAACTTTTGTCCCACGTTGGAATTAAACCTTCTGCATCTCAGGCGGTCTTGGCCCACTGAGCAACAGAATCAAATTATTCAAAAAAAATTTTGACAATCATGTTCAGAGCTAAACTAAACTAGAGAAGGATTAAATTTAAAAATATATAACAAAAATGAACTCATTATATTCCCAAAATAAAATATTGAAAATAAAATAAGTACATAATTATATACATATCGCAATTTAATTTAGACTGGTGTTATGAAAAACAACTGTTTCGGTAGGTGTCTAGATAAATCATAAATCCAGAGATTTGGCCTGACTAGGCGCCATCTGGGATTCAACCATATTTATGTTCTCATTTATATCAATGCACCTGACCTTGTTGCTGAGTGGTTCCAGAAACCGCGTACCGAGCGGGAGGTCGCGGGTTCGATCCCCGTCGTGGTTAGTATTTTTGGGATGTTCTAAAGGGATATCTAAAGGTTCCATACCTTTAGATATCACACAAGTGGGTTAGCACTTAGAAAACCAAGTTACTAGTATGTTAACAAATTGCATTTAATGTAAAAATTTTGTTTGAATTCCAGAAACTCTTCAATGAGTGCTTTGAACGCAAAACCAAGTGATTCAAACACAAGGACTACTGCTGTCTCCTGTCTCGTTTTGGACAAGTGAGTACCATAACACATGACTAGCTTCTGCCCACGGCTTCGCTCGCCCAGTAGTACCCGGACAAAAGTATTAGGAATAAAATAGGCTATCTAGATAGAACACTTAGATACTTGTAGGATAGATAGATTTTCGAACAGTCCTACTAATATTACAAATGTAAATAAATGTCAAAGTAATAATAATATTCAAATATTATTATTACTTTGACATTTATTTGAATTTAAAATAATTTTTGAAATCTGATATCTTATAATAACTAGGTTAACGAAAAAACAACTAAAATATGTACAACACTTACTAAGTAGCAGGTTAAGGAAGTAACAAGGTAGGTACAGGAAGTTTGGATGTTTGTTGCTAATAATAGTGGCTATATGTATTAGTATAACAGGCTACTTTTGACCGGGTACCACGCGAGCGAAGCCGTGGGCAGAGGTTAGTAATATAAGTTCATACTATAAACTATTATTATAATATTTTTTTGTTTCTTTCCTGTCTTTGTACCCTACCAACTTCGTCACTTCTCTGTCTTTCCTCAAAGGTTTGTTGGAAGAGAACTCTTTAGGGTTAAGCTCGCCTTTATACATGCCTTTATTTCTTTATTCATTAGGAAAAAAATAACAACATAATTTACATGTCAAATTGCCTATAGTTGCTAGTTTATGCAAGATCCTAAACTAGCAACTGTATGCAATTTTACATGTAATTCCTATTACAGATGAAAACAGCATGCAGTTTGGCATATTTTAATTCAATATAACATACAAAAAGATTTTTATATATATAATTTTTATATATATACATATATAGTTAGCCTTACCTTATATTGTGTTTTATGTTTCTGTGTTATTTCTGTGTACAATAAAGAATTATAAGAACGAATTATTATGATTTTAGATAGGTAGTTGTCCACACCTAAGAACGTACATGTTGACCTTGTAAAGTTATGTTGTGGATTTTTATCGTATTTGAGACTCATAGATTTGTCTTTGTAACACATGCTTATTTTCATAGGGATGGCACTCCAAGGACATCAAGAACTGTAGAAACAGAGACGAAACAATTGGAGGAGTAAGTTTTGAAGCATTGCATTTAATATGATACAAAAAAGCAATTCTTATTCTTAATCAGTATTATAAGTACCTACTATGACGACGCAGAAGGTTGCGGGTTCGATTCCCGCCGCGGGTAAAATGTTTGTATCTGCGAATTTTTGCGTGTTTTCTGTGTTTTATATGTATGTATTTAAAAAAAATTTAAGTATATCAGTCATGTAGTTCCCATAACACAAGTTCTGCTTACTTTGGGGCTAGATGATGCTGTGTGAAAAATGTCCATCATTATTTATTTATTTAAAGAATGTGAAAAAAATAGATATAGAAATATTTTAATTTGCGTTATAGGTGAAATACGACATATTATAAAATAATGTTGTGTTCTCCATAGTCTACTTTTAAATCATGTAACTTAAAACTATTTTAAAATTTAAACATTAATTTGAACGAGCCTTGTAAACATATTCTTTTTTTTTTTTTGTGAATTTAGATCCCTTTTAAGTGTTTCGCTCTTCCATATCATACCAGCTCTATTTAAACATAACCCAGTACCTAAATAAAATAGCTTAACTGGAGTCTAATATGATGCGCCACTGATTTCACATTCGACTCCACATAAGTTTAATACTCATTTCAAATTCTAGGGATGGTTTAGAGAAACTATGCAATGAGAATAAATGCAGAACTATGATGGAAGAATTGAAAGAGAAAATCGTCAACTTGCAAGAGGTACATATCTACTTTACTTAGTGAAAAAAATGCTTTACGGTACTATATTCCTTCAGCCAAGTGCAACAGAGAAAATCGTCAACTTGCAAGAGGTACTTATCTACTTTACTTAGTGAAAAAAATGCTATTTGACGGTACGATATTCCTTCAGCCAACTGCAACAGAAAAAATCGTCAACTTGCAAGAGGTACATATCTACTTTACTTAGTGAAAAAAATGCTTTACGGTACGATATTCCTTCAGCCAACTGCAACAGAGAAAATCGTCAACTTGCAAGAGGTACATATCTACTTTACTTAGTGAAAAAAATGCTTTACGGTACGATATTCCTTCAGCCAACTGCAACATAGAAAATCGTCAACTTGCAAGAGGTACTTATCTACTTTACTTAGTGAAAAAAATGCTTTACGGTACGATATTCCTTCAGCCAACTGCAACATAGAAAATCGTCAACTTGCAAGAGGTACTTATCTACTTTACTTAGTGAAAAAATTGTTATTTGACGGTACGATATTCCTTCAGCCAAGTACAACATAGGTAGTTTAAGGTTATGTTGGACAGGGAAAAAACTAGTGGGGCATTTAGGGCCATAATTGTAATGTTTATGTGTAAAAACACTGCTTTGTCCCTCTCTCTGATATGTGTAATATCAAATTCAACAGAAAAAAACAAAACACTAATACTTTTCAAACTTTCGCGATTAGATAACATAATTATAAGTTTAACGGGTCTTTATCGCGTTTACCTTTTTTATTATATTACCGACGTTTCGACTGTATTGCAACAGCCGTGGTCACGGGATGACTGGAGTATACGGAGCTATCGTCGAGAAATAAAGGCAGTAGCCGCAACTACCCTCATTTCATCTTCAGAATCAGAAAAGTCCATGTTCACATTACGACACACTACACTAACCGTATCACCGCACTGCACAATCGGATCGCGGCGCGAACACCTATTTATCACGGGATTCCAGGACGCAGAGAGTCTATAGCCGTCTTCACGATTAAAATTAGGGTACTTTTTGATTTCAATCGCTTCCCGCACTATTCTCTTATAATATTGACGTTCACCAGATAGCACCTTAGGGTCATGAAGCCTTTATTTCTCGACGATAGCTCCGTATACTCCAGTCATCCCGTGACCACGGCTGTTGCAATACAGTCGAAACGTCGGGAATATAATAAAAAAGGTAAACGCGATAAAGACCCGTTAAACTTATAAACAAAACACTGTTTGGCGAAACAACTGTTTAAAATCTTTATAATTCTCTGGTACTTACATCGACTAAATTTAATTTAAAAGATCGCTCTCAGTGCACGCAAGAAAGGGATGGTAAGAATTTTACTCCTGTCAAATTAGTTTACGTGTCGCTCTTCGTGTTCTAATCATGTTCTGAAATCACGACTAATATGACAGCACTAAAATGATTGCTATCTCTTTCTTTTGTTACTGCTAGTAAAAGAGATAAAACTAAGTTTAGTTTGTGTTCAAGAGAACCGACGTCTGTCAATATTAAACATTGCACTTACGATCTTCGCAGGAGCTGTCAAGTTCGCACACTGAATACTCGGAGCGGATCGCGCGGCTGGAGCGTCAGGTGTCGGAGCTGCGCAGCGAGAACATGCGCGTGCGCAGCGACCACGTCGACACCGAACACGCGCTGCAGAGAAGAGAGAAGAGAGCCGACCGGCTGCAGGACGACCTGAGAACTGCCGACGCTAAATGCAGTGAGTTCAAATCGTCTCACTCATCTAAGGCTTTATTTATTTTATTTGAATAAATGGAAATACTTTATTGTACACCGTAAGAAAAACATATATTTGAATGGCGATCTCTGTGGCGCAGTGGACGAAGGCCCGCCTGAAGACGCAGAAGGTTGCGGGTTCGATTCCCGCTGCGGGTTTGGGTATTTTCTATATGTATGTATTTACAAAAAAAGGATGCCAGTAGTATATCAGTCATGTAGTTCCACAACACAAGACTGATTCAATTCAGTGCTAAAAAAAAGTGAACCGAACATAAAAAAAGGACTTTTGATCCAACACTGTATGACATAAGTTTGTTAGTCTTCACGCAAGAACTACTGAACGGATTTTGATGAAACTTTACTGTACTATACCTTATACATCAGAATAACGCATAGGCTACTTTTTATCTGAGTACCACGCGGGCGTAGCCGTGGGCAGAGGCTAGTATGGATGAAACTTGACGTGTTCCTGTATGTGTAATTAATGAAATGATACAATACCAAAAAAAAATGCTGGACCTTTTTTACACAACATCATCTAGCCCCAAACTAAGCAGAGCTTGTGTTATGGGAACTACATGACTTATATACTGATACTTTTTTTGTAAATACATACATATTATACATAGAAAACACCCAGAACCAAGATAAATATTTGCAGGTCATACAAAAATTATCCCGTGGCGGGAATCGAACCCGCAGCTTCTGCGTCTCAGGCGGGCCTTTGCCCACTGCGCCACAGAGGTCGTCAATTGGTAAATGATGCAACTTGATTGGTTGTTGTTCTAGATGAACTGAACATGGAACTCTCCATAGAGAAGAGGAAAGTGACAGAGCTGGAGACGGGTCTCAAACTGGCGAACATGTCCAACAATGCCGTTAAAACTATAGAGCAGTTGGCAGCTACGAAGGTCTGTTCCATGACGTATTTAGATAGATTTGATGTGGTGAAAGGATTCGCTTGTAGAACAAGTTCTGGACTCTATAAACAACCCCCTTTGCAACCAGCCTCATCGTTTTCCTCCAAAATGGATTAACCGACTTTAAACCTGTTGTTTGCAATATTTTGTATGAATTATTCAAGGAAGGTTCACTCACACATAGACATTATTATAAAAAGTTATTTTGAGAAAATTAACTTTTTAATTTTTACTTAGTATTGTTTTTATAGTCAAAGTCTATACAATCCTTGTGATTTCAAATAATTATATTTATTTAAATCACAAGGATCATATAAAAATCCGTTTCAGTTTTTTTAGTCTTGCCTATTTTATACGATTCTTTTCATCATCAAAAGCTTCCTCAAAAAAATGCCGTACGATTTGTAATAATAATAATAATATTTGTTAAATTAATTTCTTTATTTCCTGTAAGTGAATTACAACGATATTAAAGTACACATTTTTACAATGTCAACAGATTTAAATAAAATAAAAAAATATTATTTTAAAACTAAGTCATTTAAATAAATCAAAAGATAGGCCAATTCAAAAAAATTTAATACAAAAATATTTTTTCATATCCGACTGGTAGTTCCAGAGAATAGCGCGCCCAAAAAAAAACAACTATAAATATAGATAGACTATAAATAATAAATTGTCGCAGGAAGAGAAAAAGGAGCCTTCGTCGGAATTGCGCCGAAACGAGTCCTCCTGCTCGTTTTGCTCTCAAAAGACTGGGCGACGTATATCTTCGACAAAGGTGAGATTACAATAACTTTAACTACGAACCATCTTTTAGCATAGATAGCTGGATAGGCAGATAGATAAAAAAAAATCTGGACATTTTCACACAACATCATCTGGCCCCAAACTAAGCAGAGCTAGTGTTATGGGAACTACATGACTGATATACTTCTTATATGCATTTTTTTTCTTATACATAGAAAACACCCAGACCCGGGACAATTTTTCTACAGATCATACAAACATTAGTCCCGCTGCGGGAATCGTACTCGCAACGTTCTGCGTCTCAGGCGAGCCTTCGCCCACTGCGCCACAGATATACAGATATATAACTCACAATAATGAACGTTGCTTACAAATTCAAACTAAGCAAATTAAAAGCTACTCGTGGAAGTACAATGGGGGAAGTTTTTTTATTTTTTTATAGAATAAAAATTAAGTATACAATATAATTTTTTTTATAACACCTCGGCGTAATCTGAACCAATTGGAGACGTTCTGGAGCAAGGCCAAGTCGAGAGTACCCTAAGCCGATGAGTTTATGTGAATAATGTGATGAGGATTAATGAAGCTAAATATTCAGTATAACATCATTACAGGTTTTTTTTAACCCTAAATCTGTGGTCTCAATAATTAAAGTGCTACCTCCATGTAGCGTGGTCGCGAAACATACTGTATTTATTTATATTTATTTATTGAATACAACAAACATTATTATACATGTAGGTACAATCTTAAAAGTAGTTATCATAATATGTTTAAATATTGTATAATCATTATGAGGACAACATTAGTACCCAAACTAGGATGCCCTGTGGTATGGCGTACTAATGCCCTCCGCCAGACAAAGTTGTCTGTATGTATATATAATTACTAAAGACTGTAGTACAATAATTATTAACAAGAGAATTGTAAAATAAAGAAAAAAAGTACACTAAAATATAATTGAATATATTGGTTAGGTATTAATTGTATTAAATATTTTATTTTTATTATGCAAGGGCAGTAAGAATGGCTTCTGTAGAAGCATAATCCTGTTCAACAAGCCAGACTTTTGCTGTGTGTTTAAGCTTAATAATCTTGTGCCTGAAAATAATCAGCATGTATTATTTCCTTTGATGACTCGACATTTTCTATACAGACAGACAGACATGATGTACATCATTTGGAGGTACCTTCACCGCGGAAGACAAAAGACGAAGTGAAGTTCTCGCAGTCGGACGACTCCGGGTGCACGGATCTGAATAAAAGCTGTGAAACTGACGATGAGCAGGTAAAAGAGACGTAATATTCACATGACCGTAAAATCAAAAGCGATGCTGTAACCATTCCATAAGCATAAACTTCTGCAATAATTCTGCCTAGTTTATCAGCCATATATCCAAAAGTTTACATCAGTCGCCATCCACAAGATTACGTTTTTTATATGTTAATGTACAAAAGGCCTCTTAGTGTTAGCTATGGCTCCACTAATACCTGTAAAGGCCACAGACATAACCCTGAGATTTTAAATGAATAAAGAGAAACAATAATAATAATAATTTGGGAGATTTTGACACAGCATCATCTAGTCCCGAAGTAAGCAGAGCTTGTGTTATGGGAATATAGGTACTACGTTTATAACTTTTATTTTGTAAATATATACATAATAATATATGTACATGGAAAACACTCAGACCCGTGACAAATATTTGCAGATTAAGTATACAAAGATTAAGAAGAAAGGGGGGGGGGGGGACCTCCGTAGCGCAGTGGGCGAAGGCCCATCTGAGAAACAGATGGTTCTGTGCGGGTTCGATTCCATCCGCGGGCAAATGTTTGTGTAATCTGCAAACATTTGTCACGGGTCTGGGTGTTTTCTATGTATAATATGTATGTATTTACAAAAAAAGTACATAAGTAGTATATCAGTCATGTAGTTTTTATAATACAAGTTCTGCTTAGTTTGGGGCTCAATGATGCTGTGTGAAAAAAATAAAAATATTTCGCGGCGGGAATCGGACCCGCAACCTTCTGCATCATAGGCGCGGGTCTTCGTCCACTGCGTCGTCGAAACGCTTAACGTATCGACATTTTGCAAAACTCAGCATAGTCGCTTAATATAGTCCGGACCCCACACTAGGATTCTCTGTGTCGTGGGTACCAGGAACTGCGAGTACCACAACACTCAGACCCGAGTGCATGCGAACATTTGTCCCGCAGCGGGAAGAGAACCCGCGCATCTTGCGTCTCAGCTGGCTGCTCGCCCGCTACGCCACCGATGTCAAATAAACAGAATAGACCGTTTTAGTTATACCTACTTGCTCTTTATTTGTAATATTGTTACAAGAGTTCATATACTTTTTCAGGTGATGGTAAAAATGAACAAAGATCTGATGAAGAAAATTGCTGAACTTCAAACACAACTGGATCTATTGAGGGTTTCTGCTGTGAGTTTTTTTTAATAAATACTAATATAATAAATGCGAGATTTTGTGAGGATGAATGTTTGTTACTCTTTCACGCAAAAACTACTGAACGGATTTTGATGAAAGTTTACAGTAATATAGCTTATACATCAAAATAACACATAGGCTACTTTTTATCCGGGCGAAGCCGTGGGCAGAAGCTACTTAATATATAATAATAAACGCCCAACATTTACATACAAAATCCTGACTCAACACTAGGGTCCCTGTGCTGTATCCACTGCATCCACGTCGAATATCAGAAACTACGAGTCCCCGAACAAATGTCTGTAGAATATGATATAAAGATTGATACATACATAGATAGATAGTTTTTTTATTGAACACATACATACAAAAGTAGCAATTTTTTTTTCTGTACCTGATCCTACCTCTCTCTAGCTCAAGGTTTGCCGGCAGAAAACTCTTTTTAGGAGCGCCATTGTACATGCCATTTAATTCTGCCTTTTGTAAGTGCTTATTTGTGTGTATAATAAATAATAAAGGACGGATACAGCACAGACAAGTGCAAATGACAAGAAGGAGAAACAATTAAAAAATACATTAAAATACATTAGAATACAATACGTGGGTGCTTAATAGAGATACTATGCTGCAGTGGTAAATATGGCTTGAAAAGGTCCTATCTTAGCTTATTGCTGGTCCGCCAACGCGAAGAAGCGCTGATTTGCAAATAGGACTTAGGAAATGAGGGGTGACCTCACGATCGCAGTGATGCAGAAGAAAAACAGTGGTAACAAAGTGAGTGTGGACAAAGAGTGTGTGAGTCCTGCGTCGCAGCTGGTTAATTGTCGTCATCTAAGTCCTGAGTACATATAGTTCGGACACTGAGAAGGCAGAACTATGGTCATTGACACGCGTTGTTTATCTGTATCGCTGGCTACAAATTATATTATAATGAGACTAGCGCAATTTATTATTAATAAAAAGCTTTAACTTTTCAAAAATGGGGCTATGAACAAAACGTGTTTTTAATCCGGCTGGTAGGAGATTAGCGCGTCCAAACAAACAAAACCTTCATTTATGTTATTAATATAGATACGTCTTTTTATTTTCCCAAGAGAATAACAATGTGATGATAAAAATGTTTGAAAAATATTGTTTTTATTTAATGACATTGTGAATGTAAACTTTGTTCTAGGCCGGTGAAGCTGTGACAAGACAAACTGATCCAAAGGAGTTTGAATCTTACGACGTTGAAACAAAGGATGTTGATGACACACAGAACGGTAACGCCGGAGATTTAGGGTCGATGCTCATGGACGCGGGGCCTACCCTCGAGGTAAACAGAACAAACTGATATATTAAGAACAAAAAACACATACAAAAAATAAAATTACAATCTATAGTAATAATGGAAGAATTATCACATTACAAGGAGAGTGTTAAATATGAATGTGGATGAAAATAAAAGCAGATGTAGGCCAAAGAAAAAATGGATGGATTGTGTGAAGGGTGACATGGTTAAGAAAGGAGTGAGTACTGAGATGACGGCTGATAGAGGAGAGTGGAAGAAGAAAACATGTGCCCCACGTAATGTGGGATAAGGACAAGAAGATGATAAGTAATATTTTTTTTTGTCCGAATGTGCTGGTTTTCGGAACTACCAGTTGGATTTGAAAAAATATTTTTTCATTTGTTAGCCTAATTCATGAGGAAGGTTATAGGCTAGTTAGCATCACTATACGCCTCTTGGGAGCCGAGCTAAAGAAGTAATAGCGCGGGCAGGCGATGCGATGGAGAATTGGCGCCGAGATCGGCCATGGCACATCTAGTTAAAAATAAAATTGAAATGTTTCACCCGTTTGAAACATTTGTCTGAGGGTCGGCAACGCGTGTCGGATACCTCTGGTTTTGCAAGGGTCCATAGGTTACGGTAACTGCTTACTAACACGCGGACCGTAAGCTTGTTTGACACTTTAGGAGTCCACGTGACAGGTTGCAAGCCCATCGCTGCTTATTAGAACTACCCGAAGGGACATCTTCGGATTTTTTGGATGTTTTAGATTATGCCGGTTTCCTGACGATGTTTTCCTTCACCGTTTGTCCTTAAATGTAAGCTGTTAAATAAAATGTGGATAATATTTTTATATCATGTCCCAGAAATACTAGTCTCGCCGAGGGACTCGAACCCGCTACCTCCAGCCTGGTCGGAATTCTTGGGTTGTTTCAGGGGGAAACTTTACAGTCCAGTATAGGTTATTTTGTCTAGGATATAAAAAAAACTTATGCTTTTCCCTTAAGTATGGACTAACAATTAATACCAAATAATCATAAAATGTTGACTTTGTAGAAAAGCAACTCAGACCTAAATAATGTGGTTGAAAGAGACAAAGATACGGACACGCACAAAAAGGATGACGAAGAAGCTACCGTGTCTAAACCGTGGGAAGACTACCTTATCACAGGTCGCAGCGAGAAACTGGGAGACAACTTGTAAGGAACTTCCCATAATATAAATACATACTAAAATTTAATACCAATATTATAAACTAGCTCTTGTCCACGGCTTCGCCCGCGTGGTACCCGGATAAAAAGTAGCCTATGTGTTATTCTGATAAATAAGCTATATTGCTGTAAAGTTTCATCAAAATCCGTTCAGTAGTTTTTGTGTAAGAGTAACACATATTCATCGTCACAAACTTTCGCGTTTATAATAGTTGTAGGATAGGTAAATTTGGATGTAGGAGATAGCAAACAAAACGACTCATCCGATTTCAAAAAATATTTCATCTATATTTAGAATGGACCTTCAGGACATCCCGTTTAAATAAAATAACTTTTCGGAGAGACCAATTTCTTTATTCTTTATAGTACACACAGAAAATACAGACAAACAACTTACATATAGGACAACTTAACTCTGCTTAGAGTTAAAGCTTAACTCTAACAAGAGTTTCGCTACACAAGACGTCGAAGAAACGGTGGATCGAATGCGTTTCTTACGCTGCCAAATAATCTACTATTTTTTATCCGAGCGAACCCGTGGGCTAGTAAATAATAAAACCCCCAACAGACACATACATAGTCCTGACCCCACACTAGGACTCCCTGTACCGTATGTATTAGGAACATGGTACCAGAACACCCGAAACAAATGTCTGCAAAACATTGTAATATTTGTATTTGCAGTGTGAATTCCAAGTTTTCAAAATGTTGTTGTGCGGAAGTTTTCTCCATTGCCATTTAGTTAGTATTAATGAAGTTTTGAAGCTACACAAAATGAACGAAATCATAATATTATCCTTATTTTATTTCAGTGATAAAGTGGACCAGAAATCGGTCAGTAGCACCACAATCAAAGACAAGTCCGATTCAAAAATCAACCGAGAGGAAGACAGTCGGTACCAAATCCCCGGTCCGATCCCCGTCGCGTACCCCACCCAGAGCTCGTCCAAAGACAAGAGAAAGATCTACCGAAACAACCAGATCAGCAAAGATTCATACAGCGAACGTATCAAGAACAAAAAAGGTAATCCGGACGAGAAAACAGTTAAAATCTTCGAAAACAGTAAAGAAAGCTGCTTCTATAGCGACAATAAGAGCAGAGAAAATGGCTCTGGAACAGAAGACAGACGGAAAGTCTATTCTAACATCTCCAACCTAAAAGAATACACGAACGACATAGAAGCGAATGAGCTTCGTAAAAGCATAGATAATAATATGATAGATAAGAAACTGAATAATGTAAGCAACATAGACTTAGAAGCAAAACTCGGCCCTACGGCAACTAGGGATTCAATACTCGTGAATCGCAAGAAACTGGGCTCATCGCCGTCACAGTTAGACGAAGACGATGAACCGACGATGGCCGAGGTTAAAAAAGAGTCGAGTTCGTTTATGAAGTTGGGCAGTACTTGTACGCCGCCCTTAACGGAAATCAATGAGAAAAACAACGAGCAAGCTACGCAGGTTGAAGGAAACGTTAATATGTATGGTGAGTTTATGTAACACAATCTGATCCACACAAAATATCAAACTAATTATCTGACGTACATTAAATTAACCAAAATACACACGCAAACGTCAAGCACAAAATAACATTTACAAACTTAAAGATCAATGGTAAATGTCAAAGTAAAAAAGAAACAGTAAGATCTCGCATCTATCGCTCGATCATTTATCCTACTTACCCTTATTCTTCTTCACCGATCCTTTGTTATATTTTTATGACTGGTACTACAATACTGTTGATTTAACCTTCCTATCCTACCCATCTACGAATGTCCTAACCTACTGTTAGCGATTTTGTGTTGCATTCTCAAAAGCTGAAACTAAGCATAAAAATATTCCTACTGTTGCTTTGCACTGAAATGTGACGTTATTGTTCAAAATATAATTCAGCAGGTTAAATTATTAAATTCTTTAATTTTCAGTTATTATTTTGTTTATAATATTCATAATAACATTAATATAAAATAAATAAATAATTCTGGACATTTTTCACACAGTATCTAGCCAAACTGAGCAAAGCTATAAAGTTCTGAAATTTTTATGAAAAAAAAATCCCTGGTTTGTTACACTCAAAAGTTGGTGGTTTATCAACATAACACGCTAACGAAGTCACGGGCAGAAGCTAGTAATAAATACATGTTTCACCATATCCTAACACAGAATCGCTAGCAGTGTCCTATCCCCCCGTCCCCAGAGCTATGCGAGTCTCGCGCGACAATATGCCGCTGTCCCGCGTTCGAGCGGCGCGACGTCTCCGTGTTCCGCTCGTGCAGCGGCACTCTGCGCTTCCGCACCACCGCCGCCGCCGACAAGCTGCGCCGCTGCGCCTGTCCACTGAACACTAACTCCGGTATACACTGCATCGTATATATTCTACTAGCAGCAGCGAAGCTATGGACAGCCGTATCTCCCTGTTTTTAAGAAACCTGGCCCGAGCCATTTCCTTGAAATAAATATGCCTAGAGTCTTGAGTCTTCCAAATTTCCACTGGTGCTCAGGAAACAAACGCATGTAAATATTAGGTTGGGGAAAAAGTCTTTTCGCATTATTGTATGTATGAACTTGTAATAAAATATCTTTGGCTATACTATTTGTATCTGGCTGGTTTTGGTATCATTAAAAGTTTAAATTTTAAAGAAGATAATTCCAAATTCAAATTAGGAAAATGTGTGATTTTTATTTGTTTTTCGTACTGTTAAGATGAGTGAATCTAATGAAGAAATTCGATACATTTTAAAATTTTACTACAAAAAAGGTAAAAATGCAACGCAAGCCGCGAAAAAAATTTGCGATGTTTATGGACCTAGTGCATTGTCTGTGAGAGTAGCACAAATTTGGTTTAAGCGTTTTCAATCCGGAAATTTTGATGTCAAAGATGCACGTCGCTCTGGTCGCCCTATTACGGATAAAATGGATGCCATTTTTGAAAAAGTGGAGCAAGATCGGCATATCAGTAGTTACGACGTAGCTGAAGAACTGGGAATTGACCACAAAACAGTTTTGGCGCATTTGAAAAAAACTGGGTACACAAAAAAGCTCGATATTTGGGTACCTCACGAGCTCACTGAAAGAAACCTAATGAACCGTGTTCTCATTTGTGATTCTTTATTACGACGTAATGAAACCGAACCATTTTTGAAGAAGCTGATAACTGGTGATGAAAAGTGGATCACGTACGACAAGAACGTGCGAAAAAGGTCGTGGTCAAAGGCCGGTCAGGCTTCACAGACTGTGGCGAAACCCGGGTTAACTCGCAACAAGGTGATGCTGTGTGTGTGGTGGGATTGGAAGGGCATTATTCATTATGAGCTGTTACCACCAGGCAGGACCATCGATTCTGAACTCTACTGCGAACAACTGATGAGATTAAAACAAGAAGTTGAGAGAAAGCGGCCGGAGTTAATCAACAGAAGGGGTGTGGTTTTTCATCATGATAACGCTAGACCTCACACATCTTTAGCCACTCAGCAAAAATTAAGAGAGTTTGGCTGGGATGTGTTAATGCATCCGCCGTATAGTCCTGACCTTGCACCTTCAGATTTCCACCTGTTTCGGTCTCTTCAGAATTCTTTAGGCAGTGTCAGGTTAACATCACGAGAGGACTGCCAAAACCACTTGTCGCGGTATTTTGAACAGAAGCCCCAAAGTTTTTATAGCAATGGGATCATGTCCCTGCCTACAAAATGGCAAAAAGTTATCGAACAAAATGGTACCTACATACTTTAGTTAAATGTAAATAAACTATATTAAAAAATGTTTTGAATTTTCTTAAAAAATGCGAAGAAACTTTTTCCCCAACCTATTATACGGAAGCAGCTAGACGAGAGAATGCTAGCCGCTGTGGTGGCGGTCGAATTCATTGCTGTATGATTGCAGGCACGCAAGTGGTCCCCCCGCGCCGTGACTCCGCGACGTACACCGCGAACGCTCCCCGCACATACACGGTGCCCGTAGACAAGTGCTCGCGGTCGACTTCGCCCGACAACACGGAACATGAGATATCCTCGCTCACTGACTTGCCATCGGAGAAAGGAGGTATGAACATAAAGTATCTGAGTTTAACCACTGATATTAATCAGGATTTATTGAATGATTGATGACCTGGCGAAGGCCCGCCTGTGACGCAGAAGGTTGCGGGATCGTTCCCTGCCGCGGGTCAAATGTTTGTATCATATGCAAATATTAGTCGGGTGTGGGTATTTCTATGTATAATATTAATACATAGAAAATAATATTATACACAGTAAAATTGTTAAAATACTTTTATAGATACGTTTTTTGTTACACTTACAGAAAATCAAGCATTAAAAAAGAATCCATAATATCCCAAAAATTCAAACCACTCCCTTTTCCCCTTACTCCTTTCCTTGCTTCCTTCGTTTTCCTATTTTGCTTCTCCCTTCCTCCTTATTTTTTTCCTTTTGTGATTTCCATTTAAAGATTCAATAGTTATTTTAAAACATTTCAGCAAAATCCCCCCGCTTCCTGATATCACCCGGAGGTCTATCGCCGGGAGAGGAGAAAGCTACAATGACGTACACCGACACAGAAACACACACCGACTGCTACGGCTCGCTTAGCGAAGGAGAGATGCCCACGGGACAAGGTAAGATTAAATAGATAGTTAGAACATTATTTATTGCACATATTAAACAGTACTGTACATAGACGTACTTAATGCTAGATAGTATTCTCTTGCGTAATGGAAAACAGTCTTAAGGTAGTGTATGAATATCAAGAAAATTTATAAATTATATGCTAGAGCTATACTTTTAATAGAACACAAAAACTATTCCCTAGATATACACAAATACCTACCTACTTTGCTACTTTGATTGTATAAAAAAAACTTAGTAATGCCCTAAATTATCTTTTCAGTTCGGAATACCTCAATTGGAGAGAGGCTACCGATCACAACTCGTACTGCAATGTAAGTTTTTTTTATTTTTTTTTATTTTGAAAATTTTGTATGTAGGTTTTAACCCTTCAACTGCGAAAATGCAGAAATCAAAAATGGCGCATCTGGGTAATGCCATTTTTTTTTTCGCGGGTCTAGACGCCGCGACGCGCCTCTTGTTAAATGATTAATGATTGTCTTATATTTTACTACTGTAACTATGTATTATTATACCTTTTTGAAATCAGCTTGAAATATTCTAACTAATCGAACAATATTTATTACTTGTTTACAAATGTACACTTCGCTACTCGACGTCAAAGATTGAGTAAACGGATAAACTACCGCTCTAAGTGCGAAAACCCCTAAATTAAAAAAAATAAAAAGAATTTAAATGAAATAAGTATTTTATTTACAAATAAAAACACCACGTTAAGTTTTAAAATCAACAAAAACATAACTTCCGATACATTTTTTACGAGTAAAATAATCACAAAAAAAGGTTCGTTATCGGCGACCCTAGCGCACAGCTGAGCAAGAGTGTCATATTTCAAGATTGTTTACAAACTCAACAAAAGTCAAGTGGCCTGTTTTATGGGTTTAGTCACAAGAGTAGTTCAAAAACTCTATTTAGACAAAGGATCACATATCCCAAGCATATTGTTTACGATGTGTAAACAAAATACCAGACCTCTTGAAAATCAACACCAAATACACACTTTCAATTTATGTGATGTCGTACAAAGTAGGTTTAATGAGTTAGACAAAAACATTTGTATCCAAAAACTATAATATATTTACAATAGATTCGCGATAAAATAATCACCTATTACCATACAAAAACATTTAAAAATTCAACGGTCAAAACATTAAAAAACGAACAAATTTGCATGATAATAGTGCCAAGGATCTACCTACAAAACTGGATGTGACATTTCAATAATTTCGTCGAATTTTTTCGTAACAATAATAATACATGCCGTAGATATACCATACACATTCAACACGTAAAAATAAACCAAGAAAATACCTACTTTGCCCTCTAACAAGGCGGTCTACCTACAAAAAAAAAAAAATCGGTATCCTACCTACAATGTCTTAAAAAAAAAAGAGTAAATCTGGATGAACATGTCTATCCAAAGTTATAATTACGTACCTACCTAGTTAGTTACATAATTAACAAAATAAAACAAATAGAAACGTTGAAATCGAAATGATAATGATATTATGACATACTGACATGCCACATCCATTCTATCTATATCCGCAAAAAATGGCTAAAATGGCCGCTACGTTGACCTTGACCGAGTTTCTCGGACTGCGTATTGAGCAATGCATGTATTTACTTCACTATTTTGATGAAATGTGATTACATTCTATCAAAATACCACCTAATTATCATAAAAATATGTATTGTTGACCTATTTAATTAGTTTTTAAGTAAAAATCATTAGATTTTACGTGAAAACGAAGGTATTTTGTCAGAGTACAATGCAGAAAAAAAAATGGGTGGCTGATGAAATTAGCAAGATTTTGAATGAAAACTTTATCAAAACCAAAACGAATAAGTGTAAAAACATTAAAAACTTACCTGTTCATCGTTATTATAACACCAACAACAATAAAACTCACTAATTTCACACAAAATCCCGCAACAAAACACTAACTCGTCACTCGTAAACGTCCGCGAAAGTGGCCATAGATTAAATGAAATTGTGAACGTTTATTCCTATGGCCGTTCCTTTGAAACACTTTTACTACCTGTCTCTATTCATCAACAAGGCACTAAAACAGGTTAGAGGAGTGCAGCTACAGTTTCATGATTAAATTTCGCACAAATGCTGATGCAGGACTGACGCGTACCCGATCGACCTCCTAGAGGTCGGTGCGCAGTTCGGCTAATTTGACAGCGACCTCGAGGAGGTCGCCTGCCAGTCCGGGGGTTATATAGAACCCCACTCGCATGGTCCTGCCTGATCTCTTTAGAGATTGCGCTAGTTGTGGTTTTCTCACAAAGTTCTACTTCACTGTTTATGTGCACGTTTATTCGAGCGAAAAATAGGCTGATCTGCTTATCGGCTTAAATCGAGGTACCCCACACAATAATAACATAGCTCAAAACTCCCACAAAAATGGGAAAATAGCCTTTAAAAGGCTAGCAAAATGTTTTATTCCCTTATTGTTGAATTATTTCACTTTGCACAATATGTACGGATGCCATCTATTTATAGGAATTATTTTACTTGGTTTTCAACACTCTTCACCCTATATAGTATTATTCTCGTTGAAATTTCAGGCCACTAGCAACCGAGACAATGGAAGCGACGCTCCTGTCTATTAGCGAGGAGCTCGCGCGGTGCCGACAGCTACTTTTAAGTCAGAGGCCACAGGAGGTGATCAAATACTCCTCCATCATGTAGCGCCTAGGCATACACTATTATATTTACTAATCATAATTATGTAACTGTAAATTTCACAGTAAAAAAATAAAATCTGTCGTGATTTAGTTAAATTGTAATGTAAACCCTAATATACCCTAATATACAAACCAGTATTATGTTTTACGTGTATTTAGCATAGTTATGTAATTGTAATTTTACAGTTATAAAAATAAACTACTTCAAAATCGTTCGTGATTTAGATAATTCATAATGTAACTTCGTGCTCACTCTGATAAAAGACTCTCGGATAAGTCGAAACAGACAAACCACTATTATGTTTATTACGTGTAATTAACATAATTATGTAACTGTAAATTTTCAGCTTAAAAAAGATACTCCTTCAAAATCTATCGTGAATAAAAAAAAAAAAAAAAATTTACTGAGTATTAACTCTGATAAAACACTCGGAATGAGTCGAAACGACACTTGTTTCGACCTATTCCGAGAGTCTATCGGGGTGAGTGATCGTAAAACACTGTTGAAAACATTTGGAATGTTTGAAAATATAAGGTGGTTATTAATTGAACTTAACGTGGAAATTTCCGAATTTACGAAATTGCTTATTTTAAGATGTCTTCCTGCTGTAAACCTTTTTGTAGATTTGTTTAGTTTGTATCAAACTAATGATCACTCAAGACTTGAAAGGCTGGAGTCTTGAGAAGACGATAATTAGATAATTATTTTATACCTTGTTCCTTCATACCGTATACTTATTATTATAGTAAACTGTATACCTGTCAACGATCTCACTGTAAATAGTTTGAAAATAGCTAGAAAATTATAGTAGACTGTAAGTTAGTTGTAAGTTGAAATTAAAAGTATTTTAGATAAAGTTAGTTTTTTATTTGCGGTCTGGTAGTGATCTGGATCAGTTGAGCTATCTATAGATCGTTTGCAACGGTCTTTAGATAGCTAGCCGTTTCATCTGTATTTTTTGTACATGCCTAGTAGCTATTTGGATGGTGTAATCGCATCAGAAAATTAACCACCTGCCTTTTTGACATTTTGATCCAGATTTTAACATTACAATATTGTGTTGGTAGGTCCTAGTGTATAGATACTTCAGTAGTGCGACCATTGATAAGTTAGTCCACGGGTAATTCTAATCGTGTATTGTAAGACAGTGTCACGGGAAAGAAAATCTCCTATAGCACTATATGGTTCTTTCATGGGGGATAAACTATATCTAGAACGTTATGCATTTGAGCATCGTCACCCATTCGCTAACACTGGCACATGTCTACGATGTTTTGGTTCCATGGCATACTGGGTCCGTCACGTTTTCATCAAAACATTAACAGGTGGGCTTATTCCGCAAATCCACTGCGAAGAGTGTTCTGGATTTTTTCCAGAAATCCCCTGATCCATTTATTAGATAACTAGCTTTTAGTGGCTTTGGTATCACTGCGGCCGTTAGGCCTATTGTGATCGTTAAAATATTAGATAACTAACTAAAAAGGTAATCACAGACTTTATTGTTTTATGCATAAGTACATAATAATTAACGATGACACTCTTTAACTCACATAAATTCAGTTTTGTTGATTTTTTTCGAGTGCGCACACATTTTTCGAGTGGAAATATCCATTGCGCGTCGAGCATCGTACCGTGATTCGGGCCACCGTCTACTAGACCGCGTCTCTATACCAAGCATGGTTTCAGAAAGACGCCGCACAGAGCAGCGTAGCGCCGCCTACGGAGGAACCGGCCGTGCACGCCCTCCACCACAGCGCAGCCAACAGAAGAATAGCCGACACACACGCGCCCACTTGCGTATTCACGCTGCATATCGGGACATTAGTTTTATCAGATGAGGTGAGATTATCAAGTGCCCTTGCATTTCATCGAGGCTTCGATCAGCTAATATTTTTTTTTTTTTTGCATGAGTTTTTATGTAAATTGTATGTCTAGCTCTTAAACCTCTGGCCCTATAGGCTGTAAGTTTGTGAGAAGATTTAGTAAATAAATAAACTAAAGTTTTGTTCTTAACAAATAATTAAAAAGAGCCGCTCACTGAATAGCATGAGCCGCTCAGGCCCACCAGTCGTGTATAGGCCAGAGCCCACGCTAGATGGGTATCTGGAACTTCGAGTACCGTGGTAGCACAACACCCAGTCCGAAACAAATGCTATTGAGTGACTCTTGGGTCTCAGCGGCTCATAAGTTACTCTTGTGATTTGGCAGCTCCTGCGATTGAGTAGCTCATATGATTGACTGGCTTTTGTGATTGAGCGTCTCTTGGGTTAGATCTAAATTGGTTGATATTTTGGGTGGCTACTAAGCGGCTCTTGTGTTTGTTCAGCTCATGCGATTGAGCGTCTCTCGTTGGCCACGTATTTACGCCTCTCATTATAGAGTGCTATAATGAGAGTCATATACGTGGCCTCCTTTCTGTTACTTGTCACTGTCTGCAGGTAATATTGTACACGCACGGCAAGTCGCTGTTCCTGTCGTGGAAGTTCTACTCGCAGAGTGCGGCGATGACGCGCGTGATGCCCGGACGCATCGTCACATTCGACTTCGTCACGGAATACGACGTCACCTTCAACGAAGAGTTCCTGGACTATATGAAACATGTTAGCTCTTAGTCATCAATATATATATGGCTCTTCTATACACGGGCGACTTATGGATATACCCAGCTATTCCAAAAAATCGCTAGATGTCCTACGCGACCAATATAATAATACTTTCGGGATACTGTTGGGGCTAAGTGATGTTCGTGCAGATAAGGACAGATGGCTTTCATGTCCTCACGCCGTTTGATAGCGAGGATTGTGCGAGGACCTCTTCTAGGGTTCCGTCAAAAAAGTATCCTTCTAGTTTCGCCATGTCCATCCGTCTGTCTGTCTGTCCGCTCAGAGACTCTTACTATAAGAAAGATATAATTTGGCATGGGTATACATAAATTAATCACGTCGACAAACAAGTAAAATAAAATTAGGTTAGCTCCCCTACACCTAAAGACTTGGTTAAGAGTTGAGTGTCTTTGGGTAAGTCTTTTCTCAAAAATGTTGCGGGTGTGTGAATATCATTTTTCGATTCAGGGATCCGTTTGCGAAATATTAAGCATTATTTTTGCAACCTGTATCTTGTGTTATAGCTTTTGGTTTTCCGATAAATAAATAAATAATACAGGTGGACATGTCAATAGTGCTGTGCGAGATGAACAAGGAGAAGGAACCTTTCGCGATGTGCTCCCTCCCGCTGCGGGAAGCCCTGCTCCACGCCAACAGACGCGCGGACATGTCCTTAGCTCTGGTAAGCACAGTTCATGTAATGTACACCGACTTCTGCCGCCAAGCAGTAATGCTCGCATTGCTGTGTTCCGGTTTGATGTGGGTGCCGGTTAAATTACAGGCGAATGAGACTTTTCAACCGTTATGTCTCAGAGTCGGCAACGCGCGAGTGATACCTCTTGTGTTTCAAGCGTATATAGGTTACGGTAACCGCCAACTAACAGGTGGACTATATGCTTGTTTGGTATTAATTTATTTAACCATATCGTTGTTGTTACATAACATTGGCATGTCAAAATGTAAATAAATTCTTACTCTAGATTTTATCTAGAAAATAAGTAAGTTTAAAGAATAGAATAGAAGAATAGAAGTAAAAAAAAAGTTTTTATAATAATAAAAGTTAGAGCGAAGAGCTTAAAGCATTGCCTGTTCACATCTATTTTAACACGCGACACACGTAGATCTAAATTTCTACATAATAACTTATTGTAGGTATATTCATATTCAATTCATTTATTCCACAAAGATACATTATAGTACGCTTGGAAAGGTCAAAAATCAGATTACAAATTAAGTTCTCGTATAAAAATAATAATAATATCAATACAATTCTTACAATAAGTACCTAAGTACACACTTAAAACTACAAAATAAAAACAAAATATAATATGGTAACTAATATCGTCATATTATTATATTGAATTTATCAGCAAGAGCTTCGTCAAGAGTGTAAAAAGATTTTTCCATCAACAACCTTTTCACTTTAATGCTAAAGTCTGTATTGTCTGTGTATCGCAGTTCATGCGGAAGTTTATTAAATAATATAATTCCTACACACAGAAAACTGTTGCCTACTTTGGCAAGTCTATGTTGAGGTATGGATATATTAACTCTATTTCTTGTATTATATCGATGAGATTCACCATTTAATTTAAAGTTTACAATGTTCAATTTAACATACAACAGATTCTGGTAAATATATTCCCCAACCATTGTCATTATTCCTAACTCCCTAAATTTATCTCTGCAAGATTCTATATTCTTTATTTGCAAAATCGAACGTACTGCTCTTTTTTGCAAAATAAATATTCTGGAGGACTGGGATGCATTTCCCCAAGCAAGAATACCATACGACATAATGGAATGAAAATACGCATGATAAACAGTTTTTGCCGATCTAATGTCACTTAGTTGTCTGATTGTTTTAATTGCATAAACCGCTGATCTCAGTCTTCCGACGAGAGTGTCAATATGTATATTCCAAATTAATTTGCTGTCAATGTTTATACCTAAGAATTTAATTGTGTCAATAGTATTCATAAAGTGTTTATCAATTGTATTTTTTACGATGTCATTGTTATGTCCTGTACCTAAAAAAAATCTTACAATATTTGTTTTTTCTACATTTAATAATAAATTATTGGCATTGAACCATTGTTTTATGTCAATTATTAGACTATCTAATTTTACAGAAACTTTATCCTTTATCTTGTCACTTACTACTACAGTTGTGTCATCGGCAAAGAGAACTATATCATTTTCATTTTCGACACAAACCACTAGATCATTTATATAGAGTATAAATAACAAAGGACCCAGGATAGACCCTTGTGGCACACCCATTTCAATGTTATTTTCCTGTGATTTGTGCCCATTACATAATACAATTTGCTTTCTGTTTTCTAAATAAGATTTAAATATAGATAGTTCTCCTTCCCGGACACCGTAATGCTCCAGCTTTTGTAAAAGAATCTTATGGGAAACACAATCAAACGCCTTTGAAAGGTCACAGAATAGGCCGTATGTGGATTTTGAACTATCTAAGTCCCACAACACTCTTTCTAACAGTGAAGCTATTGCATTACAAGTGCTTTTATTTCTCTGGAACCCAAACTGTCTGTTATTTAGAATTTTGTGAGTTTCTATAAAAGTGTAAAGTTCATTGGCGATATATTTCTCGAAAATTTTACTAAATATGGGCAAAAGGGATATAGGCCTATAGTTGTTAGCGTCAGAATGAGTCCCTTTCTTATACAAGGGAATTACTTTTGCTAATTTAAGCATGTCAGGGAAGCTATTACTATGTATATAGTTATTTATAACTTGAGCTAGGGGTGAAGCTATTTCATTCTTAATTTTTTTAATTAACAACATTGATACTTCCCACAAATCGTATGAGCTTTTACATTTTAATTGGTCAATTATTTTAACGATACAAATTGGGGTAATATCCTGAAGTACAAACGTGTTTGTATTTGATGGTGTAAATTTGTTAAGGTATTTCATTGCCTCGCTTTCAGAGTTCATGAGATTCCTTGTCAAATCTATTGCTATTTGTGTGAAAAAATCGTTAAAATGTTTGGAGATGTCAATTGGAGAGGAGAGTATGTCATTATTAAAACCTATAATACTTTCTATGCACTTGCTATTTGTTGTGGTTTTTCCTGTTTATTTTTTTATAATATTCCAGGTAGATTTAATTACATTTTTTGACGTAAGAACTTTGTTACGAATGTCGATCCTTTTAGCCATTAGACAACATTTTTTAAAGATCCTACTGTAGTGGCTAATGTAAATTCTCAAATTTTCATCATTGGATATTGATAATAGATAGTATAGGTGTTTCATGTTGCTTTGAGATCTTCTTAAGCCCACCGTAGCCCAGTCATTAAAGGACTTTCTAGCTCTTCTACAAATGGATTTTACTGGCATGATACTATTCAATATTCTTAAAAACGACGCAAAGAAATCTCTGAAACTGGACATTTTAGAATTAGAAAACTCGTAATTCAAAGCAGATTTAAGAATTTCAATAGAATTATTATTAATTATCCTTTTTTTAACATAAATTTTATCATTAATCTGTTCATTTATAGTGCTTATAGTTATGCATTGCGCAAAATGATCAGATTTTATCCCATTAGATACTTCAGCATTTATCACATCTAAATTTGTAAAAATATTGTCAATACACGACTGCGTATGTTTAGTCAATCTAGTAACATCAAAATTTTTTCTCTTAAGCGCGTAACTTTCTAGTAAATCTTCGAGTGTGGTGCTTTGGTTACTACCACTTTCACTTTCATTTGACATTGATAGGTGAACGTTAAAGTCTCCGCATATTACAATATCTTTAGTTAAATTATTTGTAAGCATGTCTAAACACATTTCAAGTTTTTTAATAAATACATCTAGGTTAGTACCTGGTGACCTGTATACAACAATAACTATAAGTTTTTTCGTTTCAATACAACTAATTTCGAATTCTTTCTCAATACTAAGCTTGCTAATATCCAGTCTAGGTTTGGCTTTAACACTCCTCTTAACTATAATAGCAGTGCTTCCACGTCCAAACACTTTCCTACAGTAGGAACTCACGATCACATGATTGTCCAACACATATCCAGTAATTTCCTCATCCCTAAGCCACGTTTCAGTTGCACAAAAAATATCTATGTTTTCATGTTCTAAAAATAAACTCAATAATAGGTTTTTTCCATTCATTCCCTGTACATTTTGATGGCCAATCTTAAGTTCAGTCGTGTTGTTGCTTATGTAAGACCCTTGACAGGATCTAGATTTTGAAAATCCATTATTTTGTGATGGTTTGGTTCCACGTAATTTTTTGCACTTTGTTGGCATTTAATGAATTGCAGTGTACTTGTGCTTTGGTAGTGAAGTAGACAGTAGTTTATTCTTCTACTCAAAAAGGCAGCTTTATCTATCCTTTTTGAGCCTTGTTTACAATAATCAGAGTTCACGTCTAGATACTTTACACCTTCACTTACTACTGCTAGGTGATGAAGTTTTCTGTTTATATCGTATATTATTTCGTCATTGTAACCGTTGTATTGAAGAGAGCATATAATAAATATCTTAAATATCTTGTATTTTGCTAATTTTGTTTTAAGTAACTCCGGATATGAATTGTAATCCGCGCCGTTTGCTTTGTTGTAGTCACTTATTAATAATATAACGGAGTCATTTTTTCCAAGGCTTATATTGTTGTGTTAGACCGTACTGAATAAATGTTTTCATTTCTATAATAATTAAAAAAGTTTTTATTGTTACCCTGTGATTACTTGTTGATTTACGGTCGATATGGGACCCGGGGTTAGTGAAACGTTTTTTTCCAGGTGCCGAATCTACCGCCAGGGGGCGCTAGAGACAGCGTTGGGGAAGAAATCGGAGTTCTAGACCTCTGGTGTACCTTGAGGGTCGAAGAGTCTCTGCTGCCTACCATACACCACGCCATGCACACGGTATGTACTACCACAAACAAGTAATAAAAAAAAGACTATACATAGCCTCACGGCCAGTACCGGTTAGCGATTTATGTCGTCCATTTTCATTTTATGAGTTTAATATTCTGGAACAAAACCGTTTCGTTTTTCAGCTGTAATTTTCATGTTAGAGAAAAAATATTTTGGAACATTATATCGTCGTTGCGAATCAAAGATATCTTATGTGTAAAAAGTAAAAGTTTTGGAAAAACGAAAAAAACTTTCCACTGAAAAAAATTCAAGGAGAACTTTAAAAATAAATAACACCATTTTAAACTTAAAAAAATTAAACGTTTTAGCTTGCTATAATAAATTGAAACAAAAAGCTGGAAATACCTCAAAATTGTTTTTTTATCAAATTTCTTGCACATAAGAGGTTTTGGTTGCGCATTACATAGCACATGTGAGTATTTTAATAGAATTTGTTTATTGGTTAGGTAGGTGAAAATCATGAATTATACGAATTATGTACTCAAAAAATCATCAGAATTTATTTATATTATCTCAAAAGGCATGAAGCGCAAAATATTATTACAAAAAGTTAAATCATTGTTCACATTTAACGCAAATTATGCAAATTTGAATACCAAACAAAAACACCAGATCAAGTACCAGCAATAAACTGCAATCATAGAAAGGATGATAATCCTTATCCATAACAGTTTTCAGCTCTTGTAAGTGCTTGTACTTGCTTTCAGTAATTTTCAACGGCCTTGTGTACAGCGGATTTGGTGTCACTAAACCTTAATTGTTATTTTTTCTTCGCTGTGGAAGTGTAGCTAATCTTCCTCATGTCTCAAGCGATAAAGTATTGATCCATCAGGTAAGTACTTTAGAGCTCTGTTTACTACTACAGGATCTCCCTTCTTTTTGCCTAGACGTATAGCTGAAGTCTATACGTCTCAATTTTGACTTTTTTGACTCAATTGCTTCGAAATTTCGGAAAAAGTCATAATTAATTGATTTTATTTCATAAGTGTTTTGTGGACGTGCTTGTCTCAATCGTGTGACATAGTCTTTGGGAGCGTATATCGGCGGTTTAATATATTGTTCGATAGTAGAGTGAACACTGCCAACCTCCATTATCGTATGCCCTTTTTCTAGGTACAGTTGCTCAACAGTTATATTCCTTCTTTGCATAAAATCACTGAGTGCGCTCAACAAAATACGATTTCAGTTCCGGTGTCCATATCCATCAGAAATTATTATAATGCGTTCAGTGGAAATTGGGACATTCTCGCAGTAATCTATCAGACAATTCGTAAATTCATTAGCTGTAACAGCACCATCTGCTTCATGCCAAAAGTATACAGTTACATCCTTGGATTGAGAGACTGTGAAATTGTAATTTCAACTTATAAGTGCACTTGCTAACAACTTTGGAGCTAGTAATACGCTTTGAACATCTACTGTAATGACAACAGTCTGTTCGTTAGCACTGGCTATAGCATTTTTATTTGAATGACGGGCTTCATCTTTCTTTAAAATTCGATTATCATATTCTTATTTTGGAATAATGCCAGTTTGATAGCTGCAACGAATGAATGGCATTATTTTGTTCAGTCAAAACATCCAAAAAAGTTTTTCTTGATGCAGCTTTAAACTGTTTTTCAGCTCATCATGATTTAAAAACTTGATGCGTATGCAGCTCAGACAGGAAAGTTGATTCAAAATACAATTTCGTTGACGAGGCACGACAATAGTGGCTTGGCAACTCATCCAACCAAGTTTTTACAATATCTCTTAAGGCAGAGTATCTACGAGTCGTTGGAGTATTAATTGTAGCAGAGCTTTCGGTGTAATCTTCGTCTCTATTCTCTTGTAAAGTTTCACGGGTCCACCGACGAAAACTGTCTTCTCCAATACAGAGTTTATTAAGAAATAATAGTTGTCTGCACACTGCTGATGCTTTCACAAAAGAAATCTTGGCTGCCCATGTATTTAGCTTCCAAAATTCTTCATTATTTTTTTCCCGTTCTAGGTCAGACACAAGTGCCTTCTTTATCTCAAATCTTTTACAGAAAATGAGTTATCATAATCTGTGTTACTGTCATTTTCCTCATCATTTATAACCTCCTCATTAGCCAGTACAATATCTTCTAAATCTAAGGAATGCACTAAATCCTTTCTCCTATTCAATCGAGCCGGATTCCATTCTGGATCGTCTCCGCTATCATCACTACCGAAAGGTTCATAATCTGGCTATGGCGAAAGTGATACCCCGAAATTTTCAGGAAAAATCAAGGTCCTTATAGCAGTTAGCAAGCTGGCACACTGGTCTGATCTTTCTTCATTTTCTAAATTATAATTTAGGCTATTCAAAATCGAATAGGTGAGATTTAGGTCTTCTGGTGTTACCAAGGAGAACTCAGAGTCTAATCCCATTATTGATGATTCTCGGGGATCATAAAAGGTACCTGAATCATCTTCTTGGTTCACTAATTGTTCGATTGCATCTAAACGTAATTGGTTATTCATTTTAAACAATATTTCTTAGACATAACTTCAATTAAACTTTATTTTAATCAGCTAACAACGCACTACAAACAGTATCTTTATTTGTAAATATTGGGCTACATAAAACCGTAAAAATGTAAAATTACCCTCATATTGCTGTATAACACTTAGCACATAGTACATTTTAAACGGTGATCTTGGTCTTGTACTTGGTCTGTCGTACTAATTAAAACCTCTTATGTGCACATTTACACATAAGATTTTTTTAAATACCAACTTATGACGAGCAACCACATAGGATATTTTTAAATCAATAGATTTACCGTGATAAATTTATCATACAGACATGAGAGTTTTTTTAAACGATAGAGCGATTTATACACGATGGTTCAATAAAAGTATTTTTGACAAAAGTGTCACATACGAGGTTTTAGAATCGCAACGACGATATGTAGAACCAACCTAGAACAGTTCAGCACAAGTTTCTGAATTCAGATAAACAAAAGTACGGGGCATACTACTCGCACTTAAAAAAAACCAAAAACAAACACGCTCACGACTGTCTTCCCCATGGTGGACATTCTCAGATACATACTCAGTGTGTAGATCTTTGAGGATACCAAGTAGGGGGTAGTCAGAAGCACGTCTAAACATTACATTTGGTACATGCCCGCGTTTTTGCAAGTATTAAGTAAGTATGTGACAGGTTGCACTTAACTATCTCGCACTTAAACTGCATTAAAATCGTTTACGCCGTTTACATTTCAAAATCATTCGAATTTCTGTTCAAATTTATTTTATATAGATTAACAATGCATAACAGAATATTCAGATAGAATAGGTACTAGATACTACATAATTGGAATCCCAAACGAGACCTAAACTAAGCGTGAGCTTGTATCTTGGTTATCAAGAGAGTACTTACAGAAACATAACACTGGTAAACTAAACGGTACATCTTTGTGATTTTATTCTATTTTACCTATATTAATGTGATAATTATTATTTTGTAAAGTTGGCTTTCTGAAGTGCAAAGATTTTAAGTGTCTTCTGAGAAATAAATTTAATTGAATTGAAGGACGTTTTGCACGTGTTTTTATTCATTATATATTTGTTGTGCGTGGACAGCCGTCTCCGCCCAGCTGGCCGGGGGCGAACCCTCTGCGCCGCGACTCGAAGTCCATCCCTGTCGACGAAGAGGACGCATGCAGCGAGCGCCTCACGCGAGACCTCACTCTACACGACAGCCAAACACTCATGGCGGGACAGGTAACAATATATATAATATAATAAAATATACAATTTATAATATAATAGAATGTGGTTTATTTGTTATGTTATGTGATAACTAGCTTCTGCCCACGGCTTCGCCCGCGTGGTACCCGGATAAAAGTAGCCTATGTGTTATTCTGATGCATAAGCTGTATTACTGTAAAGTTTCATCAAAATCCGTTCAGTAGTTTTTGCGTGAAAGAGTAACAAACATCCATCCTCACAAACTTTCGCGTTTATAATATAAGTAGGATAGGACTAGCTTCTGCCCACGGCTTCACCAGCGTGGTACCCGGATAAAAAGTAGCCTATGTGTTATTCTGATGTATAAACTACAAAATTATTAAGTTTCATGAAAGTCCGTTCAGTAGTTTTTGCGTGAAAGAGTAACAAACATCCATCATCACAAACTTTCGCGTTTATAATATAAGTAGGATATACAGCCTACGTCCACCCTGAAGGTTCATTCTAAACATTTTAATCGTGTAAGTAGTTTCGGAGACATCTCCTTGATCGTTTCAGTCGACAGCGCCGGATGTAACGCCTCGGAAACAGTCCCCCGCTTCCCAGTATGATGACCAAACGAGCATCGCACGTGACCCGTCCAGTCGATATGACAATGAAGTAACATTTATATTACTTCATATTTTTGTACATGGTTGGAAAGCAAACAGCTTTTATAGCTTGTTACATTTCTTTTTATTCATACAACAGTCATGTATGTACAAGTAGGTTTATACAAAATCTATCTAGCTACGGTCTAGCTATCTAAAGACCGTTACAAACGATCTATAGATAGCTCAACTGATCTAGATCACTACGTACATAGTTATAGCTTTTTATAAAGTAGGTAGACCTATATACTCGGAAATTGTCTCAATGTTTTCTGATTCACAATTGTTCCGTCTAGTTCAAAATCAAAGATGGCGATGATTGTCTATGAATATAATGATATAAATAGGAGGTTAAAACAAAACCAAAAATTCAAGATATTTGTTGATGACATTTCAACTCGTATCACACCCTATTTTTATAATGCTATTAATACGTTTTTATTAGTTCACTGGCTAGATACAGTACTTAGAAGGTATTCTATATTCAGTGGTATACAGGGTGTAATCGTTAAGTGTGCACAGGCGATTATTCCGTAACTATTGCAGATATCAAAAAACTTTAAACTGATATCGAAAGTACTTTACCTAATGAGTAAAATGACATTAATAACTTTTTAAAAATAAAACGAGAAATATCCAAAAAAATTACATTAATCACTCCCATACATTTTATTTCTTAGTAAGTACAAAATTTTGTGTTCAAAGCATATGTTCGAAGTGACGTCCTCCTTGTGCAATACAATGACGAGCTCTATTTACAGTTTCTAAATGAACTTTCCTTAACATTTGCGGAGTAATTAAAGCAATTGCACGACGTACACGATTCTGTAACTCTTCTAGGCTGTGTACTCTCTCAGCGTACACGTGGTCTTTGACAAATCCCCATAGGAAGAAATCACAAGGCGTGAGATCCGGGGATCTGGCAGGCCAAGGGGTTGCACTATTATTGGCTATTAAGCCATTATAATTGTTTCGTAAGAAATTCATTACAACATTTGTATTATGTGCAGGTGCTCCATCTTGTTGAAAAATTATCGACCTTCTTTCATCGTCTGGAATTGGTTCTAAGAGACTTGGCATATCGTTTTGTACAAAGGAGAAATATCTCTGTCCATTTAAGGTTCCACTGTAAAAATATGGCCCAATGACGGATCATTGGATCATTGGGATCGGAATCTCCAAGAATACCACACCACACATTAATTGAGAATCGCACCTGAGCTCTAACTTCAGTAGTTAAGCGAGGATTGTCAATTGACCAATAATGCGAGTTTTTTCTATTGTAAATGCCGCAGTTTGAAACATTACTTTCATCGGTCCATAAAATTGACCTTACATTGACATAATTATTGACCAGCCAATTGCAATTGACCAGCCGACGAGCAGGATCATCATTGTGCAGCGTTTGAGTAGGTTTTATCTTAAATGCTTTGAAGTTGTGTTTTTTTAATAACTTGTGTACATAATTGTGGGACACTGGAAATGATCGGGCCACTGAACGCGTTGATTCTTGTGGATTATCTACTACGTAGTTAATAATATTGTTATCTAAGTCATTATCAAATTCCGGAGCTCTTGTTCTCGAACCTTTTTTTCTGTTAAAAGATCCATAATTTATCAAATTGTTATCCAACTTACGTAAATACGTACCAGAAGGAACTTCTCTATCTGGGTACTCTCTTCTGTAGGCGATAATGGCCGCCCTATTGTTACAATCATGTTTGTAGTACATTTTTAACATGTCCCTCTTTTCTGTATTGGATTTCCCATTTTTCAATCAATAAACACGATTATTAACGCAAATCACGATCACGATTATTAACGCAAATTTAAAAATACAATAAATTGGCGGGAACGAGAACCCGCGATAAAGAATTTGGATTTAGAACGAACACCAAAGAGTATCTTTCTTTTTGTTTTTATTTAGTATGTTGCTTTTCGGCTAGTTCAAATCAATACAATATTGAAACAAGGTTTATTATAAATTTGAAGTGGTAAGATAATTAATCTACACGTGTATCTACTTGAAATTCATTAATACCTTCATATCGTACATAATTATAAAATGACAAGGGTAAAATGAGTAGGTACTATTCCACTTAAAATAAGGAAACTAAAACCTTTCTACTATCTCATACTAAATGTATGGGAGTGATTAATGTATTTTTTTTGGATATTTCTCGTTTTATTTTTAAAAAGTTATTAATGTCATTTTACTCATTAGGTAAAGTACTTTCGATATCAGTTTAAAGTTTTTTGATATCTGCAATAGTTACGGAATAATCGCCTGTGCACACTTAACGATTACACCCTGTATACAGGGTCTAGGGGTGTGCCGGACATCGGTCCGTATCCGTACTCGGTAAAAAAAATCTAGTACATTTTTTTGACCACAAAAAAGATATGCTTACGACTATAATCCCCTTGAACGAGATCCTCAGATACTGAGTACTCGCATCTGTGAGAATAGGCAGGGACTAGTCAGAGATACATAGGTACCAACATTATATTTAGCGCAAGTAATATTTAAGCAAATAACAATGAAATCGAATCTTTCTCCGGGTTCAGTCCATTTATACTTTCATTACTTCTTTTGTCCAGTATTTTTGACGAAGCCCCAAAACATTGATTTTCTAAAGAAAACATCCGATGTTTTTGGTTTTCCCATTAATTTTAGAAATTATGTTTCTATACTATCTATTTCTGTGAAAAACAATCAAAACATATTCGAATTAGTGCGAAAAGAGTTTTTCGATTCCCGAAATAGGCGTGTATTGTTTTTTTCCCAAAATTTAATTCAACGTGTTTATTTTTATCAAAATCTGCAACGATTCTTTCAACATTTTTGATATCTCATAAGCTTCTCGCATTGCGGACAGTTTTTGACTGTCCGTCAAATGAAATTATATATTCAAAATCAAAAATCAAATAATTGAATTCAACGAAAAAAATAACATTTTATTCCTTTATTACTGACCTATGGTTGATCGAAGTTACTGACCGACCCAGCGAAAGGTTTCAAAATATACCTACTTGGTAGGTACCGCTTATGGAAATTACCTTAGGATTTAGGATCGGTTAAAAAACTCCGTATCCGTACGATCGACGGATTTAGCTCTACCATTCCATGACTAGTATCGAACTATCCGCGCGATCGGAGATTGAGTGCTGTCGTGTGCCAAGACGCGACAGCATCTGATTTACGTAGGCGGCTGCTTGTGCCCACTATATGGTACATTTAGATAGTACCGAATACTTTTTATCACCAATGACAGGAGCTCGTATTATGCGTTTGCCATAAGAGGTTTTTTGTTTCCAATAATTTGAATAAAATTCATAATTATTCATTTTGTAGAAAAGTTATCGGTTTAAAATAAACTTTCAGACTTATAATTGATGAGCTTTAGAATCAATTTGAACAAAAAGAGGCATTCCGCAGCGTGGCGTAACGAGTATGCACTACGTCACGCTTCTCTTTCGCGCTCTTATTTAAATTTGACCCTTATTTCGTAGTGAACAAGTATTATATTTATTTTATATTTTATTGTAATTTACTTTTTCTAAGGGTGGCAAACCACCACACTTAATAAACGCCTCATCGCATTATGCCTCGGTGTGAGCTGACCCTAAAGATGGGAACAGCAAAAATGGGTTAATCATTTTTTAAATTTGTTTTAGGTCCAACAATATCGCAACTTCAAACCCTATCGGAGACACAGCTCGCAGACACAGAAATCCCTCCCTGCCTCGGTACAAGTTCACATTAATATACTATTTTTGGGACTACAAAGTCAAAATTCATTTATTAATTAAAATCACAAGGATCACTTTGAAACGTCGGGTTTATCTACTGCCTGTTCTTCCGCGACCAAGCCAGGAAAGAAAGGCAACAAAACAAAGCTGGTTATTCTTTTTAATAATCATTTTACAAAACAATAGGTACCTACATTGTTTATAGAGTTGGAGCATTTTCAATCCCAAGAGTTTTTATCATCTAAATAGTCTGATATTTTATAGTCTGCCTTTGTCAAAAATTGTCAATTTGATAATTGTAATTTTTTGTATATCTCTTGGGAGTTTGTTGTAAAGTCGAAATATAATATTAAGTATTATACAAGGTGTCCAGAAAGGGTATCGGGTATTTGTAAGTTCAATAAAACAAAAGTTATTAGTATGCAATAAAAAAGTTTATTGTTTATTATTAGCATATGAATTGGAGAATTATTTGGAAAAGATGATGTTATCCAAATGATGACCGTTACGTTGCTGGCCCTCTTCTAAACGGGAACGAAGATTGGCGATAACACGTTGACACATAGCTATCGGAATTGCTGCCATTTCTGACCTGATGTTTTGCTTCAACTGGGTAAGATTCGTCGGATTATTTTGATAAACCTTAATTTTAAGGTATCCCCATGCAAAATAGTCAAGCGGGCTAAGGTCGGGGCTTCTGGGAGGCCAGTTGATGTTACACCTTCGCGAAATGACTTTATTAGGGAATAATTCGTTAACAACTTCTATTGAGTCATTTGAGGTATGGCAAGTGGCCCCATCTTGCTGGAACCACGTTCTTGAGTTGAAACCTGCAAACTCCTGCAACTCTGGGACCAAAAAACAACATATCGCAATAACGGTCACTATTCACATTAATTGCTCGGCCTCGTTGATCTTCATGAAAATAAGGACCAATTATGCCTTTAGCACACATAGCGGCCCAAACAACGACCTTTGGGCTATGCAGGGGTCGTTCATGCTTTCGTCTCGGATTCTCCACTGCCCACCTTACCTTAAATGTAAGGTTTATCAAAATAATCCTAACCCAGTTGAAGCAAAACATCAGGTCAGAAATGGCAGCAATATCGATAGCTATGTGTCAACGTGTTATCGCCAATCTTCTTTCCCGTTTAGAAGAGTGCCAGCAACGTAACGGACATCATTTGGATAACATCATCTTTTCCAAATAATTCTCCAATTCATATGCTAATAATAAACAATAAACTTTTTTATTGCATACAAATAACTTTTGTTTTATTGAACTTACAAATACCCGATACCCTTTCTGGACACCTTGTATATTATTATTACATTATTTGTACAGGATCTCGGACATACGAGCAAGGGGCAAGTAGGTTTCGAAAACAGATGGTCCACGGTAAATATCTAATGCATCCAAAACACTTATTCCAGTGCAAAAAGTATCGCAGTCCATATTCTTATTTAAATAACTTATTTACCCACTTTCCGTGTGTTTGTTCCGAGCATTCGTTTATTCGAGACCTTGTTATTCGAATCACATAGAAACCTCTCCATCATAAGGTTGTCTGGAAGAGATCGTATCTGAGCGAAAAGACCGTAAATTGTTCCTTTATACTTTATGTGTTATTGTTTATTCTGCCTAAATATAACAAAAGGTATAGACTATAGTATTTTCATTAATTCGATTCTGTAAGCTAAGTCCAACTAACAACTGAGGTCTGTAATCAAAAGGATCACTTACTTTTTTTTTATGTGTTATTTATTTTTTTAACATTATTACAATATCTAACATATGACATTAGTCGCAGGTGTAGCCCATTGGGACAACTCTATCAAACCATTCGCACTAAATTCTTATTTTCAGTTGCACCAAGAATCATCGGGTATTATCATCAACGAGGTGGTAAGTAACTATTATTTTGAAATCAATTATAATAATAATGCTGGACATTTCCACACAGCATCATCTAGCCCCAAAGTAAGCAGAGCTTGTATTATGGGAACTACATGATTGATATACTACTTAGATACTTTTTTTTTGTAAATACATACATAATTATATTAGGTTGGGGAAAAAGTCTTTTCGCATTATTGTATGTATGAACTTGTAATAAAATCTCTTTGGCTATACTATTTGTATCTGGCTGGTTTTGGTATCATTAAAAGTTTAAATTTTAAAGAAGATAATTCCAAATTCAAATTAGGAAAATGTGTGATTTTTATTTGTTTTTCGTACTGTCAAGATGAGTGAATCTAATGAAGAAATTCGATACATTTTAAAATTTTACTACAAAAAAGGTAAAAATGCAACGCAAGCCGCGAAAAAAATTTGCGATGTTTATGGACCTAGTGCAGTGTCTGTGAGAGTAGCACAAATTTGGTTTAAGCGTTTTCAATCCGGAAATTTTGATGTCAAAGATGCACGTCGCTCTGGTCGCCCTATTACGGATAAAATGGATGCCATTTTTGAAAAAGTGGAGCAAGATCGGCATATCAGTAGTTACGACGTAGCTGAAGAACTGGGAATTGACCACAAAACAGTTTTGGCGCATTTGAAAAAAACTGGGTACACAAAAAAGCTCGATATTTGGGTACCTCACGAGCTCACTGAAAGAAACCTAATGAACCGTGTTCTCATTTGTGATTCTTTATTACGACGTAATGAAACCGAACCATTTTTGAAGAAGCTGATAACTGGTGATGAAAAGTGGATCACGTACGACAAGAACGTGCGAAAAAGGTCGTGGTCAAAGGCCGGTCAGGCTTCACAGACTGTGGCGAAACCCGGGTTAACTCGCAACAAGGTGATGCTGTGTGTGTGGTGGGATTGGAAGGGCATTATTCATTATGAGCTGTTACCACCAGGCAGGACCATCGATTCTGAACTCTACTGCGAACAACTGATGAGATTAAAACAAGAAGTTGAGAGAAAGCGGCCGGAGTTAATCAACAGAAGGGGTGTGGTTTTTCATCATGATAACGCTAGACCTCACACATCTTTAGCCACTCAGCAAAAATTAAGAGAGTTTGGCTGGGATGTGTTAATGCATCCGCCGTATAGTCCTGACCTTGCACCTTCAGATTTCCACCTGTTTCGGTCTCTTCAGAATTCTTTAGGCAGTGTCAGGTTAACATCACGAGAGGACTGCCAAAACCACTTGTCGCGGTATTTTGAACAGAAGCCCCAAAGTTTTTATAGCAATGGGATCATGTCCCTGCCTACAAAATGGCAAAAAGTTATCGAACAAAATGGTACCTACATACTTTAGTTAAATGTAAATAAACTATATTAAAAAATGTTTTGAATTTTCTTAAAAAATGCGAAGAAACTTTTTCCCCAACCTATTACATAGAAAACCCCCAGACCCGAGACAAATATATGCAGAACATACAAACATTAGTCCCTCGGCGGGAATCGAACCCGTCTCAGGCGGGCTTTCGCCCACTGCGCCACAGAGGTACTTGTGTCTCGTAGTTTCAGTCATATTCTGTTGTTTATTTTCAGGCAGCAAATATAAAATCCACGGAAGATATGAAGCATGCATTAGAAGTTAGTATTTGTATCAGCATCCATTAAAAGCCCGACGCGAAACGAATTTTCAATAAAGTATTTAGCAAATGGACATGTCCTAGAAACACTATATAAATAATGTATAAATAATGCTGGACGTATTCACACAGCATCTAGTCCCGAACTAAGCAGAGCTTGTGTTATGGGAACTGCATGATTGATATACTACTTATATACCTTTTTTTGTAACCGAGACAAATATTTGCAGATCATACAAACATTTGTCTCACGGCGTGTCATAATTTAACACTTAAGATCCCTTGGCATAGTTTACAAATGAATTCGCAGCGGGACAATAAATGTTTAAAGATCTAGACATTTATTCATACAACAATGTAGAATAGAATAGAATAGAATAGAATAGAAAATACTTTATTGCACACCAAAAAACACATCAGCTTAATGACTAAAAAACTTTGATTATGTTGTACAATGGGCGGTCTTATCGCTAGCTAGCGATCTCTACCAGACAGAATGTACAAGTAGATATATACAAAAAATACAAATGAAACAGCTATCTTAAGACCGTTGCAAATGATCTATAGATAGCTCAACTGATCCAAATCACTACCGGACGGAAGCGTTCCCATAATACTAGCCGCATTGCTACGCTGAATGGCAATGCTATTAAACTGATACAAGTATTATAAATATGGAATAATAAGCATAAACTTTTACCGGTTATTTTTATTTATACAGGTAATTATTATTAGTTTTTTTTAACGGATGGCTTAGCAGCTTGGGCTCGGAGGCGTCCTTAACTAGCGAGTTGTGATTGGTCACGCCCACCACTGGATTCGGAAACCGACCACGGAAATATTAAAAGACTATTCCTTTGGGCCACAAATATTCCCTCATGAAAGTCGACTTAAGCTCAAATTTACATTACGTCATACCTAAGTGTGATATTTTTTATTTCTTTTTTTCAGAGAAATGTGCAACAGAACAATAATATTAAGTTGCCGAAAATGGATGATGTAAGTAAAACATCACGCAATATTCATTACTCTGTGGGTTTGACGACGCAGAAGGTCACGGGTTCAATTCCCGCCGCGGGAAAAATGTTTGTATGGTCTGCAAATATTTGTCTCAAGTCTGGGTCAAATTTCTAAATGAGTATGTTGTACCTGTCTGTGGATCTTGGGAAATACAGTTGTGAGCGTGTTTTTTTCTATTCGTTATTTATTCCAAGTACATAGTACATTATATGTGTTGCAGGATACTTCACATACTCATTCTAGCATTGGATCTGTGGTGAGTTTTCTAGAATACAATTAACGTTAATATTTTATAATATCCCTGAGGCTGAACTTCGGCGGGACGTGAACCCGCGATCTCCAAGTTGGTACGTGGGTTCTATACCAGCTTAGACACGAGATTGAACCAGTTTAGTCGAAATTATTGGGATTTTTCGGCTCGGAGTGCCCGAGGCTACCGTATAGGATCAGAAACAGAATAATTTATTCATATGAAGAATACACGTCCTTTTTGCACATTGTCACAGAATTTGTAAGCGTAAAAAATAGGTAAAAAAAAACAAGTTAAAGTCTAAGTAGGTAGGTACTTAGTTAGGTACTATCGTCTTCACATAGAGTACGTAACTAAGTCATATTTCATATCCTTCCTACTAATATTATAAACGCGAAAGTTTGTGAGGATGAATGTTTGTTACTCTTTCGCGCAAAAACTACTGAACGGAATTTGATGGAAGTTTACAGTAATATAGCTTATACGTGGGAATAACACATAGGCTACTTTTTATCCGGGTACCACGCGAGCGAAGTCGTGGATAGAAGCTTGTTGTATATACGCGTACATAGTCCTAACCCCACACAAAAATCCTAACCCCCGTCAAATCGTTTAGGGAAAAGCTTTTAAATTGATCTGCGTTTTCAGAAAAGCTTGGCGGCTAGACATCAGTTGTCGAAGCTGCGATGGCCCAAGAATAAATCGGTAATATATCATACTACTTACGGAAAATTCTCTGATATCAAAGAAGTAGAGCTGAAAAAACTTATTTTGAAATAGCTCGTCCGGGGAAGTACCACCACCATACCTATTTCTGCCGCCAAGCCGTAATGCTCCCATTACTGTGTTCTGGTTTCAAGGGTATGGGAGCCGGTGAAGTTATATGGACATGAGACTTTTCATCCGTTATTTCTCAGGATCGGCAACGCGCGTTTGATACCTCTGCTGTTTTAAGCGTAGGTTACGGTAACCGCTTACCAACAGGTGGGTGATATCATTGTTTCTCACTTTAGTTGTTTAAAAAACGGACAACGTAGGAGTGACAAGTTGCAAGTTCATTGCCGCTTATTGGAACACCAATGGATGGGTCATGTCTTCGATTTTTTGTTTTATTATTAAGTATTTTCGCCCGATTACAAAAAAGGAGGTTATCGATTCGGCTGTTTTTTTAATGTAATGTTATACGATATATCCGCTAATTGTTAAACGATTTTAATTATTTCTTTTATTTTTCATATTCGTTTGTCAGAGCAGAGACCGCGTCGACAGCTTACAAGAGTTATTGAAAAAAGACAAGGGGTCTTCTAGTAAGAATATTATCTTAATATAGTATTAGGATTTGCCAGCGATTCGTAAACCTAAATACGTTTTGTGTGCTAAAACCTCCCTAGAAAAATGCCCTAAACAAGTCAAGCCCTCATTTAAATCCGCCGAGAGGAACTAGTCATCGGCGTACAGACAAGTAGGATTCGTTTAGTACCTATCTTATTTTAGTTACTTAAAGCTTCCCAGATGGTGCAATATAATAATAATAATTGTCATTAATATACCCCGAATAGGGTACATAAAACATGATACTTAACTAGAAGTCTTAGAAGACATAATTCAGTTTTACAGGTCTTTATCACGTTCACCTTATAATTATTTTCCCGATGTTTCGACTGTATTGCAAAAGCTATGGTCTCAAACTGTCATCCCGAGACCACGGCTGTTAAAAAAGGTAAACGCGATAAAGACCCTTAATACTCGTAACTAAGTCTTAGAAGTTTCACCTGTAGTGACCTGCAATATATCTAGACTGACAAAAATGTGCCAATAAAGTTGAGCTTATGTAATTTTATAGTTTTCCAATGACACAGATAAAGACACAGCGCAGGTAGATAAAGACCATACCCCGACCACTGTCGATAAAATGTATGAAACAATCGCGTCGTAATCCCAAATGCAAGGTTTGTGTACGTGAACGTTGCCGTTGTATTTTTGAGTGAATTAGAAATACTTAAGTTGGCTCCATTTAACTGACCAGAGCAAGATAGCATGCTTTTGCACCCCGACCGTTGGCGGTTTGAGTTTCGGCGGTGCGGCCGGACGCCGATGTCAATTAAATTTGTAAAAAATCTTACAACACAACGCTGACGTATTCCCCTATGCTTAGAGCAAATGAAGCAACCATTAAAAACCGGGCGGGTGAGCTAGTATCATCGGAGGGTGTACTTACTATTAGGTATGTACGTAGTATAGTACTATTATGTATTCTGTGTCTAGACTGTCAAAAAAATTTGGCTTCATATTGTTCCCACACATACACTACCATCTAATAAGCTTCAGGGAACTAGCATAGTTTGTCGCTGATTAAAAGAAAACCTTTCAAACAGTCCTTCTGCTTTATTTTTGGTGCGCAGTGAACTTTTCTACCACGACAATGAGGCACGTCTGAATGACAGCCAATTTGGACCAACTTGGCTGGACTAATTGACCTCGGCGGCCTCCGACCGCTCTTTTCCCTTGTCCAGACAACAGAGACTACCAAAGTGACTGTTCTTTGCTGTCTGATCACGGGGACAGCGAGACTCCTGTCTCTTGCTGTTCTATAGAGAAAATAAAAGTGGGACAGAGCGTAGCAAAGGGCTTTTTGCTGAAGTATGATTTTGCTCGTTAGTTGGGGGCTCTACTAGAGTGCCGGTTGGCAGCACGGAGGAGTACGCCAAATACGACAGCGAGCCGTCTCTGGCCAAGAGTAACATGATCAGCAAGTATCTTGGTAAATATCTTCTATATTTCACACTTTGTTTAAATGGTTGTTAGTTTCATATTTCATAACTAGATGGCGCTGCTAAAAATGGCCGCTTTCTTGATCACGCTATTGGTGCGATGAATGATCCACAAAGATCTACGCAGTGAATGAATGAATTAAAAGATGAAAATACTTTAAAGTACACCATAAGAAAAAATAACATCAAAACCATAAAACCTAAAGTACAATGGGTCGTTTTATCGCTTAGAAGCGATATCTTCCAGACAACCTTTCATACTCCTAAGCATATACTCCTGCAAAGCCCAGGTGATCACCAAATGTTTTATACAACTAATATCCTATGCTAGGATATAGTAAGTATCCTGTGTCCCACCATCAATCGATATAAAGAAACTAACTTTGGCTTCTACCAAATTTAAAAAAAGAGAACGTATAATTTGAAATACGTATTAAAATTTCAGGTCTACCTGGCTTAAATAAACTCGTGGAAGCGTCTAAGAAATCTGTCAAATATACGGACTCGCTGTCTCGTGAAGAACCACAGAAGGTAAACTGATATTTATTACTATTTATTTATTGTTATTATTAGTAATTAAGACGGAAGCAATTATATTAATTATATAACAAGTCAAATTAAATAAAATGACAAACATATGAGAAAATACATAAAAAATATATGTCAGCATAAAAGTGAATAGGTTTGCTGGTAGCTCACCGGGGAAATGGTGAGCTCTTTCACAAGGAGCTCTTTTACTATTAAACTTGCAGGAGAACAGCGCGGATTCCGATGAGAACAGCACGCAGAGCATAGACATCACTATACTCTGGCTCGCTCTGAACGAGGAATGCGAGGCCATGGTCAACTCGAGTATACAGCGGCTGTACGTGGCGTACAGCTTCCTCGGGCGGCGAGGAGCTGATCTGGAAACGCCGTTCAGTCTGCCCAAGCCAAAACATTACGCTGATAAATGCTATTTCAATTTTAAAAAGAGTTAGTCATTTGTCCTTGGGTTACCGAAACATTATGCTGATAAATACTACTTCAATTTAAAAAAAAAGAAGTTGATTCTTGGTCTTATAAATAAACACCCAAAAGACACAAACATAGTCCTGAACCCACATTAGAGTATTAGGTACGATTATCATGTTACCACAACACCCAGAATCAAAATAAATATCGCAGAACAAAAATTTGTTCCGCAGCGGGAATCTAACTCCATATGAATCGAACAAAAGCAGTGGTAATCAGCCGTATTTTAAATTAAGTAATACTGTTAATCTTGTAGCGTTCCATCTCCACGAATGCGACCTGCCGCTCCTAGGGCACATGTCGCGTTGTCGCGCGGGCGGCGGCGCGTCCACCGACCCGCGCGACTGTCTCGTCTTCACAGTCGTTAGCGAACCACCAGAAGATCCACTGGGGCTGACCTCCTGTGAAGATATCGGGTAAGTCCTTCTGTATTTATGGGTTTAATAATAATAAGTAATTTATTTCAGGCAACACAGTAAAGTACCCTTATGTACGAGTACCTTAAAACACATCCAAATGTCGCACAAAACTATGCCAGATGCTGGCCAGTATTAGAGTATCATGTGGCTAGTACTAAGAACGCTAGGAAATCGGAAGCTTTTTGATTTTTGAAGCCGAGTCACTTTGCATGCCATCTGCTATGAAACACATTCATAAAGCCTTTGGGAACCGAGTAATTAAATTAGACATGAATTTGTCATTTATAAACGATTCGGTAGTTTACGCTTGCGTGGTAGACAGACCGATCGAGCGAGTCTTAGGATAGAATATTCTTCCTTTTCACTGGTGTTTCAGTAACAGCTGATGGTTTAAAAGAAAACGAAGAGTTACCGCTCACAACAGCCTGGGAGGTTTCAATCTTTCGCAATCCAGGGTGGCAGGCTATTTATATGAATTAGCTCATACGAATGGCTTCGGATTCGGATGACTGTCAAACTCAATAAACTGCAATGATCAAAACAAAAGACAAAAGATCTGCTATGACGTCCCGCATTAGGATGTGTTATGTTCCCTTCAAACCTGCTCCAACCAGTCCAGCTCCTGCGAATATCGGAGAAGAACCGTATTCTGGACAAACTTTAAGCCAGTGATGATGGGTGAGGTCGCTTGTTCCAGCTACGCGTACCTTTACCTGGGCGACGTGCTGACGTATAGCGGTGGCAGCGGCGGATACACGGAGGTGGTGGGCGTGCGCGGCGTCCGCGGCGGCGTGTGCGGCGTGCTGGCCGTGCGAGTCGACAACCTGCCCGTGCTGCGGCGCTGTCTCACCCTGTCGCACTCGCACCGCGGCCTGCCGCACAACCAATAAAATTGCCGTTTTGTCTAACAGGCCACTTTGAACTGATATATCCAAATAAATTTTGTTAGACAAGAAAATTATAAATTTTTCAAAAACAGTTGTTTTTTTAATGTCTCTAAAAACTCTAAAAACTCGCGTTATTTTCGAATGTGAGTTTCGTCGTGAAAGCAATGCGTCTAAAACTTCACGCAATCTTAACGATGTGATCCAAAGAATAGTGCACTTTTGGTTCTATCGCTTCCATTCGGGAAATTTGGTCTCGCAAACGAACCTCGTGGACGCCCAGAGAACAAGACTGATAGTGACGAATTTAAAGGAGTCTCAAACTACATTTAAGTATCAAAGTAATAGTGGACTATTTGTGGCAAACCGGCAAAATAAAGAAGCTAAATTGTATCTTATTTGCCAGTGAAAAACGGCAATTTTATAGGTTAATACCTAATAATAGTCAGTACCTAAGTCTTAGGTGCCAAGGTTACCTTAGGTTTCTTTAACATTTTCCGTTTCTTTGTTCTAGATTGAATGAAAATACCTCGCATCAACAAAATTATCTTTTATTCTCCCAAAATCTTATATATCTGTTTGTATTTAATAAATTATTTGCGTACTTTTTTATTATAAAAAGTGACAGATTACTATTTAGGCTTTTATTTTACAAGGAACTTTAAAAAAAAACTAAAAAACAATCAATCCTGTGCCTAACTTCTTGTCATAAGTACTATTACTAAATTGTATTCTAGTATTTTGAATATCAATAAATATACAGAAATTCTCGTACAACACATTTAAGTTACCAATACAAACTCAATCAGTTATATTGAGCCGATAAATCTCTTTAGACCTAACCGGAGCCGCATGATCGAAATAAAACTTGCATGCCTCGAACTATTCAGCCTTAGGACGAGAAATTGCTTGAGATCTGCTGAGGGCTTAAAACAAACAAACTGCTGGCTCATAACGAAATTCTATCAACTAGCAATTCTAGCGTTCACACTTTGATATGCTTTATTATTTTTTGCCGATGTCAATACGCCTTCTTCAGTATTGTCAGCCGAGATCGTCAGAGATAATATTCTTATCACCCATCAAATAAACACCAAACAGACACATACGCAGTTCTTACCCCACACTAGGGTTCTATGTATCATGGGTAGAGGAACTACGATTTCCATGGTACCAAAACACCAACAAAACGAAAGTCTGTGTGTGTGAATGTTTGTTACCACGTATAAACCGGTTTTGATGAAATTTGGAATGTAGATAGTTGAGGTTCTGGAATAACACATAGGCTAATTTAATATTCCAAAATCAACCCCTAACGGGGTTAAACAGGTTAGTAAATTTTCTATAGATTTTTTATTTCTTGATTCGCTCAAAACTCGGTACAAATAAACTTTAAAATAAATGATAAAACACGTATTTTTTATTTTTCAAAACTACCCCTAGGAGATTTGCAAATAAGTTCTGAAATTTGTATGGAAAACAAATATTGACTAGTTTGATACACTCAAAAGTTGGTGGTCTATCAACATAACACGCGGGCGAAGCCGCGGGCAGAAGCTAGTTTCTAATAGTCAATAATTACTAGTATTAACAAAGACTAGTCTTCGTTATAAAAATCAGCACTTTCCAGTCCAAAAAAAGTTTGGCTAGCAATTTTAGTAAGGGCGAAAACGATTCCGTCCCGTAGCTAAATCTTTCCACATGCATTCCTAGCAGGCATAGTACTGTACCGACTGTGAGGAGCGTCGCACGCCCGCCCGAAATATCCGCGATCGATTTCGTAATCCTCGATCGGTAAAAGTGCCCACCCCATGTGTACATAACATCCCCTCACGTGCATTGTTTACATCAAACCAGTGTTTGTGATTGTGAAACGGAGACACGGATCTTAAAACAAAAAACCATTTAAAACTTATAAAATGCGCACACGCAACGATATAATTTTAAAACTATTTCTAAAGGTGCAAAGCTAAAAAATAAATAAATATGTTTGTAACCTTCACCTAAATATGCCGTTTCGATAATAATATAAACCTACTCTAAATACATTTGATCATCACACTATTTTGTTGACACAATTTTGTTGAAAACTGTTTCAAAGCTACACAACTATTTTTATTTTAAAAGCTTAAAATTTCGATCAACATCTCTGATAATCTTACTACTAGTTAGCATTGACAATGTTGAAGTTTATCTTAATTATAAATTCGTTGTCTTTGTGATTTAACAAATTAAAATTAAAAACTACTGGAAACTACTCAAAAGGTTTGACAATAAACAACACATGGAAACATTTTTGTTACAAATCAATCATTTTATCATTGACATCAATCCAACAACTGTCTCATAAGCATACAAATACCTACAAAGAAATATATATAATATTTGTGTACGTAGGTTACAGTCGTTGTACTATAATACAATAGCATCAATATATTTTCCTATGGATAGGTTATTGCATAAACCCTTGTCTACTAAAGATTAATCGGTCAATCAGCTTGCTGCATCGGCGCTAAGCGTCCTTGCCCTACTGACGTGCCAACTCGCGGACGCATTTAGCCCGGCATACAGGGCTGTGTCGAACTTTCTTCAGCACCTATCAATCAATTACAAGCCTTAGTACCTACTGATAAGAATACTAATCAATCTATACGTGATTCTTCAAGTCAGATAAAAATTAAACAGTGCAATGGATTGTGGATCTTAGCGCGTTGGTTGATGGGTGTTTTTGTGTGAATGGAAAGAACGCAGACTCGACTGTGCTCAGTGACATTTGGACGGTAGTCTACATCAGCATTTTCAGCTGTCACGGAATTGACATCATTGAAGGATTGCTACAGTCACAGAATATTATAATACTAATTACAATTCAAATTCAAAGTTACAAATAGCGTTACAAAACTATATGTAGGCACCCACCTGAGTAGGTATTATCTACCTAATTTTCTGGGCAAACACCGTTTGCCGATGCTTGTCTTCATTGGCGTCTATTCCCTTGTAAACCAACTAATCTTAATTTTATCTATCGCTCTCTTTTACGAATAGTAACAAATGAAAGAGATAGCAACTATTTGAGTGCTGTCTTATTAGTCAGAATTAAGTTTTCCTTACAAGTTTAGTCGTGATTTCAAAACATGCTAACTATTAACACAAAGACGAGCGACACTTAAACTAATTTGACAGGAGTATAATTTTTGCGATCTCTTTCTTACGTGAACTATGAGTAAAAAAGACAGTTTAAATTAAGTTTAGGTGGTGTACTAGAGAATCGGCGCCATTGTATTAATTTTTAATTTTTTATGAATTACCATTTATTTATTTAAAAGATTATAAAAAAACCTCTTAAACTTACAGCCAAGGGCAAAACGTTAGAGTATTTGGAGAACTTGAATTTGTCCGAAGCTGCTTTTAAAGCCAATATCGTTCCCGCTGATTAGATTTAGGAGCTATGCGGAAGGCCTTAAATCTGTGACACCTGTGGCCTAGCTTTTATTTGCGTTCGTAAACCATTAATCTCAATCTACGCGTTAATAAACAAAACACAAATTTGTCATCTCGCTGTGAGTTTACCCTGTTGCCTGTCACAGTACGTGATTCACGCTTTCTATTTATCCCTGGCAGTGCACCGCTGGTTGACATTTCCGTCTGTGGGCATCGCCATCGCCTGATCCCGTTTGATATACCTACCGTTATAATACAGCTGAACTCAAGTTTTTTTTTATTTAGGCTCTTCTGATTCGTATAAAAAAAACTCTTGAAATCACTGAATGATCTCCAATTTCTGCTCATGGTTTTGTTTATAGCGTACGTCATATAGCTATTACATGTTTAGCTTTACTTGATGTTGTTATTGGAACGAAGTTCTTTATCGCGCGTTGTGAAAGGGGGCTAGACGGAAAAAATTCTCACGAAAAGTTGTAACGACACTTTTTGCTATAGTAAGCTATTGTAAGCTGTGCGGCGTGCGCATGTTTCTCTGTCTGTCTCTCTCTCTCTTATAGAAAACAAGCCAGTTTTTTTTTTTTTTTTTAAGTTGGCTTGTTATAAAAAAAAATATTACAATTCCTTCACTAATTAATCGAAAGGAACTTGGTCAATCCGGGTGTCCCTTGACACCTCTCATTTTTATTTTCACGAATTGCGTTACGGTGCAATTTTGTTCACTATTACGGATAAACAAAACTTTATTTTTCGATATTAATTTGGCCATAATCTCACATTATGATAAGATAATGTATAGTGGACACGAAGGTTTTAATTGGTATAGATATTATTATGCAGTAGATTCCTACAAGAAAAACATAAATGATGATATGACAGACGACGGAGCATAAACGATGCTACATGTTTCTGACAAAGGAGGACAATGTTTGAGGTTTAAAATAGTTTATGGTATCATTTCGCTCATAGGAGTATACATCTTTCTAGATAGATCTTATGAGCTGAACGGCTCAATACTAATAGATTAACAGCATTATTAAGCTGCTAAGCTCATTTCTCGAGTCTCCGAGAGCACGCATCTGGCCCGTCCGTCAACTATGATCACTAGACAAGAATTTCACGAGATTGTAACAGTTCGCGTGACTAACGCTATGCCATACTGAACTTGTATTAGTGAAATGGGACGCAGGACGTAGGCGTTGCTAAATTTAGCAGCGATTTCAAGTTCATACATTGATTATACGTATTATGCGTGTAAATATTTGTGATCCAATATGTTATAGGTTTGCGGTTGTCGCTTTTCTGGTTTATTATGATGAGACAATGTTAACACGCCATTGTCACATACGAGTATATATCACTTTGCCAAAAGTTTAAAGAAATAAATATAATGGTATTCCCGTGTCAATACGTCTATGAATATCTGAAGTATGTTCACAGGAATATTAATTTGTTTAAAAAAACAAATGAACTCGCTATTGTCACTTAAACACTCTGTCTCTGTCTCTTGTCTTTTACTCTATAAAATTAGTAAATTGTATAAAGGGAAAGGTGTACGCTTTTATAACAAACTATCAAGAGATGTACAAAAATGTATAATTAATAAATTTAAACACGTAACTAAACAAAAAAACTTAATGAAATCGGATTATTTACACGATAAAAACTCTGGGATTGAAAATGCTCCAACTCGATAAAACTTAGGTACCTATTAAATCATAATAATAAATAAATAATGCTGGACATTTTCACACAGCATTATCTAGCCTCAATGTAATCAGAGCTTGTGTTATGGGAACTACATGACTGATATACAACTTATATATATTTGTAATTAGTACATACATATTATAAAAAGAAAACACCCAGACCAAAAATAAATATTTTGTAAAGGATCATTTAAAATAAAAATCAGCCTTGTTTTATTGACTTTCCGTCCTGGCTTGGTCGCGGAGGAACAGGCAGTAGATAAAATCCATGTTTCAAAGTGATTCTTGTGATTTTAATGAATTAATGAATTTTGACTTTGACTTTGAAATATTTGTTGTAATTTCATTGACGTAACCAAGTGTTCTCTATGATCATAATTATGTTATCTATGTATAAATGAGTATGGCACTAGGATTCCCTGTGTCGTGGGTACCAGATAAGTACAAGTATCATGGTTCCGCAATACCCAGACCCGGAGCAATTATCTGCAGAACATGCAAACATTTGTGCCTCAGCGGGAATCAAACCCGCACCTTGCGTCTCAGTTGCGCTACGTCACTGAGATCTCGCAATCCTCGGGTTATACTGTTATCTTTTAAATACAGCTCGTTTATTCTACATTCAGATTTACCAGTAGTAAAAATTCTTCATAGTAAAAATTACCCTTTTCAAAAATAACATGTAGATCTTATAAGCAGAAATCTAGCGTAGATCTAAAGTATAGTTTTTTTTTGTCATTTGATGCATGATTAATTTCTAGTTCTATTTGTTCACCACTAAGTATTGCCCGCCATTTTCATTGTATTATCAGAAACTCTGACAAAAATGTTCCGCATCCAACTGAAATGACTCCAAGGTTGCATCGGGATTCGGGCCGCTGGTTTTATGGCATATCTCCGGAATGCCGCGACAGACGCTATTCACATCCGGTAACGCATTCACGCCTGACATATTTCAGCTAGTAGTAGAGCAAACATTTATACTACCTAATGTTACACAAGTTAAAGCAAATATCAAAATCAAAGATGAAGAGTTGTCTCTTGTGGACACCACCGTATTCTTAGGTATCACCCTGGATAATTAGCTTCAATGGGGCCCTTACATTAATAGGTTATCGAAGAGACTTAGTTCTGCGGCATATGCAGTCAAAAAGATCCGTCTTTATACAGACGTAGACACAGCTAGACTAGTTTACTTCAGCTACTTCCACAGCATTATGTCGTACGGTATATAGCTGTGGGGGAGTGCTGCAGAAGAGGGCTGTTCGAACAATTTATTAAATGGGTCCCAGAGAATCACTTCGTCAGAAGTTTAAAGAAATAAATATAATGACATTTCCTTGTCAATACATTTATGAAAATCTGATGTATGTTCACAAAAATATTAATTAGTTTAAGAAAAAAAGCAATAATCACAATGTTAATACCAGAAATAAAGATTAACTCGCTGTTGACACTTGTAAACTCCATAAAGTTGGTAAATCGTTTAAAGGGCAAGGTGTAGGTACGCTTTTATAACAAACTCCCAAGATACATACAAAAATTTACAATTATTAAATTTAAAAAACAACTTTATTAAAAGGCATACTATAAAATATCTGATTATTTAGATGATTAAAACTCTTGGGATTGAAAATGCTCCAACTCGTTGTTTTGTAAAAGGATAATTAAAAATAATAACCAGCGTTGTTTTCTTGCCTTTCTTTCCTGGCTTGGTCGCGTAAGAACAGGTAGTAGATAAACCCGACGTTTCAAAGTGATCCTTGTGATTTTAATGAATTTTGACTTTGACTTTGAAACGAGTATCGCAACGAGTTCGGCGCGGATTCGATTCCTGCCGAGGAACAAATGTTTAAATGATCTACAAATATTTGTCTCGGGTCTGGGTGTTTTCTATGTTAGTAAAAAATGGATATAAGTAGTATAGCAGTCATGTTGTTCCCATAACACAAGCTCTGCTTACTTTGGGGCTAGATGATGCTGTGTGAAAATATCCAGCATTATTATTTTATAGAAGAGTTATCGTGATGTGCAATAAGTTTTTCTTTTTTGTGCGCGCTATCCACTACTCATGATCGAGCAAAAAAGGCTGGCGAATCTATTATGTCCGAGTCCATTGTTGGGCAGCGGAAACTAGCAGAAACGTTTCACTCTTGGCATTATATTGATTGCTTCGGTGTTCCAAAAAAACAAACACGCTCATGACTGCTTTCCCCATGGTGGACATCCTCGGATATATATTCAGTGAGTAGATCTTTGAGGATACCAAGTAGGGGGTAGTCAGAGGAACGTCCAAACATTACATTTGGTACATTCCCGCGTTTTGCTGTCATTCCGTGACAGGTTGCAAGCCCATCGCCGCTTATTGGAACACTAACTGTTGGCACATGCCTTCGATTTTTTGGTTCTAGGGCATGCCTTCGGTGTTCCTCATATCTTTATTATATTTGACAGAACTAACAGACATATCAAATGAATTTAAATCAATTCCTATGGAAAAGCAATTAAAGGGAATTGGAAAATATTACAACTTTCCAAAATGATCGAAATTTTTTTGTGTGAGATAATGTTAAGTTTAAATTCATAATTTATTTGCGGCGTCATTTAAAAATTGGATCCAAATACACTAGCAAAATGGCAATAGATTAGGAGGCTGAAAGCACAATGGCAATCAAAGTCACACTTATTATGCATTGAACATTGGTGCAGACAGACTGACGGATAAGCAGTCCATTTGTTGCTGAGCAGACGTTTCTCGTTAATCATTTAAATTATCCTCTCGACACGAAAGCCGACTTCGAAGGCCATAATAAATCTCGTCCGGTTTATCGCCAATCTTGGCAGATAATACCTGGTTCTGGTAATGCCATTTGGCATGAAGAGTTGGCATTCTGACAGGCAGGCGCATCGGACATTCCGCTGAATGTGTATGAATTTTATGGTGTGGTGTACCAGTATTCCCGTCTTGGCGGAAATACTTCACAAATTTTGTTGTGGAAATAAATACTGGGGTTTTTATCAAACTGAAAAGTTGAGCCTATAAACGAGAAATGTTCCCTTTATATAATATTTGCTTAATAATAAAACAGATAAGATAAGATAAAGAGATGAAGATTCATTTTTGGTTCCTTTTTTGGTCACCCTGCTTGCGTCATTTTCAAAATAATAACCCAATAAGCAATGACTTTAAACCTACGGATATGTTTAGTTATGTAGTGATAGAATTCAGAGTGACTCGCAGTGGTTGCTTTTAATGATAATTAGTAAATTAAACTACATAGTACAAATCTCTATATATTCATCTCTTGGTGACTAACTTTTGCGCTCAATGGAGACACTCGTAGGACAAGATTTTGTGGTACGCTTATTACATTAAAATTGCACACGGCATCGCGGGATTTGCCAAATTGGTACTAATATTATCCCGTGAATCAGATCGCCTTGGAATATGAATAACTATTTCTGTTTGAATAAGATATTCCATTCAGGAAATATGATTTATTTATGAGATTGATAGTTCTAATTATAAAGTTCGAAACAATAGTTTTTCCCAGTAAGGTTATCTTATATAGCTTTTAACATCATTCGATCTCGGGGTGAGTTGGTAGCTTTTCAAAGTTAAGCTACGTGGTTTTCTTGATGAGGTCAAGTAAAAAGTCTGGCGTAGTTTGACCAAGCATATATCCAAGTGGTTTCGTAGCTCCACTACTTATGTTTCGTAGCTGTTATTTAGCTAAGCTACGTGGTTTCGTTGATGAGGTCTAGTAGATAGTCTGGCGTAGTTTGACCAAGCATATATCCAAGTGGTTTCGTAGTTCCACTACTTATGTTTCGTAGCTGTTATTTAGCTAAGCTACGTGGTTTCGTTGATGAGGTCTAGTAGATAGTCTGGCGTAGATTGACCAAGCATATATCCAAGTGGTTTCGTAGCTCCACTACTTATGTTTCGTAGCTGTTATTTAGCTAAGCTTTGTGGTTTCGTTGATGAGGTCTAGTAGATAGTCTGGCGTAGTTTGACGAAGCATATATCTAAGTGGTTTCGTAGCTGTTATTTAGCTAAGCTACGTGGTTTCGTAGCTCAACTTTATAAGGACTCGCAGATCTATCGTACCTTTTCGTAGTACAACTACATGAGTATCTTAGCTCAGACTTAGCTCTTCGTAGCTTGGTATTCGAGGATTCTGCGGCGGGCTATAGTCTTGTTTACGCCTCAATCAATTATAAAAAAATATAAGTATATAATATATGTACTTGTTGTTTGGAAAATTTAATTTTGATTAGCAACACAATGCTATTAGGAGCCCGATTACTTTGCAGACATGAGCTAATTTTGTAAATATCAAGTGCGTGTCGAGTTCAATAATCCCATTCGTTAGAACATCTCTCAGTGCGTTTGTATAAAACACTTACGTCATTGAGAATTTATGAGCCACTATAATAAATTCTGGAAATTGAATTAACGAATTTAAACGGGAACTTACACATTTTATGAGAAATATAATTTACCAAAACCTAAAAGTGTTAAGTATTTGAGCGTCTGATTTGTGAGTATTTATTGCTCTCACTACAAGTATTATCAAAACCTGAAAAAAAAGCAAATCTTTGGCAGTTGTTTCACTATTGTTGTAGTTTATACTACGTTGAGAGAAAACAAATATAGCTGGCAATTCAAAACATGTCCAATTTAAACACACTTATAATACACACACCACCCAAACAAAAAAATATTTAATTTACTCGCTTCTACCATTCTGATCAAACGTTATTGCTACAGAACTACAAACTAAACAACGAAATTGAAATTGTCAGCGAACCAATTGGCTTACGAACTACAAACTCAATACTTTATGAACAAATCATGCTACCAAAAGTGCTACTAAACTGGACCTAACCAAGTGAACAGTGACTCAAAGTGATAGTGCTGTGCTTTTATACACTTCAAAACACACACGGACACACAATGGACACTACACAAGACTCAGACATGTTGACACCAGCGGCTATAGGTCAGTCATCACTACTGTCGAAATTATAGAACGAATAATAAAATCTATTTCCTATCAGCTCTTAATCAAAATAACTTCACCAATTACTTATTTGGCAAAAAATTCTAAAACTTATAATTAAATTCAACTAGCACTTCTCATACAAAACCTCCAAAGGGCTGTAGTAGAAGTAGATTTTTGTCAAATCGTTCGTATTACCGACATTATGGGCATGTAAATTGGTTGTTTATAATACTAAATGATAACTCTTTAACTAAATTACTTCATTAAGACGCTGACCGTCTTTACTATAGGTACATAATACCTACCTAGTACTTCACACTTGGCTAAAAAGCTACTAAATACTAGAGCCTACATACGAGTAATAGTTAGGCTACACACTATATTTGATTTTTAATTAGATGTGTTAAACAATTTAAGAAAAATATAACCTAAGTAATTCTAGTAAAACGCAAAACTCTTTTATGGTAATAAACGTATAAATCATTGTATTTATGCAATCCTCTCTAATCGCTTTGCTTTGATTTGAGTGGCCGTATTCATTATAATAAACCAAACGCTTGTGGTTTAAAAGCTTTCGTTATTTACGTATTAATTGGTTTCGTAGTTATTGTAGTTTAAATCGCTATCATCTCTAAAAATATTCATACATTTATCATCCATAATATAATTATTCCATTTATCACCACATAGCCTTCATTATCACCTACAAGACAACTTATATTTAGGTACATAATATTAGTTTCCTTGGCTAAGTCAGGCTCAGTTGCAAAATTAAAAAAAAAAAGTATATTTCCTTATAATAGCGTCTAGCACCCTTATGGTCAGAAATCGCTCATCTAAGTTCCTTCATCAATTTCACCAAGTATCTTTTAATTCATATGTAGGACGATTTGTCCCTTGCCTACCGCTAAAGTCTCATCTGAGTCAATCATCCTAACCAAAGCCTTCCACTAAGGGTCCGGTCAAACTGACGCGGTGGCGTCATTACAGTCAAACTTTTACAACCACTTGAGAACCACTTGACAATCATTCCGCCACTGCAACAGTTTGACCGGGCCATAACTCATTCTCACACTCATTACCAAGGCTTCGAGGTCCATATCTCGCTTTTGAAAGCTGCATAGTGCAAGTGTCTCGGCTGTATCGTCGATTCGCGAGTGATCCGTGTGTGCAGAGTTCGGGGAGTGGCTGAGTCGCGTCGCGGTGCCGGCGTTGCTGCGCACGCGCCGCCTCAGCGAGCGCCGCGCCCGGGCGGCCACGCTGCGTCTCATCATGGATGTAAGTATAACTTTCCGTGTACCTACTCTTTTAATTTCATCTCATCCCCCATCTTTCAAAGTCAAAGTGTGATCAAAGTCTAATAGTTCCGATTCAATTAAATTATTGATAACGTCGAGAGCGTTGCTGGTAGTCGGCTGCAGCGTTGTGGATGATGTTGTGGTTCTAAGCTGCTCGTAGTTTATGATATCCCTTGGAATACGAGTGTGGCGTCATGACAACGAATGTGTTTGTTGGGTGTTAAAAAAAATACTTTGCAATGTGAATAGCGCTCGAAGTTAGGTACTTATGTGTCCATCCTAGTTATTGAGCAAAGCTTAGTCGTCTTCTATTGTATTGTAGATAATTTATTTGCAGCTCTACTATTATAGTGATACTGTTTACAAGTGTTTTTAGTTCCAAAAGGTGTACAACAATATATGTTTGTTTGAAGTTTTGAATTATCCTAGAGCTTTTACGTGATATACGAATATGGGGGAGCCCGCTTAATACTTATGACAAAACTAACCGGATTTTAATTTGGATCTACCTTAAAGGTATCAACAAAACAGCACTAAAGATAGTTTCAAACATAAAACTGTATCGTAAACTTTATTAGGTAACGATTCGTTTATTTTATGGTCTTTAAAACTCAACGCTCATAATGTTTCCTCAGGTTTCTTTCATGTGTTGTTATAATTTCCAGTTTCCATTCAGTTCATTAACTTTTCATTGTGAACTGATAAACTGTGTTCAAAGAAAAGTGTTTCAAAACCATAAAATAAAATATTTCTTGCTTTACTTTGACCGTCTGATGAAACCACATTGATTTTACAGTGTGACTCATTGGATGGTAATAAAACGATGTTTTTTTCCACTATGCTTTAAATATGTTAATAGTATTAAGACAAATGTATAATAACCGCCATAACCTACTAGTGATCTACTTCAGAAATATCCTAACCTAAATTGTCTAAATACCGCGTCATTTTGAAAGTTGTCACATATAATACCACAAGAGCTTCAAAATTATCGGGTATTTCCCGATAGGTTCGTTGCAAACAAATGAAGGAGTCAAGTTTTTCAGGTTAAAAAATCACGAGCGCGAAGCGCGACGAGCGCGAAGCGCGAGTGATTTTTCCTGAAAAACTTGACGACTTTATTTGTTTGCAGGGAACCTTGAGGGAAATGCCAGATAATTTTGAAGCTCGTGTGGTATTCAGGGGATTATTTTTCCGTCCCAAATGTCGGCCAATAGAATTGCACCATTCGACGTCACGTGGTAGGGTAGACCGGGGGCAATAGTAACATTTTTTGGTTTTCGAACGATTGTGCTAAAACTACTTGATTATTTTACTATATGATTATGTTTCTAGAAACCTAAATTCAACAGCTACAAATCGTTTTGTTGAATTTTACGTAGGGCTTACAGAACATAGTGAAAATTAGGTAAGAATGAGGACAGGTCGATTGCTACAATTTACCCCTTCTCTGGGTCAATTGTACCAAAATTTCATAAGGAAATAAAAAACAAACGAATGATCAAATCATAGCTTTACTATCGTATATTAATTAACGTTGCACTAATTAATCAGTCTGTATCATCAGGAACTCATATTTTAATAACCGTTTTATAAATTTTCACGATAAAACTAAACAAACTTAAATTAACTTTTCTCCGCTTTAAACATACTTATTATAAATTCAAAAAAATTGGCATTATCACTTTGGTCTAAGCATTGCTTGACAGTTAACAAATATGATAAAAATCTAAAAATATTGTAAATAATTGCCAGTTGTTCTTTTATATGGAGTTACAATTGACCCCTGGTAAAATTGCCCCTGTTGAACTTTAAGTTAACATTATGTAAAATCATTATCTATCCAGTAACATTGATTGTAAAGATGGCAGAATTCACTAAATTAATTATTATTGATTCATAGATAAAAGTATGATTAATTTAGTGAAATGTCGTAATCGAAGTGATTTCCTTTTTCTGTTCCGTGGCATCTAAAAAAAAATAAGTATTAGTAAGTGGCTTTTTAAGTGTAGGTGCAATGAATATCTAAGGGTTGTCTGGTATAAATACTTCAGTAAAGATCTTATTTCTGGGTGAACTAATTTGTACTTAAAAATTAACTAAACAGTATACATCGATAATTTATATTGGGGGTCATTTGTACCACGGGGTTAATTGTACCGTTTCAATTGACCCCAGTGAGTGTGGTACAATTGACCCCAAATATAGATTTTGGAAAATTAACGAAATATCTCAGAACACTGTTAAGCTTTAGACACAAATTATTAGGAATTGTAAGGCTAGTTACCTAGGCAAACGCGTGGTTAATATATAATATCATTAAACTCAGTAACCACTGATTGATAGAGTAATATATCTAGCTTAAATAATTACCTTGGGTGCTTGAAAACAAAGAATCCCTCGTGCAAAAGTCCATACCGCAGCGAGCGCGCCGCCGACTAGTGAGCAGGTCGGGACATGAAAGGCGCGTGCCCCCGGCTCTCGCACACACACAAAAGTAGTCTAGTTATTGAGCTATTCGCAATGTTACTATTGCCCCTTGTTACTACTGACCCCGGTCTACCCTACAACCGAGAAAATTTTCAAAAAATTATCAGTATAATACCATGTAGGTTGTACCACGTGACGTCGAATGGTGCAATTCTATTGGTCGATATTTGGGTCGGAAAAATAATCATCAAAATTAACAGTAGGTACGACAGGAGCCCGTTTATAAGCGTTTGCCATGCGGTTTGTTTGTCTGTTACAATTATTTATCTCCTATCTATTATTTTTCTCCTATCCTATCTTTGTTTGTCTGTTACAATTAGGTTTAAAGGAATGCAATGTGTTTTTTTCCAATCGAAAATAAATCTGAATGTAATGCGGTTTTTGCGATTTGTATGACATCAACGATGGACCTTAAATAAGTTTTATCGGCACTAGAGGAGGCTCTGCAATAGATATTATTTAAATAAACTGGGTATTTTAAAATAATGCAAAATATACTTTTTGCTACTTTGCAACGACAGGAGTTTATATATGCGTATTATAAAAATATATTATAACTAAAAGTACAATGGTCGGTGTTATCGCTGGTTTGTTTGTCTGTTACCAATAATCTCCGAAACAGCCTAACGGAGCTATCGGTTTTTTACAATTAATTTGTATTGCCTTCAGTGATGTTTCTTAGATTGGTTTTATCTCCCCAAGTCACTAGCGGGCGGTATTATCGATCAGTTTTCAAACTTTGTTGATTTAGGATGCCATGCGCACGAATGCCTAACCATAGTATTAATCAAGTCCTAGTTACTAGCTACTGATTTATAAATAAGACGCTCTAAATATTCTTAACAGCGACATCTGTTGGCAAATAGAAGTATTACGAAGTTCACTGGCCGAATATAAACCAATATCAAACTTTGGTCGCTGTCGAAAGCGCGCCGGCTCTAGCTCGAACTCTAATCCTCGAAGCACAACGCTATCGTAATGTTCCAATATTCCGATAGATGGCGTTACCTACATTCGTCTATCAACACTTATGTATGTACCTATATACATCGAGACAAAAAAAATTATACAATTAATCGGACACTGCCATTTACGCATAGATTTCCACCATAATAAAAAATAATTTCATGAATTTAATTCAGTGAAAATCAATGTGTCCCGAGACTAACGTTGCAAAACCGAAAAAAAAACTTCTGTAGACTCTACGACCCAGAAAGCTCTACGCAGTAGACCAACTGTAGACCCTTTTATGGACACTGTGTACGTACGTGTACATCCGCAGATTTTCTAGAGTTGTTTACAAACTGACCCATTTATCTTATTTAGACCGCAGCGTGTTTCTTATTGTTTTGACGAATGACCGCGTTTGCACCCGTTGCTGTGGGAAAGTAAAATTACATTTGCAAGTGCTTTGTTCAGGCGTTTAAAATTCTAGAATCTGTATTATCCAGTTCAGGACTATGTAGGTATGTGACACTTGAGGTATGTGATATTTTAGCCGATGTTTGCACAATTTTATCCTTACTTTATGTATCGAAGTTGTGAATTGTAGTTATTCTACATAAATGTATATTCGCTTTAACGTGAGATCATAACGGTGAAGGAAAACATTCTGAAAAAACAAATATGCACTAGAACCAAAAAGTTCAAAGGCACCAGTCACGTGGAATGCTGGATATGAAAACGTGGACCCACTTAGTATATCCGCGGATCTGCGTACTGAGTGTGGCTTTAAGGATGTTCATCCTTCATGGAAATTACAGTAGATAGATGTGTATACAAAAACACAGATGAAAAAACAGATGAAACAGCTAGCTACCTAAAGACCGTTGCAAACGATCTATTGATAGATCAACTGATCATGATCACTACCAGACGGAAGAATTACCAAAATGCTGGTTGCATTGCCACGCTGAATGACAATGCTTATTCGTTGACCCATTTAAGAGCCAGCTCTCTGGTCAAGCGTCACTCGACGATTCTTTTATTTCACAAAAGAATAAAAGTTACAATGGGTGGTCTTATCTCTAAAAGCGACAACCGCATCCAGAAACATCCTTCTAGGTCTATAAGTTTATTGCACAATGAAGGTGCAAGTCTCCAAATTACATCTCGTTAAGAAAGCCGCACGGGCGGTGCGCGGGTGGCATTAATCTATTTAAGAGTCCAGCAACCGATTAATTTCGGAAATACCACTTTCCCACAAACAGTGTTTTTAATAAATCTAGTGGTTATTATAAACATTCGTTCTGCGCACGTTTTGTGACCGTGAAAACATATAAAGCATTATATATTTTTAATTCGGGATTGTCTCTGCTACCCTTTTTTGGGAAGCTATAGCTCTACCTACCTAGTTTAAATCTAAACTAAACAAAATCACAATACAAAAACAAACAAAAAAAGGTTTATTTAACCTTAATATAAGGAGCCGGTATATGTGTTTGACGTAAGAGGTTGTTTGAATGTTTATTTGTCTATGGCCATTTATCTCCAAAACGGCTTATTTGATTGAAATGCGGTTATTTGCAATCGATTTTTATGTGACTTCCAGCCTCAAGGATATGGAATACACGAGTCGGGTCCTAAATTTTTTTTTAAATGTATTTGGTGGACGATAGCTGACGGCCAAAACGACCAGGTAATTTGGCCCTCGATAAAACTCACGATTCAACTTACCGGAGGGACCCTTTTGAGAAAACTGTCGACCTGGCAGGCCGCACCCGGTGAAGTAAAGGGTTGGGAAAAAATAAATTAAAATAGGTAATAGTATAATTCGTTTCTGGTGCAATCTGTTTGGCTATGTTTCCAATACACCCAAACAATCGGTTGTTGGAAAGGTGTCGCCAGCTTTCATTATATTTAGAAGAAAAATATGGTTTTTAGGATCGATAATATCATCGCTGACATTTTTATGCAATAGTTTATTCGTCACTGAAGCTGGAAAAAAAGTAATCTCTTGGCAGCTGTCAACTTCTTTGCACTCGGCTTCATCGCGTAGCTCAAAGAAAATATAAACTAGGATATAATATAAAATTATTCTGATTATTCTGGTTATTTCTAGATCTTTAAGATTTCTAGAGTTCTTCTGCAACAAGCCACTTGTGTTGTGTTTTTATAATCTTCAACATTTCAGTAGTTTCCATTTTATTTCGTTACAATCATACCATCAGGTCGGTCATTCATAACGGTCGTCTCCCGCAGAATATATTAAAAAATTCGCTGCTCCCGCGGAGTTTTCTTTCAGAACACACTCGTACAAACAATCAAGTTTCCTGTCAACAAAACTGGCCACAAAAACACATAGACGAGTTTCCAAGAACCGCTCGCGTCCCGAGTGAACCCGCGGCCCTGAACCAGTTAACTAATTATAAATCTGAGTGGATTGTTACGTCAGCACTAATGCAAAAGTGGGAAGGTTAGTGAGATTCGTGCGTCCGCTCAGCTTAGTGAAGACTGACCTTCGGAAGAGTTGCCTCAGAATCGTGGCGGTTAATGCAAGCGGGTATAGGTAGTAGGTAAACTTTAAGGGAGTAACGATTTGTATCGATAATAATAGTTTTGATGGCGAATCCAAATGGCGATAGTTAAATAGATTTTCATTACATCTTTTGAATACAACTCTTTAGTTGTATGCTAGTTTGCAAACTACCATACGGCCTCCACCTGTTGATAAGCGGTGAACTCTGTTCTCGTCTATCCGTCCGTCTGTCACGCCTCGATTTCTCCCTCAGTTTATTTAAAGCATGTATAATTACATAACAAGCGTGTTTTATCCCATGATACATTTAATAAAAATCACCTTTAGGTTGGCCGTATTTTTTGATGATTTTTAATTGAACAGGGGTCTAGACAAATACCTCATGCTTATTTTTCCTTTCACGCTAACGCAAATTAAATAAGGCAAAACTTGGCAGTAGTCACGTGACGTTAGCTATTGTAATTTCAATACAATTCGATCTTTCCACAGGCGTTAAAGCCAACAGAAAGTGGTATTTGTCTAGACACCCAGGTCTCAGAAATCACTTTCCGTAACCGTATTTATTCAAATGCAAAGATTGAATTTCCTAAAATTGCTTGGATTAACACATCACAATAAATATTATGTTGTGCCGTTCACATAACTTCGTATCGTTAAGTATGATACAAAGTTTATGGAGTTTATTCAGTAGAAACTATAAAGTTTGTAAGTTTGTTGTAGTTTTACGGATTTCCAATGAAAGCTTAAGGAGATATGAGACAATCGGGATCAATCGGGGGAAATGCAAAGGGCATAGCGTATCTCAAGCTCAACACATCTCGTATAATTCATTTTTCTGTGGTCTTAGTGATCAGAATATTTTATCTACTGTTGGTAGGAGTAGTCACCACATTTATCTTAATGTAGGTCCTATTGCTTAACGCCTTGACTTGACTCTGGATCACCATTTGTTAAAAGATACTCATTATTACAAAACACGGCTGCTTGCTAATGTAATTCGTTGTTTCTTTAAATAAACTTGAAACAAAAATAATAATAATAATAATACTGAAAACTTTCACACAGCATCACCTAGCCCCAAAGTAAGCATCAGAGCTTGTGTTATGGGAACTACATGATTGATTTACTAATTATATACTTTTTTTTTGTAAATACATACTTATTATACATAGAGACAAATATTTGTTGATCATACAATCATTTGTACGGCGGTAATCGAACCCGCAACCTTCTGCGTCTCAGGCGGGCCTTCGTCCACTGCGCCACAGAGGTCGAGTGTTGTAAAGTGTTTCTATACACTTTTAAAACCCATGTTTTAATCGCATAGAGAAATCCAAGGTTGCTCATACAAGTATCTAAGTCGTAAGATACTATTAATCAATATTTAACTGGCGCATACTTTAAAAACTCATCGTTAAATGTGTCAGTTCTTTCGTAAAATAAATATTTGCTCAAATTATGATGTTTCGTATAATTAACATCAATATTTAACTGTCGCTTTATAAACGTACGGCAATTTCGAGAGAGTCGTAAATTATCGGGTGAATTTAAGATGCTTACGCTTGGTTGCACCACATTTTTTGTTTCAAGTTAAGCTGAGTCTACACTACATATCAGCTATAATAATAATTATAATGCTGGAAATTTTCACACAGCATAATCTAGCCCAAACTAAGCAGAGCTTGTATTATGGGAACTACATGACTGATATACTACTTGTATACTTTTTTTTGTAAATACATACATATTATATGTAAAAAAACACCCAGACCCGAGACAAATTTGCAGATCATAATTTGTCCTGCGGTGGGAATCGAACCCGCAACCTTCTGCGTCTCGAACGGGCTTTCTTGCACTGCTAGGGTTATGTGCAAAGTAATTCCTAACTACTTTTAATGAAATTTAACATTTAAACGGATTCATTGCGTTGTTATACATATAATATTGTTATACGACAACCGTAACCAAATCTGATATATAAAACAACCATTCGCCGCGGGACAAATGTTTGTATCATGTTTAAATATTTTTCTCGGGTATGGTGGTTTCTATTTATTATTTGTATATATTTACACAAAAATAAGTATATAAGTAGTGTCATGTAGTTCCCATAATACAAGCGCTGCTTAGCTTGGGGCTGGATGATGCTTTGTGAAAAATGACCAGATTTTTTTTTTTATTGCTATTGCTGGTGTTTGCAGCTTTCATGATTAAACTACTGATTACAGATACAGGTCACAGGTTACAGGTACTAGATTACAGGTATCAATAGATCTTAAAAAACGATTACTACCGTCACAATATTATTTATTAAGAAACTTTCCGATTTATGCAGAAACCTCTTACTATGTCTTGAAGCTATTTTCACGACAGGATTCCAAACTCCCACCAGTTTTGAACTTGCCAACCATATGTTTACATTTTCGGCATATATTTGTTCTGGGCCAGACCCAGTACAAATATATGCTGAAAATTAAATGAAAGAGGAATTACGAGTACCGTGGTACCAAAACACCCAGGTGTACCAAAACATCCAGGTGTAATATATTTTTTTTCTGTAGGAGGTGCATAGAGACATTGATTACAAAATCACAACATGCTAGAGCATAGAGACGAGAGATCGTCCAGCCTCCCTGCAATGAGTTGCAGTTACAATGTTTCCGCTTTTGTGACTCAGTGTTACCTCAATTTCATCCTGGTGAGCGATTTCAGGGCTCTATCTAATCTAATCGAAATTTACGTGTGCTCAATATGCTCTCTCGTCCAGCGCTCCATGAAGGCACAGTTTGTGTCCAGCCTCCCTGCAATGAGTTTCAGGTACAATGTTTCCACTTTTGTAACTCAGTGTTACCTCAATTTCGTTCTGGTGAGTGATTTCAGGGCTCTATCTAATCAAATCGAAATTTACGTGTGCTCAATATGCTCTCTCGTCCAGCGCTCCATGAAGGCACAGTTTGTGTCCAGCCTCCCTGCAATGAGTTTCAGGTACAATGTTTCCACTTTTGTAACTCAGTGTTACCTCAATTTCGTCCTGGTGAGTGATTTCAGGGCTCTATCTAATCAAATCGAAATTTACGTGTGCTCAATATGCTCTCTCGTCCAGCGCTCCATGAAGGCACAGTTTGTGTCCAGCCTCCCTGCAATGAGTTTCAGGTACAATGTTTCCACTTTTGTAACTCAGTGTTACCTCAATTTCGTCCTGGTGAGTGATTTCAGGGCTCTATCTAATCAAATCGAAATTTACGTGTGCTCAATATGCTCTCTCGTCCAGCGCTCCATGAAGGCACAGTTTGTGTCCAGCCTCCCTGCAATGAGTTTCAGGTACAATGTTTCCACTTTTGTAACTCAGTGTTACCTCAATTTCGTCCTGGTGAGTGATTTCAGGGCTCTATCTAATCAAATCGAAATTTACGTGTGCTCAATATGCTCTCTCGTCACGCGCTCCATGAAGGCACAGTTTGTGTCCAGCCTACTTGCAATGAGTTGCAGGTACAATGTTTCCACTTTTGTAACTCAGTGTTACCTCAATTTCGTCCTGGTGAGTGATTTCAGGGCTCTATCTAATCAAATCGAAATTTACGTGTGCTCAATATGCTCTCTCGTCCAGCGCTCCATGTATTTACCATGTAGTTGCAAGTACAATGTTTCCGCTTGTGTGACTCAGAGTCACTCTCGCTTTTGTACTGTCTGCGTTTTCAGGGCTCTTTCTAACCAAACCTGAAATGTCCATTAATCTTCGTTATGTCTCAACAGCACCAAAACGCGTTCGCATTAACAACAATCCGTCGTACCTGTCACCCGGCTTTCCTTGCCGCGTCCTTACCGTAAAATATGGAGAGCATTTGCAAGGGCCGCAAATAACGTATGACTGTCTGTTGAGATTTATGTGCTTATAATTAGTTTGGGTGTGACCCAATTGAGCGGTGCTGTCAGGTGCAGTGCATCGTTACTTTTCCAGCTTTTTGAGACTTTACTTGTTTATGATCCTAGATTTAGGTAACAAAGAGATACCGGTACTGGAGAAAGCTTATTTTAATTTGAAAATGTTAATTTATCTCGCATTCATTCTATACGTATGAGCTTCTATGGAACAAAACATTCATAAATAGTTTAATTATGATGACGATAAGTGAGACGTCACAGTACTCCTTTTACCCGTTACGAGAGAAACCCGTATGTTTTCCTTTTATGTTTTTTTTTGTTTCTCCAAAGCGGCTAGTCGGATTGTAATGTTACTTTTGCAATTTGTATGCCTTCAAAAATGGTTCATGGATAGGTTTTTTGGCCACAAGAGAGGGCTACAATCGACGATGAAACTCCGTAACCGAATCTTCATGCAGTTTTTTGTAATCGTTTCTTATCTTCGAAAAATGTTTTTAGATAGGTTTAAAACCACACATCACTTGGGGCATTGTAATATCTAATAGAAAACAAAGGCCAAGGTTTTTAAAACTAAAAAAATATACCTACTTGTATTTTTGCTTTGTATCCTCTGGTTTGAGATCAATATTTTCTTCCTCAGTATAAAGTAATTTCGACAGTTAGTCTGAAATGTTGGCTCATTCATTCACAATTTGGGACATTAGCCAATTATTTCGGATACTATTACCGTATTTCGAACCGTGCAGAAGCTAGTAATATTTTCTCCGGCAAAAGTCACGTTATGTCAGCATGTCTGGCTCTTGGCTGTAAAACTTCCTGGGACACCATGAATGACAATTGTCCATGTGTGTCAAACTATCTCGTCTGACTATTTCGGTTGCTCATCATCATCATCAGCTCACTTCAGTCCACTGCTGTATAATTATAGACCTCTCCCAGTACGCACCACTGAGCTCGGTGTTCGGCTCTTCTCATACTCTGTGCTGCCTTTCTAAAGTCATCACTCCATCTTGGTTGGGTTGGTTTGCAAACAAAAAAACAAACACGCTCACGACTGTCTTCCCCATGGTGAGTAGATCTTTGAGGATACCAAGTAGGGGGTAGTCAGAGGCACATCCAAACATTACATTTGGTACATGCCCGCGTTTTGCAAGTAGTAAGTATTCCACGTGACAGGTTGCAAGCCCATCGCCGCTTATTGGAACACTTACTTTTTGGCACATGCCTTCGAATTTTTGGTTCTAGGGCATGCCGGTTTCCTCACGATGTTTTCTTTCACCGTTTTGAGTACGTGTTAATACGCACATATTTTTTTCGAGTGGAAAAATCCATTGGTGCACGACCGGGTTCGAACCCACGACCTCCGGATCAGAAGTCGGGCTATAACCATGTAGGCCAACACGGGTTTTTTGGTTTGGTTAGGTTATTAATATTATTTCATGTTCTGTCATTTTTCACCGGTCTTCGTGGTATCATTAAGGCCCCGTCTGAAAACCAGCGCTGCACCTGACCTATTAGGTTTTTGGTGTAGCATAATGCGGGGACCTGTTTGACCCCATTCAAAACAAAATTAGATACTTAGTTTATCTGTTCGTCTCGTTTCGCTTTGTTTTATGTTAAGCTACTGTTTTGTGTGGTAAATATTAGGTATTTTGTGTTCAAGGGGGCAAATAAGTATATTTTCTTGTTTTCATCTAGCCAGGGGGCACCACACAAGACGTTTGGTTCTATTGACCGGTAAATGTATGTGCGCTCAATACGGTGAAGGGAAACATCGTAAGGAAACCGGCTTGCTCTTTCCTAACGAAAGCAGGAAAGCACGAGTTTTTGATGGTCGTGAACTCGTGGTTAGTGTTCCAATAAGCGGCTATGATGGGCTTGCAACCTGTCACGTAGAATGCTTACTACTTGCAAAACGCGGGCATTTGTCAAATTCAATGATAAGAAGTTCCTCTAACTACTCCTTACTTAGTATCCTCAAAGATCTATGCACTGTATAATGAGTATATATCTCAGGATGCCTATCATGGGAATATATTCGTGAGCATGTTTGTTTTTATTTTGTTTTAATCGGTTTTGAGTCCACAAAAAACATTTAGCCCGCAATGTCTCAGGTCAGTTCAGGCTAATACTCATTTATTTTTAGCCATAGTAAACTTGGTTACGTCGAAAACTTACATTGTAGGACTTGGAAGAATTTCATACATACATACATACATACATATAGTCACGCCTGTTTCCCGGAGGGGTAGGCAGAGACCAAGGATTTCCACTTGCTACGATCCTGGCATACTTCTTTCGCTTCGTTCATCCTCATCAAATTCTTCATACAAGCTCGGCGATTAAGTGTACTTCTGACCTGGCCATTCTCTAGAACGTCTTCAATTTGGTCAGAGTACGTTCGCCGAGGCCTTCCTCTTCCAACCTTCCCATTCACGCTCGCCTTGTATATTTGTTTTGTTAATCTTCTTTCATCCATCCTTTCTATATGCCCAAACCATCTCAACATACCTTTCTCAACTCTCGTTACTACATCTTCATTCACTCCACACTGCTCTCTTAACACACTGTTTCTCACTCTATCGCTCAAATTTACACCACACATACTTCTCAAAGCTCTCATCTCCACTGCATTTACTCGACTTTGATGTTTCTTCTGCCATACCCAACTTTCACTTCCATACATTAGTGTCGGCACTAACACTCCTTTATGCACGGCTAGTCGTGCAGTTTCAGATAATTTCCGTCTGCTCATGAAGGAGTGAAGTGCCCCATTCACTCGATTTCCAGCAATTACTCTCCTTTCAACATCTTCGTCATGCTTCCCATCCCTAGTAAACAAAGTACCCAGATATACAAACTCTCTCACTTGTTCCACTCTCTCTCCGCCGATCAGAATATCACATGCATTCATGCATTCGTCTTTATCAAAAACCATTACTTTCGTCTTACTTACATTAACTTTCATCCCTTTTCTTTCAAACGCATCATGCATAATTGTTACCATCTCTTGTAACTCATCTACCGATGACGCAAGTCATCGGCGTAGAGAAAACATTTGACGAGTAACTCATTCATTCTTAATCCACATTCACTATCTTTCAAATCTTTCAAACAACTATCCATGAATAGATTAAACAGCCACGGTGACGCTACACATCCCTGTCTAACACCCTTTTGGATGCTAAACCATTCAGTGTATGCCCCGTTTATCCTTACGCAAGCACTGGAATCCTCATAGAAAGATTTCAGAGCTCGAATTAGTTTGCTGTCTACTCCATACACTGACAGCACCGACCATAGTTCATTCCTCATCACTTTGTCATAGGCCTTTTCCAAATCCACGAAAGCGCAATAGACCTTTTGACCCTTGGCCAAAAACTTTTCGGCTATGCATCGCAAGGAAAAGACCTGATCCGTACATCCCATACCCTTCCGAAATCCCGCTTGTGCATCCCATATTTTCTCATCGGTTTCTTTCATAACTCTTTCAATCAACACTTTCGCATATAATTTGCCGACGATGCTGAGAAGGCTAATGCCTCTGTAGTTTTTACAGTCTAGCTTTGAACCTTTTCCTTTGTAAAGCGGTACGATGACAGCCTTGCACCAGTCACTTGGTGCTTGGCCGGTGTTCCAGCACATATTGAAAAGGCGATATAGCTGACTTGCTACTAAGCCATGTCCGGCCTTCAGCATCTCGACCGTTATCCTGTCATACCCAGCAGCCTTCCCTGATTTCATACTTCTCAAAGCTTTCACAATTTCATCCATACTAATACTACTTTCATCTTCGATTTCATTCATAACAGAAGAAGACGCTTGAGTCTCCTCTCTTTCAAACAAACTTTCAAAATACTCTTTCCATCTTCTTAATATACTTTCTTCTCCATTCACTATACTTCCATTCTGGTCTCTGATCGAGTTCAGCTCTGAGGTTTGTTTTTTCCCTCTAGCCGAGCGAACTGACTTCCAGGAAGAATTTCATACCTATGACTATTTACATAATTAGGGTAACTATCGAAAGCATTCATAGGCTATGGTAACGCTTACTAACAGATGGGCCATAAGATTAGGTATTTACCACTTTAGCACCAAACCAAACCAAACCAAATATTAGTTTCTCTTTGTTCTCAACCGAATGAGAGTCACTTTAGTGTACATTTTGTAGAGCCACTTCTTTTACATAGTACCTACGTAGGTTCCTTGACCACCTCTGTGGTGCAGTAGGCGAAGGCCCGTCTAAGACTCAGAAGGTTGGGTTAAATTCCCGCCGCGGGAAAAAGGTTTGTATGATCTGCAAATATTTGTCTCCTGTCTGGGTGGTCAAGTCAAACCCTACGAAGTCGCCATGAAACGGTACACGTACCAACTTATTTTACTAGCTAAGACTATCTCACATGCTGGTCGGCAGTTTAATAATTCTGAGAATTGTTAAAATTAGACTAAATTCGAATTAGATCTAGATTTCAGTGCGTTCTCTTGAATGCCATCCAATATAATAAAATGCTTGCACTCATTTTCTTATAATCACGAAACTTGTTTTATTTAAGAGTTCTTGAATCTCAGCTTCGATAAATAATTCGTTTGGGCCCACGCGCTACATATTGTGTGGTATTTTTAACTGATTTTAAAAAAGGAGGTTTTCAATTTTGCTGTGTAAATTATAATATGTAGGTTCGACACAATCTTCGGATCGGAGGTTGGGGTACCGCTCACTAGGCAAACACTGCTCTTAAATATGTGTAGATACCTACAATATTATTAACATACAATCATAATTCAAATGCGGGAAGCATTTTCTTACCTAAATAAAAGTTTAAAAAAAAAGTCGTGCTGCAGACTCTGGCCGTTCACTTCTGCAAAGTTCATTTCTCTCCAGTTTTTTTAATTAAGTTGACAGCTGTCAAATCATTCTCCCGCCAGCTTGTCTGGAAGTTTTTCCGCAAACAGATCCAGGAATCAGAGCAAGGAGTTTGTTTACGCGATAATTATTGTTGTGACAGTCATAATTTCGTCGGTGAGATAATTATCTGTGGTTTTTTCCTGAATGCGTAGTCATAAAATATTTCAGGGAAGTTTTTAATATCGTTAACACGTGTCCATAGCCTATAATCGCAAAAAATGCTGCGTAATGATTCCGCTAAAGTGAATCACCTGGTTTTACATCTGCAGGAAAACTGTTTGTCAATTTTCTTCAAACTTTCCCATCAAGCATTATTTTTTTTATTTAGTTCCCTAAATCTTTTTATGGAATCGTAGAGAGTTCATAACCCTTAAGTTGTTTATGTTCAGTGCCGATACATACTAAAACAAACAATAAGAGGGAAAATAGAAGCTCTTGTTAGCGTTAAGCTCGCCTTTGTACATGTTTTTTTTTGCCTGTATTATCGGTGTGTAGGTACAAAAATAACAAAAATAAAGAATAAGTAAACTGTTTGTCGGAACAGTAGTTTTCAGTAGGGCTCATTGCTAGATCTTTAATGTTTTTTTTATTTCTTACACAAAGATATTTTTATTTCTTAGTATAGCGTGGCTATTTCTGTTCTCACGCACCTGCCGTCCGGCGGAAGTGTCAAACAGAAAAAGCCGCGTGGGCGCAGGTGTAAAATTAATTGTTCAGGTAAATATTATATTCAGCAATTTCCTACTTAGAACTATGAATGGCCCTTGAGAAGTATTAAAAATACTTGAATGTTATTTTAAGACGCATACAAAATCAAGCGACCTGAGCCAAACAAAATGTGCAAAATGAGACGTATTTTTGTTGCATAATTTTAATTTTCATAATATCTTCATCAGCCTTCAATTCAATGTTCCCTGTGTCCGATGATGATGCAAAACTTAACTCGAAGGTTCCGAAGATCCTCTCTGTTGCCAAAATGTTCACCTTTCCAGACGACCTCACATGTCTGTTACTGCAACGTTTTAACGGAAACAAACGAACAACTGATCAAAGAAAAGAAGCTTGCAATGTTTCACAATCAAGTATCAATCAAGTATCAATCTTTGGTGATTGAAGGTGGTTTGGTTTGCGTTTGATCTCAGCTCTTAGCCCTTATTGCTTTAAATTACGCATGTTAAAGATCACATTCGTTTGATAACGGATTACCCTTATTCATTTCCTCAGACTTTTTGTTCTCTTAGCGCTGGTCGTAGGTACCTACTAAATAATAAACTTTTTTTTCATGATATGAAAAAATTACGTAAAATTTTTAATTAGTTATGATGCGCTCTGTCTGTAGTGTTTATGATACGATGTTTTTACCATCGCACTTGACCTAGCTAAGAACAAGTAATAATAATAATAATGCTGGACATTTTTCACACAGCATCATCTAGCCCCAAAGTAAGCAGAGCAAGTATGTATTTTGTAAATACATACTTATTATACATAGAAAACATCCAGATCCTGAGACAAATATTTGCATATGCAAACATTTGTCCCGCAGCGGGAATCGAACCCGCAACCTTCTGCGTCTCAGGCGGGCCTTCGTCAACTTCGCCGAGCACGAGTTCGTAAAAAAAAAATATGAAGAAAAATAAATATGAAGTTTTGCTAACAATTTGTAAATCGAAACAAACCAAGGTTCGTACCACTTCGAAGATTACTCGTCAATTCGTATATACGTTAGTTTCTAAAGCTATTTTCAAGGTGTTTCTCGTGCTGTCTTGACCGGACTTCTCTTGCTTCCAATTTGTATCACCTTACCTACTCGTACACATAAATTAAAGTAACGTCAGGAAAATCTGAACTTCAAAGAACACTCAATGGCGTTATGATGAGTTATCGTCTCATTCGTTTTTCTTTTATTCCTTATATCTTGGAATAGGCAGATTCAAGGTTAAATAAACTCAGAATGTTGAAGATAGGTGTGCCCTGAACTTGAAATAAAATTATCTTCTGGTAAACTCAGGATTTTAATGGTTCTAGTGGCCAAAGAAATAATGTTGTTCCCATACGTCTATTTTACTGTTTCATCTCGGCAACATTCGTAAAATATAAGTTAGTACTCAATTACGAGACGTTGAAATGTATCTGGAACCCAACCAATCGGTAGGTATATTTTCAATTGGCTATTTATTCGTGCCAATACAATACATTAGTAACAAGAGTTGCATCGTTAGTAAATGTTTACTCTCGTTTTAAATCAATATCTCTGTTTTGTGTGCTTTTGTCAATCTCTTTTGGTATTCTTTTACAAAGCAACAAGAAACAGCTTTATCCTCAGTGTTTTAAAGATATGAAGAAAGTTTGAACCAAAAATAAAATGTTAAACGAAAAAATATACACGACATTGTGATGTGTTATCGAGGCTAAATGTTAAGGTTGATGACAACTAGACAGCATTTTATAATAACTAGTCGGTTTTATTATACTGTGTTTTAAATTATTATCGAAAAGTATTTTTTTTTTTTTATAATTACTGGTTTATTTGCATTTCAGTACTTAATTTTTATGTGATTTGTGTGTTACTGTTGGCAGTTATTTTGGTATTTTTCACGTCAGCAACAAATATGTTACGACGTTATTTGGTTCCTTATGTATAAATTTTACGTAAGCTTGGAGTTTTCAGCACCTGTCAAATAACTCAAGTATATTGCCCTGCTTTCGGCTGCTATTAACTTCAGACACAATCTTTAGGTTTGTCATTCCCTTGTTTTCATCATCGAACTGTGTCATATGATAAATGTATGTTTCTTTTGTTTATAAATAACTCGTAACCGGAACAATGTACACGGCACACTGTGTTGAGTGTAAGGTGCGAAAGTGCTCGCGCATTGTGAAGCTTCAGCCCAAAGCTCGCGGCTTCAGTCGCTCTGCACTCCTCGCTCAGGGAACCCGCGCACACTCGCTCACGAAAACACGCACGTAATATCGATCGCGATACCTAAACAAACAAAAACTTGAAACCTCGAAGTGTACAAACAATAATGCCGGTCTGAAAACAAACCACAATGTCGTTCTGCAGAATCACGGGACGTAGCAGAGGGCTGCCGAAACCCAACTATTTCCCACTGCTGGCGCCGATCTCGCCGGCGGACGCTAAACGCTGTTGCAGGATCACCGGAAAATCCTACGGGCTGCCTTCACATCACTACATTCCAGTACTTCTCACGGCCCGCTCCACGAAGGCGAAATGCAAGATAACCAACGTTTCCGGTGAAATTGGACCTCATCATTATGCACCTGAGATTAACTACGGCAATAGAAAACACGACATGCTACCAGACTTTAGATACATTTTCCCCGTGCTGGACGGATCTACGGAAGCGCAAAAATGCTTGATGGAGATGCTTTTGGGAAAACAGGTGGCGGACGACAAGCGTTACGTGTACACAGTGCAAGAGAGAAGATGTAGCTTAGTTTTTTCTGCGCAAATGGAAGCGGCAGTGCGAGACGGTGATGTTAGAGATGTCATGCTCGCCAAGGACTCGGATACGGTTCTGATAAAAACAAAACAGGGACGAAGCGTTTCCATGGACTTTAAGGATTTTACTGAAGACGTAGAAATGTTTGAAGGTGAAGGACCGAATGCTGAAGTATTGAAACAGAGGGAAATCGAAGAACTCGCAGAGAGTAAGAAGAAAAGGAAGCGAGCAGCCGGTCTGTCTTCCATGAAAAAAATATTTGAAAATAAAGAGAAATTGGCTGAAGTGCAAGAGCTAGAGGAAGAAAAAGTTCGCCGAGTTCGTACAGCTAAGAAAGCAAAAATGGAAGAAAAGCACGATACAAAAACTTTCAAATACAATAACTTTGACACGCATCACATGAGTTCAAAGTCGAGTATTGTAATGTGCAGTGGTGAATGGAGAGAACAATTACATCCTCTTACCGAGTCTTGGGATTGGGAAGCATTCGAAAAAGACATTACAGATGAACAGTTTATACCGAAAGTTACTGCTTTGCCTACACCAGTTAAAATCACACCATATCACTGTGAGGCTCAGTCATATGAAGTAGATCGCAATATCAGCGATGTGTCTAGTACTTTGGAAAGTGTACCTTGTGTTAATCCATTGAAACCCATAAAAGTTCGACCATCTGAAAATGTTCTTAGTGCCATTAAAGAAATACCAGTTGAACGTTTAGTTGAAACGTCTGATGTAACAGAAAAATTGATAGATAGTGATAAAGTTGACATGCTGCCAACTATGGACATTTTGCCAGACATTGTTAAAAATATTAAGAAAGGTAAGCGAGAAAAAATCGCGAAAATATCTGGACTGACAATAGACATAAACAAAGCGAAGAAGTTTATTCCCGGCCAAGTCGTTACCACTCCCCAAGGTCCAGTTTTTGTACCAGGCCAGACGGTCGAAACTCCTATTGGGCCTGTCTTTGTTCCGGGACTGAGTGTCAGCACACCTACTGGTCCTGCTCTGATACCTGGCCACATCGTTACTAATGAAAACACAAACGAGTCGTTCTTTTTGGCTGGTCAAGTTTTGAATACAAAAAATGGTGAAGAATTTGTTTGTGGACAAACTGTCAAAAATAAAGATGACTCGCATCGTTTTGTTGAAGGTCAAACGGTTTTGTCAGAAGAAGGTTTCAAATTCGTACCTGGAAAGATAGTACAAACCGGATCGGACGATGTCTTCGTTCCCGGTCAAACGATAATGACTCCTGAAGGAGTTCAATTTATTCCTGGACAAACAATAACAGAAACCAATGGTGTCACTTTCACACCCGGCCAAAATGCCAAAATAAACAACGAATGGCAGTTCGTACCAGGTCAGGTGCTGCACCAAGATAATGAGCTGCACTTCGTACCTGGAGCTACTATTGCCACACCCAATGGCCTTAAATTTGTTCCTGGACAAACTGTAGCAGTTGATGGAGAAGGTTGTTTCGTGCCTGGAATGACGAAGTCAACCACCAATGGGTTGGAATTTGTTCCTGGAACTACAGTAGAAACTATTGATGGACCTAAGTTTATCGAAGGCCAAATAGTCCACACTGATGTCGGAGAAAAGTTCATGCCTGGCAAAACTATCGTTCAAGCTAACGGTCATGTAGAATTTTCAGTTGCAAAGTCTGTTCAAGACATAATATTTAGTGAAAGTGCGCCAGTAGGATTACCGATTGATATCAAAACATGTTCACTCTCTGAAGAATCGCTTTACGTCTTTGGACACATGGTGCAGACATCAAAGGGAATCGAGTTCTACCCTGGTGCTAGAGTGCCAAGCTTAGATGGGAAAGTCGTACCCGGCCGACTTGTCAAGAACGAAGCTAATGAATCTCGATTCGTCCCTGGAACCATGGTTGAAGGCATTTTTGTACCTGGGCAAATCGTATTTACAGAAAACGGTGAACAGTTTGTACCAGGCCAAGTGGTTGATACAGCAGATGGGCCAAAATTTGTACCCGGTCAAGTGGTAAATACTAAATCGGGGCCGAAATTTGTCCCTGGACAAACTATACACACTATTGATGGTCCTCGTTTCGTGCCAGGTCAAATTATTGAAACCAAAGCTGGACCCACATTTATACCTGGTCAAGTCATATCTACTGAAGATGAAGGCTCAAGATTTGTACCTGGACAAGTTGTTGATACTGAAGAAGGGCCCAGATTTGTGCCTGGTAGAGTAATCGAATCTGACAATCATGGTGTCACTTTTGTCCCTGGTCAAATAGTTCAAACACCTGAAGGTTTGAAATTCGTAGCACCTGATTTAACTGAAGGTGATGAAGGTCTCGAGTTTTCTGTGCAAAGTTTTGTTGTTACTCCAGAAGAATTAAAACTATTAAAAGTGAAAACAAATCCTAATGATACAACTTCGACTAAAGGAGAACTAACTATAGATACAAATATGCTAAGACAACTTTCCGAAGCGGGTATGTCCATTGGCAGACAAGTTCCCGCAGATTTGCCAGCTATTAGTGTTCTTCTAAACCAAACTAGAAATGCTGAGGTTTTGAAAGCTTTTGTCACTGATTTCGGATTAAAGGATGAGGTGGCAAATCAATTGATGGATGTTATTGCATCCATAATAGAAATGAGTGCTCACTTGAAATCAGAGTTAAAAGAAAATGGTAGGAGTGAGGAACACTCGAGTGAATCAAAGAAATCTAAAAAAAGTAAAAAAAATATAGAGATGCATGTAAATGGATATACCGGTGCAAATGGTCAATCTGCTCATCAAGAACACGTTAAAAATTCAATAGCCGCTGCTGTACTTGCCGCTCTGGTTACAGCTGAGCAGTTTGAAGAAGTAAATAATAACATTAGTAAAGAAAAATACCAACTGATTCTAAAATCAATTGACACTATATTAGGTAAGTCAATCGATGAAGATTTAGTAACTGCTATGTTTAACATTCTTCAAAAAGAAGAAGATAAGGAAAATCTTTGCGAAGAAATTTTAGAAAATTCTTCTGAACCAAAAGTAGAGTTGATAAAAATTGCTCTCAACAGAGCACTACATAAAAACTCCTTTCCCGAAGTAAACATCATAGAAAAGTTTGCTGACTTTTTGAGCTCTGAAAATGAAGTGTTGGGTCCAGCATTCAAAAATATTTCTAAGATTGATACCAGTCTTTTGTATAACGTTCTTGGTAGTATTTCTGACACGATCTCATTCATCAAAACTGATCATGAAGCCACAGAAACTTTGCAAAAGGCAATTGTAAATGCTGTGCAAGAAGCTAGTACTAAAGAACTCGAAGCTATCATTAGTGAAAACAATAAAGACACCATAAAGGAATTGATCGTGCAGTCAGTAGGACTTGCCAAAATCCTTGGCTTGAGAGAAGTCGCCTCCAACCTTCTATCAGTTGTCAACGATGAAAACTGTATGGCTAAAATAGCAGCAGATGCCATGAGTCTCAACATTTTGAAGAGACTGACAGTCATGCGGAAACTGGCTGATAACACTCCAAGTCTACATTCAGCTTTACGAAAACTTGAAACAGATCCCATACTTGCTCGCACAGATCCTAATCTCAGGGATTTGGTGCGAGAAAGTGCAGCGCTGATGATTGTCCCAGAAGAAACTCCTCTTATGACTTCCGAAGATGTTCCACTGAGCTTGCTTCAACCTGAGAACAGCCTAGCAATGGAAGATTTCTTGTTCCAACGCAAAAAACACAGAGGAGCTTTACTTATCATAAAGAAGGGATTACAAGCCGTGGTCCCCCGCGAAGCTAGCCGAGCTGTGCTAACTGGACAAGTCGCCTACACTGTTCTTGATGAAAGTGGAATAAGTCATTTTGAACCGATGCACGTTTTCTCAGCCCTAAATCTTAGCCAACCTACGGCCCATCGATTTTCTATGTACAGTTGCCCTGTCGTTGATGATAAAGATGAAGATTTACAGACATTTACTGGGTACTGCAACATAAGTAACAATCAAAGAATTACAAAGTTTGGCGGTTGGTCGCGAAGATACAACGGAGTATTGCTTGATAGAGAAAACACAAGGAGTAGAATGAGTAGTTTGGACAACACGCCTAGTTACAAGCGATATTCTTCACGATCCATATCTTCTTCGAGATCTAGATCTAGTCTTGGAAGTCCACCTAAGGTAATTTCATCAGACATGCCATACAATCACCGGTCAATCATAGGTAGGTATTCAATTTTCGTATTCAATTGGTAAAACTCACTTTTCCTTGTTACAGGTCGAAGATGTCGTGGTGGCATCGGCAGACTACACAGCCGCAGCCGAAGATGAGGTCTCCCTGAAGTCTGGTGATATTGTCGAGGTTCTCGATACAAAGACCGGTCTTGGATCCAAGTGAGTGTCTATTTCTTTATTAATAGCATGCGTTTTGCACAACTGTGCCCCCGTTGAGTAAATCGTAAATAAACAAAACAACTAACGACATGAGATTATGTAACTGCAGTTATTACTTTAGATCGTAAGTATTTACTAACAGCTGTTGATGAAATAATCACAAACTCACTGCACCTAACAATAACATAGAAATCATATTTCATATAAAAATGTACATCAGACATATACCTATGACTCTAAATACAAACCTATCGAAGCAACTTTACCACGTACTTTACTATTCTCCTGTTGACGTTTCGTTGACCGTTTAGAGGTCCTTCCTCATGAGCAAACCCATCTCACGACCGTCGATCGTGGTCGCAGACGGTGCTCATGAGGAAAGACCTCTAAACGGTCAACGAAACGTCAACAGGAGAATAGTAAAGTACGTGGTATAGTCGTAATAATATTCTAAAATGATACCAAACCACGATAATTTTAATTCTATCGAAGCAAATTCACAACTTATATTAATACTCCAATATATTTTCCCCTTTGTCTATCACATACTAGGAAACTGAGATGCAGGCAGGAAATGCTCTGAGTGCATTTTAATAGATGCGACGAACATTCCACATGGGACTCCTGGATAATTTTAGACTGGAGTTCATTGCACTTGGCTTACGTAACGTCATTTACTCGCAGATTTTTCAGACAATAATATCGTATTATCAATTCGATATTATTGTCCGTATATATTCGTTTGCAAAAACCTATCTATTTTTACGCGTTCCTATTTTCACCAGAAACTTCTTTACCGCTCTATCATTCAAAATAGATATTGAAAGGTTTGTTTCATGTGTTCATTATACTTACAGTAAGACCCTTTTCCTTTGTCTCAGTTTCGTTATAAAAAGGTATCTTCAAGGAGAACTGAATAAACGCACTTGTATTTTCACCATTAGTTAATAATACCTTTTAGAGCCACTATATTTCAACCAAATTACTGGCCTTCGCATGAACGAACGAAGTTGCACTATCGTTGCCCTTCGGTATTAAAATTTCACCATTACCATCACCTAAGACATAACCGTTATCACCACACGCGTATATACCATCCTCTAACAAAACCTCATCAGCACGCAACCCACAATCATATATTGATCATCATTTGATGACGTAATGAGAGATACTTGTTGATGCAGGTACAGAGGACGTGTCTATTGTTACGAGAACCATTTCTTCAATACCCGCGGTCCATCTTTAGACTACGTCTTTAGTGTTCCCACTTACAAAATGTATTATTACTGAGTGTTCATGTGGAGTTGCAGCCATCGCGTCACTGTAAATATAGACATATAATAGCTTAGTGTACATGCTGTATCATTATATGTTGTGATCAAAATTTTAATTATTGTGATAACTTTTGGCATTAAGTTGCCATTCATTGTAGCTATTTGTGTATAATGTGTAATCAATGAGAGGATACTTAATAAAGGTAATACATTTTTGTCGTTTCTTTTAGTGATATTATACTAGGACTATGTTTAAGATTTGAAGAAAATATATATGAGTTAAGTATATCTTTTGAACTTTGTCCACTACCTGAATTATACCTATACGCTGTCTTATTTTCTAGTAGCATAATAAGAAGGTGAATAACCAGTCAAATTTTACTTAATAAAAACAATTTATATAGTATAATATTAACGTCCTCAAATGTTCATCGTTGATAGGATAAAATGATATTCTGTAATGACTTACAGTGACTCAACAACCATTTAAAAATCAGTAAAAGTACTATATAATGTTGTTCAATTGGAATACGCGTGTCTGTTTTTTGTTCATGTTCATTCATATTCTTTTAATTCACCAAAGGTGGCCTGGTTTTAAAAGTGCTAGCTAAGAGTCTGTTAGATCAGAATACACATAGAACAACCAACATTAGTAAATTATCCGTCACACCTTGGAAAACATTCATAATTTCTTCCCCTCAGCCAGATTGCCATATACCTGCAACCTATTTGGCTAATCTAGAAAACCATGGAAGTTTTGCTGTAAAATTAAACAATGTGCACAAAAATAAAAGGCCTAGACAGAGCCGTCAGCTTATACTAGTAACCTGAAATCTAAGTGCCAATTTTCCACTGGCCATGGGCCAAATCGTATCTACAGGTAGATGACGCCATTTGAAAACTTAATGTCATATCTGACACTTACTTCGGGTAATGTCTCTTACATTATTTATTATGAATTGAATTGAGTGACTATTAAAGTACAAGTACGCTATACGGAAATTGGTACATACTTTGGCTGTTAAAACAATGAGATAAAGTTAGGCAAAAAAGAGAGAAACAAAGTTTAATCGTAGGTAGATTAAGTCGGCTCAGAAGGTTACCACTGGGATTCTGTAAAGACGAGGAGACTCTTTCTTGTGACGAGGAGAGTCAAGGACCTTATCTGCTCTCGAGGAGAATAAAGGAGCTTTGTTAGTAGATAATCTAACACCACGGCTAGGTTTCCTTAGGAAATTAGATGGAACATGATTCGAAACCACAACCGTTGGTTTGATAGTCGGTGTAGCGCTGTTTTACTCTGAACAAAAAACTAGGTTACCATTTTATTCCTTAGTCACAGTTTACCTAATAATGTAGTTACATCAAACCCATGTGTTTCTCCCTATTCCAAACATTGAGTAAATCAACAGTTGCAAGCCTGTGTCCTGTTCTTCGAAATGGTGCCACCATTGACGTCACTCGGTTTCTGGGCCGCCTGAAATAGCGCGGTGCATGCGGTGCTCAAGTGAAATGGATAGTGGGCCCGGCATGTTATGGGGAAACCCAACGAAAACAGATGTATCGATGTCTCATAAACAAAAATTGAGAGGGGTTATACGAGGTACTATTTTAGACATCCAAGTTTTACTAAAAGGAATCCTTAATATTGTCTCACCATGACGCTGGTTTAGTCAACGTCATAGACACACGCTAGCGCTTAAACACAACGACTATAGAAACCAATAGTCACAGTTTATTAGCAGAGCAGCTTCCATTTCTAAAAGAGGATCCTGATTTCATTGACCTTTACTAGAAAATAGAAGGATCACATGATGGAATCGTACACCCCCGTCAGCCGTGACACTGAGTGGGTATAGTATTATAATATCTGTGACGTAGGTGTCGGGCCCTGGCAGAGTTAGGAGATGTTTGATTGATGGCTAGTGCGGGTATGTATACGTACTTGTGTTGTCGGTCGCTGTCTGTCACAAACTCTGTAGTAAAGTAAATATATATATATATTTATAACTAGCCACTGCCCACGTTTTGCTTTATAATAAAACGTGTAGTTAAAAAAAACGAAAAACACGCTTTTATCACGCACTAAAAATTATAAAAAGTATTCCAGTATCCATCTTCTCTGTCTCCATCATCAGATGTCGAGTCCAATAGATTGCAATAATTTCAATCTATTAGACTCAAAGTCTTGGAGTCAAAACGAATCGTACGAGCTCAAACTTGAGGGGGTTTACTATTATTAGTAGTGAATAGTGGAAGAGTTCCATTATTCACATCCTGGCTCCATCATCAGATCAGCTACAATATACCAAATTGTCATCCGTAGTTCGGATATACATACAAACTGAGAGTCGGTAACTAGGAGTACTTATTTTTACAAATGAAACAGATAAACCTAGTTAAAACCGTTCTAAACCAGCTCTATATCGAAAGAAATTAGGCAATACTAATGTCAATAATTATGACATTAGTATTGTCATTCATCGTGTGTGATAAGGTCCTGTCTAGATAATGAGTTAAAAAGTGGTGCACCGTTTGGTGGCTGTGAAAAGGGCTTTGTAGTTATTCGATGGTGAGAAAACCATTAAATAGTTAGGTACCTACTTCCGTCTGATACGGAACACCAATATTTCACATAAATAATAAATAATGCTGGACATTTTCACACATCATCATCTTGCCCCAAAATAAGCAGAGCTTGTGTTATGGGAACTTCGTGACTGATATACTACTTTATATACATTTTTTTAATAAATACATACTTATTAAAGATAGAAAAAATATTTGCAGATGCAAACATTTGTGCCGCGACGGGAATCGAACCCGCAACCTTCTGCGTTTCACGCGGGCCTTTGCCCACTGCGCCACAGAGGTCGTCCATTGTTGTAGAGGAATAAATTTCACAGGCAGGCTTATCAAGACATTATTTTCTTATAAGGTCATCTTAGAAACAACACACCGTTTGTTTACTATGGGATCGTGGATCTACATATCTGGCATTCCTCAAGATACGTGGCACCCATTGACTCCGTAATAAATAATAGTAAATAAAGAATCCGTAGTGGCATGCATCGAGTGCATGCCACTACGGATTCTTTGTAATCATTGCGATGCAACAATTTTAGCCTCACTTTTTGGCAGAGTACCACTTGATGTCAGATTGATGATGTGACGATGACCCTTAATAAACACAGGATTAATTCCATTTAGTTTGGGGCTAGATGATGCTGTGTGAAAAATGTCCAACATTATTTATTTATTTATTTAATAATATATATATATTAAAATGAGACACATGGTATAGTTTAATTAGGAAAAAAGACAGTTATGATAAAGTCTGGAACACATATATTAGGTATAAATAATAAGGTAGAATTATATGTATCACAAATCCACCATATTACATGGTAGGTCATATTCAGGAATAATTGATTATCTTGAATAGCTGGAAACGTGAGGGACGTTTCCATAATATTAGCTGTTGGAAAGGGACCTAACTAAGTACCTACCTGTTTCTCCTTCAAGCAGGCCCATCTATCCAGTCAGCACACTATTCAGAAACTCGACTGAAAGTTACTCTACTCAGATTTCAAACAATGAATCAAACCTTTACATCTACCCTTCTTACTTATAAAGATTTTAAACATTGCTTTATCGGTTGAATTTTAAATGACACATTAGAAAGAAACAGCAGTGTTTAGTTATTAAACTGTTTGATAATCTTTATAAGGCTCTATGTATTGTAGTTAACAGTTATTTCTGAACCTTCCAATGCAAATGTGACAATTAATAAATGTCACGATTAATAAATGTGACCTTTTATAATTAATTATTTTCACAAACGCTCCTTTTTTCTCTACAAGTTTCAGAAACAAGTAATGTAATAGTCCCATGTCTACATATACATACATACTCTAACGGTCTCATCCAATAACACATCCCCTCCCTCCAGGCCTGCCGTGGACACGACCCTCGACGTGGAAGCTCAACTCTTGGACACATCAGCAGCGAGGCACAAGCTGGCATGCAGACCCAAGAAGAAACATCCCAAGGGTAAAGGAAGGAAGAACGGGGAAAGGTAGGTTGCATGATTAATATGTTCTGAGCTTTTGAAAAGCTTTTTTTATTCAGTTTAAAGCAGTACGAAGAGTTACGCGTTAAATTAAAATGTAAAACATACATACACAACAGTTGACGATGCAAATAATAGATCTGAAGGCATAATACTCTGATGTCAAGCGAACTTCCTGATACCGCTGGTGTCTTACCAGCAACTTTTTCTGTCTTCTTCTTTTGCTTCTGTCCTCAGGAACCAATTATCAAAAATGTCTGCAAAGCTCGCCTCTGGTCCGCATTTTTGATTCTCATCACAAATCACGAACCTATGAGTTTCTTATAAACATCCACTGCTCTACCTAAGTGCCCCATGACGATCAATTTTGATTCAACTACATCAAAATTGATCGTCATGGGATACATCCACTACTTTTCTACTTATTTTAATCTACAATACAACTATCATTCATTCAAGATAATATAGTTATTACAATTTCATTTTATTATTTCTGTACAATAAAATAAATAATATTACTTTTGCGAATTTGTTCGAAGAGCAATTACTCACTTCATTCACTCGATTGAATTTATGCATGTTCATGGTGCGCGTGATGGGAACTTTTCCGAGAAAGTTGGTCTCATAGACCTCATGGTAATAACCACTACATTTAAATGGTCTTCCCGGTCACGGCGAACAGACGAGACCTTCTCCCTCACAACCTCATCCACTCCAGTATTTTTGGATTTGTGACAATTCCCCAGAACGCCTTGATTACATACAGTTCAAACAATTACATAATATTTCTTGCCGCATTCCCTTTTTATATCAGCTGAAATTAAGATCCCAAGGTCAATTTCGCTAATTTGTAGGGCGATCACAATGCCTGGCGGTTGAACAATCAAAATAAATCGAGCAAACGATGCAAATATATTTAAGCATTTCTTTTCGATAATTTGCGAGTTATTTCTGAGGCCGTTATATAACAAAGATAGATTGGCGACTTGGGACAACATGTGACCCAATTGCAGATCGGTGAATTTTCGCAGACTTGGTGTTTATTTATTTCAAAGAACATATTTTGTTTACTTACTTACTTGTTTCAAACATAGCTAGGTATGTTTAATGCAGGTACTACTCTTCATAAAAGAAGTAAAAAAACATATTACCACCATTATTTAAACTGCCTGATACAATACAAGGGTGTTTTTATTTTTATTCTATATTTTCTCAAATACGAGAGAGATCTCAAAAGTGAAGTTCGATGAATCGTTTATGTATGTATATCCGAGGATTTTCATTAAATTTAAATCATGTACGGATAACAAAAAAATGTGGCGGAGATGAAATGAGTATGGTGGTTTTAGGCATGCGATAAAAAATACTGATCATGGTAGGGTATCATACGAAAGGACGTTCATTGCACATTTTAAAATGTTTATTTTCATGTCCAGCCTTTTTAGTTTTGAGTTAAGAGGAAAAAAATCTCTTGTCTCAACATACAAGAGGCGATTTTTTTTAACGTATTAACTTTACCATTAGGTAATATTTATTCGATAAATAATACAATAAATAGCCATTTTTTCCTTGTTATTATATTACATTTAATATAATGATCACGCATGCAAAACTAGGCAGTATTCGCCTCTCCGACCTATTTAATTGCCTAACAAAATCGAGCCACGATTTTGTCAGATATAATTATAAACTACTTACAAAATATCGTATTTTACAATTAAGAAATACTCAGTTATATACACCCTAAATACGCATTTTATTTATTAAATTAAATAAATAAATAATGCTGGATATTTTCACACAGCATTACTAGCCTCAAAGTAAGTAAAGCTTGTGTTATGGGAACTACATGACTGATATAATTACTACTTCTATACATATATTTTTTTGTAAGTACATACATATTATAAATAGAAAACACCCAGAATCCGAGACAAATATTTACAAATACAAAGGCGGAAATCAAACCCACAACTTTCTGCGTCTCAGGTGGGCTTGGCATAGTTCGTCATTAAAACACGGTGTGATTTTTTTTAAGTCTTACACAAATCTACAAAATTAACTTGTTGTTTACATTAACGAGAAAAATATTATTAACTATTTAGACTTCTAAATATGTCATAAACCACTTTTTCTTTAATAATATATTAGTGACAACAACATCTACTGGTTTCCTTCGTAAACATTGGACATAAAAATATTGTAACATGGAATACGACTCAGAGAAAGTTGGTCAAGAGTAAACCGACATCCGGCGATTTATATATTTCCTCTTTCATTCCGAAATATCAGATAATTATCATCTATACTCATAAAATACTGTCCTGACTGATTTATCAACGCACAGCCAAAACTACTAAGTCTAGAAAGCTGGTGCTAAGAAAGGATTGTTTTAGGGGGGTCATGGGGGCGTGAACTTTGTATGAAAGTCTTTGTCTTTGACGTTAGAAACAGGAAAATTGGTTTTGCAGCTACTCATCATAAATAAATAATTATGTATTTCAGGGTTTTTCACATTTTAAGGGGGGAAATGGGGGGTGTAAGTTTGTAAAGGAGTATCGGTATTTTTAAACTTATAAACTTGATAATTGGAATTGTAGCAATTCATCTTAAATAAAAAATTACGTTTCTCGAGGTTTTTGGATTTGGGAGGGAAATGAGGATAAAAAAGTTTATGAGTATGTTTTTTTAAACACGTCTCTACACTCTCAAAGCCGTTCGCAACAGCTAGTGATTTGATATTTGTGGTAGGAATAACTTTATAATGTGAAAATTGATATGAATTTTTAAACTTGCCTTCGTAAGCACAATTGTTTCAAGAATTTGTTTTTGTACTGATGTTGACTGAACAAGCACATGTCCCATCTGTTGCGTACAACTACCTAAAATTGCATCACCTCGAAGGCCACGACACGTCCGACTAGGACGTGCCCATATTATAATGCAAAAAATTCTGATGTGCCTATAATTTCTGTATCAAACACAGAAAATCTACGCGCTAAGTAGGTACTTAAAATATAATGCTGAAAAAGAACGTGGCAGCTGCATTGTAGTGTTCCTTGTTCTCCTTAAGTGTTGAAATAAATTGTATCGCTAACGAGGAAACATATTAGTTCATTAGCTTTATTTTGAAAAGCTAAAGAGGAGCAATTCGTGGTGTGTCTTCGTCTGCGAAAGTTGGCCATCTGTTGTGTTTCTAATTTATTGGGGCATCGTTACAAGAAAGTCTTGCAATATATCGGTCAAGTACTTGCAGGGAACTAGAGATGGAAGAGACTTAGTTAGAAGGTAGATTACTTAGAACTTTTAATATGTACTTAAAGATCTGAATCAGAATCCAACCTACCCATCGAGAATCAGAAAGAGTCACAGGTGGTATAATAAAAAACATTAAATAAAGTAACATGAACGTAATTCTGTTTGAAGCTGCTAAACAGTATTTTTAAATACTTTTCACGGTGGAAAATTATAAAGTTTTATTTCTAAATGAAAATGAAAAAGTATTGATATTTCTGCAGTAAGTAGGAGTAATCCGACATTAATCTCAAAAGTATTAGGGATTTAGGAAAACGTGTCACTGGTAACATCGTTCCGTGGGTCGTTAATTTATGTAGTGTTTCCCCTACATTTTTCTCTCATGTATGATTTACATCAGTTCTAAAACTTTATGACTGTTTTTTTTACAGGTAATTGCCCTATTATTTCCACGTTTTATAATGGGTCAACGTCCCCGATTCCGAGACGAAATGGTGGCTACATAATCTCAACAATAATGATGTTTGACCAGTTTTGTATGGTCTTTCATGACTAAAAACTCTTTGTATTTTAGTATTTTTGGAGAGACGTGGGAGGTCTCGGTGTCTGGATCAACTTTTTGGCGTGGGTACGACTCTTTAAATAATCCACGTACATTATTAACTTGGGTTTCTTTCTGCCCACACTCTCCGCAGACTCGGCTCAGTTTTGCTAGAAACTTGCTTTAGCAGAATGCCCTAGTTTTGTCCATCTATTGGCAGCTAATTTGGGAGCGCTGAAAAACAGTATGTTTTCTCTTTTTGAATGCTTTCACATCTTGAATGTCATGTAGTTAAATGACAGTTCTATCGTTAGTTTATTTAAATTACTACTCGCGCCCTATTTCTTGAACAGTTTGTTTATGTTCTACGTTGGTACAACTTTTCAAGATAGGTATCTACATATCCAACATTTTTTAACAATGATGCCAGTTTTTTGACATTCCATATTTTCTATTCTATCAGTGCAGAACGCCATCTTTATGACTTTGAAGAACAATCAAATGAAACCTATTCCAAAATAAACACTTAGAATAGGACAAAAAAAAAGAATAGGTTACAAAATCCTATCCTACTACTATTATAAACGTGAAAGTTTGTGAGGATGGATGTTCGTTACTCTTTCACGCAAAAACTATTGAACATTATTTTGATGTAATTTTACAGTAATATAGTTTGTACATCAGAATAATTAATATTCTATAGGCTACTTTTTATCCGGGAATTAAACGTGCGAAGCAGTGAGCAGAAGCTAGTACTTCATAATTTGCCACAACTAGGCGACTGTGGCCATTAACGTTGCTAGCCACTGAATAAATCTATAACTTTTTATTGGATTTCAAAAGGCGGTGAAGTTACGTCATGGAGTTTAATGACTGATCTCAAAAACTATGATCCTATTAGTTGGCGAGACTTTACGAGACGAGGTATAAATATGTCTTAGTAATACATCAAAGTATCATTAAGTAGTAATAGTAGGAATTACGTTCATGATATGCCGGTTGGTCGTAGACCTGTCGGCCGTCCCAGATATAAGTGGAAGGATGAAGTGGAGAAAGACCTTCGCTCACTTCAAGTCCTCGCACCGGACTGGATGAAGGCGGCACACGACAGAGACCGTTGGCGTTCTATTGTGTCGGAGGCCAGGACCCACTTCGGGGTCGATGCGCCAGGATACTAATAGTAGTAGTAATACCTATCATTTTCTACCTAATTTACGATATATCGCATAGGCTTTTCACTAGATATACACGGTATAGCTGGAAGGGTGGATCAAAGGTGACAGGGCGATGGGGGGCCTCAATGCCTATCGGTTTAACCATCTGTATGTTCCGCGATATTCAGTCGTTCAAAAGTTATTCGGATTTTTAAGAAATGTTAATTAAATTCCGATTTAATGCTGGATGTCCCAAGTGTAGCCATAGTGCCTACTATAGATTTTTTTTAGAAATGTAGCTAACTCAATATTAGGCCCTTCGTCCTGCAATACCGTTTTGAGTCGTTATTTGATTAAATTCAAAATAAAAACAAATCTTTACAAAAAATCTGCATTTTTGTACTAACTTTTAAGAAAAAAAAACTGTTTTTTTCTACAACCTACCTTAAAAACTAGTCCCATTCATGGGGAAGTAACTCGTAAAATGTAATTTGGCTAACACCTGGGCGTCATGACTAAAAAGTGGACTTGAATTGTACAAGTGCTTCTATCTATATTTTTTTGTGCATCAAACTTTAAATATTACTAGATTATTTTATTTTGAATACGCTACGATAGTAGGTAGAAAAAACAAGTTTGCTTAACGAAAGGATGGGATTGTGTCAAATAAAAATATGTAAGTTATATTTTTTTTGTTTTTTAATTTTCAAAATGGGCTCCATTATTCATTATGCATGCATACACCCTTCCAGTTACACCGTGTATATGGTATCAAATATACCTACATCTATAGTTTTTAATTATCTCCAATTAAATAATAATTGCAATTAATTATATATGCTTTTTTATAATATAAAAAGATGTAAAATTATCTTTTTATATATAGCTCATTAAAACTTTGGAATACAAATATTACCAAGTGTCGCCATTTTTAACTTTTTAAACCATACATTTATATCAAAAGTAGGTAGGTAGGTATCCGTTACATATGAAGGTAAATGTCATACAGCATGTATTTCGAAAATTTTGCCTAATTTCATTGTAATTTATCATAAGCTGTCATAAAGACAAGTGACTGTGACATGTCAACATGTCAGCAAAAGGGGAGAATAGACGTTTTGGACATTTCCTTATTGTCTGTTACACACTGCTATTTCAAAGAAACATAAAAAATTGCTATGTTTATATAATTCTCTCCTTTTTTTAACTCCTGACTCGATTTTCGTCGTCAGCGCCCCTTAGTGGTTTGAGGCAAAAAAAACTATCCTTAGATACTCTTAAGCCATCTTTAAAGTCATATAAATCGATATCGTTTCGTAAATAAATGTCGTTTATCTTCTTGGTACTTAGTATAAAAAAATACATTAGAACAAACAAACATTTTATACCTTGCGATCCCCTTACCACAAGTACCCTTACGTTGCTGGTTATAATATCGATTTTGATTTCGTTTTTTTTATTTGCGGGCAGGACAAGCCACAGTTTATCCCGAAACGTAACGGTAAGAGGTTCCGAACGCTCGGGTGTGAGAAAGACATGTAATATTTAAAATTAGGTATCGAATAGGTAGCTATTAAAGTATGAAATATTGTTTTCCGTGACTTTTTGCAAAGCAGTGGCAGCAAAGCATAAGTTGATCGCAGAACGCAAAAAGTACTTCCGATACCGGGAATCGAACCCGAGCCTCCTGGGTGAGAGCCAGGTATCCTAGCCACTAGACCATATCGGATTATAGGAATCGTGTTGAAATTTCGAATTACAAAAAGAAAACGAACTACATATCCATTTTGCTATGCTTTCATCATTTTTAACATCAACAAAGCTCGGAATAGTTTTACATTAGCCGGCTACACGAAAAAGTTGTGTAATAATTGCAGCACCTGCAAATTGTAACATGTAGGGTTTAATATAGAAACTACGTACATACTACCCTAGTTGACATTGCTTCTAGTAGGTTGCTAAAACATAGGAGTTGAAATAAATAGAACATGTGAAATAAATACTCGTAAATAGGTATGCGCTAGGGAAGAAAAGTTCTCGAATGGCGGCCATGAACTGGACAACGTTCGATAAACCGAAGACCTGGATGAAGGTAGGTCAATGCACTCTTAAGGGGAGGATTTTGTCCAAAAGTGAACTTCTAGAAGCTGTCGATTATGATGATCAGAGTTTCTACCCTAGGTACCTACCCAATTTAAAAAAAAAACAAAATATACAATTAAAAATGATCGCCTAGAGAGGCGATCATACTCAATTTCTCGTGAAACTAACGAACGGTGAGAGATTTGGCTATATTCCACAAGTGCGGTCTTGACATTAAAGACTGGTTGGATAGATGGACCATTTCTGAAAAATGCTAGAAAATAATTGATTGCCTACTTTATTACTCAGGCAGATTTAATCTTTTGGCAGAGCGGAACACGGTCGCATTGCATTTTTTTAAGAAAGTTGGGATGTGGTCGGTAATTTGATGTTAAATTTAAATAAACATCGATGAAAGAAATGATATAGTCCGCATGGTCAGTCTCATTTTTTTCTAGAACAGTGACGTCATGGAACTTTTATGGTGGTCCTAGTATTTTTACCAACCAACGTTCCCTGTAGTTCGAGAATAACTAGGACACGGTATTATTTTTAAACACCCTATCTGTATCCCTATCCTATAGTCTGATTTTTTCTTTGATCCAGAGTTTTATTAACCGACTTTGCATCCAATTGGCCGCTGCAATCACAATATTATTATACAAATGAGGATACAGGAATTCCAACTGCGTGCAACTACTTCCATGTAGGGAAGAATAAAAGGTAGAATCGTTAATATGGCCAGAAGAATAAATTTTAGTATTCATGTTCAGCTAGTGTCTTTCTAGACCTGCTAAATACTTTACAAATCTGTAATTTTTTTCATCATTTACCAGTTTTACCTTCCGGAAAATTACTTGGTAATGAATAAAATCATGTGAGTTGCTCTACAGAATTTATCGGTTCCTCTAGACTCTGACAAAATACATGAATTCCGAATTCTTTTGTGTTGGCAACTTCGATGACGAGGGATAAAGCTAACATCAGAAGTGGGATCATCGAACTTCACGTGTTTTTGCCTGATTAAAATCATAATGGGCAACAAAGACAGGCGCAGGAGTAAGCGCAACAATTTATACAGTCATTTCCTGAACTAGAGAATCGAACTGAAACAGTCATCTTAGATCCGGACAATGAGCTGAAAACAGTCATAACTTGGATCATGAAAGTGAGCTGAATGGTACAGTCATTTTATGGATCTAGTTTTGAACTGGCGCAGTCACAGGCACAGTGAACTGATTACAGTCAAAACTTGTATCACAAAAGAGAGCTGCATAATACAGTCTTTTTACGGAACTAGTTATGAACTGGCGCAGTCATTGCCTAGGACTAAAAGAGTGAACTGAGATAGTCGATCTACAGGAACTAGAGTGAACTGATTACAGTCATAACTTGTATCACAAAAGAGAACTGCATAATACAGTCTTTTTACGGAACTAGTTATGAACTGGCGCAGTCATTGCCTAGGACTAAAAGAGTGAACTGAGATAGTCGATCTACAGGAACTAGGGTGAACTGATGTATCATGTTCAGAGCGCTAAGGAATCATGAAACTTATACCACCATAACAGGTTGTTTCTGGGGTAAACTGCATTTAGCAAGCAATCATGATGGGCCGAGCATTAAGGGTGACTATTAAAGATACCTATGATTCAAATTGATTGATTTCAGAGATCATAGACTCAAGAATGTGATGAGCTCAAATTATGGGGTGGTGTGAAGATGTGGTGTGCCTGAGGACAAGCACATTGCAGGAGGACCGTGTTGGCAACTTCGATGACGAGGGATAAAGCTAACATTTGAAGACATTGTGTCTTCAAAAGAACAAATAGCTTATTTTATATTAACCTAAGTGCTCCAAATATTTTGGAATTTTCCAGAATTTTCCAGATTTCATAAGAAAAAAGCTCAGCGATGAGCTTTTTCCATACATACTTCATCTGATGCAGAACCCTCAAGAGGTGGTATTTCAGAGTTATTTAGTACATCTAAGAGATCTAATACTCAGAGGGTATGTTCAGATCTCTATAGGCCGGTTACAGTTTAGGCTGTTTATTGTCTGCGTTGATTGATTTGATATACTTACTTACCTATTTAGTTACAGAGTTTTAAGATTACTAGGCATCGACTCTTTTTCATTTGCATGGCTAGTTTCTGTGTATTCTAAATATTATAAGTAACTGAAAACTAGCGCGGGTCAAAGACCGCCGGACGTTGATCCATGACGTCAAATCAAAGATTGACAGCGCGTGAAAGCTTCCGAAAGTGCAAATTAGATCGTCCAAAATACGAGTATAATAAAGTAATCATTTTAGTACTTGGCACCGTGGATTAAGAATTTAGAACATATCTCACGGATGATAAACATGAAAGAGGTATTTTTAGCGGTTATTGTGATGCTTTAACCTTAATGCTCTGATTAATTAGTAGCCCACTTAAAACTGGGCTATTGCCGATTTGCCTGTCCTTCCAAAAAACAATAGGTACCTTTGCTTGCTTGCGTTTGGCTTGTTTTGTGTCAAATACAAATTCAACTTATACGGGTGCGGGGTGATAGGTCTTTTATAATGGTAATACCTAGTAGAAACTGTCTGTAATCTATAAGTAGGTAACATGTTTTTAAAAATCATCTTTTATAGCAAAAAATCTGACTGATTCTCTCATGATTAACCGATTATATTCACATGTCGTCGCATACGTCTCCAAAAGTTTATGCCACTGGCATGAATCGGACAATGGTAGAATTGTTATAAATAATTAGCTACAATAGAATACTATAATCCAACAAACTAATAAGCCGATGGTTTTAACAATTCTGCGGTCTACTAATTAATCAACAGACAACCATCTGCAATTTAACGATAACTATTGACGTTTGCCAAATGACCTCATGCGACTTAAAGAGAAACGCTCGTGGTTAAGATCTTAAAAGAGCAGTATGCAACAAACGCCTTGTCGCTTAATGCAATATTTTCCTGTTAACCTTTTGTAGGTGTCAGACTGTTGCAGACTGTCATGTCCATATTTGCGGTTGCAGATGGCTGGTCCGGGTGATCGACGACGTGCAAGGCGGAGAGCTGTGCACAAGGCAGGGGTGGGTGCCCGCTGGGATACTGCAGGAGAAACAGTCGCTTGAGCGGGATCAGACTTCGCTGGCTGCTCGAAGACAGTAAGTATCCTTGGTATACCTATAGATTATGCAAAAGCCGCGTACCATACAAACAAGTATAGGCGAAGTGAAGTTAAAAACAAGCCGCTATTGTTGCGCCGCCATACTCAGCCGCGAAATCTTGCTAGCTTGCAAATATATTCCGAATGTTTGGTGTAGTTTATGACAGCTTTATAGATGGACTTATGTCAGAAGTGGTGATAGGCGGTGTATTACGGCTCGTACACAGACTGACTAATAACAACATGTCTCTATCGGATTCCATTTAGTGGCAACTTAAACACACAACAGTCACATTTTTAGTCCTGAACCCACACTAGGTTACCCTGTATCAGGAAATACGAGTACCATAGCCATACCTCAGTAAATTTAATGTTTTTAGGTGCTTATAGTAGATTGTGAAATTGCGCATCTAATGAACTAAATGAACTAAACAAACTAAACGTATCTTTACTAGAACATTGAGAAATTCCACTAAAAAATATTTTCGTATCTAAATTTTGCCATACTTTAAGAGAATAGGCGGTAATTACGAAATTTGAAGTCGTCTTGCGGCATCTTGCTAGCAATATAGCGGGATGGCGCTAAAATTTCCAGTTAAAACTTCATATAGTTAGAGTTACTTATAATAAGTTCGCAAATAGTGTTGATCACGCCGCATTAAGTACCGCTACAGCTGCCTATGAAAATGAACGCTAGACCTAAATGGTACATATTAATTTGCTGCGTTTTTCTCTTTCTTGTAATTACTTATTTGTTTTCACCATGTTAGTAGACGTTGAAGTGAGAGTACTTACAGTACAAGTTGTGATTGGTTTAAATCACTAAGTAAGTACTAAAAGTGAATTCTAATGTATTTTTTTTTAAATCTGTGTGTTTTAGGTAAGTTAGTAATTTCAAAGTATGGATAGGTAGTTTATGCCACAAAAAACAGATAACTAGCAATGTACAAAGTCTTTTGGAGATGCAAACTATTCGAAAAGTAGGTAGTTTTCTACAATAGACATTTTCAAAGATAAAAAAAGTAATACATACAGTGTACATTTTTCGACAGATATTTGTACTAATTTGATTAAAATGATAATAAAGTTCATGAAACTTACCTTATCTTCGTAATTTATTTTGTTTTATATTGATAGTTGACACTAACAACTATTCTTAAATTTGTACGAAAACTCCAATACGTTTGTTTTGACAATAAAAGTAAGAAAAGTTTAAAATTATAAATAAAAAAATAAATGGCGGTATCTCTCGTAAATCATTGAAATAACTTGAATCATTTGAAACATAGAAATAATAAATATGGGCATAAACATTGATGTTAACTTAAATTACATTTTTTTTTCAATCAAGCGACCAGATATAAATTTCACATAATCGCCTTTTTCTCGAAACTCAATTTGATCGATTTACCGCTTTATGGCTTTCGAGGGCAGCATGGTTCTTTAACACCCAGAACATGCAAACATCTGTGCATCTGTGTGAACATCTCACAGTGGCAATTGAACCACTAAATTAAATTTAAAAAATATATGGAATATCTAAACAACCTACACATACGGCATCATTTACATTTAAATTCTTGCAAAAATCATATACTTACTCACAATTACTGTAGTAATGATGGAACATCAAAAGAGTACTCTCACATGAATGTTCTTTCATTTATAGTAACTTGCGTCAACGCCTGTTCTCGATTTCTTGATGTCAATGTTTTACGACTTTTTATCGGGTCGTATACCTCAAGAACTAATTGAGTGCCATTTTTTTATAGTTAAGTCGTTAAAAGATATGTATGAATTTTACCATATTAACCTGACTTAGGACAGAATTTATTATGAATCATCACATAATGTGATGCAAGAAGTGTGCATCACATTATGTGATGCAGAAGGCTGAGATGCGAATGTTGTAGTAGATGTGTGGAGTTATAAGAATGGACATGATAAGGAATGGGTATATCAGAGGATGTCTGAAAGTAGTGTGAATGCATATAAGAGTAGGGTAGACCAAAGGAAAGATGAACAGATTACGTAAAGGGTCACTCCTTTCTTTATGGGTACGAAATGAGTGAATGCTGAAATGACTGCGGTAGAAGAAAACGTGTTGTTTTTTTTTCTGGTAATAATCACACATTTATCACAGAGTATGTGTGTTTGGACTCAGCCACAGAATAATTAACAATACGCTCAGCTCCGGATTTACATATTTTTGTATTCGCTTACATTACTCCACCGTTATATCTGTTTACAGATTTTATGGGCTCTACTATATCTTGTTGCTCCATTTTCTTATTGCCAAATACTCATCAAATATGTGATTCCCAGCAATATGAGCAGTAAAATCGTGAAAACGTCCCGGTAAGTAATTGTTGACACAACATGTCGCGACAATCTGGATTACTCATGTTTTTTGGCACTGAATCAAAGTGCAAATGCCTTGTTTGAAATATCCATGGTACAGGTGTAATATGACTGACTCGAATACACGCCCATGTTGTTATCAAATATTTGCCCGAAATGAATTTCATACATATTTTTATGAATCTAAACATCAACTGTTGGATTACCGTATACGGGTCGTAGCACGGGTCTCTACGCCGTAGCCCCATAAGAATTTACGTCCTTAGTGTTCATAGGATTACTAGTTTTTAAAGAGTTTCCACAACAAACGTTATACAAACTTCTTCGCTATGATGAGATTGAAATGCTCTCGACTTTGTCCGCGTTGTTTTTTACAAACTTCAACTTTCTTCTGTGTCCTCTAAAATTATACACATAGGCACCCTCGAAAATAGTTGTATGAATAAATGTACATATTATATTTATTAAATTATATTACAAAATCAAATTGATAATCGAAATTGGTTCAGCCGCTGCAAACATCGAACGCAGCAAGTATCTTAGCAGTATAATAGACTTATATGTATATAAACAATATTAGTAAGAAGCATAATGAGATAGGCAGTAGATTTATTTTAAATGCCTTTCTCGTTAAAGTTGAAAGGGCATAGTAGCCATAGGACATACGTATATCATTCAATGTCACACTAAAGGTAGGAAGTGGAAAACCCCAGGATCTGATCTTGGCCTAGGCGTTAACGAGGTAATAACAACGGTAATAACCCATGTATAGTTTCACGTGCACATACTCGTATAAACTGAATGGCGATGCAGGATAGCGTGCTTGTTAACTCGCAGGAAATTGTGGCATTGGATTTAATGCATTCATTTTAGACATGGGATATTTTCTCGTTATTATAACTATTGTTAATCAATTTGCAAGTCAGATGGTATCTGCTCTACATGCATAGATCTACAAATATTTGATGGTACAGTACCACGAAGCGCTTAGCTTAATTTTCAGACTAACTTAGTAACTCAAAGGTTTAGCATGGTTAATATTCGGATTGGCAAAGTTTGTGCTTTCGTGTTTCATAACAGATCGAAATCCAGCAAAACTAGATCCTAAAACGAAAAAAAATATGGTAATGTGCTGATTTATGATGTTTGGACGTGCTTCTGACTATCCCCTACTTGGTATACTCAAAGATCTACGCACTGAGTATGCATCTGTGGCTGTCCTCATGGGGCATAGTCGTGAGCGTGTTTGTTTTGTTTTGTATGCTATCTACCCTAAAAAAATTAAGTACAGTCAGAGTCACCAACTGATTACCTCTGGGGTTGAAAGATTTATTATGTGTTTCGTATTCATTAATAAAAATAATGTTTATTGTTTAATTTATTATAGTAAGTATATCTTGTTTATTTATTTTTACAAAACTATGGAGTAACAAAACAACAACAACAAAACCAATAAAAAAAAATGTTGGTGACACCACAGATATTATATAATACTTGTGACACATAACGTGCCTACAAGAACAGTAGTAATTTGTATTGCTTCCATATGTTCTTGGAAAACACAATTTTAGGTAAACAATAAAAGTAACTTTGAGCGATAGAGTGAGGAACAGCGTGTTAAGAGAGCAGTGTGGAGTGAATGAAGTTGTAGTAACGAGAGTTGAGAAAGGTATGTTGAGATGGTTTGGGCATATAGAAAGGATGGATGAAAGAAGATTAACAAAACAAGTATACAAGGCGAGCGTGAATGGGATAGTTGGAAGAGGAAGGCCACGGCGAACGTACTCTGACCAAATTGAAAACATTCTAGAGAATGGCCAGGTCAGAAGTACACTTAATCGCCGAGCTTGTATGAAGAATTTGATGAGGATGAACGAAGCGAAAGAAGTATGCCAGGATCGTAGCAAGTGGAAATCCTTGGTCTCTGCATACCCCTTCGGGAAACAGGCGTGACTATATGTATGTATGTAATAAAACTCACAAATCATGGTAAAAATACCGTTTCTAGTGAAAATTCAAACCAATTAAAAGTATTCGCCGCCTCCTATTCCTGAACCAATTAGCAACAACTTCACAGTTCCAGCTGAATTAAGCATTCCTCTCAGAATACCGCGACGCCGTCATCAGTTCTCAACGATGCTGACAAATTCAATGCTAATTCTTCAGGAATTTTCATCTTATTTAATACAGGACGCATCAAAAAATCACCAACTAATTAAGCATGCATTTTTCGAGCATTTTATTTCATTTATTAATGTTAAGAAAGTTCTTGGAAACTTTTCCAAGAACGTGTAGGCCTAGTCGTGCTTTGGATGAATACGTTAAAATGTCGGCTATCGAAGTCGTAAAGATATGTCGGAGGTTTACTAAGCGGCCTTAAAACTTTAATACCAAAGTTGTCCACTAGCTCACACGAAAAACGAACGAATATGCTTGATGCCGATTTCTGGTTCTATCTATAGTTAGTTTATGGTTTCAAATCTATAGTTACAACTCCACTGGTCAAGTACATTGCGACAAAGTAGTTTTTTAAATTATATTTTCAATAGATTGTGTTCCGATCTACGAGATACAGCTTTTGCAAATCAAACGCTGTGTATTTCAGTCTGTAGAGGCACCTTTGTTTTCCGCAACCTGGCTTTCGTCTTCCATGTTTATTATTCCTCGTAATTAGCTCTTTGTCTCTTTGTTCATTTGACAAATTAAGTGATTGATGCTCTGCCTGATCTTTGGGCTTCCCGAAACGATTTGAGTTCTAAGAATTCTGTGTGTGTGGGTAGCATACTCACCTACCTAGGTTTTATCTTTTTTTTGTTTGGATTCTGAATTAATTGCTAGGTAGAGCTCATAAAGCTTTTCGTATCAGGTCTTTACATCTATTCTTTTATATGTATCACTCATTCCTTTTATATCACCAAAATGCTCATTGTAAAGCATCACTATAAGGATAGATAAGCGGATTCCACGATCATCTAGACCAATTTAAATAGATAAAAAGTTATAGAATAATAATTAATTTATTGCAGGCAACACAGTAAAGTACACGTTGTACAGGCCCATTATAATGATAAATGTCTCAAAAATTAAATGCATGTAATAATATAAAATGAAAACTTATTTATCTTTGCTTACGAATTGTACTTTAATATGTAGGTAGGTAGGTACTTTGTATTGTCTATAAACCCTATTCAAAATTTTAGTCCCATCAGCTATAATGGAACGATGACGGATAAAATTAATACTCCTTACTCAACTTTTCTGCGAGAAAGAAGCACTCAGAATATGATGATTTCTGAGATAATATTTTACCACCGAATAATTATTTTTTCGAACCATTTTTGCGTCCTGCTTTTTCCTTCGTTACCCTGTGTCATTATCGCAATACAGTGTAAGATCGCATGCTTTCTAAGTCAGTAATACAAAATGTATCTACTAAAATAGATACTTTTATCGAAAAAACGCATTCCGCTATTTTTATAGACCGTTATAACGCTGCTGTATAAGGGGAGCTTTTAGGGTTTCAGATGAAAACAACGTCAATTATATGCCCCACTTTGGCTCGTAGCCCACGTATTCCAATCGTGTTCTTCATTATAACTTATTTGATTAATGTCTATTGGTCTGGTGCATACCTGAAGTGTGCGTGCAATAAATACCTTTCAGAACGAGCCAAATCGTCGCGTTTATGAGACTATAGGTCATTAATTTTGTGACATACGATTTGACGACATGATTAGTTTATATAGGTGCTCACTTTATGCACACCATATATTTGTGTAGGTCGTAATATTTTAATAAGCTCACTTGACCTCTCTTTTTAAAGGTACATACTATATAGATAGGTGTGTGTCGTCACCGACGGACCTGATAAAGTCTTATAATAATTTATTTTTATTAATTGATACAACGACTGTTTTAACACACCATTACTTCCTAGTTTATTGACATCCACATAAATAAAGATTCGTGGTTCCTACTCTTCTAGCGCACGTTGATTTGTATCAGTTCCAAGTAAAACATGATACATTCTCTCCAGTAATAGATGATAATGCAATACAATCTGCCATTAAATCCGCTGAACGGAGACTGATGGACGCCGATGCGCAGTTTGTTTACGTGAAATATGATGCATTTGGGATTAGAATAACATTTAAAGGTTATTTTGAAGTGGAAATATTCGCTTAGCATGAGCACGAAGGAAATTCATGTTTTGTGTTCGTTAAAAAACTAATATTGTCTTTTGAGTAACATAAAACAATGACGTCTCTCTCTCGACAAAGCCATTGTGAAAAGTAGAATAAGACATAAATTTTCCCTTGGTTGCGTAGTAGCACTTTAGAAAAGATTTAGTCCAATAAAAAAACTATTTTTTCGGTTAACCATAAAGTGTTTACTTTACTACAATAGCTAAGAACAGAACTCAACAGAAGAATGTAATTAACCTCTTATTCGAATACCATCGATGTATAAGAATACTGAAATATTTCAAACAATAAGTCACTGCGGATGCAACCGACATAATAAATAACATTTCTGGTAAATTACTCCGACGCTTGTCTCGTTACCACCTCTGCCATGTGCCAGCTGCCAGTTAGAGGTGCATGGTAATGAATGTGCCAAGTTGGTGCTGGAACACGGAAGTTACCAGTGCAGAAGTATTACTACGGAACTGGCTTTATTTTTGAGATTTGTACCTTTTTAAATTCATGAAACGATGGAGTGGAAGTCACTTCCGGAGATTTTCTTTCCTGAATAAATACAATCAGCTGGGTCTTTTCGAAGGGAGAGTGACCAAGTGTCTTCTAAAGTCTAGAAGACACTTAGTCACTCTGCCTTTGTGTTCCATTTTCGGCATCATCGCATGCAGACATGGGTGACTGTGGTCAAACAAAGATCTATGATACAAAAAATGCCAGAAAATCTATTTAATTCTTCGTATCACTGGTTATTATTGATCACCCTGTGGGAGGAAGGTAGACTAATTGAAGTGAGGTGGCTCTGAAGAGTCTGAATAGTCTGGTGAGTATGTGTAGCCTATCGGAGTCGTTTGAATTTGAAATAGAGTTGCATAACTGTTAGTTAAATAGTTCATATCACTCAGAAGTGATAAGCATTTTCTTGTATAGGTAATTATTATTTATGCTTAATTTTACTTGGCTATAGTAATTAGGTACATTACTACCTACCTCCTCAACTCACCCTAAGTTTCGACAAATAAAGACTCAAGAGTTTCTGTCTCGAAAAACAAAAAACGCGAAATATCCACATCAACATAAAAAAAAATCTTACATGCATTAGCATCCTAGTAGTCTGTATTATCAACCTTCCATCTGTCATGGACAACGTCAGCTACAATTTAGGATCACAGTAAGGAATAAGCTAGCAGACACTTATAAAATAAATTGATGAACATTATGTTTTCAACCTAGATTTGTAATTAAAGTAGATGACTTTAATTACAAATAAATTAAAGTACTTAAAGTACGTAAAGTCGGGGACTTCAGTTAGAGCCGGTGCAGCGGCTGATTCGGCCGAGGATCTCAAGAGGCGCAAATATAGAAGTCTCGACAGGGCTTACTTATTTGAGCCTTTTGGGGTTGAGACTCTGCGTCCGTGGGGAACCGGGGCCCTTCGCGTTTTCAAAATTCTTTCAGGGCAACTGCTCGAAGCGACGCGTGACAAGAGAGCTGGCTCTTATCTGGGTCAACGCATTAGCATTGCCATTCAGCGTGGCAATGCGGCCAGTATTTTGGGAACGCTCCCGCCTGGTAGTGATCTGGATCAGTTGAGCTATCTATAGATCGTTTGCAACGGTCTTTAGATAGCTAGCTGTTTCATCTGTATTTTTTGTATATACCTACTTGTACATAGTTGTATGAATAAATGTATAAGTAGATGACACGAAAACTATCATTTATCCAATAAGATGTTTAGTTTATGCTTGGATTTCACGAGAGTTGGCTCGAAGAATATGAGAACAATATTTTTTACATTCGCAAGACGTGGTTTTACGACTTTCTGTTGTTGTAATGTAGACAAAACAATATTTCTACGACTGCAAAGGACGCCTACAGGGCTATGTTCCTTGCTGTACTGTTAGTCAAGTGCTGTCAAACAGACAATAAAATTATTTCGCTAATCTTTGGAATTATGACGAATCATTCACTTTTAGTTTTCATATAACTTTTGAATCATTCACCATTTTACGTAATAAGAACCCACCACAAAGGTGTTCGTTCTCCCACTCTTATTGGCAACGCCATTGCGTGCCCCATCAGTGAGTCAAGCACCGATTAAATTATAATGTTTATCACACTGTTCTTATTATCACCAGCATAAATCTAGAGACGGTATGATGATGGAGATATAGTGATGATGATCCGGAATTGAGCTGCCGTTATTCGTGTAACTCTCGCTACCCTACATAGTAGATTTTATTTAGACTGGAACAATTGATCACTGGCAATTAGTAACGTGTAATTTGGGGAGACTGAACGGTAGGCTTCAATGTGGTGGCTGTGGCTATGTAACTAGACTAGTCTCCTAGCATCTGACCACGAGTAGCTAGGCGCCTACCTTCTTAATTTTTAAGATAACAACAAGTTAACAGACTGCACGCACAAAATGATACGGTTGGTGCTTTGTTGCACGGTTGGCGAGCTGCGAGAGAGCTTCACATGAGACCCATTTTTTCTCAAAATGAAGCTTGCAGTCCAGCCGTCCTTGCAACATGCGTTGGTTTTCTCAAGCTGAAGCCACGAGACGCAAAGCCAGTTTCTTGCAGACCAGGCTCGTAATCTGTGTTGTCATTCTTAACTTAATATCCTGTCTTTCTTCAGAGCCGTGGTCCGCGAACTGGTGGAGACCGAGGAGGAATTCGGCCGGGATATGCAGCAAGTGGTATCTCGCTACATGAAGCCTATGGACAAAGCGACCACGCCCAAACCCGTATTCGATAACCGTGAGCTGTTGTTCTCTAACTTCAAGCAGATCTGCGAGTTCCATAACACGTGAGTTAGAACCTCGTTTGATGCATTTTTTTAACATATTACCGTCACGTGCATATTTAGGTCTATGGAGTCAGGGATCCCACACTAGGACGCCATTCGTCGTCGGTATTAGGAACTACCGTGGTACCACAATACCCAGACCAGGAACAAATATCTGCAAAACATGCAAACATTCGTCCCTCGGGAATCGAATCAATCATTAAAATGAAATCACGTACTTACCTACCTACTTAGTTGAACTCGTCACAAAGTATAAAAAAGTGGTTTCGCTTAAAAACCGCAAAAATTTAGGTACGGTCATTCACTAGCCGACTTTGGGTTATACCACAAATCCCCCCTGAAAAACCCCCTTAGGGGGGGGGGGGGAAACTGGAATCCAAAAAAAAGTCTAGAAATCCCCCTTGATATCTCCCATAAGGGGGATGATCCGCAATCCAATTACTAAAATATAATATGGTAAATATCTAGTTACCGTAAATTTAGTACAAAGTGGTATTAAGTAGGTAACATAGATATATTGACTATTACAAGTGACATAGGTACTTAGTAATACTAGAAATAATCCCCATTTTAATTATCCTCAGATACTCTACTCAGTAGGTAGGTACCACAGATATTACAGATAGATACAAAGTGGGGTACTTTGTACTTTCAGAGTCAAGTCTAAAAATAATTTATTTGGTTCACATGACCACGTTTTGTCTTATGGGTTAACTAGTTATCATTCCACGATGTAATTATTGTTTAATAGGTACCTTTAAACCTTTCAGTTATTATAACGACTACCAAGGCGTAATAAAAAAAAGGCAAATAATACATATAGTATACCTAAATTACGTACCTATTTACTATTCTCCTTCTGACGTTTCGCTGACCGTGTCCTCTAAACCTTCTGAATTTGTATGATGGTTTCTTCCACAGTGTTCTACTGGAGGGTATCAAATACTATGCAGGCGAGCCAAAGATGCTTGGGCGGGCGTTGCTTCGGATGGAGCGAGAGTTTGACAAGCATGTCGCTTACTGCCGAGACGAGCCGCGTGCGCAGAGCTTACTGCGCGAGCCTATTGTACAAAAGTACTTCCAGGTTGGTGCTAATTCATATAATTAAGAAGCGGCGGGGGCGAGAGCAACTGTCCCCACAGGCCCCTGGTCCATGATATGTTGAGGCTTGAAGCGCCAAAGTTGTAGGTAGGCAAGTTTTAACTTCCTGGAACTGCAAAACTCAAATCTGGCTTCACTACGACTACGCGAATAATTTTTAACAGTACTGTGCGCCATCTTTATGTTTTTGGCGTGAACATGAGAAACTGTGGCGCCATCTATACTATCTGACGTGGACTCTTTTATAATTATTTAACTAATGCTACAACCTGCACTCAGCTAGCGACATCTAGATTATACTGTAGGTTGTGAAGGTATCATCAGTTGTTTCTGTTGAAACGCGCCATCTATGTTGCATCATTAGAGGCATTTGTTAGGGTTTATAATATTTTTAGAGTGCTAGTATAGATGGCGTCACTTGTAACGGCTGTTTACTTGTTGACCAGTTAGGTACCTACCTTATATTTCTAATGAAGTAATAAGGGTTACGCTCCCACATCGCACCATAGAATAAGTACTAGTTGTAACTCTAAATAATAAAACTGTGCTCACTCATGTTTGGCGGACAGTCTTCAACTGGCGCTCAATTAAATCGCACGCACTTGACCGGCCTCGTAGTTTACTTTTACACGTACCTCTGATACCTCTATCCTTACCTCCGGCCTAACTAAACCAATAACTTGGTAGTTCAGGCATATAGGTAGGTAGGCTTAGAGTCACGAGAGACAATTGATCCTCTTAATAGTTATTCCGTACCGCACCAACACCAGAATATATGCCAGAAACTTTATGGGATTTCGGGCTTTGGTATGAAATCTGTTTGTCTACGCGTAAATAGGTAGTTTACGGGTAGACAAACAGATTTGTGTTAGTTTATACATTGGAATCAACTCTAGCCAAAAGCTAAAACATTTGTTTTTTTTTTATTGGAGACCTAAGGTGTTGCAGTAAGACCCTTGTGTTCCAATGTCCAACCGTTATTTTCCCTTATCGGGCAACATACACTGACCGAAGTCTGTTGTCTCGCAGCCAGCCTCTGCTGTCCGATGATGTGATAAATAAATTATAAGTTAACGACTGACAAGCATGTATACTGATTAGTTATTTATATATTTTTTTGTAAATTCATACATGGGTACCTATTATATCTACATTTATAATACAACCAGGCCCGAGACAAATATTTGCAGATTATACAAAACATTTGTTCCGCGGCGGAAATCTAACCCGCAATCGCAACCTTCTGCCACAGAGGCTGTCAAAAGTCCTCAGTTGTTAATACGAAAGTTTTTTTATGTAACCTCAAGCATTGAAAGTTTGCGCAGCGCAGAACTCGCTATCAGCATTAGGCAGCGCGCCAATAACTAGAATAGTTTGAATGCCGCATACAAGAACTGTCAATGCATTAATATCGGGGGCAACCGCCCCATTACACATAATGCTAGATTGCAGCGAGAGCTTCTGATCCAGCGACATAACTAGCCTCGCTAAGAGTAGATTGACTATTTAGTTTTGTTGTATTCCATTCGTACCTTCAGGAATTTCAATGCATAGGTACCTACCTAACTGTAGTTGTTCGGTAATTGCATCTAGAAGTCGATGATCTTAATCATTAACCTCTGCGCTTCGTAATCCTACTGTGTGAAGCCAATCAATTTTCGGAAAATAAACAAATTCAATTTATTTATATATTTATTGGATTGGTCGTCCATTTCAATAATAAAGGATTGTTATTTCGATGATCATCAGACTTATAGTTGAGTTGACATTATCTTAATTGCATTACATGATTATTTTTATTGTGGTCCGCAATTGATCACTTTTGTCACGGTGGCGCGATTTTATGTCAATTTTGAATATTATTATTTTTAATAGCAACCTTGAAACAAAGTTGGATTTCTCAAATTAATTTTTCTTTTTTTGCTAAATTTGGTTTTGTGAATGTACTATTTTATTCTACTAGAAATATTTCCTGACGACGACGAAACACGACATCACGCGTCAATTGTCACCAGGACAACATGTTTACTTATTTACAGCCCATGGAACGATGTAATTCAAAACCACGTGAATACATTACTTGTTTTTTTTATAGAAAAAGTCAGTTACTCGCCGTGTAGGCCTAGTGGTAGTGGGCGGTACCCCGACAATTCGAACGGACGAGACGAGACGGTGGGTTCGAACCCGATCGTTTGAACGAGATATAATGTTTCGACGTGTCTCTGAATACTCTTTACTTGGTATCCTCAAAAATCTACGCACTGAGTTGAGTATGTATCCATCATATGGGTATGCAGTCGTTTGTAAGTAATTCTTCGTTTTTAGTAATGTCTATTTTGACTTTTCTGCATGGGTGTAAGGGTGAGAGGGAGAGGCTTCCAATCAAATCCCAATTCCAAATCTGAAATTGAAATAGTCGTCTATCTAGGAGAGCACAGATTACAAATTTAGTTAGGTACCTTACTCTAAGAGACAGTCTGAGTTTGTTTTTGTTTTGATTTTAAAAGGTAACAAAACAATAATTTACAAAAGTTGAAAAAAAAACGTGTGTATATCCTGTCAGTTTTTCATTTTCTACGAATAATACCTACTTACCTGTAGAATTATTCTGTAATCTATTTATTACAACCAAATTTGAAATGAAAATGGATGCACGAAGGAAAAGGCGCGCCGTTAATTGGGAGGAGGAAGAAAAGGTAAGCAAGCACAAACTATGTAATAACTAGGGCAAAAAGCATAGCGCCGACAATTAGCCAGCCATAGTGTGTTCATGGTCGCCCATCTCTTATTCCAATTCAAAGAGCCGTTTGGCCCTGATTTTACTAATACCTACATACTGTGGTAGTATGGAATAGAACCAGGTAATAACGATAACAGTTTTTATTAGTAAGGTGCCACAAAACTAGCTAACGGTAGGCACACAGATTTGTAGGATGTAGGTGTACGGCCTAATCTGCCTTCTTAAATTTCCAACTTCGTACACAGCGAAGTACTCCCCTGAATGAAGTCCGAGCCGAAGATGGTGGGTGGCCCCAGAGGAACGGAGAGGGGTGACTACTGTGTATGTAGCTCTCTATTCTGTATGTCGTTAACTGCGGCCCAATCTCTAGCCATCTTGCTGATGTGGTCTGCTCAATCCCTGAATCACTTCCATCTTGTCTTTCATCAGCAAGTACCATGTTCCATTTGGGTATAATTTACATTATCTCTTAACAGCAATTACTCCGTGAAGTAATAAGAAGCTATCATAAGAAAATAGAGAGCAGATCCTTGAAAACGAATAGACAATGTGCTAAAACTCGAGCATGGCAAGAAATCCATATCAAGTAAGTTTTTTTTTAATAACTGTAACCTACCCTTAACTTAAGTAGATTGTTGCCTACAGGTAAAACTCACTGATGTTGTAGAGATATCACCCAAGTTTTGAATCCATGCCTTGAGACTGAATGTCATAACAATCTGCAGTCCACAATTTGGCTGTTAAACGGTGATCATGGCAAAGTTTACATTATAATTAGTGATGAAAAAAAAAGTGTTGTCTTATGTAGTCCCAAGTGGCTTTGATATACTATATGACGATGGATCACTGACATTTAAAGAGTTGTAAGGAATCAATGGTTGGAGGTGACTCAAGATGTCCCATGTACATTGTATCACTCTATGCAGAGGTCTCCAGCTGTTGAATTTTATAATAATAATAATAATTTATTTCAGATAACTATATCCATATGTGTTTGTAAGACTTAAAGGCTATTTTAAAGATCAGAAAAAAAAAATGTTAGTGTATAAACAGAATAAGCGACCATTCCCGCAGTTGCGGATTGATCATTTCAATGACTTAATTTTTTTTGTGTCTTTTAGATTCAATGCATTAAATATACGTGAACGAGAGCTACAACAACTGCAATGCCGATGGAAAGGGATGAAAATTAATGCTCGAAAGGAAATCGCTCAGTATCAGCTTGAATTATCTAGAGCTGGAGACGGACTAAAACCAAGGAGCCCCTCGTGGGAAACACAAGCTATACTTCATCTGATGAATCCATCAGAATTGGAAATTGATGCCAATATTTATGATTCTGATGCAATATTGAATGAGCTGAAAACTGACAGCCAGGATGAGGATGATGATGATGGTTCTTGTGATGAGAGTCTTACCATGCATGCTGCTATTAGCCGCGTCCAAAGCAGTCGAGCAGACTCTCACAGCAATTGTGGATCGTCCAATAGCACTGCTATGGATCTTGCAAGCCGCACACATTCTCAAGACACGCCCTCACCGTGCGAGCATATGGCTCGCAAGGCTGCCTCGAGATCTCATTCGCCAGTTGACAGTGCGACTTTTGACGTGACAGAGCCTATAATCGAGATCGAGGTGGCAGACATTGACGACACCAGCTACATCTTAGGCCAGTCGGAACAAAAGTTGGGGAGAGAAAAGAGGATTGATTCCATACGAGAGTGCATCACCCTTTCGCGCATTATTAAAAATAAAGAGCACAAGAAACGTATGATACTAATGGAATTAGAAGAGATACAACAGAAACTCAAAATACAACAGGAGCGCGAGAAACTTATGTGTATTAAGCTAAAAAAAGAAATTCTAGAAATAAAATTAAAACAATTAAAAAGAAAAACAGATAAGCGGTCTAGTATTAATGTACTTTTTAAGGGTCAGGATGATGATGACAGTGAAAAATGTATACATAATACACTCGTGAGCAAAAAAATCGACTCAGGACGCACGCTCGCAGTAAAATAAATAGCAAAAAATTTGAAGCTTCCATTCTATTTCTGATTTTAACATTTTAAAGCTGTTAGTTTTTGCTTTAAAATGAGTGGTCTACAATGTTATTTAATAAATTTTTTTGGTAAAGAAAAAATATTCCATGAAAAGGAGTCTTAAACAATGTGAAAAGGTGATAATTAACAGTAAAAAAAATACTCGCTTAAATTCGTTAAAATAATAATAAGTGTAAGAGATTCAAAGTACCTTTCACTTGTTTGAAAAAAGTTAAGTGGATTTTTTAGCTCATAAAAAGATTTTTTAGTTTTAAGAATTCAATTATTGCTGTATTTGCTTAATTCAATGAAAGTTTGATTCAATATTTTATTTTGGTGCTAAAATAGAAAAATAATGTTTAAGTAATTCTCAAAAAATCACAATTTTTATTATCATTAAGAACTACAAAAGCGATAAATTTATCGTTAAAAAAATATATGCGCTAATTCGACGGATTTACCATATTATGTTAATATTACTTTAATCTACGTATAATTTACACAAAACACCCATAAACTATCCAAAATCCTAAAACATTGCGGTAATTCACCTGGGAATAACCCCATTATACCTTATTTCTCTATTTATCTTTTCGACCATCTTGCTTGGATTACCCTGTATTAATTATTTGGGTAGGTAAGGGCATAGACATAAAAATAATCGGAGATTATATTAATACCTGTCTACCCTTAAAAAGTAACGTATTAATTTTGTTTGTGGTTATTTAATTTATGTTAAAGTGTCCTTAAAATTTTGCAATGATAGCGTTTATTTTATATCCTTCAAAAGGGGACGAGGGTTTTTGGGAATGTTAGTTACCTCAAAGACATTTGGCATTTCCAATTCGCCATATCGCGTTATATAGCTCTGTCTCGCTCGGTACCTTAAATAGTTTGCGATCTACACGGCAAGCGCTACGAGCTGCTGCTGGTGTCCCTCAGACGTAAGTACAGCAAAAAGTTTCTGATGCTATTAGATCTTACAAAGACCATCTGTAGTTTCATCATGGTGTCTCTCAGTCGTAATCTCGGTAAAAATATGTAAATTGTCTTCAGATGTTACCTCAGTCTATGATATTTTCAATCAAAAAGTTTGTATTGTGTACCTAAAATTGCGTTTTTATTTTATTTTTAGCCGTAACATTCAGTGAACCTGGAACTCAGACCTTACGAAATAGGTTTCAATAGAAGATCTAAGAATGCTGAAGATAACGTTGAAGCCTGGCTTGAGGATCTAGAGGAAGAAAACGTGTTTAGTGATGTCGACTCTGTTAAAGAGCATATGCCCCAGTAGACTGAAAAATTACACAAGAATCGGTTGCATTCAAGTTCAACTTCTAAACAAAGTGCCTAAAACTATTGTACAATTTTGTTGATTTAATATAGCTTCTTAGTATACTTTTCCTAGTTTAATATTATGCACATAGTTTAATAGGTTTTTACTGTTTTTAAAGTACAAAGTTGTATTATTCTGTTTTTAAATAAGAAAGTGCATAATCAAAAACAAATATATGTTAGGTTTATTAATGTATCTTATTGTAAAAGCTTTTTAAAATAATAAAATTCTTAGAATTTAACAAATGTTGAAAGTATTGATCTCAATAAAAACAATGCTATAATTAATAGTGTTTTATTATAATACCTTTTTATTTATTTTTATTTTTATTTTTATAGTTTATAAACCACTCCTAAGAAATAAATAATGGTAATACCTACCAATATAATTTAAGTTAAACATTTAAATTTCGTCTAATCGTTCTCGGTATCGGACTCACATCCGCCTAATGATAATCACCACATATGCAGAGGGTTAAAAAACTAGAACACAATATGGTTTCTATAAGTAGCTAAATTAGCTAACAAAAAACAATGATAACTTAAAAAAAATTTAAAAGGTTAGGTCGTGAAAATGTCTCCTATTTATGTTTTCGAAGATTTCGACACGCCTTAAACTGTCAAATGAGTATTTCTCCATTGTTATTTTGCTGGTGTAATTAACGTCCGACATTAATTAGATATATTATGTATATTGGACGACTTCATGGTTGTTCGTAAGGATCGCCATGTCTTAGAAGCATAAAATTGTGCTTTTGAGCACGTGCTTGTAGGAGCGATGAAGGCGCACTGAATCCTTTCACCACACCATCAGCCACAACGCCTTATTCAGGTTAAACTAAAGAAGTTACGCCGTACCTCAACTGAATCATTTAGGTTTAACAACCTAACGTATGGTGTCCTAAAGAATCTAGGTCGGTAGGTACTATACTTGATATAGGGTCAGGCTGGCTTCCGATTGCTTTCAGAATTATGATTATTTAGCGAACAAATCTCTGGTGATGGTTCAAGAATAAACAAGCCTACGCATCGTCCATTCTCGTCACAACTGACTCAATTCCAGAAATAATGATACCTAAAGCACAAATGCCATTCATTTCATAGATTCAATCGTTGTTCAGAGACGACCTATGCGGTGGCGCAGTGGGCGAAGGTCCGCTTGAGACGTAGAAGGTTGCGGGTTTAATTCCCGCTGCGGGACAAACTTATGATCTGCAAATATTTGTCTCGGGTCTGGGTGTTTTCATTTATAGTATGTATTTACAAAAATAATGTAAATAAGTTAGTAGTATATCAGTCATGTAGTTCCCATAACATAAGCTCTGCTTACTTTGGGGCTAGATGATGTTGTGTAAAAAATGTCCAGCATTATTTATTTTCTGTGAATGTTTTGGTTTCTGAAAGCGAGCAAGCTGTGATATCTAAATCATCATCCGAAATTGGTACATGTTCTTGTTTCGCCTACTGTTTTCTGAGCGATTTGTCATGATCAATTGGTTTCGCTCGTCTCGTTTGCCACTGATCTCGATATGAAATTGCAACTTTAGATTTTGAAATTGAGCTGCTTTTGGCGTCGTTTTTCAGCAGGTGTCAAGATGCATGTCTGGTCGGGGTCGATCAAGGATACGTCAAGGTTTGTTTTTCGGCCTTGACTTGCAGTATCTACCGAGTACCGACCCTGTGCAGACTTTCCCTCTGCGTCACCGGTGAAATGCCGCTATCCTCTAGAAGCGATCCCGCGATTGAGCTAAGTTTAGCGTCCGAGTGGGTAGCGCCGGCGCACACCAGTCGCTCGGAAGCCGCGGCCGCGACCACCTCGCTTGCTCCAGCGCATCGACCTTCGACCACTCGTCTGAGTGAAGTGTGTGACTGTGATTGTGTTCTCGTGATTGCATTGCATTGCGCGCTCAGGTACGGCGAACCGTTCTACTGCCGGTATTATTAGACCAGCACGGCTGCGGCGGAAATACTGTGTTTTTCCCCCTCGTTTCAATGCTACGGGTGTAGTGTTACCAGCATCGCGTCTGGTTTATTTCTAGTTTGCGTGGGTGGATGAGCTCCGTAACATGTTATGTTTTTCAGCTGACTCCGCGCGAGGACTTGTGTCCTGGAGCGCGCGGCGCGACGCTTAATCTCAGTTGGGTGACCTTGACCTAATTTTGACATGTGTTCTGGTGGATTAGGAAAGCTAAATTTACCCCAAAGCCAATGTCTCCCAACGCTAACCCAGTTTTCTTGTTAATTTCTGTAAACTTAGTCTGAACCATTGTTTTTATTTTCCTTCTTTGTTGTATGCTCATACGTGTGTTTGTTTACATGTCCAAAATGATTAAAAATCTATATAAGTAGACGTAGGTAGTCTGGCTCTTACAACACATTTTAAATATTCTGGAAACACCCATGAGATTTACGCTGAGAATCTTGACTCTAACCTACAGTCTATCATAAAGCTTGACAACTGTCCAATAATATATCTACACAATACTAGCGAGGAATGTGTCTACGAATCTCTGTTGTACGTTATAGTTACTAGTAGGTACCTAGATAATGTCATATAGTTTACTAGATGATAATGTCTCTAAGTATGGTTGCTATGGTAGTATTTTCTTTCATACAGATTTTAAAGTTCTAATTGTTGATCGAAACTTAATTTGGTTAAACAAATAAAGAAAGCATTTGGTGAAAAATTCCCCTACTCCAGTGTTGTCATAAATACTTTGTTCTAGTTCGAATAGGATTTTCTCTTTGGTAGTTATATTATGTTGATGCATAATATAATATGAATACCTCCGTTATGCTTGTTTTTTCCAGCCGAAGGTTAGGTTTGGTTGTAATTTCTCCAAATCCACCGGTTTTACATTTCCTACAATCTTCAAGTAACCTTGATTACTTGCACTACAACTTGCGTCATGAGCATTGTTCTACCGTTCCATTTACTCCAAATTACAGCGATTTCCTCAGCTATAAACATTTATGACTCTCCAGTATTCCTCACAATTTAGCGTAGCAAACTGAAAGCTTTCAACTCAATGTGTCAAGGTGGTCTAAATTCGTCCCACGCGATCCCATCGCTCTTGGGATGCCAGTACCTAATTCATGCTTTACGGATTTCGCTAAATTATCAATATAATAAAATGTATCTGTTTTGATAAGTAGGTAGGTACCTATCAACTTCTTTGTTTTCCCTGCCTTTTTACACATTAGCATAGAACTATCCTACAGCTGCCAATTAACCGCCGTTGTTGACATTTCACCGCACACTCCGATATTTCAATCGCGTCAATACCTATTCTATCGAATCAGCGTTGGTATTCTGCCAATGCCCACCAATTAAAGTTACGAGCGATACGTCGTAGCAGCGCCTGTCAGGCTAATTGACTCCTTATCTGAATAGACTTCATCGAGACAAATGCTATAAAGGTGTCATTCTAATGTTGACGTAGCCATGAAAAGCTTTTACAAAATAGAACCTTCATGGATTCAGAAAGTTTCCAATTCAATGAAGATGTTGGTTAATGTAGAAAGCACCATTAACCTTTCAATACTGTTTTCAGGCCTTAGCAGACAAACTCGGTGACGATAAAGGCATCGCTGAGCATCTTAAACTTCCCATACAGAGGATCAATGATTATCAACTTCTCCTAAAGGCTTGTACTATTATCTTGTTCTTAGATAGCTCCAATCTATAAGTACATCTATATTTACTTACTAAGTTAATTATGGTTTTTTTTCTTGTATTCATCCGATCAGACCTGCTTTCCTGTTTGCTGAATGTACCTTAACTTGCAGGAATTAGTAAAATACTCCAACCGTCTCAACGAAGACTGCACTGACCTACAGAAGGCATTGGAACTATTCCTCGGAGTGCCCAACCGAGCTACTGACAACAAGTTCATATCGTCTATCGAAGGCTTTCGCGGTAACATCCACAAGCTCGGACGACTCCTCACCCACGATTGGTTCACGGTCACTGACACTGACGGGAAGGCTAGAGAGAGATACCTATTCCTCTTCAAAGCTAGGATCCTAGTCAGTAAAGTCAAACGGGTGTCCGATGATCGGAGTGTGTTCGTTCTGAAGGACATCATCAAAGTAAGTTTGTTATTTATTTTGTTTGGCCTATCAAAAGCTTTTGATAAAATAGCGCGAAAATACACGTTACCATAAAAAATATCTGTAGGTACCTACATTTAGTTGTGACTCGCATCCGATCATTAAGTTGGTAGTTCATCTAATTTCATTTTGTTTACTTGTTATTGCATCTGACCAAGACAATATCGTAACTATGCGCAATACATTAATGGATGGAATACGACAAGGGTCACCAATGGGACCGCGTTTTTTGCTTGATCGTAAACAATTTAAAGGTGTGATACATTATTTTTCCTCTAACTCTGTGAAAGTAAGGTAGACTTTACAAATCTTACGTTATACATACACTTTACGTAACAGCTTCCGGAAAACCGCTCCCACGCTTTTCTTCATTAACCAGCGCGTCATGATTTTCTTTTGCTTAAAATAGATCAATTGAAAAAATCATTCATTTGTTTTTGGACAAACTCCAAGCGCCTCTCGGTTACTGATTTGTTTTGTAATAGGATGTACCTTAATCGTATAACAAATTACTTTTACATGGTTGGTTTTTAATGGACTATGGTTAGGTTCGATTTATTGCCTCTTGATTTAACTATGTAGGTGTTTTAATACGATTATATTTGAGCAAAAATAGTAGCTACCTCATTATTTAAAGTTTAAATAGTACAAAGACGTACCAAACTATATACACAAATAAATATATTCTTGCAGCTTCCAGAAGTTGAGATCAAAGACACAGGTGAACCACTGAAGTTTGATCTTCATTTGAAAGCTACTTCATCTGTCATATCATTGGCTGCCCATAAAGAGGCTGTCAAAACCACCTGGTTGACAGAGATCAGAAAATACGCCAGTGACGTTGGTAAGTACAACACTTTAAAGAATGAGAAAAAATAATAAATTTATTCGTTTTTGACGATCTCGATAGTGCAGCGGTTGAGTAGCGGGTAGCTGTGATGCAAGAGGCGTAGGGTCAATTCGCGCTGCGGGAAAATATTTGCATGTTCTGCAGATATTTGTTTCGGGTCTAGGTGTTGTGGTACCACGTACTCGTAGTTCCTGATACCCACGACACAGGATATCCTAGTGGATCATGACTATATAAGTGACTGTAGAGTTTTAAAAAAAAGCGGCAAAATTATTTTACGCAATATTCTTGTTATAGTTGCTCTAGCTGAGCACGCAGCTGACGATCTTCAAGTGGAAGCTGAACCAGAGGAAAAAGAAGCCACTGATTCAAAAGATAAGGCGGCTGAACCTAAGGAAAAAGCTGCAGAGGCTAAAAGAAAAGCAGAAACTGAGCCTGAAGAACAAGCACCTGCAAAGAAAGCAGCTGCTGAATCTCAATCAACAGTTACTGAATCTCAGGGTAAAGCAACCGTCCCTGAAGAAAAGGTCACAGAATCCACAGAGAAAGCTGCTGAGTCTAAAAAAAGAGAGCATACTGAAGTTACTCAAGCTGAAGTAAAAGAAGAAGTCAAAGAGAAACGTTCTCGAGTCGATGAAGTTGAAGAAATTCTCTTGACTCGAGAAGAATCTCTTCAACAACTCAAAACAAAAAGAAAAGCTTCTATAGAAGCTAGTACTGCTACAAAAGTTTCAAAATCCGAAGCCGTTGAGATTTCATCTATTTCTGAAACTCAAGAGTCGAGCGCATTCAGTGTAAAGAGTTCCGAAGTTACAGCTGATTTAGCAACTAAATCATCTGTGACAACAAGCTCTAAAGTTGAAAGCCAATCTGTGACATCACAGTCGACAAGTGAAGACACAGTCAAGGCTGCCAAAACTTCGAAAGTCGAAAATCAAGTTCAATCATCTGTTGAAAGTACTGCCGTAAAATCGGCTCAAGTTGAGACTTCGGTCAAAGAAACTGCTCAAACTGTTGATCAAAAGACAATAGCAAGTGTAAACGAAGGACGAACTAGAGCGGAGGTTTCCGAAAAAGTAGTAGATATCAGTCAAACTGTAACCGCAGAGGAAGCCGAAGAGATGTCGAGGTATAACCGAAGTTCGCGGTTATCTGGAGGTAAAATATCATTTTTTTTATACTGCCGCCAAACTTTATAACCAGTCTCAATAAAAGCTCACTTGTATTACAAATTGTTGATTAATTTCAGCAAACAAGCCAATGTTCAAAATGGCAATAAAGTTTGACGTAGCTATTCTTGATTTCTTCAAAAGTTTCTTTGTGTCTAAAAAAAAAACGTTATAATGATACTTTGTTTTTGTAGAGTACTCCAGCAGCAGTCGTAAGCTATCAAGCGGCGGCCGCTACGAATCATCTTCCACCTACGACAGCACCGGTCTGTCATCCTACTCCTCACGCAGAGAGAGTGGGTCACGTGTTGAGAGTGGACGGTACGAAACCGGAGGATCCATCGAAGGAACCGCGTCCTCTCGCTACGAGTCCAAATACAGCTCTAGTTCCAGAACTGAAGGCGGTTCCAAGTATGGCATAGAATCAAGCTACGAAAGCAAGACCGAAGGATCAACCCTCGCCGCTGAATCTGATACCACCAGCAAGCTCGACAGCATTGCTGCAAAATACGGCATCGAGGCCAAGACTGATACCAAGACTGATGGTTCAGCATACAGCGTCGAATATGACTCTACATCTGTAAGTAAGATTGACAGCATTGCATCCAAGTACGGTAGAGGCTCTAAGGGCTCTATTAAGAGCGAAAGCATCGAAGGCCGCTCATCCAAGATAAGCATCGAAACGTCTCTTGAAGGCAATAAAGTCGAAGGGGCCTCGTCTATCACCCAAAGCAGCTACGAAAGCTCCAAGAATGGATCGTCCTACGAAAGCACAACAGCCAAAACTGCCATAGCTAACGGAACCGTCAGCACTGGAGAGTTTCAATCGATCAAGTCAGTTTCCAAGTCGGCATCTCACGATGGAAAGCCAGTCTTCACTACCACCCTTGAAGGATCTACCATCGAACGTAAGTACTAACACAGGTAGAACGTAAAAATACAATAGAGTAGAAACACCAATAGAGCTTGTACATACGCTTTTAGAAACTAATTTACACTATACATTAACCTAACGCTTGTTCCTCTGCATTGTATAAAGGGCTCGTACGGTAAATAGAACCATGACACTTAATTTGGCAATATTATTGAAATTTAGATCCAATTTGATATTGCAATTGGCACACCACAAAATTCTGTAAAGTAATGTTAAAGGAGTCATCCGTATAAACAACCGTACGAGCTCTCTTAACTAATGTCTGACTCCGCAGCCGGCGAGAACGCTATCTTCGAATGCAAGCTGAAGGATTCCTCGGAAGCAGTCAAGGTGACGTGGCTAAAAGACAACAAGCCCCTCACCGACCGCCTCATGGATCGCTGTTCCATCTCTGGAACTGAGAGTGACCACAAACTGGAGTTGATGCACTGCCGCGAGGATGACTCTGGAGTGTACACTGCTGTCGCTGAAAATGTGAAGGGAAACGCCCATTGCACGGCTCAGTTGGTCGTTTATGAGAGTAAGTCCTTTTGTGTTTGCTATTTGAGGTTGGATGGGAAAGCTAGTTCAAATTTGGATACAAATAATTTTCAAAGATTCAAAGAGATGTTTTTCATGTTTTTAATTTCATTTCTATAAAGTAAGAAGTGCATTTATATATTTCTATAAGTTGTATTTTACTAGCTTTCCCAGGCCTATTGAAATCTTACTACTGATCTTTTAGACTATTTCAGAAATATTTAGATATATTTGATCACCTGAAAAAGCATGTTTCACTGCGTTATCATCGATTAAGACATTGTAAAGCTGTAACACGTAGTTTGGTTCTATCAGTGTAACTATCCTAATTTTCCTGTATTTTGGCACTGACAAGAAAACATTGGTATTGTCACGTTGAGCTGGTGCATGTTATATTCTTCTATCTTTCTTGTTCTCGTCATAATTAAGTTATTCATTTGGAGGATTTAAAATTAAAAGGCTCTCGATTTCAGACCCAATGGTAACATCAAGACCTCAGATACCTGCCCATTTTCAGAGCCTTATAAATTATAGTCTATAAGAACATGTCGGGAAATTTACATGTTCTTATAGACCATATAAGATAATTGTCGGGAAAAAAATATGACGAGAATAAGACCTATCCTGCTATGGACTCATTTTCATCTTGATTTTATAGTGACTTCCGAAGAAAGGAAAAAGCGTAACGATCTCAATGCGCCATACTTCCTGGTGGCGCTCAAGGATACTGAGATCATGGAGAATACATATCTGCGCTTCATGATCAGGGTGAAGGGCGAGCCAAACCCTGATGTCACTTTGTGAGTAACCTGAATTCTCAACTCAAAGGGGATAGGTTCCCAACGAGTCATACACAAGCTGCCAACACGAGCTTATACTTGTTTTGCAGTCCAAGCATACGCAGTTCATGTCTCTGTCTATCAGAGGGCTCTATCTTTTTATCCTTAATACTGTATATGAAGCCAAACAAATTATAAATTACCTATACCTTCTATAAAAAAACCAATTGGCTGCATATTTCAATAAAAGGCACATCTCTGTAACAGACGGAAATCAGACATCGGCTTAGTTCCGTTGGCGCGCTAAAGACGATTCTTCAAAAGAGTTTTCAGATGAACCCTATTTTTTTTCTACCAGCTACCGCGACGGTAAGGAGATCGTCTCCACCTCGCAATCGGACCGGATCTCCATAGTCCGCACGCGCGCCGACAAGGGGTGCTACGAGCTGGTGATCCCCGACGTGACTCCTGCTGATGCCGGAGTGTACTCCTGCAAGGCCATGAACATATATGGTGACGTCAGCACTGAAGCCACGGTCACTGTTGTCGGTGAGTTCGTTGCTGAGCATCTACGGGGTGCATTGAATTCTTTCACCACACTCCTGAGTTTCACTAGGCCTTTTCAGAAACACCATAGCTGAACCCAGGTTCATCAGTTCTCAGTCAGCCTGCGTTAGACCAGTGATCTGACCAGGATCACTGGTCTAACGCAGGCTGACTGAGAACGAACAGATGAGAGGCCGAATAAGGCAAAGTATGCGCTTTCATCTTTAACTTTCAATTCATCTTGCGTTTAGGACATGCTTTAGTTGAGGACGACCTCTGTGGCGCAGTGGGTGAAGGTCCGCCTGAGACGCAGAAGGTTGTGGGTTCGATTCCCGCCACGGGATCTGGGTGTTTTCTAAGTATAATATGTATGTATTTACAAAAAAAAAATATGTAAGTAGTATATCAGTCATGTAGTTCCCATAACACAAGCTCTGCTTACTTTGGGGCTAGATGATGCTGTGTGAAAATGTCCAGCATTATTTATTTATTATTTAGTTGAATACCTAATAAGCAATATTTAAAAAAAAATAATATAGTTCATAAATATATACGATTTCGGTGGCGCGGCGGGTGAATAGCCAGCTGCGACGCATGAGGTTTGGGTTCGAATCCTGCTGCGATACGATTGTTTGTATCTTCTGCAGATATTTAGATATGGTAGGTAGGTACTCATTATTCCTGATACCCACAACAGGGAATCCTAGAGTGGGGTTAGGACTATGTATGTTTCTTTCGTCTGTTTATTTATTTACCAAATAAGGAATATGAACTTAAAGGACCAAAAAGTTTAATATTTGAAACATAAGGCCCGATTTAAGACGAAACAGCTGCTGTGTTTTCTTTTGGGAAGATCTTCTTCGCCGTAAAAAAAATCTCATTCAATCGTTCTTCTTCGTTTATATTTTATTTGACCACATTTACACCATCATCTGTAGCCTCGCACATGGTCTTTCACTGTGCAGGTGTTAGCGCACAGTGAAAGACCATGTGCGAGGCATGGTGCGCGGTGTGGACAAGACAGTAGATGAGGCATCGTTTTTGTTATGGCTTTGGAATATAAAATAAGACTAGGTACCTACTTGTACAACCCGTGAGAGCACTCTCAAATGCAAATAACATCACATGAGTTATGTCTTCTTTAAATTAGCGTCTGAAATACTCGGTACTAAATGTATTTGGACATACTCCAGCGTTTGTTTACGCGACCTACGAGTCGTTGCTATAAATATCGTCCCTGAATTTAGACTTGTTTATTGCATAATTTGGTTACAGATATGCGACATTGAATTGTATTAAATGACCATAAAATAGGTATTACTTTGATCGGTTTATTGACGTTTGAGCCGTTACTACTGCTTTCGATTTTATAGTAGCTCTAGGGTCTATTATAAAACGAATGAATGAGCTCTTAAGATACTACCAGAAAATCTTACACAAAAAATATTTAATCAATTTAATAATGAGACTTTTCTCTGTTCTGGGATTTTTTCCCAGCTATGTGATCTAATTACCAAAATACAAGTTGTTCTAACTAAGTTTGATAAGCAGAGCTATGAAAAAAAAATGTACAGTGAAATAATTTTATTTTATTTATTTAGGTACATAGATCGTTTTCGCGTTCCCAAAAATTCCCCTATATTGTACACTAGCCACTGCTCTGGGCTTGCCCGCGTGGTACACGGATCGGCTATAAGAACTACTTTTAATCGGCTAAAATTTGCCGATGAAAAGATGTTTGCAGCGTTCGTAAGAAATACATTCGTGCCTACGTTATTTTGCTCACTCGACATGACAGTCTTTCGAATAAAAAACAAAAGCAAAATAGTCCACAGAGCGTTACGGGAAAAATAGCGATCCCTCAGGAATAATACTTTTATGGAACCACTTCGGGACCATTATCTATACAACAACAAAATAATCATCAAAACCGGCTAAGATATCAAGCAACAAACATTAAAAAAAAACTAATTGAAAACATTGTTCGTTTAAAGAATAGAGTTTGAATAATGCTCATACATCCATTTATTTTCCAGATGATAAAAACATATTTTTCGAGCTGGCTCCTGGCGGAGAGGGTCTTCTAGCCAAGGGTGAGAAGCCGACGTTCTCGTGGAAGCGCGACGGACAGGCCTTCGACCCTGAGGAGCGGTTCAAGGTGCTGCTCGGCGATGATGAAGACTCCCTGGCGCTGGTGTTCCAGCACGTGAAGCCTGAGGATGCGGGCTTGTACACCTGCGTGGCGAAGACTAGCACGGGAAATATCTCGTGCTCTGCCGAGCTTACCGTGCAGGGTGAGCTTTTTTTTATATAACTAGTGGCAAACAAGCATACGGCCAGCCTTTTTGGTAAACGGTTATCGGATCCTATGGACGCTTGCAATACCAGAGGTATCAATCACGCGTTGTCGACCCTGAGATATAACGGGTGAAAATTCTCATGTGCCTGTAATTTCACCGACAACCATACCCTTCAAACCGGAACACAGCAATGCGAGCATTACTGCTTCGTGACAAAAACAGGTATGGTGGTAGTAGATACTTCCCCGGACGAGTTCTTCTCAAGGAGCTCTACTAGGTTGTGTGTGTGTATTTCGCTACTTAGTACTTTTCGCGATTAGGTAACATGATTATAAGTTACTTTTTTTATTATTTTCCCGATGTTTCGACTGTATTGCCACAGCCTTGTTTACGGGATAACTTATGTATTTCACTGATATAATTTCCTGGTAATTTACTATAGGCCTTGTTATCTTGTTTGCCTACCTTTATGATAGCATAGCATAAAATTTGACGACACAAATAATACGAATTTTCTTGTGAGATCTTTGGGCGGTCGTCGCTTAGGTTATGTAAAACGAATGAAGGTTATAGCAACATCAACGACAGTGATGTTTCTTGGCACTTTGATCGTTCATGTTTCAGGAATGTTTATATTGGGCAATGATGCTGCTTTGTTTTGCTTTTCTCTCAAAATGTTATATAATCGAATGTTTCTGATATCTAAGTATGTCCTTCATATTGTAACGGGATACGTTATACGTTACAATATGAACGGTATTTTTCACGTACCGCACTACCTCCACATAGGAGGGAGAGCGTCGCGATCACTCACCCTGATGAAGACTCTCGGAATGAGTCGAAACTTAGTCGCTACCTTCACCGATAGTGCGGTACGTAAAAAAACCCGTTTTTACAATATGAATAATCGAATTCACGATAGTTTTTGGAATAAAACCTATGTCCTTTTATGAAACTAATGAAGCTATTAGTTTAGTGCAAACAATGCTTAGAATAGTTTCAGTTTATTCAACATTTAGACAAATTACATGTTTTTAGATAAATCATTTATTACTGATATGTTGATTTATTGATGTTAGATTTATTAATGATAAGTAATTTTAACAAAATACAGAAATAGCTAAATAATATTCAACTGATTACATACATTATGAATCATTAGTACCTATGTCAAAAAGTTAAACACCCATAAAAATATGATTTGCAAAAACAAAACAAATTGTGATTAAAAAAGTCATAAATCTGAATAAATATCTGTCATATTTATAATATAATATATTTGAACTAGCCTAAATAAAATTTGCAATGTCAAACGACCTATAACCCTAAAAACTCTTTTTAAGGTTAAGCTCGCCACTGTACATGCCTGACCTAAATTATTCTTTTAAAATATATTTTTAATTTTTTTGTAAGATAAAGAATTTATAAGAATGATTTCTCCAGGAGCCATCAATGAGCTCCACCGTGAGCCGGAGAAGCCGAAGCTGGTGATCGAGCATCGCGACGCCATAGTCTCCGCGGGCGCCTCCGCCATGCTGGAACTGCAATGCAAGGGATTCCCCAAGCCTTCCATTGTCTTCAAGCACGATGGAAAGCTGATCGAGCCGGACGCCAGACACAAGTTAGTGCATTCTTCCAACATTAAATCACGACTTGCATTGCTCGATTCCCAACCTATACTGTCCGTCCAACAAATTTGGAACTAAATTGGTCTCCGCGGTGTCGCCACGCTTTTTTTTTTTTGAAAACATTTTTTTTTAAGTAGCTATATGATGCTGTGTGGAAATGTCCAGCATTATTTATTACTAGCCTCTGCCCACGGCTTCGCCCGCGTGGTACTCGGATAAAAAGTAACCAATGTGTTACTCTGATGTATAAGCTATATTACTGTAAAGTTTCGTCAAAATCAGTTCAGTAGTTTTTGCGTGAAAGAGTTACAAAACATCCATCCTCACAAACTTTCACATTTATAATAGTAGTAGGATTAACTTTTGTATTTTTGTTTGTTAAGGTTCCTCTACGAGGACGAAGAGAGCATGTCTCTCGTGATAAAGAACGTGACTGCGGCGGACGCGGGCGAGTACCACGTGACCGCCACCAACGACCTCGGAGAGGACTCCACCACCATGAAGCTGATCGTGAAACAGCCGCCCAAGATCAAGAAGGTTGAGAACCAGTCTTGTATGGTGAGTGCCACTTTTTAATACCCATCTAATCAATAACTTTTAAGAAGTAAATTCTAAAACTATATATATTAGCGCTCGTTAAATTATACTTGTGGCTTGTATCCCCAGGCCGGATCTACCCACACAGTCACCATCGAGGTGGAAGGCACACCCGCGCCGGAAGTGTCCTTCTACAAAGATGGCGTCGAGATAAAGAGCTCCGAACGCATCCGGATCGTCAAGGAGACGGAGTACATTTACAAGATTATCATCAAGGATGCCAAGATCACTGATACGGGCTCCTACTCTGTTGTGGCCAAGTAAGATATATTTGTATCTACATGTAATTCTAGAAATAATAACTCAACGTGCTTAGATCTAACGCGTGGTCAAAACGGTGAAGAAAAACATCGTGCAGAAACCGGCATTGTGCAATCGATTAGAGTTTCGAGAAGCGTCGACCGATGGTCACGTAGAAAATAACTTTTATATTCCATATTACTTGTTTTCTGGACCACCTTGATGGTGGTCCAGATGACCCAGATGACGCGAAGGGTGCGAGATCAATTCTGGCTTCGGGACAAATGTTTGCAAGTTTGCAGATATTTGTTTCGCTGGGTGTTGTGGTATCACAGTACTCGTAGTTCCTGATACCCACGACTCAGGGAATCCTACTGTCTATTTACTTTATTTTGTTTTCAGGAACGAAGTGAACCAATGTTCCGACTTCTGGCAGTGGCAAGTGACGTCACCGCCGCGTGTTGTCAAAACCATGGGCGAAAGCAAAGTGTGCGACGAGAAGGATGTCGTCACTTTCAAGGTGGAGACTGAATCTGACCCAGCGCCCTCCATCAAATGGTAAGGAATCTTAATCCAATGACTGCTAGAATTCCAGATACAGTAGAAAATCTATTGTGTCTTGTCTTGCCCCCTTTTCCTGTAGAAGTCCTTGTGAAAAAGCTCGTCCAGGGAAGTACTACCAAAACTATTTCTGCCGCCAAGCAAAGAGCAATTGCTCTTCCGTTTGGTAACGACTGATTTAGCCATGTTCCAAGCTTCTAAAAGTAAACAAAATACACTTTTTAACCAAAACTTTCCTACCTAACTAAAAAAATAAAGGCAGAAAAAAATTATGGCTTCCCTTCCGTTGATAAAACCGCAGTTTACAGCTATGAATCACTCTATATTATATATTGCACACGGCAAAAACAAAGGATTTAAAGTATCTTAGAGACTTAAATTAAACTAGTGTTTTATACACTGGAAGAGTTATTTGAAGAAAAACCTGGGGTATATTATGATGTTGTTAAACTGACCTTCGTATCTACTTTTAGTTTAGCACTAAGAACCTTATTAGCTTTTGTATGCCTGACATGGGCAAATGTTTGTAATCTTTAAAAAAAATTAAGATGGTAGCATCTTAAGTAAAAACAGTTTACAATAAAGACCATTATGATGTCTCTAATCTAAATCTGAAGCGGTTATCTCTAAGAGCGATCTCTGCCATTCCATAAAACCGTTGCTATTGTTTACTCCAGGTTCAAGAACAAGACCGAGATCACAGAGTCCTCCTCATTCAAGATCTCTTCGTCGGGCTCTGCGCACTCGCTCGTCATCACGTCAGCGGCCCGCGCCGACGCCGGCGAGTACTCCTGTGAAGTAAGTTGCTTCACTTGATTATAGGTTTTCAAATACTCCTGTGAGGTAAGCTGCGTCACTTGATGACAGGTTTTCAAATACTCCTATGAGGTAAGCCGCGTCACTTGATGACAGGTTTTCAAATACTCCTGTGAGGTAAACTGCGTCACTTGATGACAGGTTTTCAAATACTCCTGTGAGGTAAGCTGCGTCACTTGATGACAGGTTTTCAAATACTCCTGTGAGGTAAGCTGCGTCACTTGATGACAGGTTTTCAAATACTCCTGTGATGTAAACTGCGTCACTTGATGACAGGTTTTCTAATATTACTATTGTGAGGTAAACCGCGTCACTTAATCTTGATGAGAGTTTTCAATTACTCCTTTGAGGCAAGCTGCGTACTCGCCCGTTGCTGACCCTGAGACATAACGGGTGAAAAGACGCCTTTGCCTGTAATTTTACCGGCACCCTTAAACTACACTTACATACTTTCAATATGTTCGATAATCTATCCCAATGAAGTTTAATCCTTTCCAAATAGGTAATTATTATATTACCTTACCTTTTCTTACCTCTCTTTGGTACAGGCAGTAAGTAAAATTGTCGTTCTAAAGTGATCCTTGTGATTTAAATGAATGAATGAATGTTAAGTTTGACTTTGTTTGACAGATCGTGAATATCCACGGCAGTGTGTCTGACTCCTGCCTGTTGAACGTGCGCTGCGGGCCGGTGTTCACGCAGCGTCTGCAGAACAAGTCGGCCGGTGCCGGCGACCTCAACATCGAGTTCACCGTCGACGTCGACGCCTACCCGCAACCCGCTATCAGATGGTACGGACATTACACTAGGCCAACACGTCGCCCGGCCGCGCTATTACCTTATTTTGCTGGGCTCCTAAGGGGCGTAGCGTGATGTCAAATACCTATAGCCTTCCTCAAGGGCTATCAAATGCATAAATAATATGTCAAATCAGGCTGGCACTTTCAGATATTAGCGCGTTTAAACAAAAAAAAAAGAATCTTCAGCTTTTTTATTAGTTTATATATTTGATATTAACTACGTGCCAAACGCGGGCATGTGACAAATGTAACGTTATGACGTGCCTCTGACTACCCCTACTTGGTATTCTCAGAGATTTATGTACTGAATATCTTATGATGTATCCATCATAGGTGACACAGTCGTGAGCGTGTTTTTTTCTTTCTATTATTACATTGTTGTTAAACAATTAGCAGACAAGATATTAAGCAGATAGATAGCGAGTGACATGGGGGCAAACTTAAATAAATAAACAAGTCCTGTCTCAAACTCATTTATTTCTAACGTTTCTCCTTTCTCAGGTTCCACGGTGACGTTGAAATAACTGAGAAAAAGTCTGTGTTCACCCGAGTTGACTCTGGCAACACGCACAAGATCATTCTCAAGGAGGTGTCGGCGGAATCTGCGGGGCAGTACACTTGCAAGGTTTCCAACGACCTCGGATCTGATTCCTGCCAGGCTACATTCACTGTCAACAGTAAGTTCAACTTTACCACTTAAGTGCGTATACATCATCATCATTATCAGCTTGTTTTCTCTATTTTAAACCGGAATCTTGTAGATTTATTGTAACGTTTTATTTGAGCTTTTGATAATTTAATCCTTTTCAAAATTTAATTTTGATGTTATAGGTAGAAGTTTTATATTTTTATTTTATTTATTATATATTGTAAATATTTACTTTCTTACTGCCTTCTAAGTAATATTTAACGCTGGTTGTTTATTTATATTTAATTTCTTTGTTTGCTGGTTTTTGATATATGAGTCAGCATATATTTTTAACAAGGCTTATATTTTAGTCAATTTGCAAATTGTATGCAGCGGCTTTTTCAGCGTTTCATTGGCAAACGGTGGTTCACGCTTAACATCTTGTCCCGGTCCTTTTGCTTAGACAACTGTTCTTTTCGCCCTTATGAAACCAAGAGAGCGCTGCAATATAGCGATGAAACACACGAGCTTGATGTTGAAAAACACCTTGTTTGCAGGACAACCCCGCATCACCAAGAGCTTAGTGGATATGACAGTAGACGCCGGGAAGACCCTCAAACTAGACGTTGAAGTGGAAGGCTGCCCAGAGCCGAAAGTGAAATGGTTTAAGGACGGTAAAGAAGTCACGACCGATGCCAGGATTAAGATCGAGAGAGATACACAGAGGTGAGCAATTTTTTTGGATGAACAAAACCATTGTTAACAGGTCTTTTTGAGAGTCCCAGTATCTTGTCACATTTTATACTCGTAGACGACCTGTGGCGCTGTGGGCGAAGTCCCACCTGAGACGCAGAAGGTTGCGAGTCGGAATCCCGCTGCGCGACCAATGTTTGCATGATTATCAAATGTTTGTTTTATATGTATAATATGTATGTATTTACAGTAGTATCAGTTTTTAGTATATCAGTCATATTAAGTAGTTCCCATAATGACGACCTCTGAGATGGGCCGCCTGAGATGGTTGCGGGTTCGATTCCCGCCATAGGACAAATGTTTGTATGATCTGCAAATATTTGTCTCGGGATCTATGTATAATATGTATGTATTTACAAAAAAAGGTATACTAGTAGTATGTATCCATCATGTAGTTCTCATAATACAAGCTCTGCTTAGTTTGGGGCTAGATGATACAGCATCTAGCCCCAAACTAAGTGAAAATGTATTAAAAGTAGGTACTCAATTATTGAAAGGTATTGTATATCTGTATGGCAGGTTAGAAAACTACCATCTGACGGTCACTCTGGTGAAGGAAGAGGATGGCGGCGAATACGAAGTGAGAGCCGAGAACGAGTTCGGTAATGTCTCTTCAAAGAGCACCGTCACCGTGCATAGTGAGTATTCTCATCATACCTTATCACTAGGGGAATTGAGGTTATAATAGAATAGGTGGATAAAAGAAGTGTGTACAGAAGTTTATTAGAAAAAGAGGTCTCTTACGGTGAATAATGTTTCCGACCTCTTAACAAAAGGGGTACCCTTTTGTTTCCAGTTTATTAGGGAAAGAGGTAGAGAGTATACGAACTTTTGTGCACAATGAGTATTCTAATACCTACCTTGTAAGTATGGTTATATAATTTAGAATGTAGTACGATAATATCAATATTTTAGTCACTGTTGTTATTTAGAAAATGGAATTCTCCATGCGTTAATAGTACATTTTTTTGACACTTAAAAAATAACGAAAATCACAATTCATCAATGATTACAATGCATCTCTAGCGTCAATGGGCGTTTGAGTTTCGACCAAAAATACAAACACACATAAAATACACTTTATGGTAAGGTCCAACTATCTAGGTCTCCACTGGAATCAGGCCATTTGGTAAAGTAGTAGATTGAATAACATAGACCTCAGTAGAATTGACACGTAGTTTGTGGTGCCCCTGGATACCAACCATGAGTATTTGGTAGATTTGATCCATCCAAGCATTCACGCGACTGAATGTTCGATCATAGCACATGCCCTTTTCACCTACAGTGAGTCAGGCTTAAATGCACTTGAAGTTCGGAAAACATAACAAGATTTTAAATAATTGACAGCGTACGAACTTCACTTGTGACACATTTAAGTTTGGCTCTAAATAGTACCATTTGTGACGTCTATAATTTCGTGCCCCATACATTAGTTTGTTTGTTACCACTGTTGTTGTTTTTTAATAGCAAAAGAAGTACATTCGAGAATCACGAAACAAGAGATCATTGAGAACGAACTTGAAGATGAGAGTAAGACGAGTAAACAGGCTTTGGAAGAAGAAGTTGATAAAACAGAGAAACAATCTGCTAAAAAAGACATAACAATAGCTGAGATCGTTGAAGAGAAATCGTTTTGGGATGATGATGACGATGGAAAAGCTAAAACTGGTGAAGTTAAAGATTTTGACAAACCAGAGGCTAATAAAGCTAAGAAATCTACATCCAAAACAGAAGTGGCCGAAGAGAAGTCATTCTGGGATGACGACGATGATGGTAAATGCAAAAAACCTAAAGTTGACGAAGTAGATGCTCCCAAATCAAGCAAAGCTAGAAAGTCCATCACCGAACCAGAAACAGCTGAAGAAAAGTCCTTCTGGGATGATGATGATAATGGGAAATCTAAGAAACCCATCATCGAAGAAGTGTCATCAGCCAAGCTTAAAGCACAGAAATCTATAACCGAGCCCGAAGAAATCAAGGAAAAGTCCTTCTGGGATGATGATGATAATGGCAAATCTAAGAAACCCATTATCGAAGAAGTGTCATCATCCAAGCTCAAAGCACAGAAATCTGTTACCGAGCCAGAGGAAATCCAAGAAAAGTCCTTTTGGGGTGATGAAGATGATGGTAAAATAAAGAAACCCATTATCGAAGAAGTAGACACGCCCAAGATTAAATTTCAAAAGTTTGCTATCAAGCCAGAAGAGATCCAAGAAAATTCCTTCTGGGATGATGACGATGATGGCAAAACAAAGAAACCCATCATCGAAGAAGTGGAATCACCCAAGCTCAAAGCTCAAAAATCAGTTACAGAACCGGAAACAATCGAGGAAAAGTCTTTTTGGGACGATATTGATGATGACAAAGCAAAAAAACCCATAATTCAAGAATTAGACGATCATCAAGAATCGAAAGCAAAAAAATCTTTGCTAGAACCAGAGATTGTTGAAGAGAAATCCATTTGGGATGAAAACCATAACGAACAAAACAAAAAGCCTGTTATAGAAGAAGTAGTCTCTAAAAAGAAAGTTGGAGAGAAAGGAGTCACTAAGTCTGAACAGATTGAAGAAATCCCCGCCGACGAAAGCTTGAAATCCAATAAACGTAAATCCATCAAAAAAGAATCCCTAGAAGAACCATTAAGTGCTGGCATTGAAGGTATAAAAAACGCTTCCAGCTTCTCTTCAATCCGCAAACAGCTTTTAGTCGCTAGAAACTCTTATTTTCGCTCACACTGTCGCATGTTTAACCTGTGTTCTTAACCTTCCACGTGTGTTTTTATGTTTAGACAGAGTTTTCGAAACAGTAACTACGTTCAAGACAGGCGGCGATGGCAGCATTGTCATGTCTAAAGTCAGCAGCACTCGGTCCCACGGCGCCATTATAACAGGTCAGTATAAAGCTTCCTACCTTTCTCTCCCGACCCTATAATGCCATAATCATTCAAGTTTAACTAGTCATTCCAAAAAATTGCTTAAATATTATCTTCTAAACAGTAACGCATTCTGTCATCGCATGCCTAAAACATCTCTAGTAAATTATCTTAAAGTGATCATTACTATTTTAACTGGTAGGTCCGGCCGAAACGCGCACTTTGCACAAAATGACATCAACTTCCGTATTTTACGAGGACGATGACGATAGTTATGGCAGAAAAATCATTGAACCTAATACGCCGCATAAAACTTCGCTAGAAGTTGAAGAGATAGCAAGCCACAGCTATTTTCTTAGTGAAATGGGTCATTACACGATTCCCGATTACATACGGAGGGGTACTTATGGCATAATAGAGGAAGCGAACGATTCTGACAATGAAAGTATCGCGAGAAGCGCTAAAACACACGCCAATCGAAACATTTCGATAATGTCTGTATCCGAAGATGAAATGAGTTGGCAAAATGAATCTCTCTCAAGAGAGATTTCTATTGAAGATCTATCAAAATCCATCTTCGACATTGACGAAAACAGAAAAGTATTCAGCAAAGACTCTTACGTACGATCTTCCTCATTCAAAGAGGACTACTTCACCGACGAAGGAGAAGAGGAATCATTTATACTCAAAGAAAAGTCACATAAAGTATTCGACAACGATATCACAGAAAAACTCATCCACATTTCGAAGGAATTCGACGAAAACGAATTTAGAAATGTAGAAAATAAAGTAGATGATGTTAGAAATAGACTCATAGAAGAGTTAGTTTTAGGGCCAATGAAAAACTTTGAGAACATTACGAAAGATGTAACTGAAAAGAATGTTGAGAGAAAGAAGAAACAAGCAAACAAACTCTTTAGCGTAGAGGAGGAGATAGATGACGATATAGAAGCCCTTTTGAGACGAAGCCAGAGGCAACGGAGCATATTAGACGATATACTTACTCACGAAGACGAAAAAGGTAATTGTCAAGTCAACATAATTAAACAGAAGGGAATCGTTAAATGATGAGGGCTGATATTGATGAAATAACGCTAAGCGATATCTATCATTATGTTTCAACTTCTATCTATAATGCTTTTAATCCAAATATTGCTAAAGTTAAATCTCGAAACCTGTGATTTTCATAAAACGATTTTGAATCTGTCCCATAACTTATAATAACTTGGGATTCTATGAAAATTACAGATGATTCTCACATATATTTTAATGTTTCGATGTATACTCGACTAATGCTATCGTATTTGTTTTAGCACGCATGCGTAATAACATTCCCTTCTGGCATACTAATCCTTGGGGCACACGAACTATGCGAAGGAGACACTGATTCCATCGACATCACCACAGCATCATCCAGGTAAACGAAAGATTAGTTTTTCAAACGCTGGCATGTATTTTGCTTCTGTAGATGCAAACAAGCTTTCTCCAGTCCAAACGACGTTAAAAGGTACGTGAAAACACACTAGATAGTACAACTACGCCAAAGTTGTAGAGTAAGTATGCTGAACACAACAAAATGAGTAAACTTTCTGTAACAGCTGTACATACTAGCAAAACTGACAAATGTATTGTATTTCAAAATGTAAATATTTTTGGTATTTCAGCGGCTGCTAAACTTAGCTTTAATTGGCAGTACATTTTTCTGATTTACGTTAAGCAGTTGACTTGCAAAAGAGAAACTGTTAACTAAACACAGGTTTATTGAATCGTTCAACTGCATACTGTTACGATAGAGCTCTTGTGGAATTTGTTTCTTATGGCCCGGTTAAACTGACGAGGTGGCGGTGGCAGTTGCGGTGGCGGTGGCGAATACATAATGCTGGACATTTTTCACACAGCATTATCTAGCCCCAAAGTAAGCAGAGCTTGTGTTATGGGAACTATACGACTGATACTGATGACATATATACTTTTTTTTTTGTAAATACATACATATTATACATAGAAAACACCCAGATCCCGAGACAAATATTTGCAGATGCAAACATTTGTCCCACGCGGAACATCCACGTGAACTTTGACGAACCACTTGACAACCATTTCACTTCGTCACCGCCACCGCGCCAATTTGACCGGATCCTGAGGATTAACATCGCACTGTTGAAAACTCCTAAAAGATTCGTCATATCAAAAAATATCGTAACAGTACGGCAAAACTTTGAAGTATCAAAACTTTTCGATCAATCTAATGCCGAAATTTTTCTTATAGCACCACCCACCTTAGGCGAGAGCACGTTGAAGGACGGTCATACTTACGAATCCCTCCCGCTCGTGTATACCGTCGTAGCGGACGGCAACCCGAAACCCATAGTGCGCTGGCTCCACGACGGCAAAGAAGTGAAGCCTTGCAACCGCGTTCATATAAGCAATGATGGAAGTCTGTACAAGATCGAGATTGATGCGGTCAATCTGAAGGATGCTGGGGAGTGGCAGTGCGAGATCAGCAACGATCTGGGCAAGAACGTTCTGAAGGCGGAGCTGAGTGTTTCGCGTAAGTTTACAAGTTTCTTGTGAATAAAGTAATCTAAAACGCGAGCAAAATAAAAAAAGAAGTTTCTTCTCCACTATTAGTTCAGCCCGCTGTCACCATACTGAATTGCCAACTGAACCTGACAGATCCACAAAATTTCAATTCAATCGGATTAAAGGAACTGTGTTCAAATCTTCTCACGACATTTGTACAGCAAATACCTGAAATTCTTCCTAAACATCTGATATCTAGCTTAGTTCCTTAGTTATAACCTTCAGAATCTAGCAAGACATCCTAGTTTCTGAAGGTTATCCTAGTCAATTCAAGCTACAGTGCTTTACACTGCAATTGATTTGATCGGTCTCCCATAGGGGACGATTTATGTGCTGTGTGGCGAATTGAACATATGTATATGCATTTCTTAGACAAAAGATAAGGGAGGATAATTTTGTCTATGTGCATGACACCTCTCATAGGTTGTATGTTTTGTCTGTGAAAAGCCGAAAAGTTGAATTAGTCGCACAGAATAGACATAAGTCAGAGGCTGGATGCTTTGTCGAGGAAGTTACTCGTATCATCGAAACAAACTCGATATTCAAAGTTAAAGCGAATTATTTGTTTTTGTGTCCAGCTGAGAGTGAGCTCCGCAAACCGAAGTTCACGACTCCCCTGGAAGCCCAGCGCGTGCTGCAACGCGAGCCTGTCTCCATGCAAGCTGTGTGCACCGCCGACCCGCAGCCCCATGTCTCCTGGCTGCTGAATGGAGTGGAACTGACGCCCGATGCCACCGTCATCACTTCCGCTGAGGAGAAGGAAATTGAGCATGGATTGAAGGAATGCACCTTCAAACTGCATATTCCTACAGGTGTGACCATCATTTTTGAAACCATAACTATTGAAACAGCTAGCTATATAAATACCGTTGCAAACGATCTTTAGATAGATCAATACCAGACGTAAATGTTCCCAAAAAGCTGGCTGGATTGCCACGCTGAAATTATTTACTAGAAACGGGATATTTACTGTTTTGTGAGTTATTTTTTCCCAATATATAAGTACAGTTGTTACAATAAGTACTTAGTGTTACCTTTTGCAATAAAACAGTGAAATTGTGGGTAGATTGATTCGTCTGCCACTAACATCTACCCTCAGAGACTTTAGTGAAATTATTTATGTAGTTTGGCAAAAAATAATATGATGTGAATTGTGAAAACGTTCATATTTCATATTTATTTTCAATGCCCGCCTGAGTCTTCTGAGTTAGGCATCTTATTTGGTTCTAAAAGCTGTGTTTATAACATAACGGGGTTGCTGTGAAAAAAATGAAAAGTAGATTTTATTATGTTTAAATACATTTATGTTCTTTGCTTAGCGAACATCTTTAACGAAGGTGGCCGAAATGTTGATCTCTAATCAATTGCTTTTAAAATCGTGAGACGCAGAAGGTTGCGGGTTCGTTTTCCGTCGCGTGACAAATGTTTGTATCTGCAAATATTTGTCTCGGGATTTGGGTGTTTTCTATGTATAATATAGATGTATTCACAAAAAAATATATATAAGTAGTATATCTGTCATATAGTTCCCATAACACAAGCTCTGCTTACTTTAGGGCTAGATGATATTGTGTGAAAATGTCCAGCATTATTACTATTTTAAATCCTCCCGTGTAATAAAATATCGGGAAACAGTAAAACTGTGAGTTTTTGCCATCATTTCTTAATAATTAGCTGATGTACTCGTAGTTAACTTAAAGGTCCGTAATCCAAAACGAATCTCAAATCGAACCTAGACTCAAGCTTACAATTTTATGCCAGCTATCAATAAAAATAATCACACAAAATCGGCCCGATACGGTGCTTACCGCTGGTGCGCACGATGAAAACCATTTCTTTCTCGCTGGTGCGGAACGATCATCTTCGGTATTTGTAGGAGTTCGACAGAGACAAATATAGATTTCACGATTTGATTTGCTATTTGCCTTGTTACTCCTCAGGCCGTCACTCCGATACTGGCGAATACACAATCAAGGCCACCAACAAGTACGGCGTTGGCGAGAGCTCTGCGCGTCTGGATATCCTCCTGAGGCCCGAAATAGAAGGCCTCAAGGACGTGATCGCGGCGCCATACGAGGAGACCTCTTTCATCGCTAACGTCAGGGCTAACCCCATCGCCGAGGTGAAATGGTAAGTCTAAATGTATTGCATTACTGTACTGCGAGGACGACGTATGAGTGTTTGTTACATACAACTATTTCATTCATTTTGTATATTTGAGAATATTATTACGACAATACCATGTACTTTAATATTCTCCTGCTGATGTTTCCGTTCCCGTCTCACGACCGTCAAGTGCTCATGAGGAAGGACCTCTAAACGGTCAACCAATTAATAATTAATATTCTAAAATGATACCAAACCACGATAATTTAAATAACATATTTTTTTATATTGTTCATACCTCATGTTCAATGTACCTATCATATTATTTTGTATGTTTTGTGTGAATATTTTCATATTTAATTGGTGTTACTAATTTGGTCTCCCCCGTTCTTATATAATAATAATTGCACTGATAATTTAATATTTAATTATTGCTTTGAACTTTTTTTGAACGGGACAAACATGCCATTCCGAGAAATTTCCTTGTAATTAGATTCCAATCCCTTGTAGATTCCTTAATCCGCGAAGAGTGGAAAAGTGAAGGGAGGCCTTGGTCCTACAGTGGAATCAGATTGGTTCCTTGATTGATAGTTTGTCCCTTTTCCAAAGAGTTTTTGTCCCGCTTAAGTAATTAAAGCACTTGTAAAAACATATTTTGTTCGTCTATGATTTTGCAGGCTGTAACCTCCAGGAACAGGCAGTAGGTAAAATGTACGGTTCAAAGTGATCCTTATGATATTAATGTATAAATGAAATTTGACTTTAACTTTGACTTTGACTTCCAGGAGCAAAGACGGGTACGCCATCCAGCCGTCATCCCGCTTCGAGATCGTGGAGGATCTCGCCTCGGAGACTTACCAGCTCATCATCAAGAAGGTCGGCGTCGACGATGAAGGAGTCTATACTCTGACCGCTAAGAACGAGATCGGAGAAACCGCGCAGCAGGCCAAACTCTCCGTTCACAGTGAGTACCGCAGGAGAGGGAGTCAGCCTGTTTGAGTGTGAAGGAGACGGACTATCGGCTCTGAAAATTAGCACCTACTAGCTACTGGCTACGGCTTCACTGGCGTGGTACCCGGATAAAAAAAAAAGTAGCCGTCGAGAAGTAGCTCTCACTGTAAAGGCAGATTTCGTATGAATCGCATTCGCTCGACCGATTTTTCGTCGACTAACATATAAAATTGGTCTCTGCGAAAATACCTTTTATTTTAACGGGATAATATACAACCTATGTCCAACCTGAAGGTCCATTCTAAATATTGATGAAAGATTTTTTTGGAATCGGATGAATAGTTTCGGAGATTACCTCTTTATCCAAACTAACAAACTTTACCTGTTTATAATATTAGTGTAGTTTAAATTATCCTCCATGGCAAGTGTAATAAAGCTCTTAATAGTTAACATAGATGGCGCTGTACCAGAATGATAAAAAGATGCTGCAAATAAATGTAATTCCCTTACCTACATGACGCGGTGGCGATCAATCAATTTACTCGAATTTTACTACTACTTTACAGCCCCTTTCCCTGTGATCGCCACCGCCGCTGCGTCAGGTTGACCGGACCCCAAGGCCTTTACGATCCCGACTAAATAGAAGGAAATAAAAAATAAGAGTCTTTCATAATAAACTTAAAAAGTAAAATAAGCGCCGTAAGATCAGTAGTAGTTTAAACCACAAGAGTAAGTTTAATCTTCGATTATTTTATAAGTTCAATGGAAGTTGATCAAACCATCGATTAACTTTTATCGTAGATTTAAGTTTAACCTACTATTGATCCTACAGCCTTTATTAGTTATTAAGGAATTATTCCCATCTGGCACCCTGCTCTGTCCCCCTAGGGTGACTAAGTAGGTTAGTTTTTTAAGTACAGTAAAAAAAAAAGTTTCATATTTATGTTAATTGAAAGTTGCAAGTTTTAAGCCCTTATCTGTGACTTTAATCTCTTAGCCGGCGAGCCGATCTTCACGAAGCCCCTGCAGAAGGAGACTGTGAAGGACTACGATGAAGTCACGCTGAAGGTCCGCTGCGACGGCGTGCCCGCACCCGATGTCACGTGGTACAAGGACGGCGAGGAGGTGGCGTCCGACGAGCGGCACACCGTCACGACTGTGGCGAAGGGCGCCGTGGACAGTCAGCTCGACATCAAGCACTTCCAAGCCGAAGACGCTGGCAAGGTACATTAAAGGTCAACCCACATACACAGAATCGACCGCCGAATCGACTCAACTCTCAGTAAATCTCAAAGTCAAAGTCTCATTGCTGAAGGTTATACCTATTTGATTGAAATGTCACAATGTCTGTTTGATTGAGATTAAATAAATAATGGATAATCTTTCTATCATCTTTCTTCGCAGTACAAAGTCCGTGCTCTGAACATCGCCGGCGAAGCGACGTGCGAGGCGGTCATCTCCATCGCGAAGGCTAGTCCAGGGTTCACGCACAAGCTGGACCGCTCCAAGGAGGTCGACGAGGGAGAGCCCTTGGAGCTGAAGGCGAAGGTGGACGGCAGCCCCATACCTACCGCTAAATGGTAAGGATATGAAATCCAGAATGAGGAATCCATACAACTGGGGTCAATTGATATACAAAAACACGAGCACGACTGGATTCCTAAGATCCATACCTACTTTGTACACGATCCGTGAGGATACTAAGTAGAGTACTCCCTAGTAGAGAGTAGGTAAAGAAGGCACATACATACTTTTGTGATACGATATACTTTTGAAGTGCGTCTATTTTTATTGGAGAGTATGGTGGTAATAACTAGCTGTTTTCGGTAAAAGATAAATAAAATCTGCTATTTAGATAATACAACCCAATGGCAAACATCTTTTTCGTTTAACATAAGATTAAGGGTAAATTAATTATATATTATTTTCTGTGGAAAGAAGGACAAAAGCCGTAGTAGGGACAAAGGCCAAAAAGCAGCAGATTTATTGTACACCTGCAAATTACTTTTAGGACTTTTTGTAAAATCGACTTATTGTAGGAGTCGATTGTTTGACAAGGGACTAAATCGAGCAATTTCATACGAGATGTTTAAACTCCCGAACTAGAGCGAGCACGGCTCGAAGAATCCTATTCTGGTATACCCTTTATATCAACCTTGACCATCCTTTACAGCATGATCGTTTGTGACTAACTTCATGCTTGTAAAAGTCCCGCCTTAGCTGACAATGATAGGATATTCTTCTCGTACAGGTACAAGGACGGCGCGCCGTTGCCCGCGTCCGATCCGCGCGTCCAGCAGTCGGCGCAGCCGGACGGGACCGTGAAGCTGACAATCGATCACGTGACCCCCGCCGACTGCGGCGCATACAAGCTGATCATCACGAACCCGCACGGAGAGCATGCGGCCTTGTGCGCGGTCGCTGTTAATCGTGAGTCACAATTTCTTACAGATTTTAGCGTTACTAATTGTATTAATGAATGAACGAACATGCTTTATTGTGTACCATAAAAAAAAAGTAATAAACGAAACTTATCTTTCAAAAACATGCTCACGACTCTTATTACCTTTCTACCTAATTGAGTTAATTAATAGTTCAACTTAGTACCTAACTACCTACCTAGACATTCAACGCCTTATAACTGTGGAAGAGGCTAGCTAGCTACCCACAACACAGGGAATCCTAGTGTGGGGGCTAGTAGACATGACTTATTTGCCAAGTTGGTGATGAAAACTGTCCTCTACCTACCTAACTAACCAGGTTTTACTTATTTAGTGTTGTACCTTTTTTTTAGTTGTTTTCGTTGACCTAGTAAATAAGTTATCTGATATAAAAGTAATTTTAATTCATTTAAACGAAATGAAATTTATAATTATTAGTATACATTATTATGTAACTTGTTATACTTTGTCCCACAGCTACTCCCAGGAAGCCATCGTTCAGTCAGGAGCTGGTGGACGTGAAGGCAGTCGTTGGACAGCCGCTGAAGCTGGAGGCCAGGGTCATGGCCTTCCCAGCGCCTGAGGTCAAGTGGTTCAAGGACGGTAAGTACTGTTAGCAGTTAGCCCCTATAAGGGAGGGCCCTTTCTTTAAGAGTTTGCTTGTTAGAACGCGCTAATCAAGAATCAAGAATCCTAAAGAATTGGTAATTCCAGCTACCAATTCTTGAGGAAGGAGCCGAGCAAAAGAAGTTTTTTGGATCTAGATGTGTAAAATGTCCAGCATTCTTTGTTTATTTATTAATTTCTTCATTAAATTGGGTTCCGTCAATGAGCAAGTTGTACATTCCCGCAGGTTTGCCCGTCCGTCCATCGCAGGCCGTCAACTTCATCAACTCCCCCGGAGGTCTGATTGGTTTGCAGATTGACAACTGCAAGCCGGAGGACGCGGGGATGTACCTGCTCACCGTCACCAACAAACTCGGGGAGGTGAGGAATCCCTTCTCCATTCTCAGATTCTTCATATTTGTGAACCCATAAAAAAATAAATATCTTCAAAAACTATTCATCATTCCTTATCTCAAAGCTGATGGGTTGCTATCATATAGATTATTTATTTATAGATTATATATGTAGGTATATTAAATTAACATTCAAACATACATGTATGTATGTTTGAATGTTTATTTGTTATAAAATAATTCTTCACTATGTGTGTTTGTACATAGTATCCTTTATCGTTCACGTCAATTCCTGTCCATCCAAAAGTTGTCTGGAAGAGATCGCTATAAGCGATAAGACCGCCCATTGTACTCCCGCGATTAGCTTGTAATTTGCTGTGTTATTTTTCAGCAATATATTATGTGGTGTACAATAAAGAGTTCTTTATCTATCATATCATTTATGACTTACTAAAATCAAAGTGATATGACATGTACAAAGGCGAGCTTAACCCTAAAACAACCAAACCAGCAAACCTTGACCTGGATAGAGGTAATTATAATAAAATATTGTTATTGTAGGCAGCTTCTAAAGCTCACGCAGACGTGCAACAGAAGGACCGCAAGCCGGCTTTCATCGCCGAGCTGCAACCTGCCAAGGTCATCGAGGGCTTCCCTGCCAAGCTCGAGGTCAAGATTCTGGGACACCCTAAACCTACTATCAAATGGTGAGTGACATCACATTATCAGTAGGTCCTTTTACCTACTGATAATGTGATGTGCATCTTAAATGCATCTTAGTACCTACTTGGTAAGAAATAAAAGAATATTCTGATCTCAGTATTATTGATATTCCGTTCATTCCCGCTAGGGTCAAATGTACTTTCAACGGATATTTCTTCCGGGCCTGGTTGATGTGGCGCCATGGTACTCTTTATTCCTGACACTTACGAAATAGAGAAACCCTAGTGTGTCAGGACTATGGATGTGAATCTGGGCTGTCTGTTTAATTCTTTATTCTTCTACGTACCAGGACCAAGAATGGCGAAGAGATAGTTCCAGACGGGCAGCGCATCAAGATCGTATCCCAGCCCGACGGAACCCACGCTCTGATCCTGTCGGCTGCGGCGGCTGCTGACGCCGGAAAGTACGCCGTCGTCGCCTGCAACGACATCGGCTGTGTCACCAGCACTGCGGACTTGACTGTGGCCAGTGAGTAACTAGCCCCTAGTCTAATTCATCAAGCTATTATGAACATGAACGATAACACTAATGTACACCACAAGGAAATTACAAAAAGAAATAAAACTACAATGTCAATAAGTCAAATTAAATGATGTCAACCTTGAGCATTTTGATTACGTGCAGACCTTGCATGTGTTGATTACGGAGCGATTGCTTCATACATGTTATGGCGAGTGGTCATGGGGGAGATGAACGAAGGCTGTGAACGAATGTTGGCCATGGGAGGGTTATAGCTCACGAAGCAGATCACCAGCCGGGTGGTCGGATGATATTGTGGAGGCGGTGGGAACGCACTGGGTTCGATCGGCGCAGAACCGGGAAAGAGTGGCGTGCTAGAGAGGAGGTCTATTCCCAGCAGTGGGCTGATTCGATGATAATAATAATAATAAAAATCCAACAGACATCAATGCATAGTCCTGACCCCACACTAGGATTCCCTGTGCCTTGGGTATCAGGAACTAACTATGTGTACCGTGGTACCACAACACTCAGACCTTGGGAACATACGGTACAATTGCTTGCGTCAATAAAAATATTACAAAACTTACATTGTAGGTAATTGGAAGGGTGCTAGGCAAATATTTTATAAGATGATGGCTGATAGAGAAGAGTGGAAGCAGAAAACATATTGTGCCGACCCCACGTAATGTGGGATAAGGACAAGAAGATGATTAGCTGCTGTAAAGGGGGTTCAATGTAATTTTCACTCTTAGCTAAACGTAATCGTATTCGCAGGTCGCACAGACGACGCGAACCCGCAAGAGCGTCCGCAGCTCATCCACGGTCTGCGAGACATTTCCGCGGAGGAAGGGCAGCCGCTCTCCATCACGGTGCCGTTCGTGGGCAACCCCATACCTGAAGTCACCTGGACCAAGGACGGGCAGCCGCTGACGCCTAGCGAAAGGGTCTCGCTCACTTGCGACGGAAAGCGGGTTAGTTTTTTTTTGTGTCTTGATATCTTCGTCAATTATTAACCGATTTTGATGATTATTTTGTTGTTGTATAAAGAATGACCCCGAAGAGGTCCCATAAAAGTTTTATTCCTGAGGGATTGCTACTTTTTACGTAAAACTCAAAAAACATTATCATCTTAAGGAATCAAGACCAGCGAAAAAAAATTATGGGCACTTTAACTTTTGTTTTTTATTCGAAAAAGTGTCGTCTTGAGTGAGCAAAATAACGTAAGCACGTAAGGAAGTCGGTTTTTTGACATTTTATGTCTTATATTATTATTTAGACTACTACAGAGACAAATAAAAATACGGCCCACCTGTTGGTAAGCGGTAATAGCCTTTGTACGCTTGCAATACCAAAGTATCACTCACGCGTTGCCTCCCTGAGATATCCAGATGAAAGATCTCATGTGCCTGTAATTTCACCGGCAACCACACCCTTTGAACCGGAACACAGCAATGTGAGCATTACTGTTTGGCGGCAGAAATAAGCGTGGTGGCACTTTTGCCTTTCCAGTGTGAACAATGCTTACTATGAACATGAGAACAATGCCCACTGTGAACATGTTTACAGTACTTTTTGTAAAGAATGCTAATTGTGAACATGTAAACAATATTTTCAGTGAACAATGCTAACTGTGAATATATAAACAATGCTAACTGTGAACATGTGGACAATTCTAACTGTTAACATGTGAACAGTACTTACTGTGAACCTGTGAACAAGCTAACCGTGAACATGTGGACAAGCTAACTGTGAACATGTCCAATACAGGTGGGTCTCGAGATAAGTAACGTGGAGATGGGTGACGCGGGCGCATACGGCGTGAAGCTGGTGAATCCGCTCGGAGAAGACGCTTCCGAAGGCAGCATCAACGTGCGCAAGGTCTTCCAGGCGCCCAAGTTCACGCAGAAATTCACTGATTTGCAACAGGTGAGGGGTTGCGTGTGTGTGTGTGTGTTACCGATACTGACGTCACAGGATTTTTAGTGAAGGGTGCACCGATATCGTCACTTTATATTGAACAAACGAACAATACCCGGATAAAAAGTAGCCGATGAAAAGTAGTATGTAGCGTTCGTAAGAGCTGTTTTTACGTCGACTTGCATTGCAAAATTGCTCTCCACGAAAAGCAATTTTATTTTAACGAGATAAGATACAGCCTATGTCCACCCTGAAGGTCCGCTTAAAATATTGGTGTTTTTCTTTTTAAGCAGATAAGTAGTTTTGTAAATTACCTCCTATACACCCAAACTTACAAACTTTACGTCCTTATAACATTAGTCATACATACATATAATCACAATTCCCAGAGGAGTAGGCAGAGACCAAGGATTTTCAATAATGTTGTTTATGAAGTGTCAGCTACCCACATTCGACGGTGTATACCGTAGTGACTATAGTAATAGAATCGCGGGCGCCGCGCTATTCTATTTTCTAGCGGTTGGTTGGCGGTACCCGCGCGGCTACGTCTGAACGATTATGACGATAATAGTATAAATAAGACCCGCGCGGTTCCCAAGCGATTATCGCGCGGTAACCGCCGTGTCTGAACGTAGGCTTATGTGACTCACTGTGTAGATAACGATTCTATTCAAGAAATACGCTCACGACTGTCTTCCCCATCCTCAGGATCCTCAGATACATACTCAGTGAGTAGATCTTTGAGGATACCAAGTAGGGTGTAGTCAGAGGCACGTCCAAACATTATATTTGGTATATGCCCGCGTTTTGCAAGTTAGCATTCCCCGTGACAGGTTGCAAGCCCATCGCCGCTTATTGGAACACTAACTGTTAGCACATGCATTGGAATTTTTTGTTCTAGGGCATGCTAGGGCATTTCCACACGATATCGTCCTTCACCGTTTTAGCAAGTGTTAATGGGCATATAAATACATCGGTGCACAACCGGGTTCGCACCCACGACCTCCGGATCAGAAGTCGGGGTATCGCCCACCAGGCCAACACGTCTTTCTATTCAAGTCTTGTTAATAATGTTGTTCGTTTAATCGTCAGCTACCCACATTCGACGCGAAGTTCCCGGCGCGCGTGGTCGGCATCCCCAGCCCCGACATCGCGTGGTACAGGGCGGGTCAGCGACTGACGCACTCCGACAAGTACACGCTGAAGCGCGACGGCGACGCGTGCTGCCTCTACGTGCGGGACCTCACCGCGCAGGACAGTGGGAAGTACAAGTGCGTCGCCACCAACAGGGAGGGGCAGGCGGAGTGTGAGGCGACACTTGAAGTCGTCGACAAGATGTGAGTACACATATCTTTAGATGTTTTCCTACTTATATACAAATATGTTTATTAAATTATAAGTTTAACGGATATTTTTTGTTAATTGTCACGGCTGTTGCAATACAGTCGAAACGTTGCGCGTAAACGCGATAAAGACCCGTTAAACTAAGATATAATTATGTCATTTAATCACGAAAATTTGAAAAATACTATATTTATTTACCACCTAGCTGTACCACGGCCTACCGCGTTGCATCGCTCTCCCGCGTTATTACTTCGTTTTCGCTTAGCGTTATTTCTGAATTTATATTAATTTCGCTCGGCTCCTAGAGGTCGTGACGTGATGTTAAATAGCCAGTAACCTTCCTCAAGAATAGGGATATTAAAAGTAAAAATACATTTTTAATCCCGACTGGTTATTAAAGAGTTTAGCGCGTTCAAACAATAAGACCAACAAACTCTTCAGCTTTATTATTAGTAACTATTATGACCTGCTGATCTCCGCACAGGGCGAGGCTTTATCGCAGGAGGCCGATTACAAAATATACCATATATACCATAGAAGTAATGTACATTTATTGTTACAACTGTGTATTAAAGATATTAAAAAAAACAGTTACGAAGCAACAGTTTCCCCTTTACAAAATCCAAGCTCAATAACTAATATGCATAAACTAATTGCCTAATGTGCTATCTATAGATCGTTTGCAACGGCATTTAGATGAAACAGCTATCTGTATATACCTTCTTGTAAATAGTTGTATGAATCAATGTACTTAAGTATCATTAAAAAATGTATGAATGTGTTTTTAATTTCCAGTGGTAAGATGCAGCGGGTGGAGCCTCCGTCCTTCCTGAAGAAGATCGGCGACGTGGAGGTGTACCGCGCCATGAGCGCCAAGTTCACCGCGTGCGCGACCGGCACGCCCGAACCAGACGTCGAATGGTCAGTACCACGGGGACCACACTACCCATGCTCCTCATGAGAGTGAACGAACCTATAGATAAGATAAAATAATGTTTTGATGGACAAACATTTTACATGGAACATACATTTAATTTGTAAGGTCGTTTGCTGTTTTCTATGAGACTGGTGTCTGAGATAGGTTTGAAAGAACTTGAAATCAGTCATGAAGTTCCCATAATACAAGCTCTGCTTGGTTTGGGGCTAGATGATGCTGCGTGTGAAAAATTACCAGCATTATTTATTTATTTAGAAGCTACTGTCTGTAAGAGTCTAATTATTTTTAGTCTGTGCTTTAGATTATTTCGCTCTCTTCCCGATAAACGTCGAAACAATGCAAACACGTTCCTCGTTTTTACGTAAAGATCACCAAGCAGCCATATCCCTCACCGAACAGTACATCATTGTCCACGGCTTAACCCGCATATTACCCGATGCAAAGTAGCTCTTATCGTTAAGGCAGCGGTCGTAAAGAAACGCATTCGCTTTTTACGTCGATTTACGTTGCAAAGTAGGTATCCACAAAGAAGCCTTTTATTGTAACGGGATACATATATACTATGTCCACCCTGAAGAATCATTCTAAATATTGGTGAAATATTTTTTGAAATCGGATCTTTACTTTCGGGGATTACGCTCCTTGTGTAAGAGCTCGTCCGGGTAAGTACCACCATCATATTTGTTTCTGCCGCCAAGCAGAAATGCTCGCAATGCTGTGTTCTGGTTTGAAGGGTATGGATGCCGATTAAATTTCAGGCATATGAGACTTTTCACCGTTATATCTCCGGAAGTATTTCTGGTGTTGCAAGCGTTCATAGGTTACGGTAACCGCTTACCAACAGGTGAACCGTATGCTTGTTTGCCACCTTAGTTGCATCGCTCTGCTCAACTCAATGATTGTTCAGGAACCAAATATAGATGTCTTTATTACGAAGAAACGTATATACGTCAATTATTGTATGATTTTTTATGTTCTCTGTAAATTGTAATATCTTTAGCTCTAAAACGTTTCGGCCCTTGGCTGTAAGTTTGAGAGGTTTCTTTAATAAATAAAAAAACTTTGTTTTCGTTATAGGTACCGCAACGGTGAAAGGCTGTTCCCCTGCGAACGCATCCGCATGGACAAAGAGACCACGGGTCTACTGCGCCTCACTATATCGGGCATAAATCCCACGGACGTCGGCACCTACCAGTGCCGCATCTACAACCCGCATGGGGAGGAGACCTGTTCCGCTGAACTCACCTATGACAGTGAGTATTCATCCTTCATGTCAAATATTTAACACACTTTATCATGGTCGTTGCATCCCTAGTCGCGACAAAAGCACTTTAGCTTTTGTCGCGCAATTGGGCATCTGAGATGTCACTTCGTAGGTTCAGCAGAATACCAGAATAGAAAGGGAGCCTCCCTATCTAGCATATTATGCTGAGGTGACACTTTTTTGGGACAAGAAACTGAACTGTCTAGACGGATCAGGAAGTGTGGCGAGGCGTGGAGCATTTCAGTTCAGTTCTAATTAGGAGTAGGCTGAGTACCTAGTTTTTTTTTGTTTTAACTGACCCATCATCCTTTTTTCGGTTCATATGTAGGGAATAATATTTTTTGTTTTTTCATGATGTGCCAATTATATGGCTAATAATTTTATAATGTTTTACATTTCAAAAAGAAAATGTTAATGGTCTTTTAGGATAAACTTATATGATTTTACCACGTAGTTTTCTATTCCCCTGCTGCCATCTAGAGGCCCTTTCTCATGAGTACCGTCCACGACCACGCGACTGAGGTGGTAAAGTAAATGTAATGAGACAGAAAAGTACGTGATGTGAAAGTGTGACCACGGTAATTTGAATTCTATAGCTTATTGCTTGAAAGGTAAGTATGGTGAAGAAAGGAAATTGACGAAACATGTATAATAATGTATATGTCCTTGCCCAAACGTATAATACGCTCTTTTATATTATATAACAGCTAGCCGCTTTACGAAAGAGCACTGTAACGTTAGTTCAGCCTGATCAGCACGGCTAATCGATCGCCAGATTGTTAGAGCGTTTTGCGTTCTCCAATGCGGCTCAAATGTGTATCCGTATTGCATGTATGTATCGTTTGTTTCCAGCCTTAGAGATCCAGCCCAGCAAGCGTCCCATCTCGGACCAGTACTCCGACTTCGACAAGATGAAGAAGACCGGCATCCCGATGCCGCTCGCGGACAGACCGATCATCTCGCGCATGACCGATAGACATCTCACGCTCTCCTGGAAGCCGTCCATTCCGCACGGCCCGAGGTTCCCCGTCACCTACCAGGTCTGTATTCTTCGACGAGATATAGTCGAAGTCTATTGAAGAAGACCAGTTGTCAACTGTCTTACAGTTTCTTTTAACCTATCTCAGACACCAGTCTCATACAAAACAGCTTCATAAAGTGACTTACTATACTGATTATTAACGAGTTTTGTGTCTAACAAAACATTATGTTATGTTATCTAATGCAATGCACATCGGTACTGGTCAGGTGGAGATGTGCGAGCAGCCGGACGGCGACTGGTTCACGGCGCGCACGGGGCTGCGCACGTGCGTGTGCGACATCCGCAACCTGGAGCCTTTCCGCGACTACAAGTTCCGCGTGCGCGTCGAGAACAAGTACGGCGTCAGCGACCCCTCGCCCTTCGCGATCACGCACCGCGAGCGGATCAACCCGGACCCGCCCAAGTTCGTGCCCTTCCTCGAGCCCGGCATCGACTTCAGACCGGACACGTCGCCATACTTCCCCAAGGTGAGAAACGACACCAATATGCACGTTTTTATTGCACCATACGGTAGCAAACTTATGTTTTTACGGTGAGGGCGCTATTTTGAATCCAGAGTGAAGGATTCTAGAGTAGAAATCCGAGAGCAGCGATAGATGCTTAAATAGAATCCTGCGCACAGCAAGGGATTCAAAGTATGTACGGTAGCAAACTTATGTTTTGACGGCGAGGGCGTTATTTTGAATCCAGAGCGGAGTGAAGGATTTTAGAGTAGAAACCCGAGCGCATCGATAAATGCTTTAGTAGAATCCTGAGCACAGCAAGGGATTCAAAGTATGTTGCCCAAGGAAAAAAAATAGATGACCTCTGTGGCGCAGTGGGCGAAGGTCCGCCTGAAACGCAGAAGGTTGCGGGTTAGATTCCCGCTGCGGGACAAATGTTTGTATCTGCAAATATTCGTCTCGGGTCTGGGTGTATTCTATGTATAATATGTATATATTTACAAAAAAAACTATATAAAGTAGTATATCGGTCATGTAGTTCCCATAACACAAGCTCTGCTTACTTTGGGGCTAGATGATGCTGTGTGAAAAATGTCCAGCATTATTTATTTATTTTTATTTATAATTTTATAAGAAGTCACCATCTTTGTACACATATTCGAAATAAATTATTTGACTTGAGTAAGTGGGATGGCTAATGATATATGAGGGACAAATGGGCCGAAAAGATATCAGTCATATAGGTATAAGTAAAATTCAAAACTAAATACTTTGACTTATAAAAATTATTTTAAGAAGCCTCGTAAACCTGGTTTGAGCACTGAGGTTTACCAAATAAATATAAATAAAGAATGCTGGATGCAAGGCTTGTCATTGGAACTACATGACTGATATATTACTCTTGTATGTATATATATGTTTAAATACCTATATATAATACATATAAAATACCCAGACCCGACAGAAATATTTGCAGTTCATACAAACATTTGTCTCGCGTCGGGAATCGAAACCGCAACCTTTTGCGTCTTAGGTGGGCCATCGACCATAGCAATAGATATATTGCATAGTTTTCATACGTTTCTCCAGGACTTCGACATAGAGCGTCCCCCGCACGACGGGTACGCGCAGGCGCCGCGCTTCCTGCGGCAGGAGCACGACTCGCAGTACGGCGTGAAGGGCCACAACGCCAGCCTCTTCTGGTTCGTGTACGGATACCCCAAGCCGAAGATGACGTACTTGTTCAACGACGAGCCGATTGAGATCGGCGGCAGATACGACTGGAGCTACACCAGGAACGGACAGGCGACGCTGTTCATCAATAAGTAAGTGTGTTCTGATCAATATTAAAAACAAAATGCTGGGCCTTTTCACACAGCATCATCTAGCCCCAAAGCAAGCAGAGCTTGTGTTATGGGAACTATGTACATGACTCAGTTACTACTTATATAGTTTTGTAAACACATACATATTTTACGTAAAAAACACCCAGACCCGAGACAAATATTTGGATATACAAGCAGTTGTCCCGCAGTGGGAATCGAACCCGCAACCTTCTGCGGCGGGCAACCGCAACCTTTTTTTGGGGTTAGATGATGCTGTGTGAAAAATGTCCAACTTTATTTATTTATTTTATTTTGCTCTCTTATGGTATACAATCTACTATTTCTCCCCACTCGGTACGTTAACAATGCATTTGAATTTATTTTATCCACTCGCATATTTGTACGACAGTAATGAGTTTTTGTCTCATTTTTAAGAAGTAGTGATGTACTTTCATGGCAGGTGTAGTATAAAGGGTATAATCAAAAGTGCGTTGTCAGGATGTTGGAGCGCGACGCGGGCTGGTACGAGGCGGTGGCGAGCAACGAGCACGGACAGGCGCGGCAGCGGGTGCGGCTCGAACTAGCCGAGTACCCCGCCTTCATACGCCGCCCCGAGGAGAGCGTGGTGCTGCAGAGACGCACTGTGCGAATAGAGGCGCGCGTCACCGGCGTGCCCTACCCCGACATCAAGTGGTACAAGGACTGGCAGCCGCTCGCACCCAGCGCCAGGATCAAGGTACGAGCACGGGCAGTGGTGCTCCAGCTAGCCGAGCACCTCGCCTTCATGCGCCGCCCTGAGGAGAGCGTGGTGCTGCAGAGGCGCTTATTATGCAAATTGTTGTCTCTCAAAATTCTTATTTTTTCTTTGTAATTGTAATTGATAAACAGTTTGTCGTTGATGCCAGTGTAAAGTTAATATCACACATTTTGAATGCCTTAGATTAGAGGACTCACAAAACGCTCTGGCGTCTTCTGTGTTTTGTCCAAGGCATTTGATTGTAGACACCATGAAACATTGATCAGAATACAACATCACTATGATATGTTGAGGTGTTGCTTTAGATCTTCTCACTTCTTACGTAGGTGATAGAATATAATGAGTTGACGTTAATAGAGAACGCTCTTCGGGTTCAGTGTTTACAATTGGTGTGCCACAAGGATCAATATTTGCACCATTCCTGTTATTATTTTACTTTAATGATATATCTACCCCAATATGTTAGAGTTTTTGTTCATGATAATTATGAGATTGCGTTATTTAAAAATGATACTTCACTTTTATTCAAAATGAAACGACGACACAGTGTACAGTGTAAACAGTGAAATCTCCAACATTGTAAATTGGTTTAATGTAAATAATTGATTACTTATTATTTGGGAACTGGTTTCAATTGGCTCAGAACTAGGAAGAGGAGCTTGCTAGAGAGGAGACCTATACCCAGCTGTGGGTTAATGTAGGCTGATTAGATAGATAGATACCGAATAAAAACGAATGACATCTTATGTCAACAGATGTCGTTTGTGGAGCCAGACCTCTGCATCCTGAGCATCCACGACGCGATCTTGAAGGACGAGGGTCTGTACTCGATCTCCGCGCGCAACGTCGCTGGCTCCGTCAGCTCCTCAGCCATGCTGCATGTCGAAGAGTCAGAGCACGAGTATTCAAACAGGTAAACTATAATTTTCGGGTTTCCGTATTTTTTCAACTTTTTCAAGAATTTCAAAGAATGTCTACGGGACCCTATTTCTGTATGTCTGTCTGTCATAGGACTGTATATTTTTACCGTAATATTTAACTAGTTGTAATTTAATTTATATACTAACCTCTGCCTACGGCCTGCGTGGTTACCGAATAAAAAGTAGCTTATGTGTTATTTAAAGGCAGTCATCGAGATAAATAGCAACAAGCTTCCAATCATCTAAAATGTCGTGTTAGTAGGGTGGTGTATTTATAATACAGTGAAAGAAAAACTGTACACTGGTTTAATTTTGGACTTCATTATTTATCCGAAGTATGATCATACCAAGGTTCCTATTGCTCATTCCAAATATACAAATACTAAGGGCTCAACTCAAAACCTCAACGTAATGTCCCACGACAGGGAATCCTGGTAGGGTCAATACTATTATGTGTTTGTTGGGTGTTTGTTTTTATATTTATGACGCCTAGCGGCGCCAACTCACATCTCGTCACGGTTTTGAGTTTGTGCCCTTACTTATGTATTATGTAGTCGAATATTAAATCAGAGTATAATAATATTATAAAGTGGTATGTGCACAAAACTTACCGTATAATGTTTCCAGAATTCGCGAGCATCCGCCACGTATAAAGCCGAGCACAAAACCATTCGGAGACTTCTACGATCTGGGAGATGAGCTGGGACGCGGAGTCCAGGGAGCCGTCTACCACGCCGCTGAGAGACTCACTGGTCAGTTCTTTACCCTGCTCTGAAAGTTTTTTCCACTTTCTTTCTAGCTACAGCATAGCATGAGCACCACATTTTGTTTACGCAAGAAAAAAAATCTGCTTTCTGTCAAACAAAAGGGAGAGAGAAATAATATTTTGTAAACAATGAGAGGCATTTGTCAAAAAACACCTTACTTTTTCATGAAACTACGTGTAGAGATAACAGAAATCCAAAAGTGCCGATTCGTCCAACTTGACTTACTCGATTCTGTCCCTAGATCAATAAAATAGTTTCGTGACTGACTGACTGACTGACAATCAACGCGCAGAAAACACTTAAAATACACACAGACACAGTCAACACTTTAAAACCAAATAACCAATCAAAGCACAGCCTAAACCGTGAGTTCAAAAAAACGGAAATTTAGAAGATTATTTATTATTGATGTTCACACAAAAAAATCAACTCCCGAAAATGAACCCTTCGATTTTCAGCTACTCTAGTATAACTGATCAATTGCCAGAGCGCATATCCAAAGCAATATATCCCCGCAGGTCGCAACTACGCTGCTAAGATAATGCACGGGCACTCCGAACTGAAGCCCTTCATGAAGAACGAGCTCGACATCCTGAACATGCTGAACGACCGGCACCTCGTGCGCTTGCACGACGCCTACGAACACGAACACACGCTCGCGCTCGTCACCGAGCTCGCGGCCGGCGGGGAGCTGGTCCGCGACCGTCTGCTGCGCGGCGCGGGCTACACGGAGCGGGAGATTGCTGGCTACATGCGCCAGCTGCTGCGGGGAATCAAGTATATGCACGACAACAGCGTCGCACATCTCGGACTTACCGTGAGTGGATCCTACTTTGATACGAGTTTACGCTGACAGTTGGCAGCTAGCTAGGAGTTGATTAGGTTTACATGGAGCGGGAGCTCCGTGAGTAGACCTCGCTACTTGCTGTCTAGTTCGATAGAAGTCTATGTTGTAGCGATAAGTTGGTCATGGATACAAGGAGCGGGGGATGGAGATTTTGGCTACATGCGGTAGCTGCTACGGGGACTTGGCGTTGGTCGTGAATAGCCTTCCTACTTTCCAGGAAGGCTGGTGGGAAGTAGCAAGAGACCGTAATGTTTGTACGGATTCAGGGGAGACCTTTGGACCAGTGGGAAAGAACAGATTAACAAGAGTTGACAGGTTTTCTCAAATCGTAAATGTACAAAAGGCTAATTGCTCATTTTTTGTCTTCATCGAGTGATTGTAGACCTTAGCCCTGAACACTTCTACTGAAGAAGCTTCTTAAATAATTTGAATGTCTTCAGATCGGCGAGCTCTTACTCTCGCACGCCGGCAGCGACGAGCTGAAGATCTGCGACTTCGGCCTCTCGCGCCGCATCCAGTTCAACAAGCACGCAGCCCTCGACTACGGCATGCCGGAGTACGTCTCGCCGGAGCTCGCCAGCGGGGAAGGCGTCACCTTCGCCTCGGACATGTGGAGTCTGGGCATCATCACCTACATCCTGCTCAGTGGACACTCGCCCTTCAGAGGGGCCAATGACGTGGAGACCTTGGACAGGGTCCGGGAAGGCAGATGGGAGTGGCATGATGAGGTATTTTTTTTAAATTTTAGTTTATTACATTTATTTCAAGAGTGTGGAGCACCTTATGAAGGATCTCTTCTGAAAAAGTACTAAAACCATACTTATTCACCTTACTTCCGCCAATGAATAATTTCTGTGTTCATGTGGCACATGAAAAACGACCAGACTTATTTGGAAAGTCCAATATGAAATATGCAAGTGTTTTTGAAGGGAAGTGTTATCATAATGTTCTGACCTTCAGGTGTGGTGGTCTCGGCTGAGCCGCGAGGGTCGTGACTTCATCTCCAAGCTGCTGGTGCGGAGCTGGCACGAGCGCATGGACGTGGACGCGGCGCTGGCGCACCCCTGGCTCGGCCTTGCAGACAAGATCTACCAGGAGGAGTACCACATCACCACAGACAGCCTGAGGAACTACTACAATCTATACAAGTCAGTTTACATTCATTTATACAACTATCTACAAGTAGGTATTATAAACGAGCAGAATCATCATCATCATCATCATCCACAGCCCGACTTCACCCACTGCTGGGTATATGTCTCCCTTAGTTTGTGACATCTACCACGATTCTGCGCCAGTCTAAACCATCCATGGATGATGGAGCAGAATCACAATTTATTAAAAAAACAAAGTGAAACATAAATAAATAAATAAATAATTATACATTTTAACACAGCATCATCCAGCCCCTAAGTAAGCAGAGCTAGTGTTAGGAACTATATGACTGATAACTTATATTTTTTTTACGTAAGAAAACAAGACCCGACAAAATATTTATTGACCCGAGACAAATATTTGCAGATTATATAAACATTTGTCCCGCGGTGGGGATCGAACCTTCTGCGACTCAGGCGGGCCTTCGCCCACTGCGCCACAGAGGTCGTCGACGTCGTCTAATAATAATAAACACCCAATATATACATACATAGTAGCGATACCTGCCGGGGGCCAAACGTATGACCTGCAAATATTTGTCTCGGGTCAATAAAATATTTTTTCAAAAAATAATATATAGGTTATAAATATAAAGGTTGTCTGGTAGAGATCGCTATTTAGCGATAAGACCGCCCATTGTACAACATTATCAAAGTTTTTAGCTACTAAGCTGATGTGTTTTATGGTGTGCAATAAAGTATTTTCTATCTATCTATATGTCTCGGATCTGGTTGCCTTTTATAGTTCCCATAACAAAAGCCTTAGGGCTAGATGACGCTGTGTCAAAATGCATTATTATGATTATATCTAGTGCTGAGTAGTCCACAGAGTATATACCATTCCGGCATTGTTGCAGAGACTGGACGGGCAACGCTCAGTGCCGCACGTGGTTCCGACGTCGCCCGCTGAGCGGCGCCTACACGCATCCCTCCAAGATGGTCTACCCGCCGGGAGATACCTACACACCGGAAGGTCACTATCATGCACTACTGCCTAACAATAACCATTCACTTAACACTTACTTACATTTATTGAGAATAACATTTTGTTTATTATGTTATTTATTTAAGGTGTACTTAAAATAAAGTATTTTCATTCATTAATTTACCTACAACTACTTATTTACCTACACTCCTTTGATCAATGATATGTTTTAGTGCGAAAACGAATCTCTGTCGGACTGCCCGTTCATTTGTCAAATCACGATTTATCGTATCGAAGTAACATTTGGTAACAGACGCGTTCTTTTCAAAAATGATAAAATGAAAGATAAACTTTTTTGGGCACTTATTTTACATTGAACCATTAAACAGGTCTGTAAATAACACTGAGCTTTCCTCAACCGTTTTTGATTAGTTTTTTTTTTGATTCGAGCCAATAAAGTAAGATTTACAATTAACATGATAGGTATGATAAGTTGGTGAGTCTGGTGGACCCTTCGGCTCTCGGGCCGGAGCCGGTGGAGGATTTTTTACTCAGCTTATCTTGTACTCCAGGTACCCCGGACCGTACGACGCACGATCGCAAACCAGTCGACCTCTCGTTCAAGCAGTGGGACCACCCCGACTGGGAGGTCTCCGCCAAGTCAGAGAGCCAGTAAGTACAGTACCACGATCAAAGGTCGAAGATCTTCGTCTATCTACGGAAAGACGAATGCGCGATGATGATATCTTATATAGAGCGGTTACAACATTCATCGGGATTATTCATTGGAAGATTTTAACGCTAGACCTTACGCGATAAATGATGGAATGTAAAACGACGTAACCATGGGTAATGTCTGCAAACTTGTTGAATTGCATGTGTAATTTCAGTCAGCTTGTTTAATTCTACGTGTAAGAGCGTTGTCATCTTGGTTAAACGAGTATCTCTGCATTGTAGCTACCAGAACGGTCCAGACACGTATTTACTGCAGCTGCGAGACACTCAGTTCCCGGTGCGTCTACGTGAATACATGAAGGTGGCGTGTGGACGCTCGCCCGCCTACAACATCGCCGTGCACGATCTCTACGACCCCAGGGTGAGTTACAGATAAATAATCAATTTGCATGTACTTCTTCCCTCAAATAGGCTTTCTGAGGCCGGTTGACTACCAGAAACTAATAGAATGGTAATAATCGTCATACGAAATAGTTAACATTGGGGCTTAACGATTATGCCGTAAATCACATGAGTTTTTGACGACCTCGGTGGTACAGCGCCAGCTCCAAAACAAACTGCGGATTCCTGATGCGGGAGAAAATGTTTGCTTGTTTTTTGATATTTGACTCGGGGTCGTTATTTTTACAGAAAAAACTACTGTAATTAAAGCCCGGGGTTAGTGGATTAGTTCAATATCATCGTCATAGGTATCTGCCGTTTTCCACTTCATGTTTATGTGTTTAATGTGTCCCCTATGTTCAGACACCGATCATCCGCGAGCGTCGTCGCTTCACCGACATAATGGACGAGGAGATCGACGACGAGCAACGCGAGCGCATCAACAACTACGGCACCGAGTCCTACACCATCCGCCGGCTGCGCCACGAGCTCGGCACGAGGCTGGACTCGTACGCCGAGGCACAAGCGTTGATGGAGGCCAAGAAGGACGGACAGCTGCCCTTCTTCAGAGAGAAACCTCAGGTACTGTATCTGACAACAACTACGGAAGAACTACACTATCCGCTGGCTGCGCCATGAGCTTGGCGACGAGAAGAATAATGAAAGAGATCGATTAACTGATGATCTTTCAACTAATTTGGAACTTTTTCACCATCTCCGGCTGTGCCAGTAGCAGTGATTGAATGATGATTACCTATCAATTAATTAAGTCCTACATCATAAGCCGGCTGCGCCAAATTTACCATATAAGGTAACTTGGTCTAACGTCATCCGCTGGCTGCGCTATGAGTTTTCAACGACATTCGTATGCATAGCACAATACAATTTTTTGAATTCATGTTTACAGGTCTTACCCGTCCAAGAAGGCGAATCGGCCAGCTTGTCCTGCTTTGCCGTTGGTGACCCCAAACCGGCCGTGCAATGGTTCAAGAACGACATGGTCATAGCCGAGGGGCAACGCATCAAGATCATCGAAGACGAAGAAGGCAGATCCACCCTCAAATTCGAACCCGCTATGCATCACGACATCGGCTTCTACAAAGTCGTCGCAAGAAACAAAGTCGGACAGACCGTAGCTAGGACGAGGATAGTCGAGGCGACGAACCCGGACGCGCCGGACAGTCCGACCGCGGCCGAGATATCCGATTCCGAAGTACTACTCCGCTGGAAGCAACCGAAATACGACGGCAACTCCCCCGTTGTCTGCTACAACCTACAGTACAAAGAGGGCGACAGTGTCGAATGGAAAACGGTCGCCGAGAACATCGACCACGAATTCTACGTAGTCCGACACCTCTCACCGGACACGAGCTACCAGTTCCGCCTGTCCTCCCGCAACAGAATCGGATGGAGCGATAAAGGTATACCCACGAACCTGATCAAGACTAAACAATCTGGCGCACCCAAAATCGAAGTTACGAAAGCCATGAAGCATCTGCAACAGATAACTGAATCCGGCCAAGAGATCGTCCTCGAGGAAGATAGGCCAAAGCTCAACTATGCTACAGAAGAGAGTCCGATCGAATGGGCGTCGACCCCGCTCATGGATAAATACAGTTTCATCTCAGAATTAGGGCGAGGCAGATTTTCAATTGTCGTGAAAGGCGTTGAGCTGAACAGCGACAGCGTAGTCGTCGCTAAGATCTTAGAATCGCGGCCCGAAACCGAGGTGCAAGTGCAACGGGAGTTCGAATGTCTAAGAAGACTGAGGCACGAAAGGATAGCCAACTTACTGGCCGCGTACCAGCTGCCTGGCTCGGGTGTCTCCGCTTTGGTCTTAGAGAAGCTGCAAGGCGCTGATATCTTAACGTACTTGTCGAGCAGGCATGAGTACACGGAACAGTTGGTGGCGACGGTGGTGACGCAGTTGCTGGATGCGTTGCAGTACGTGCATTGGCGCGGCTACTGCCACCTGGACCTTCAGCCAGATAACGTGGTGATGTCTTCCGTGAGGTCGGTGCAGGTGAAACTGGTCGATTTCGGCTCAGCGCATAAGGTCAATAAGCTGGGGACTGTGGTGCCGCAAGTTGGCGATCTGGAATATAAGGGTGAGTTTCATAAATGAATACAATTTGTAACTAGAATACATAAATACATAAATAACTAAACTAACTGAGATGTGGTCAAACTAGATAGAGTGGCTCTAGAGTCTAGACCGTCCGTCATGGCACTCTTTGGATACTATTTTGATTTATCAAAGCGCGATTGTTCTTACCATTCTTCAAGGTTCTGGAATAAATCGCTTTTAGCGATAAAACCGCCTGTTTTGCATTTATTTTTTATCCCATTGTTTTTGTATGTTGTTCTGTAAAATGGTGTCATGCATAGCAAAGAGTTTATCTATCTATCTTCGAATGTTTAGTTCTAGGACGGATTTTCTCAATCGTCCTTCGCCGTTCGAGATCTCAAAATATTACGTAGTACCATATCAGAGTATGGGACTCTGATTTCCTTTTACCGCCACTTCTTAATTTCAATCGGTCGTTGTTCTGTACAGCACCTGAAATAGTGAACGACGAGCCGGCGTACCCGCAGACGGACATCTGGTCGCTGGGAGTGCTCGCGTACGTTATGCTGTCCGGCGTGTCCCCCTTCCGCGGCGCGGACGACGCGCAGACCAAGCAGAACATATCCTTCGTGAGGTACCGGTTCGAGCATCTGTACAAGGAGATCACGCAGGTACGCTCACTGACACAAAACACGTAAAAAAAAACCCGGATTATAATGTTATGGACGACCTCTGTGGCGCAGTGGGCGAAAGCCCGCCTGAGACGCAAATGGGTTTTCACCCAGGGGCCGTTCAAGTATTACGTAAGCACTATTGGGGGGCGGAGGGGTCTTTGGTTTGCTTATTTTGGATGACATGGGGGTAGGGGAGTCTAGATGATGATTACGTCATCGGTAGTTATTTACTCTTTTACACGAATGGCAACCCTCACATTATCTATGCTTGAAAACGAAACGCATTTTCGAGGATTCCCGCAAGTAATGCATACGTTTAGGCACTCGCTTTAGAACCGATTAGGGGAATTACCGCGTCCCTTTTTTTTTGTCCCTTACTCTATGTTGAATACTGTATCAGTAAAATCTAATCTCTATCCTAAATCTATTCTTATTTTTGAAATTATAAATATAACATTATAATCATAAATAAAAAAAGATACATTTATAATTGAAAAATGTTTACGTAAGCATAGGGGGAAGGGGTAAGAGCTTTGCTTACTTTTGCTGACAAGGGGGATGGGGGGGTAAATAATTGTAATAAATCTGCTTACGTAATATTTGAACGGCCCCCCACCGCGGGACAGATGTTTGTATGATCTGCATATATTTGTCTTGGGTCTGGGTGTATAATACGTATGTTATTATTAATACACCTGACTGAAAGCGCATTAGTTTATTACTTACCAAATAAATATTACAACTGAATGTAAAGTAGGTAATCACAAGGAATTTGTATAAATGTATATAACTAATGTTAGAAGTAACTCTCTGAACGTTAATTGAATACATATGATTGAAAACAGCTCGCACTTCATTGAAAACTTAGTAGTACGTAAAAGTACATAAAATACTAACTAAATAATATTTTTTGTCAAATTTCAAGAGCATGCATCCAAATGCCATGAGAGATCAGCGACCAATCAGCACCACCAATTAAACCCAAGACTACGGCTTTGCAAAGAGGGCTATTAAGATTTAAAAAAATACATAAACAAAAAAGTGGCAACTGGCTCAATTCAACTTGACGAGTGCATCAAACAAGTATTTTTTTGGTGGTTGTTTATACATCAAACAAGTATTTCACATTATAATTATGACATAATTTACGACGGTACATTGGATATTAGACTACTCAGAGCAGCGCCATCTGTTTTCAATGCTTAAAGTTTGATTCGAGAGGGCCGTGAAACCCTTCATTCTCAGACGGGAATGAGTCACATTACTTAAAATATGTTTTGTATTTCCAGGAAGCGACCAGATTCCTCATGTTCCTGTTCAAACGCGTCCCGCTGAAGCGGCCCCTCGCCGAGGAGTGCTACGAGCACCGCTGGCTCACGCAGAGCGACTTCATGAACAGGAAGCGAGAGCGCGCAGTCTTCCTCGGAAACCGACTAAAGGTAACTGCTGCCATCTACATAGTTGTACGAGCACCGCTGGCTAACGCAGAGCGACTTCATGAACACGAAGCGAGAGAGCACAGTCTTCCTCGGAAACCGACTAAAGGTAACTGCTGCCATCTACATAGTTGTACGAGCACCGCTGGCTCACGCAGAGCGACTTCATGAACACGAAGCGAGAGCGCGCAGTCTTCCTCGGAAACCGACTAAAGGTAACTGCTGCCATCTACATAGTTGTACGAGCACCGCTGGCTAACGCAGAGCGACTTCATGAACACGAAGCGAGAGCGCGCAGTCTTCCTCGGAAACCGACTAAAGGTAACTGCTGCCATCTACATAGTTGTACGAGCACCGCTGGCTAACGCAGAGCGACTTCATGAACACGAAGCGAGAGCGCGCAGTCTTCCTCGGAAACCGACTAAAGGTAACTGCTGCCATCTACATAGTTGTACGAGCACCGCTGGCTCACGCAGAGCGACTTCATGAACACGAAGCGAGAGCGCGCAGTCTTCCTCGGAAACCGACTAAAGGTAACTGCTGCCATCTACATAGTTGTACGAGCACCGCTGGCTCACGCAGAGCGACTTCATGAACACGAAGCGAGAGCGCGCAGTCTTCCTCGGAAACCGACTAAAGGTAACTGCTGCCATCTACATAGTTGTACGAGCACCGCTGGCTCACGCAGAGCGACTTCATGAACACGAAGCGAGAGCGCGCAGTCTTCCTCGGAAACCGACTAAAGGTAACTGCTGCCATCTACATAGTTGTACGAGCACCGCTGGCTCACGCAGAGCGACTTCATGAACACGAAGCGAGAGCGCGCAGTCTTCCTCGGAAACCGACTAAAGGTAACTGCTGCCATCTACATAGTTGTACGAGCACCGCTGGCTCACGCAGAGCGACTTCATGAACACGAAGCGAGAGCGCGCAGTCTTCCTCGGAAACCGACTAAAGGTAACTGCTGCCATCTACATAGTTGTACGAGCACCGCTGGCTCACGCAGAGCGACTTCATGAACACGAAGCGAGAGCGCGCAGTCTTCCTCGGAAACCGACTAAAGGTAACTGCTGCCATCTACATAGTTGTACGAGCACCGCTGGCTCACGCAGAGCGACTTCATGAACACGAAGCGAGAGCGCGCAGTCTTCCTCGGAAACCGACTAAAGGTAACTGCTGCCATCTACATAGTTGTACGAGCACCGCTGGCTCACGCAGAGCGACTTCATGAACACGAAGCGAGAGCGCGCAGTCTTCCTCGGAAACCGACTAAAGGTAACTGCTGCCATCTACATAGTTGTACGAGCACCGCTGGCTCACGCAGAGCGACTTCATGAACACGAAGCGAGAGCGCGCAGTCTTCCTCGGAAACCGACTAAAGGTAACTGCTGCCATCTACATAGTTGTACGAGCACCGCTGGCTCACGCAGAGCGACTTCATGAACACGAAGCGAGAGCGCGCAGTCTTCCTCGGAAACCGACTAAAGGTAACTGCTGCCATCTACATAGTTGTACGAGCACCGCTGGCTCACGCAGAGCGACTTCATGAACACGAAGCGAGAGCGCGCAGTCTTCCTCGGAAACCGACTAAAGGTAACTGCTGCCATCTACATAGTTGTACGAGCACCGCTGGCTCACGCAGAGCGACTTCATGAACACGAAGCGAGAGCGCGCAGTCTTCCTCGGAAACCGACTAAAGGTAACTGCTGCCATCTACATAGTTGTACGAGCACCGCTGGCTCACGCAGAGCGACTTCATGAACACGAAGCGAGAGCGCGCAGTCTTCCTCGGAAACCGACTAAAGGTAACTGCTGCCATCTACATAGTTGTACGAGCACCGCTGGCTCACGCAGAGCGACTTCATGAACACGAAGCGAGAGCGCGCAGTCTTCCTCGGAAACCGACTAAAGGTAACTGCTGCCATCTACATAGTTGTACGAGCACCGCTGGCTCACGCAGAGCGACTTCATGAACACGAAGCGAGAGCGCGCAGTCTTCCTCGGAAACCGACTAAAGGTAACTGCTGCCATCTACATAGTTGTACGAGCACCGCTGGCTCACGCAGAGCGACTTCATGAACACGAAGCGAGAGCGCGCAGTCTTCCTCGGAAACCGACTAAAGGTAACTGCTGCCATCTACATAGTTGTACGAGCACCGCTGGCTCACGCAGAGCGACTTCATGAACACGAAGCGAGAGCGCGCAGTCTTCCTCGGAAACCGACTAAAGGTAACTGCTGCCATCTACATAGTTGTACGAGCACCGCTGGCTCACGCAGAGCGACTTCATGAACACGAAGCGAGAGCGCGCAGTCTTCCTCGGAAACCGACTAAAGGTAACTGCTGCCATCTACATAGTTGTACGAGCACCGCTGGCTCACGCAGAGCGACTTCATGAACACGAAGCGAGAGCGCGCAGTCTTCCTCGGAAACCGACTAAAGGTAACTGCTGCCATCTACATAGTTGTACGAGCACCGCTGGCTCACGCAGAGCGACTTCATGAACACGAAGCGAGAGCGCGCAGTCTTCCTCGGAAACCGACTAAAGGTAACTGCTGCCATCTACATAGTTGTACGAGCACCGCTGGCTCACGCAGAGCGACTTCATGAACACGAAGCGAGAGCGCGCAGTCTTCCTCGGAAACCGACTAAAGGTAACTGCTGCCATCTACATAGTTGTACGAGCACCGCTGGCTCACGCAGAGCGACTTCATGAACAGGAAGCGAGAGAGCGCAGTCTTTTTCGGAAACCGACTAAAGGTAACTGCTGCCATCTACATAGTTGCTAGCAACTACTCATTTTAGAATAATTACTATACCACGTACTTTGCTATTCCCCTGCTGACGTTTCGTTGAGCGTTTAGAGGTCCTTCCTCATGATCACCGTCCGCAACCACGCGACCAATAATAACCTTATACAAAACCACGATAATTTCAAAGCTATAACTATTATCATGTGATCATGTCTCTATTAGAACGAGTTTCACTTAAGTGTCGAATTTTTCATAGACATCTTATCAGAGCCAAATAAAAACGTCTTTAATAAATCACATTTATTTATCTCGCGGTATGCATCTCGACTATTTTGCTGTTCTGTGATTTCATTCTCACAATATCTTGAGTGCGAGAAGTTAGCCCCGCACTTATGCGTTTCCTGAATTCTGAAACGCATTGTTCCTATATTGTTCCAAAATATTTTTTCTCTAGATTGAAAATTACAGCTGAAAAACGAAAATAACGGTTTTGGAACTTTGAAATTTTCCAAGTTTTGACAGTTGTGCTGGATTGCTCTAGGTTTGTTCTACTCCGATTATACTCCGAAAATAAAAATTGACGTCATAAATAAAAAAAACTTTTTGGAACCTAGCCCCGCACTTTTTGATTTTCAAAGTTTTGACAACTGTTCTGCATTGTTCTATATTGTTCCAGAATATTACATGTCTAAAGTGAGAATTGAAGACAAAAATCTATAAAAACTGTTTAGAATCTAGTTGAAAATAGCTGGTTTCCATCCGCTACCTACATTTCTACTTATGATAATAGGTGTTTTTTTCATTGTTCTGGTGTTGTGCTGTATTGTTCTAGCTTAGTTCTAAACTGTTCTACTATAATACATATCATTAAGTGCTTATTTAGCAAAAACTGAAAAAACTACCAAAATAGCGGCTTTACAACTTGGCCCCGAAAAGAACGGTTTTACTTTGGAACAATGCAAACAGCACAACACCAGAACAACCCAGAACAATGAAAAAAACACCAATAATTGGAATAACGAAAAGTGCGTGGCCAAGTTTGTAAACCTGCTATTTTGCTCGTTTTTTCAGTTTTTCGTGCTAAATTAGCACTTTATGATATGTATTATTGTAGAACAGTCTAGAACTAAGCTAGAACAAAGCAGCACAACACCAGAACAATAAAAACACCTATTATCATAAGTAGAAATGTAGGTAGCGGATGGAAACCAGCTATTTTCAACTATATTTCAGTTTTTTTTTATTTTTGACGTCAATTCTCACTTTAGACATGTAATATTCTGGAACAATATAGAACAAAGCTAGAACAATGCAGAACAGTTGTCAAAACTTTAAAAAATAAAAAAGTGCGGGACTAGGTTCCAAAGTTTTTTTTATTTATGACGTTAATTTTCATTTTAGGAGTATAATATTCTGGAACAATGTAGAACAAACCTAGAATAATCCAGCACAACTGTCAAAACTTGGAAAATTCCAAAGTGCGGGGCCAGGTTCCAAAACCGTTATTTTCGTTTTTCAGCTGTAATTTTCACTCTAGACAAAAACATATTTTGGAACAATATAGAACAAACCTAGAACAATTCAGCACAAGTATCAGAATTCAGGAAACGCAAAAGTGCGGGGCTAACTTCTCGCACTCCAATATCTTCCCACAAATTGATATGCACTGGTATTTTCACAACCAGCTACCTGATATTATTTTATATTTGACAAAATCACAATAAAAATTGCAAGTTTGCTTTTGCACTGCGGCAATCATTCAATTGAGCGAAAAGAGTGACCTTTTTTTGCCAACTAACGCTGCAGAGTAATACAGCCGTTTTCAAACGGTTCTGTAGAAAATGAAGAACAAACGTTGCCCATTCAAAGATATCTGCATATTTTGCTTATTATTAGTTGAGCTAATGAAATGATCCATTGTCCTCAGGAGTTCAGCGACGAGTACCACGAGCGCAAGTCCCTGGCCGCGTCGCAGGCGGACACGGCCGCTCTCGCGTTCGGACGGTCCCCGCGCATGCTCACGCGATCCAACAGCATTCAGGACGAGCTACAGACCAACTTCCACTCACACTGATCAAAGACATAACAAATAGCTTGTCCAGAAAGAGTAGTAGTTAAACTTAATTCATTACAATTTCTAGTGTTAACTATATTCTTAGAGAAATCGGTCAAACATAGCAAAAATGCAGGTTCCAACCCCGCTGCATTCCTCTACCATATTTTTTTTTAAATAATCGGCAAAATCTATTTTTTTGTTAACAGTGGATCCCACTTTTCTACTCTTTCTGGACAATTTTTCACCTGGAATGAGTTTGTCGTGAATCGTGATTACAAAGCTAGCCTATTATTGCAGAATACATAAAAGTAGGTACCTAATCTGTTATGTGGACATTACTGTTTAATATGTAAAAAAAAACTAGAAATATTTTTTTGAGGAAGCTAAAATTAATAAAACAGCATATTTCAACATTTAAAAATAATTAAATACAATTGAACTTAAAAAAGTCTGGACCAACAAGTTCAAAAGCCTTCATCAAAAATCATTTTTCATCAAATCAAACAATCATGTACATTTTTGTATGAAACGAAACTAGTCATAATTAAATTTTTATAATGAAGAGTTGTTACTGATAAGCTATTTATTTATTTATTGTATAATTTTTTTTTACTGTTTATTTATTACATAAATTGGTTACATGGATGCTCCAGTATTAAACATTTAATAAAGAGCATGGATTTAACTTGGCACTTTTATTTAAAGCTAGGTATATAAACCTTTTTATTCAAATAAGAATTAATGAATGTACACCTTTTTATATAAACAAAAACACATTAAAACTAAGATACAATGAGCGGTCTTATCGCTTAAAAGCGATTTCTTCCAGACAACCTTTGGAAATGTGATTTTGAAGTGGCCGGGGGTGTACTTAATAACTTGTGTAACTGTAACCTTAAGACGCTACATACATTAAAAGTGCCGTGCGCTTTAGATAATGTATGACGCGCCACTGCTGCTTCTAATTTGAAAGCACCCATAATATATTATTACTTACAGAGAAGCGAATGCGCTTGCGCGTTGCCTAGGCAACGTTTCGCCGCCCCGTTAGGATGGGCATTGGGAATGGTAGCTTTTGTGCTAAAAATAGTAGTAGTAAATAGTTTTTATTAAATAAGTAAGAACTTATTTAACGCACAATTTTCGTATTATTTTAAACATACCCCGGTTGAAATCGATGCTGTGACGCGCCTTCGAAGTATCACATGGTCGGCGTCTTTGTAAACTATCGAATATTTGTAGGTACCTGGGTATTTAAGTTCAAACAAAAGCATCATCTCCAGTTCATTGTTTTTACTTTGGTAAAAATTATCTCAATAATAAGAAATATGATTAGAAGTTTTACAAATTCATTCGATTATTATCTATTATTGCCTATTATTGGTATGAATAAAAAAAATATTACATTGCCTTACAAGTTTCACAAATTAATTACTACTTATAAATTTACAAAATCATATTATTATATAAATAAACATTTTAAGGCTCAATTCACATCAAGATAACAGCGGCAGGCAGCGTCTAGCTCGGAAATTAGTGACAGTCAACAGAAGATCGCTATACTGCTTTCGAGTCTCAACTTTTTCTATGTTTAAATACATAGTATTAACTTGGAGACTCGAAAGCAGATGAAGCTTTAAATGAAGATAAAGTTAAAAAATAGACGAGTTAACTCTATAGTCCAGTCTGTTGGGGGATATATGATTTGCGTAAGGTAGCAATGATTTTCACATAATTATACCCCTTATTGATAATTATGGAAAGATGTCTAGGAAAATCTGTATAAAATCTAAGTAGATAAATCATTTCACAAGACACAAAACTTGGATTATCGTTTAGTGCAACTAATTAATATCAACAACATTAATCCAAGCTGATTTAACTATACTTATGCAAAGCAAAAGCCCTGTTTAATTCATAATTGACTGAAGCTAGATGCTTAAAACCATCTGCTGTCAAAAGTGCAATGTGTGTAAATATTGTACCTAGTTAAAGATCATTTTATAATTGAAAAACTATTAAAAATAAAGCATTATCAATTTATCAAGAGTTTAATATACAGTATTGCTTGACTTGAATTCAGTTCCTAGGCAGAATAGCAATTGATTTTTCTATCTTAGAACTGAGTATGATTTCTAAGCTGTTAGTGTTGGTTCACAACACTAACAGCTTAGAAATCATACATTATCCTAGCAATGTAGCATAAAAGACATTGAAGAATAATAACATACAATTTTTTCTCAGAAAAATATTTATGTTTTAGTAATGAGATATCATTAATATGACAATTGACAGTTGCAATTGGTTGAATTTACTAGTTAATTTTAAGGTTTTCTGCAATTTTTTGCAACTTGTGCCGGCGGTCTATTCCGGCGGCAAACCCACGCGACAAATGGCCAGCAATGTGTAGCATTTAGTCAGTTTTATTATGTAGTTTCAATGTTGACAGTAAACAAATGGTTACCAAGATGATGAAGTATTTACAGATTGTCTGTAATGGAGACAGTTAATTCAAACTTTCCTCCTTGCATATCTATATGCCTTGTTGAGCCCCTTAGCCCACCCCCCTAGATCTGCTACAGCTTAAAACATTAGGATCTTAGAACATTAGTGTTTGTGATTCAGCATTGTCCAAACAATGTGGTATAAAAGACATTGAAGAATTCATATTGTACCAAATTTTCTCAGAAAAGATAATCCATAATGTGTTTATAATGAGATGACATTATTAAAATGATGAGCAACAGAGTGATTGTATTTCTATGGCTGAGTAGAACATTCCACGAGTTTCATCTCTTGTTTTTCCCAATATATTCTTTTACTTTAGCTCGAAACTCAGTTTTATTCTTGTTGTACATCGCAGCTGCTTCTAAGTTTAGTGGGTCATCAAAATTTAAGAGGTCCTGAAAATTCAGAAATGTTATTTTTACTGCCTACACAAAGCTAATGGGGAATAAAGATTTTCAAATGGTGACAACATGGATGATGCAGTGTCAGACTATCTCCCAACTGATGGATCCATGACATTATGGAGGGTAGCAGAAAGTCAGTGGATGGAGGGAGCCCAAGATTGCAATCTTAAGCAGGATCCTTGTCTTGGACATCTACATCTAGTTTAATGGCGGAAATAGATAAAATTTTCACATTATCCATATAAAGGCACAGACTGTTATAAAAGAACAATCATTGAAAATCCATTAACTTGGTAGTTGATCGGAACCTGTGTTCCAATTACAATTGCAGGCAAACAAAATCTTGTTTTTTATTAAAATAACAGTTTTTCAAAGAACAACAAGACTTCTTCCCTGTGATCCAAGGTAGAATTAATTATAATTCAAAAAACATTTTTGAAAAAATAGTATGTCCATAAAATAACTCACAGTGAATAAAGAGTTGAGTCCCCAAACTACATCTTTCAATCGTCTGGTCGGAGCCCAGCCATGCTCGTCTATGGATGTCTGCCGGAGCAGGGAGAGACAGATATCACCGTCCAGATTGATGTTTGGATGCCACAGTCGTGTCATGCATTTTACTCTTGGGGGCTGAAACCACAGAATTGTACTTTCAGTGTGTATTTGTATTTTTAATTAAAGTATGGTCAAGGTTTTATTCAATTTTTTTTTAATCTTATCTATTTTTGCCAATGTTAGTTCCATAGTGCTTTTTTTTGTTTTCCACATCAGGACACATTTTCCCTAACCAGCCTGTATATGAACTGATAGTGTGTTAGTTACATGTGTATGTATTTGTCCAACAATAACTGCAGAACCGTTCATTCAATCTAGACGAAACTTAACTAATTGGATGTGAGATATTTCAAACTACAGGATAGTTGGGTTTGGCTTTTGGTGTAATAAGCGGTACTTCGCGAGATCTCAGCTCGTGGCGAAATTCTAAATATTTAGCTTATACTATTATATTTAGCGATGTACTTACAGCCATATTATAGTCTTCCGTAACGAAGACATTGAATATAAACTTCCCTCCTTGCCAGTAGCCCTCATCGGGTGCCACGGTCAACACGAATTCACTTAAAACATTAGGGTCTTCGAAACGAACACAACAAGTTACTGGAAGATTCTCATTCATCTCCTGCACTTCTTTTACTAATAATTTATCTCTTATCGAGATCCGCCTCTGCACGGGTTCCATGTTCAGACCCGTATTAGGCTCCGTATGCTCCTTTTTTAATTTTCTATTGAGTGTTATCATTGTTTAACGAAAAAATTGATAGGAGAGGGTTAAATAAGTTTTATCATACCAATGAAAAACAAATTAGCGTAAAATTATAAATATTTTAAAATCCATAAAACAAAACCCTCGTACGCAATGTAACCAGACCAAAAACACAGGTTAAAAAATTTGGCTGTAGCTATTTCAAATACAGTACCTTGAAAAACATTTTTGTCATACGAGGTGGTCAAAGATGTACTTTGCAACATCTTTAGTTCAAAACCATAGACTGAAAAAAAAATATTTATACAATTTTGATGTAGAGGTACGACATTTTCGTTCTACGTAACTAGTCTGTGGTGGTTATTTTCTCTCTGGTTCAGATGGTTTTACGTTATTTATAGTATGCATGAGTCGTACTTGCTAAATTCAGTACCATGACTTCCAAGTCCATTCACATTAAACATTTCATGGTTCAAAATATTGAATACTGTTGGTAGTACTGAATATACTTTCAAGAAATTAATCCTTACTTCTATATGTATACCTAACTCAGCTGGTCCTTATCCTTATCCTTATAATATGCGTATCGTGTAATTTTAACTACTAAGCTAATATTAAAAAAAATGGCAAATGTGGCAACGACAAGAAGAGGAAAAAAAATGTATACCGACTTATGAAGCAATATCGCGCCAAAAAATACTGAGAAATTTGTGTGAAAGTATTCTGATTCACAAGAACGATTGAAACAATATTTTTAAAAGACCTATTCAACGACTTTCTACAACATGGGCTAGAAGAGAACCTTGTCGTAATATCAAATCAAATCATCACTTATGATTATGTGAATGATTGGATCCAATCGAGTCAAGAAAGTATTTGGATTTGCATGTGAATGATTCGAACCTTATTTATATAAGGATAAGATTTATTTTCAAATGAAATACCTTGAAAGTCTTGCAAGTATTTCGGGCCAAACCCGGTCGGCGCACTTGGAAGCAAAAACCAGGTATTCATACCTGGTCGCGTAAATATGATACGTCCCTTATGATACGTATGTTGATATTTCTTCCTGTCTTTCTTTAGTTTTACAATTTTATTGTTTTTTTGCAAATAAACTAGATAATCGGAACGTTTAAATAAGTGAATAGAATGGCCGAAATATCTTGGCCGTGGCAGTATAATTTTCCTCCCTTTTTTACGTAAGTAAATTCTATTCTCCAGTATCCTTCTGTTTCATCTTCTTTGTTGGAATGATGAAATTGCTTGGTAAATATTGGAGTTATATCAGTGAAGGCAATGCACATATAGTTTTACAACTTAAGGACACCGAGTATGTACTACGCATCATAAAGGAGGATGCTAAACCTGTAGCCTTGGAAAGTGTGCAAAATTCTGTAAATTTTGTAAATCATGTCATGAATCCGTTACTGGACAACAATGTCAAGAATGCTCAAGAAGTGGTAATCATACCATTGAAGGAATTAGATGAGTTATGTCAAGTTTTGCACACAGTTCGTCCAGAGCATCGTAGAATCAAGTCGGTACTGAGTAAATATGCAATTCAAACCCTTAATTTAACCTTACTTAGTCCGAAATGCGAAACAAATTACTGCATTGAAATTAAACCAAAAGAAGGTTTCATGTCATTGGCTTTTGTATCACTGTCCAAATGCTACTACTGTATGAAACAATATTTGAAGTTAGAAATGGGAGATGTGCGAGAAAAAAGTTCATATTGCCCACTGGATTTATTCTCTGCAAGCAAACAAAGAATGAAACAGGCTCTCATGAATCTATTTGACAACCCTCAAAATAACATGAAGCTATTTGAAAATGGCCAAGTGATTTATCATGCTAAATCAGCTAAAACAGATTTTGATGAAATTATCCGAAGAATGGGCATATTTAATTCAATTATGCAGTTCTTGGAATTTGTAATAGAGATATTATTAAAAGATATCAAAACAAATAGACATACTTATAAAAACATGTTTAAAGTAGAAGGATATTATCCATTGAAAGAAAGGGATGAATGCATTAATAGAAATAATCTGAATGAATTAATGTACCACAATTCAATTCTGTATAAACTACTTGAGATTCAAAAGTTTTCAGAGTATAAGAATATTGATGAGATAGCAATTGACGATGGAGGTACAGATTATGTGGAACCACTTGTGAATCTAGTCAAATCAAGGTATTTCAATTTGTATGATGAAAAAAATAGAGAAAGGTTTTTAAAAACAATTGATCCAGTGAATGCAGCTTTAATATCTGCTATTGCTAAGGATTGCTCCATAATGATTTGTTTCACACCAAATTTCATAGAAGAGTTTCCATTCATTAAATTAGGCAAGAAGAAAATACCCTATAGGGCATCAGTGACAGATTTAGAGCCAAAGATGGCCAAATCTTTGTTGAAACGAAAAGAAACTGAGCAAAAAATGATTGATATTTATAAAAGTACATTGGAAAATAATTAAATTGTAAGTATAATGGTTAATGCACATGTTTTAGAACATCTAAAACATTTATTTTTTTACCAAAAAATCTTTAGACAAACATTTTTTTTTTTTTTTTTCAAAGAATCACTTCAATTCTTTTCAGAATCCAACCGCACACAGAAACCAGAGCAAAACAGCTGGAGGCATGGGAGAATATCATCATTGTGTACATGAAAACAAACAAACTGTCCGTCATAGACATACGGGAATCACTGAATTGCCCACTATTTAACAATGCTTCGATTAACAGAAAACTGTCACAAGAAGATGTCTTGACTATTCTAGAAGATATGGCAAGGACTGGACGAGCTGCCCCAGTGGATAAGAGCAGAACTGTGTGGGAGGTTTACTGGCACTCACTGGATGAGTGGGGCAATATGGTATACAATTGGGCAAGCGGTAACGGGATGACCAATTCTGTTTGTACTCTGTTCGAGTTGCGGGAGGGAGAGAATACTGTGGAAGAAGGTTGGTTTCATTAAATTCTACATCAATTTTTGCAGTTATCGCTGCTACAGATTTGACAGTTTTTTTTTCATCATAAACCAAGTTGTGATCACAATGACATTCACAAATAGATATTTAAAAATAAACTGTGGAACTCATCTTAAAGATATGCCATCGTGACACTTCGATGAGAAACATTTCATGACAATTCTCAAGATATCCGTCAAGATTGAGTTTAATTTGTGAAAATAAAATAGCTGATAAAATGTGGCAATCTCTAAAAACATATTTAATTGTTTTTTTCAGAATTCCATGGTTTGGACTTAAATGTGCTGGTGAAAGCACTGAAAGCGCTTGAAGCAAAAGGCAAGTGCGAGTTAATGGAGTTTGATGATAGCCAAGGTGTGAAGTTCTTCTGATCTTTGATGAGATACTACTAGCTCCGTTTCCGTGTTCTTAATATTAAGTACTACACATTTAAAACTTTATAAATACATATTTATTAAAAGTTAAAATGGTAGGAATGCTTAAAACCTTATTGTTCTTGGACAAAACAAGTATATACCTATTTATAATAACTGTTTATGCATTTATTAAGTTATGAGTAGTTCTTGTTGAAAATAAAGTACACTTTAACATGTATGTTGTGATTCTTTAAGTGCCTTTAGCAGTTGGACTAGTTAAGCTAGGGTTACCTATCTGGCGAATTGAGAACCTCCTTCATTTTTTAAGACAGGTAATAAAACAACCAGTCACTCAAATTTCAATATTTTATTACAATCAAACAATGTAAAATTGTACAATTTCAAAATTCATCCTAAGTATGCATAAACTTACAATAATTATTAAATAACATGAGAAAACATGATTTTGTTAAATTACATTATTTAATTACAAAAAGCTTGCAAGATAAAATGGTTTATAAAAAGTGTTCCCATTTTATATTTATTTTACTTCGCTATTGTATTTTTGAAGAAGTCAATAGACAGATGATTTCTTATGTTGGTTCATGCATGCATTGGCTTTTCACATTCTAAGCTATTTTAAAACTAACATGAATTTCTAGCCTTCCATTCTAAAAAGATTTTGGAATGATATTTCAAATGGTACATGTGCCTGGATTAAGAAGTTATTATTATCCTTTATTAAACATTCACAAACACTCCAATTTGCACAATACTAATTAACAACAATTAAACAATCAGTCTTCAACCAAAATACATTACTTTCCTGCAACAAACAAGTTCAACAAATAAATAAAATCTTATGTACTTAATTGTAGCCTTTACCTAAGTATAATGTGACGAAAAAGTACAAAATGTAAAATTATTATAAAACGCTATCCCTTTTGGTAAAAATTGTGCATTTATTTAATGTAATCAATTTATTATCAAAACAATGTTATTTATCACTTTTCCATACCCACTCAGTAGGTACTCACGCATAAAATGTAATTAAAATGGCAGTATTACCAAAGTCATTATACTTATGTACCTACCTATGTGTTTACTAGTAATACTTTGATAGTGGAGTTGATTTTAAATATAATTAAATACAATATTTTTCTCATAAAATAAACCACGACAAATTTTGAAGAGATTTATTATTACATATAAGTAGTTATTTTTAGATTTATGGTTTGATTTTAAAAAAAACCTTGTTCTCTTCAGATGAATCAGATTGACTCCTTGAAAGGCAAAAGCGCGTTTGTGTACTTGATAAAAACTATTACCCTAAAACTACAACATCACAGATATTTTACAACATTTACATTTAAAACTAACGGAATGTGTATGTAAGTATATTTATGAGCAGAAAGTGTACATGATCTACTACATCCATAATCACTTGGAAGAGTTTATCTAGCTAGTATTTAAACTTTATCGTATGGTAAAATCATAAAACATTTATACATTGTTATATTCATTTTAAGAATAAGAAAGAGAACTAGAAACTCTAAAGGTGTAGAGTTTCTAGTTCTCTTTCTTATTCTTCAATTCAATTCTTATTTCCATATCTTTTTTTGTTACGGAACAATGATACCATCATTAGGTAATTCATTACGTTCCTGCAATCTCTCAAAAGTACCTATTAGGTACTCTTTGGTTGTGATTCACGTTACTATAATCTCAACCTTTACAAATGATCACTGGCTTCCAAAGCAGCGTTACAATACCCGTTGCTGCCTCTTTCCACCGTTCCATTAGGTACTCCATTACCAATATCAACGGTTCCGTTCGGTATATTTCCATTTCCATTGATGCCATTTATCTTCTCTGTAGAAACGACCAGGTCAACCGAAGGGACGACTGTGTTACTTTTATTGACTGGGGCACGGTAGAACCACCATGCTAGGAAGAAGAATAGTACCGAGCATAACTTGCCTACTAACGCTAGAGCAAGCATGTACCTGGAATTAAAAAAAAACGTACAAACATACCAGAACTACAAATGAATTCAAGATTTACAAAGTAGAAAACGTAGGTACCTCGAATACAGCTGTAATCAACCACGGACTAGCCCGTCCTAAGAAAATAGGCTCTGGTATTTCTTCAGTTTTTGTTGAGTCTTATTATCAACATTAATCAAAATTATACTCTAGTATCTTACCTGCTCATGTTATAGTTGTCATACTGTAAGCAAGCGCCAGTTTTGTCACAGGAAGTAGACCACAGCGAGCATGACAGATCGATAAGGAATCCGAAAAGCAGCGGCGCGGGTATAGTGCCCAGTAAACGCACTTTGATCCACTGGATGCCGAGGGCGAACGATCGCTGGTCTTCGCGCACGCATCTGAAACAGATGAAACTTTATTTCAGCATCCATAAAAAGATCAGGTTTACATACACGTATATGTGGATTTCCTTTTGATAATACAAAGTATATAAGTAGTATATCAGTTATATATTTAGTTCCCATAATACAAGCTCTGCTGTGTTTGGGGCTAGATGATGCTTTGTGAAAAATGAACAGTATTATTTAATACTGAACTGCGCTTTTCAAAGGGTTTCAAATATTGTTTTTGTAAAAGAAAGTTAATATTTATTGTTGCTCACTAGTAACAAGGACTAAAAAAAACATAATCGTGCAGTTAAGTTAACAACGATTGTTCGTAATAAAATTTTCGATTTGGGGTTACTAAAGGTAGTTTGTTCGGTCCTGTATTTTTTCTAATTTACATGACTGGCATACATTATACCTACTTCAGTATAACATTCTACCTAGTCTTTATATGTTTTTTCATACTCAAACGCTCAAACTGGCTCACCTCAATGTGGCCGACAGCGCTGGCATCGTAGCTAAAAACGTAAACAGCATCACACCGAATGAGAGTGCTACGAACAGCCACAAGTACGGACAGTCCGTACTGCAGATACTGTTTATGGCTTCATACTGGATTGTAGAATTTGCATCTGAAATTAAATTGGTAAAATAAAGGATAATAAGTAACTAAAATTACCAAGGTAATGGGGTAAAAAACTATAGGTATGGTAGAATCTTCTATCACAAAAGTATCGAAAAGCGTGAGTTTATGTAAGTAGGTAGGTAACCTTTAATTGCATTATTATATAGCACAGCCGCAAACTGAGTTCAATCGGAGAAAATGAAATCATCAGGTCATAATTATAAGTTAAAATCAAAGTTGTTTTGGGGATATTAAGATTAGGCGAGTCACATTGCGAGGAGTGCCGCTTAACTGAGTTTATTTTACTCACCTCCTTCCACTGTGAAAGTAGGCAGCGTCCCATTGCTCTGTATGCAGATGCAGTTATGGAATAACTGCGCTGCTCCAGCCAAAGATCTCCTCGTACATCCAGCGTGGCACGCTGAATAGTAGACTGAGCCATCTGCCCCACACACTGGTGCGTAGGCCGCGTCTGCGCATATGCAGTCCATGTTGCAGACTGCTGTTAGGCTGTCGCGACTGGAAGAGGTTAGATTGTCGCTTAATAAGATGCAAATTTAAACTGTTCTGTGTAAGAGTTGCTTATAAAGGAGGGAACATATGTTAGTGTTTACAAGGATTGAGAGGTATATAGTTTTCCGATACTTCGTTGGTGTTTTGTTGATGTCGTGCAATTAAATATTGAACTTGTTGTTTTTGCACTATTTTAATTACTATTTTATTTGAATCAGTCAGTGGTAGTTTAGCTTTATCCTATACTATCCTACTAATATTAGAAACGCGAAAGTTTGTGAGGATGGATGTTTGTTACTCTTTCACGCAAAAACAACTGAACGGATTTTGATGAAACTTTACAGTAATATAGCTTATACATCAGAATAACACAAAGTCAACTTTTTATTCGGGTACCACGCGGGCGAAGCCGTGGACAGAAGCTAGTATAATATAAAGTGATTGGGTAGTAGAGTCCGCTCACCCAGCGACAGCAGGACTACTGTACATAGTAGTGACTCCGGCGAAGGGATAGTCGTCGCAGTTGAGTATGAAGCTGAAAGTGAACGCGGCTGCGACCACCGTGGAGGCCACGCATAGCTTGATGATCCCAGCACATGCGAGCTGCAGCCGCTTCACCAGCCAGCCGCCGAGGAACGTGCCTCCGCCGCCGGCCGGGACTGTGATCACGCCTGGACGGAAAACATCGGTTGAGTGCACAACTTGTGGTGAAGATACCCCGATTTAGATGTTCGGACAGACAAACAATGGTTCGAATGCCGGTCAAACAATACATGAAGATACCAAATTTACAGGCGCAATACCTAAGTTCTGAAAAAACTGTGCCGAAACAGTGTCCTACGGCGGTGGTCAAACGGTTCACAGTTTTGAGCACGTGTTAATGCGCACATAGGTACATTTTTCGAGTGGAAAACTCCATTGGTACGCGACCGGGTTCAAACCCACGACCACCGGATCAGAAGTCGGGGTATCGCCCACTAGGCCAACACTGCTTTGATGCACGCGTTGGTGACACTAAATATACTTGCGTGCAGCTGCATCGACTCACCCTTACAAAATGTATGTCCACCATGAGGAAGACAGTCGTGAGCATGTTTGTTTTGTTTGTTGTAACGCGTCTCTCAGACTTTACCTAGAAGTAGAGCTGCCTGTGAAGCGCTGACCGCGAACTGATTCTCAATCAGCTTCGGCAGAAACGCTGCGAACCCTGAAATCAGCATGCCCTCGCTGGCCCCGGCCAGGTTCAGGAACAGGAAAGTGGGGTTCTTCAGCAGCGCTGCGGTCGCTTTCGGCAGCTCGTGGAGTGCGCTGAAGGCTGCCGACTTAGTCGCTGACTCGTGCGCTTCGCAGACCTTTGATGCGCGGATTTCGGCTGCACCTGTTGATATTTATTTATTTATTTTTTTGTAACCTATTTACATTGCCATTACAGTGCAGCACCAAAGCGACAAAGAAATATAAAAAAAACATACACAATACATACTAAACATTAACATTTACAAAATTGCACCAACAACATATTAACTATAACTTAAAAACTAACTTAACTTAAAATAAATTACTTTACATATCCCTATGCGTCCTATCCAAAAAATTTAAAACCGCATCCCTGAATTTTGGCAAGGACATATAAAATATATCAACATCCTCATCTGCACATACACTATTGATAGTGCGTAGGGCCCGCGTGAACGGGGACTTGCTCAGGAGGTTAGTTCTTGCCTTCGGAATTGCAAATAGCCTAGGTCTTCGGCGCGCGTATACATACTTGTTAGGTACGTGCAGTCCTAGGTACATCAAAACGAGAGGGTTGTGTATAATGCCTCTAATCAAACTAAATATGTACATTATTAACATCATTTCCCTTCTAATTTCAAGTTTAAAATACCCCACCATACCTAGAACGAATAAAGTGGGATACATTAGTGGGAAAAATGGGTAAACTCCGTATAATTTTAAATAAAGAAACCTTAAATATTTGTTCTGCATTTTTTCCACCATACTACAGTACTTTTTTTCATGAGGGCTCCATATCATGGCTCCACACTCCAACCTACTTCTAACTAACGCATTATATATTAATTTATCAAAAACTGGAAACACAATAGAAATCTGTTTTTAATTTGAACCGAGCGAGCTATGGTCCGAGATCGTGGGTTGGAATCAATGGAACATTTCCATTTGCTAAAACGATGTTTTCATAAAGGAATCCGTCATACCCTGGAGAAAATCGATGGCAAAGTCAAAATCAAAGTCAATAGGTTTTTATTAATTGATATCACAAGGATCAAATAAAACACACCTTAATCAAACTTTTTACCACATTTTATGCAATAAACTTGAGCGACCTAGGCTAGGTCGCGCAAATTAATATAAAAAGGCTAGACTTCTAGAAGCCTAGCCTTTTTATGATCCTTCATTCAGCTATAGTGTGGTGCCAATCTTCCAAAATGAACTCATTTATTTAAAAAAAAAAATTGCCATTCAGCGTGGTAATGCGGCCAGTATTTTGGGAACGTTTCCGCCTGGTAGTGATCTGGATCAGTTGAGCTATTTATAGATCGTTTGCAACGGTCTTTGGATTGCTAGCTGTTTCATCTGTATTTTTCGTGTAAGTATACCTACTTGTACATAGTTTTAAAAAACAGTACCAGTTAAAGAATTAAATAAAGTCAAAAAAATATCAAACTATGCAAGTTCATAAGACAACTCACGGTACGCTTTATAAAATTAATGATTTATCTTTTCTTAAAAAATATGGCGACCGATCGGTATTTTATGATTTATCAAATTTATGTTATAACATAAATTTCGTGTGGTACTGGACGGATTTCAATGCCTCCTGTAGTTTAGCAAGTTCATTCTTTATTGTACACACAGAAAATACAGACAAAAAACATACATAGGGTATAGACAAAGGCGAGCCTAACCCTAACAAGAGTTTTCTTCCAGCAAACCTTTGAGCATAGGGACAGGTGAAAAATAATGGTGGGTAGCTAATGTATGTGTTAATTAGCTAGAATAATACCTGGCAGCTCATACGGGAATGCGAGTAGAGGCATCGCAATAAGCAGACACAGCAGCGCTGAAAGGATGAAGCCGATCCACCAAGCGCCTATCCACACCGAGCTGGCTGGGGTTATACCCAAACTGGAAACAAGGAACGGGTTCACATTTTAAATTACTTTAATACCATTTTCCACTATTATTCCGGCATTTTGTGGAGGTATCTTGACTGTCAAGCCGTGGTTAATAAGTACGTAGGTGCCTACTAGCCTATCTTTTTAGACAGATTCAGAATATTTCATACGATCAACGCGCGATTATTCAAGGTTAATTGTAAGTGGGGGAACTAAAGTATGCACTGACGTCCCGCAGTGAGGTGTATTGTGCATTATCCCCCTTCTAACCTGACCCCAACCAGCCCAACTCCTTGAGGTAGCGGAGAAGGACTCTGGATTGATGGCATCATTGTTCCAGTATCCCTAACTTCCTGTCAGTTAATGATGACGGAGAGCATGTGTTGATGAGTTCTTGCAATCCCGTCTTCGAGCTGAAAGTTACCTATTCAAGGTACCTACCTATAAACATATTTTTTTAAGAAGCTTCATAAAGGCGATGCACGTGATAAAGAGCTTCTAGAACTGTTTCGATACGTCAGCAAAATAATGTTTTTTTTTATTTCCAACCTTTACATTTGTGTTCGCGTGAAACACACACTTAGTTTTCATTTCACGCGAACGCAGAGCCAAGGAAAAACATGGCAACAGTCACGTGATATCTAAAAAGCGAAACATACCCGCGTTTTGCAAGTAATCAACATTCCAATTGACAGGTTGCAAGCCCATCGCCGCTTATTGGAACAGTAACTGATGGCACTTGCCTTAGAGTTTTTTGGTTATATAGGGCATGTCGGTTTCCTCACGATGTTTTATTTCATCGTTTTGAGCACGTGTTAATGCGCACATATTTTTTTCTAAAGCCAATAATACCCTCTCGGTCGGTGTTCTTGTAACGTACCTTTAAATTCTTTAAAGTTTTGGTTTAGTAAGAATCTTACAAGATACCAATAAAAGCCATGTCTGTGCCATACTTCACACACACTCAAAAATAAATCGATAATGTTATTATTCAGCATCAACAGAGGAAAACGGCCGTCAGTTCCATCATTCCGCTATTCCGTGGTTCCATCCTACTGCCAATAACTACCTTATATTATAAATTAATAACTAGTTAGTCAATAATCAATGAAAATGATGTACCCTAATGAACACAGAGTACTTTGCTTAGGTTTTCACTTTATTCACATTTCAAAAGTGAAAGATTCGCAAAACGCTTCTCACGAACAAACAGTTAATTTCCATAAACCATTAAAATTCAGAATATAACCAAAACAAACATCTGTAGTTACTCTAACTCATAGGGAGAGTCGAGTGTTTTCTTATGCTGATTCTACGTTTACTTAACAATAGAAACGCGAGGGTTCAGGGCGCTCTACCGGACATTGAGTGGGTTATAGTGTTGGCTCTCTCGCAAGGAACTGCTGAAATGCTGCAATATGACTATTAAAAAGAACTTACTCAATAAATCTATGGTAGAATATGATAAAATGTTTATTTAACACACCGACAAAGCACAAAAAAATATACAATTTATAGATAACACAGTGAGAAAAAGGGAGGTAAATGAAGGTTTGTATTATAGAGAAGCATTTTGAAAAAATCCGATACATTTTGAATGAGAACCTCCGATTAAAAAAGTCGATCACAAATACTTCTAGTCTTCTATTTTATTCGCCCCTGAATTTAATCCAAATTACATTGCAATATAATACCTACCTACCCGTATAAATTATTCAGCCGAATTGAAAACCTCTTTTTTTTTAGTCGGATAAATACCTTTAGACTTCTATTTTATTCGCCCCTGAATTACATTAAACATAATATAATACCTACCCGCAAAGCTACTTGCGTCATTATTTACCTACTCATCTAGCAGTGTTACGGGAAATAATTGGCCGTTAATTTCCGCACAAAGCCCACACTACTCCCATTTAATGTATTGCCATTACAAGAGCCCTCATCTAAATAAAGTGGTCTGCCATGGACTCTAGGTACAATGAATAAGAATAATAGACGGTTTGTTTACTCCTGGTTCTATAAGAATTTAATTAAGTTTCATAATCAAAAAAATAATGTTGAGAAGGTAGGTAAGTAAGTAAATGTGATCAGGGACTTTGATTACTTTTTAAAAAGCCATTTTCCCCGCTTTTTTGCCGGCTTCCAACAGGTAAACTTTTGTACTCCTATTATTTTTAATCCCGTTCCTACCAAATGAATATACGAAGCCCTCTAAAGAGGTCGTTCAAAACTCGTGCCTCGCAAAATCATATTTCGTCCGTGAAGCCGAGCAAGTATGAAACGGAATTAATTTGGCAGAAAAGTTGCTATGAGCGTGTTCACAATACGATGAAAGCGAGAGGCTAACTTGGCTGAATGGCGCGGTGTCGCTGCCGAGATTAAATATTAAAAAAACAAAAAGTTGCTATAAATGGCGTTTTTTGCGAGTCTTCACAAACTTTAAATTAATTGATGTTTTCGTGGAAAACACAATAGCGACTGGCGAAAGCTTTCAAAAAGTATTCTGTCGTGTAATGCTGGGGCCATATTATAGCCTACAGTGAAATCAGAAAACAATATTTATTTGCATGAAAATAACTATAAGAAGATTACACAGATGTGATACATTTTTTGTATCACATCCTGATATCTAAGAGGTGTGCAAATTTGAACAGATTGGACGGTAGCTAATATTGGACGGTAGCTAATTTGCTTTTGTTACATAACCAAAAATAACTTACTCTCATACCACGTAGCATATGCGCTACGGCGTAGCAGATAGATAAGAATAAGAATAACTTTATTTAGAAAATTAACAAAACTTAATCAACAATGTTATTTAGATCTAGGTTGTTAATTTACTGTTTTTTTGTACAATGAAAATAAATGCCGATAAAAATACAGTTTAAGAACACTTACCTCCCTAGCTTGTTTAAAACTGTGTTACGGCAAGGTAGTGGTTAAAGATATACAGATGTACTTAGTGAAAACTTACGCTCCAGCATCTACTGAGACAAAATCCGTGTAGATAGTGAGCATTTGGCCTCCGATGACGTAGCCCATTGCTGGGCCCACCACTGCCATCGTGTAGTACACACCTGCAATTAACAAGGAAATCTTTATAAAATACCGCAACAGGTAGGTTTGTTTGCCACTTTAGTTAAAACACCTCTTTGGAAAAGAAACTCTATTGATATCTTCAACATAAGGGGCATGGTGCCTGAATTATAGACACAGATAATTCATAAAAAAAAACATGTAAAGAAAGCCAAAAAAAACCGTATTTCTGTGCTTGATTTGACGGAATCAACAAACATTTATACAGGCCCCACCTAATATTTTGTTATTTTGTTTTATATTTCTGCGTACAATAAAGAATTATTATAAGGATTATCAGAAATTTTACTTGTTTTTATGACAACGATCCTAAATATTCCTTGTGATTTCATTATATTCAAAATTAATTCGATTAGGTAACTATTTTCTATAATTTCAAAAATAGTACGTACACTCGTACCTAGGATTCAACAAATTCCTCGTAGCTGTAGAAGGTCTGATCGACGAGCCAGCGGTTTAGGCTGTTTTTAAAACAAGGTAACAAGGTAGATTGATGTCCGATGTAACAGAGTAGGTAGATAATTGTATACCACCCATCATTATGGGCCCTCGAGTCACATTTGACTCAGTTGGAGGACTTTGATGAGAAGCGCGTCACAGCTGCTACTTTGACCCTGTTCCGCGTGTTTCGCTCATAAGTATTTGAACAGATATCATCAAAGGGGTATTCAAAGGAAAATCCAAACATTATTGGCACGCACGTTTTTCTTCATAGAAGTTAGCATTGCATGTTACAGATTGCTTATCTGCGGTTATTGAAAAACTAACCAATGTCACCATGCCTTCAAATTGGTTTCCTCGCGATGTTTTCCTTCATATTTTGTTCCAATAGAATGTTTTAAAATATTGTTCTTATGCGGTGTCACGTCAACACGTATTCGGGTGTAAGGTGGCAACATCTAATATCGCGTTTCTACACTCGCTCACACTGTTTTCACAGCTAAAAGCAACTTAGAAGTGTAAGGATTGTTGCCCTGCGATAGTAGAGCGTTAAGCGTGCGGTGCGATCAGATTGTTCGAGATAACTCTAGCAATAGTCTATAATAGTCGATAGTCAATAATTTGTATTGACTATCGACTATTATAGACTTGACTATTGCTAGACAAATTATCAATAGTCGATAATTTGTCTAGCAATAGTCAAGCTTCAGCGAGCAATAGTAAGATGTTGTATACTAGGTATAGCTCGTTGACGCTCGATGGATTATGGACACAAATCAACTTGCCGTCATCAATAGCAGTTATTTTATTTGTGTCCAGATTCAATCCAGTTCATTCAGTCCCAGATTTACATGTGCTCTACTATTGTCTTATACCACTTAAACGATACAAACTACATAAAATCGAAAGCACGTGTTCAAAATTTTTATAGAGATCAAATCTTTCTTAGTCAATTTAAAATGTTCGCAATGAACTTGTTACTCTACAACTAACTGCCACAGACTTATCAGGTTACAAACTATTTAATTTATCGCAAAGGCGGGCATTCGGTCTCCCTAATTAATGTGCGATCTTTTTTTACATTGCCCATGCAAATAGTTGCACAATATAAAGAGCTCTTTAGTACGTTTTCGCATCGCTTTGCCTCGCATCGCTTCGCCTCACGCAATACGTCGCTAGCCTTCACGAAATCTCGATAGCAAGTGGCACACGCCCCGCGTGAATAAGCCCTCGTCTTGAAAGAGCTTTCGAGTGGAAGCCGGCTGGTGAATGGCGATGGAGTGATTTGCTCTTTGCTGGTCGCTTGGGAAGGAAGTGTCGATGACGTGCAGCTTTTTTGTTTCTTTCAATTGCGAAAACTACTTCAAAAATCTAAGAAAACGAGAAAGGTGGCCTGGGTTTTGTCGGGAACTGTTATAATATGCTCAATCTCCCAGAAAACTTCGCTTGCGCGATTCAGGCTCATCGGTATCACTCGATACACGGGTAGGCTTTTAATTTAATATAAGGTTCATTACAAAAATCATTTTTGTAATCAGTGTTGGATTTTCTATAGAAACAGAATGGTAAAGATATGAAAATTATCCGTGTTTGCGTTGGTATTTCTACAGTGTGGTAAAGGGGTAATAAACATGGGAAAGCACTCGGGGCGATGTTATGATGGCCAGCAGTTAGTAGCTGTAATGTGGCTTTTCGCTTACGGCAACCAATAATGGAAGGCGTTATCATTTAATATCGCCTTCCACCTTACTGAATTATGTTTTGAAACCAACGGGTAGCACCAAAACCCCTCAACAACTTTGCGCTAATGCATTAATTTTTATAAAGATAACGGTGGCTTTATAACATTCTAAGATTGAACGAAGGGTTGTGGATAGTCGGGTTCTAGAAGCCCAGGATTTTGTGGCACTCTTTGAAAAAGGCTTTTATCGACCAATACGAGTAGATTTGTAGTTACATGATTTCATATAAGAAGGTCGTATTAGCAAAACCCATTACCCAAGTCCGCCCAAGTTAATACAAGTATCTGTTTACGCCAATAACTTACCTACTTTTAGATCTCTATTAGCGATAAGACCGCCCATTGTACCGCCCCGATTAGCTTATAATTTGCTCTGTTTGAATTTGTAAGCAACAATGTGTGGTGTACCTAATTTTAAGTGTAATTTATCTATCTATCTATCTACTAAGAAAATATTAAAATCGAAACGACATGCGGACCTCCCTATGTGTATTTCGATCTGAGGCATACCGGAGATGGATCTAATGCATTTCTGGGGTCTGTGCGATTAATGGAAGCCAATTACTCATGTCGGTACACAGTAACCGATGCAGGTGGTGCACATCTACCGTTAAATGTACGTAACCAGCGCTTTTAGTTACGAAAACTAATATGGAAGAGAGAAGAAATCTAATTTCTAACATTTTACACTTCAGTACACAGTAAAACATTATTATAAAGATATATAGATAGAAGATAGAAAATAGAATATAATTTATTAGAATAATAGTTTAATGTTTTACTGTGTACAAATATGGAATTAAGTGGTAGGTAATATAATGTAAGGACAGTTGAGTTCTTGGGCATACTATAATAAAAATTAATATAGAAAAACATCACAGGAAACAAGGTACCTAACTTCTACCAACGACTGAATGGTGGCCGAAGAGCGGTTATAATAACGTGTGTAAATGAAATGGAAATATATCATAATGAAATGGGCATTGTCGTCTGCCCATTTCATTATAATATATGTTTCTGAGATATGTATTTTTTCACTGTGGAAAATAATGATGTACATACCTACGCGACTTTCTTCTCTCGCCTGTAAATTCCACGGGTTGGTAAAACTTTGCTCACACAATATTACCCGTAATTTAACCGTATCTATTTCTGCCGTCAAGCAGTAATACTAGCATTTCTGTTCCGGTTTTAAAGTTTATCTATCGGTGTCAGTGAAACTGCAGCCAAACTAGGCTTTTCAAGTTTTGTTTAAGGCATTACCTCTTCATAAATGCCCCTGGTATTGCAGGGTAATATCAATAGGGCCGTATGTCTGGCAGGGCTGTTTGCCTCCAAGTAACATTAAATAATTAGCGTCTCTGTTCGCTCTGTAAAGACCCGCTTGTACTTCAAGAGAAGTGAAGACTAGTTTACATGAGCACACTAGTGTGTCTCACTTCGCTCACGCTTACCTAAATAAACTGAAGACATCTTCTTGGATACGTTCTCGTCGATGTACGTGACGCCGAGTGTGAAGAGCGGCGTCGCGCCCGCGCCGTGCAAAAGCTGCGCAAATACAAAGATGGCGACTGCCCACGCGCCGCCTTCCGTCTCCGTAGCACCTACCTCCCCGCAACGCGGTGACAGCTGTTAAAGCAAGAATAAAGTAAAGGCAGATAGATACTATAGATCGTTTGCAACGGTCTTTAGATAGCTAGCTGTTTCATCTGTATTTTTTGTATATACCTACTTGTACATAGTTGTATGAATAAATGTATATATCAAGTAAAGGCTACATTAATTTGTTCATAAATCACAAGGATCACTTTTTTATTTAGGAAGTAACTTTATAAAATCTACTAGCTTCTGCCCACGGCTTCACCCGCGTAGTATCCGGATAAAAAGTAGCCTATGTGTTATTCTTATGTTTAAGCTATATTACCTACTGTAAAGTTTCATCAAAATACGTTCAGTAGTTTTTACGTGAAAGAGTGACAAACATCCATACATACTCACAAACTTTCGCGTTTATAATATTAGTAGGACAGGATAAGTGGCTTCGGCAAGTTTTCTCTATATTATTATGATATCGCTATTTTTCTTATTTTTGTGAACATACATCAGATTTCTGATGTTTAAGCTATATTACCTACTGTAAAGTTTCATCAAAATACGTTCAGTAGTTCTTGCGTGAAAGAGTAACAAACATCTATACTCACAAACTTTCGCGTTTATAATATTAGTAGGACAGGATAAGTGGCTTCGGCGGGTTTTCTCTATATGATATCGCTATTTTTCTTATTTTTGTGAACATACATCAGATTTTGGAATAATAGAAACTTAGTAAGTATGTAATATAATATTGATCCAATTGATGCATGGCAGGTGGACGAAAGCGGTGACCAAGCAAAGGATCTATAAAAATCACCAGGCGGACTAACAGCTAGATGTTCGGATGATTTAAGACGGTGGGAATTGGATTCGATTAGCGCAGAACTTGAAAGAGTGCGCGCATTCTCTGCACTTTAAAAATACGTCGTGTGCATAGACTTATAGAGGTAACTCTTGATCAACTTGGAACTGAGTAGGTTCCACTATATTTTCAATGCTGACTGTCGAAGAAAAGCAAACCTAAGTACAAGGCTATATGAATATCATCTATCTACACAAACATATCCACGTCAGTGGTCATAGCAAATTCCATTTCAGAACCTTCTCTAATATTCGAGTTCTGTCGAAAGGCTTGATTTCTAACTAATTGAATTAAACTCATCGAAGGCAGACTATTGTGAAATTGAATGAGTCGCCGGCTATTGAAGTGCATCGCGTTTTGTGAGCCCCTGTATAGTCGAGTTTGTGAACAGCCTGTATTGTAAGAGAGAATGCCAGACATTTTAAAGAGTCACTTGAGGTATGCTTCTAGGAGATGGAATAAGTTTTTGTCAAAGAGATTCTGCGTAATTCGTGACTCCCAAAAATGTTTACTTGAAAGAAAGTACCATGTGCAAAATTCTGAATGCAACGATGCTTGATGCCAACGACTTTTCATTTACAAGTAGTGTATAGGGTGTACTAAGACTACTCACGAAAACTGAAACAGTACTTTCAGACTGTTATTTTCAATAAATTTACAATGATTCTTAATAAATTAAGAATCACTGTAATTACCGAAGAAACAAAATAATAAATGAATTTATTTTTCATTGTAATTTTTTTTTTTAATTATAGGAATTTTCACTACTTTCAGGTACGTACTTTTAGTTTTCAGAAATTCTTTTACTTAAATCAATTGGTATTGATCATCCGGGAGTCGTTTTGGTTTTATACAACTAAAGAGGCGAAGCTTACAGCCCATTGTTGGTAAGGTACCGTAACCTATGGCTTGCAAACCAGAGGTATTACTCCCATCCTAAACGAATCAGGCAACAAACTCTGCTTGTTTTTGATGATCCTTCATTCAACTGTAGTCTGTTGCCAATCGAGCTCTAGTCTTTATCACACTCAATAAATCCAGTTCAAGCCACAAATGTGTCTTCTAAATGCTAACAGATACGAACGTCTATTCGCTTACAGTTCTATTAGCGTTGCACAGGTCATCAGTCTCTGCGCTGGCTATTCTGTATGGTGCGACGAGGAAATGGGGTAGTGCGAACACCAGGGATCCTGCTCCCATGAGGAGCACTCCCCACCCTAGCCAGCGAGGCTTGGAGCTGCTGCTGCGACCGCCCAGATACGTGACTGGGGCCAGGCAGGCAAAGGAGGCCATGTCATATCTGAAATAAATAATGCTGGTTGTAAGACCTTGGACTACAAAACAGACTTTGATCGAAAAAAAATTGTTTCATTGCATAACTAAATAAAACAGTTTTTGAATAGAAAATATAAATAGAATAGGAAAGAAAAATATTTATTGCCTGAAATTATGACCATATCAGCATCAGTTACATTATTAGGTAGGTACTTATACACAAAAAAACTAACTATATCTACCTAAACAGACAATTAGCATGATTATATTCAGGCAAAAGGAGTACACTCAGCAAAATGTGCCAGCATTTAAGGCGCCTGTAAAGCGCTGATTTTCAGTGTACCCCCTATGCACGACAGGTGATAGTCGGGTAAAAAATAGTATTTTTTTTGACTTCCCTTTTGTTTACATTACAAGTTACATTTTACAAGTTCCAGTAATATTCCTAAAGTTTTGACTGGCTGAAAGAATAAGATGGCGTCCCTAGATGGCGTAAGTATTTTACACATTGAATGTTTTATTTAGTTATGAAATGGAATAACATATTTTCGGTCTAACACATAAAACGTAATATTCTTTAATACCATGAGGTAATATGCTATGGTTCCGTAAGCACGGTACGCTCCCAGATACGCTTGGAAAACCCGACTCTTTCGCAGTCGGGTAAATTTATTGCCGGCACGAAAACTTTCGTTTCTCAACCGTCAGGGAGAGAACACTATTCAAAGCCCTAAAGTTTACAAGGACCTAGATAATGTGGGCAAGTACATCTAAGGCCAGTTATAGAGTTCTGTATTCTTCTTACCCTCCAGCAATGACTCCAGTTTGCATGGACCTGAGACCGAACCTCTTCTCTATCGTTGTGATGACGACATTCACGAATCCGTTCACCACCATTCCTGAAACAATCAGACATATACATTTACTTTTATTATCCTTTAATTTAAAATCATTAAATTAAAAAAAAAGTTACTCTAAATTTTTTTGGAATATCATTTTAAGAGCCGTGTGGGCTTTACCCCTACTTTAGATCTGAAGGTCATAGGTTCTTTCTTCCGGTTCTGGTGGTATTGCACCAATTAATTTTAATATTTATGTGTGCTTAACACGTGTTCATATAAATAATGTGCCACTATATAATGTTTGTACGTGTTTCTGACTACTTCAGCGTACCTAGTAAGTATGGATCCGAGGATCTTCATCATGAGGACTATACAGTAGGTACCTATGTGTTTGTTTTGTTTTTGTTATTACCTAAGTCATTAAAGAAAACTAGTTGAACAGTTCAGTTAGGCTTTTTGTTCCGTACTGGAACAAAAAGTTCCGTACTGTTACGTAATGGTCGTGGTTCTGTTCAACGCTGATATCTGTGATCTAACTTTTATCTAGACTTGCTATCGTAAATACAAACGCAATTTTAAACTTCCGAAAATAGCACGAGAGAATTCCCAAAGAGGCTTAATCCAGTTAAAATTTCATATCATATCATCAGATATAAATTTCCCGGATATCGAATGTCAGACTCAGGAATATATCGCAAAAATAACCGGATCCGGCTATCGGTTATTAAAGTTGCACGTCCGGCCCGGACAGCCGGACGGACGGCCGGCGGTATAGACTGGCACGCGTCGATTTCAATTAACTCCTTTTCTCTGTTGAATTGAACGATGGTTAATTAAGTTGTGAATTGATTGGGATTATTTCAGGTGTGAAGTGTGAACAACGCTTTAGTAAAAAATAATTTTGTATTTGTTTGTAGCTTTAAAATAATGCAAGTTATTACGACATGCAATATGTCAAAAGAAGGGGGGAAATATTTTTTTTTATGAAGTTATTTTTTTTTTATTAATATTTAAGTAAAATACGATTTCAATAAATATACTTATGCTTAGTATGGCTTAGCTGGCGAAGCTAAGTTTCTTAAAGATAATTACAGTTAGTATTTTTTCTAGTAATAAGTGCATTAACCTTAGCTCCTGCACTTATTACTAGAAAAATTACTAAAGGACAGAAAGGTTAACCTCGGTACAATCTCAAACATTAGACAACGCTCATTATTAATAACTTAATAATGAGCGTTGTCTAATGTTCATTATTATGTTAGTACCGATACACCTTTAAATAAATAAAGCGTAGCCCACGCTTCGTGTGACAACACTCAGACCCGGACCAAATATCTGCAGGGCATAGGACACACATTTGTCCCGCAGTGTCAAACACCTCTTACGACTATCCACCCGCCGCGCCATCGAGGCTGTTCTTCATGGAACAATAAACTTTATCTTATCTTATTATCAAGTAGGTTCAAAGGGAAAGAGAAACAAAAGCCTTGCATAAAAGCATAGCTTGCCAGAACTGCTTTTCGATATAGTCCCCTAACCCACTTTAATTACATACAAAGATTCCATTATGTATGAAACCAATACAGTTTATCCCGGACAGCTCAGACAATACGCGAGGGCTAAAATACCAAACCACGATGCCTCGTCACGTACCAAAATATTGCTTTAGGTTGGGGATACACTGAGATCATGTGAAATAGGAGGGAAAAGTTTACTGTGTAAAAATATATTTTCAAAAGGCTGAGACGCAAGATCGATTCCCGCTGCGGGATAAGTGTTTGCATGTTGTGCAGATACTCGTAATTCCTGATACCCATGATACAGGGATCCTAGTGTAGGGTCAGGGTCAATGTATGTGTCTGTTGGTTGTTTATTTATTATTATTAATAATAATAATCATAATAATCATTGTCACGGTACCCATATAAAAGTAGTAACGCAGCTTAGCAATAAACATCGGCATAAGTACTTTCGCATTTATAATATTATTAGAATCTGCCCACAGATTCACTCGCGTTTATTTTTTTAATATTTAATAGGTTGGGGAAAAAGTTTCTTCGCATTTTTTAAGAAAATTCAAAACATTTTTTAATATAGTTTATTTACATTTAACTAAAGTATGTAGGTACCATTTTGTTCGATAACTTTTTGCCATTTTGTAGGCAGGGACATGATCCCATTGCTATAAAAACTTTGGGGCTTCTGTTCAAAATACCGCGACAAGTGGTTTTGGCAGTCCTCTCGTGATGTTAACCTGACACTGCCTAAAGAATTCTGAAGAGACCGAAACAGGTGGAAATCTGAAGGTGCAAGGTCAGGACTATACGGCGGATGCATTAACACATCCCAGCCAAACTCTCTTAATTTTTGCTGAGTGGCTAAAGATGTGTGAGGTCAAAAATGGTCAAAAATTTCTTCAAAAATGGTTCGGTTTCATTACGTCGTAATAAAGAATCACAAATGAGAACACGGTTCATTAGGTTTCTTTCAGTGAGCTCGTGAGGTACCCAAATATCGAGCTTTTTTGTGTACCCAGTTTTTTTCAAATGCGCCAAAACTGTTTTGTGGTCAATTCCCAGTTCTTCAGCTACGTCGTAACTACTGATATGCCGATCTTGCTCCACTTTTTCAAAAATGGCATCCATTTTATCCGTAATAGGGCGACCAGAGCGACGTGCATCTTTGACATCAAAATTTCCGGATTGAAAACGCTTAAACCAAATTTGTGCTACTCTCACAGACACTGCACTAGGTCCATAAACATCGCAAATTTTTTTCGCGGCTTGCGTTGCATTTTTACCTTTTTTGTAGTAAAATTTTAAAATGTATCGAATTTCTTCATTAGATTCACTCATCTTAACAGTACGAAAAACAAATAAAAATCACACATTTTCCTAATTTGAATTTGGAATTATCTTCTTTAAAATTTAAACTTTTAATGATACCAAAACCAGCCAGATACAAATAGTATAGCCAAAGATATTTTATTACAAGTTCATACATACAATAATGCGAAAAGACTTTTTCCCCAACCTAATATTTAATCAGAAAATAATTGATTACCTTATTGTTTTTAATATATATAAAACTGTTCCGTTACTGATTGGCGGATCAATTAACAGCCTAAACCTAAGTCCTAGAAGAATCAAAAGAGGGTATATTCCTCTTATGACGGTGTAGTAATTCTACCCCTAAGGCGGTGAAAAGGGCTGAAACACTTTGTATGAAAAACTTACAGTCTTGAAACTTCACATAAATATTCTTCAATCCAAATGATAAAAGTCTTATATAATAATTTCCCCAAAATACCCCTCATACAGGATGTAGGGGGTGTCAAAGTCCAAGAGGTGAATCAACGCACAGCCTAAACCATAAGTCCTAGAAGCATGAAACTTGGAGGGTATATTCCTTTAATGATGTAGGGGTGCACTAAGAAAGGAATTTGGAAAATTCTACCCCCAAGTGGGTGAAAAGGGCTAAACAACTTTGTACAAAATAATTGAATACGTATCAGGGTATTTAAACAAAGCCCTTAAGGGTGCAAGGCATGCAATTATTTTGATGCACCTATCAATTACCTATCCCACGCAAGTAAAACCGCGGGCATCGACTAGTGTTAAATACATTTGTTAGATTAAAATACATGAATTTAGATTCGGAACCGAACGCTGATCAAAATGAACCTAAATGTTATTTGACAGTCTACTGTTATGTATGATCTATAGAGGAACTCTCCGTCCACCTTGAATCTCCATTATAAGATTAGCTCATTATCACCGTTAAATTTCATTGTCTTCAGAACTTGTCATGTATGCAAAATGTCCACCTAATTGGATAACGGGAACTACATCAAAATCGTCTGGCAACATGTTCACAGCACAACTAACATCAGCCAGTAGTGATTCGGTATTTTATAATAAAGCATTAAAGCTTTTCAGCCGGCTTAGCATGAAGACCCTATCTACCGTTGAGAAGACAAAATTATATTTTTTACCTCTCTTTTGTTTGACAGAATAGGTGACAGAAATAGTTTTTGTCTTCTCTTTCGTAAACAAAACGTTGTCTTGGGAGTTCATGCTAAGTGGGCTGATTGCACTCCTTCCAAAACACACTTCCTTCACAGTGAACTATTTTATCGATTTCGTTAAAGTTTAAATGCCTCTGCAAACCGAGCTATCTTAGCTTAGTCTTATTGCTAAGTAACCAACGGATATAAAATGTCTTATAAATAATACAAACAAAAACTACTAAATACACAAAAAAGCCCCAGTGTGACTCTACCCTAAGCAGGCCATTCCTGGAGTTTAGCAGATGAATAGCCTGTGTGAACGCTGTTCCTGAGGGATGATAAATCGGTCACTCTATAGAAACCAGCGAGTCATGTTGTTGTTTTCATGTATAGTATGTATGTATTTACAAAAAAAAAGTAGGATATCAGTCATGTAGTTACCATAACACAAGCTCTGCTTACTTTGGGGGTAGATGATGCTGTGTGAAAAATGTCCAGCATTATTTATTTTATGTTGTTGGTCTGCATTATGTAGACAACTCGATTAAACCAAGATGGTAATTTTTTTAGTTATAAAATAAGAGAAAATTACGCAACGTTTTGACCTTATCCTACACTTACTAGTCTCGTAACAAGACAAGTTGCGAGCCTAGTAAGTTAATTAGTTTTAAAGTACCGATGTGATTTCCTTTGTCTATTGCAGCGCAGACACTTGTAATGATTAAACCTATTAAATTCCCATACTTCACGATACTAATTCATGATGTAACTTTCATAGGTATTTAATAAAAAATACTTGCCTGTTTCTAGCACCCAAAATCCAAATATCTACAATGTAAGTTTTGTAATATTTTTATGGACGTAACGAAGTGTACATTTGTACATTTGTAACGAAGTGTGTCATTTAAAAATAAATGAGTATGAGTATACAAATCGATTGCAAAACAACCGAACCTCTTGAGGTACAAAGAACTGAAAATAATTTTCAGTGACTATTTAGATTTTTATCACTCAAATATTCCAGGAATATGTAGACTATTTTAACCTATGCCATTCACAATTTTCAATCTAAACTTATAATTTCCTTTTTAAACGTGTTCCCTGAAAAGAGCACCTAAAACTCTAATTATTAATCTATTTTTTTGTTGGTCTGTGTTCTTTTATATATCATCCCTACTTTCACACTAATGTCAAAAACCCAACTTCGAAAACGGGAAATTTATAAAACGTCTATCATGCAATTTCATCATATTAGATCCCTATTTTTACCATTAGGAGTGGTTTTTTTTCATGAAATGTGTATGGATCCTTGAAGTTATACCATATCCATTAAACAACTAATCATTATAATCGGTTCGCAATTGGCGAAGATATCGCGTAACATTCACACACAATAAAACATACAGACGAATTGAGAAACTCCTTTTTTGAAGTCAGTCAGTCTGTGAAATTACCCGACTGTACCTACCCCACGCTTCACGTCGTCCGAGATAAGCCGATTATGAGATTACAAAATGTTCAAAAGGTGCATTCAGATATTGAATAATATGCACAATAAAGGGATTACCTTCTCACAGTACGTATTAATACATGTAGTGATATATAGGTAGATTATGACGTCGGTTTTTGTATTATATTTTGTGAATTTGAGCACGCGAATATATTTTGATAATATTAATACAAACGGTAAATATAATTAACTCTGTTACAAAAATATTGATTGCAATCGTGTAAAAACTGTACCTGTAGTACAAAATGCAATATAGACAAGTACAGGGCCGGCCCGTCCCTAGGGCGAACGGAGCGGGCGCTCTAGGCGCCAAGGGTCAGGGGGCGCCGAAGGCGCCCCATGGCCCTTGGCGAAGCTCCTGGGGCCCGTGACGCCCTTAGCACCAAAGGCGCCTCTTTTTCGGATGCTCTTCTGCTTACTTGAAGTGCTCCCGGGACACCACCGTTTTCAAATTTTTTCAAAGACAAATTAACTTTACCTAAAAGGCGTTCCCCTTTTCGATATTTGATTAGATTTTTCTTTACCACTGAGTTGCTGTACCTGACTCTCAGAGTACAGGCACCGTCGGCGCCGATCTAGAACGCCTAGGCGCCCTCTAAGACATGTTCATTTTGTTTCTTTAAAGGAATTTAACTGCTAAATGCCTCTTTTGATATTTATTTTCCTTTAAAAACAGAGGCGCCGCCATGCTTTTGTCACAGCGGGCGCGTTATTTTTACAGATCTCAGTGATAGTTAAAATAAACAGAAAATAAATTTCGCTATGATAATTTTATTATTTAATTTTTATATTTCTTGTACATCATAATACGCAGGTAAGCTGGAAGCGGCGTCATGAGGCGACGGTTACTGTTAGGTATTGTTTTTTAACGTGTCAATAGATACAAATATACTGAAATATATGTTCGTCCATTCGATAGCTTATTTTAAGTCTCATCTTATTTTACCACTGAGGTACGGCGCCTCAATAATATAGAAAAATAACGGTAAAAACAAAATCGCTTTTTGATATTACAAAAAGCGATAATTCAACTAGAAAATGAGAAATCTAGGTGGTCTAATAATTATTGCAATCACCGACTTGCATAACAATTTTTTGACTTAAGTGAATACTTTTTAACTTACAAGTTTATGAAGGACTTTAGTGGAAAAGGACTAACGGGCCTATTTTTAGATGAAATCGTAGAAAAATACATGAATGATTGTGGAGGTCAAGGTTACGACAGTGTCGCGAATATGATTAGACAACAAAAAGGAGTGCAGTCTTATAATTTAAAAAATTCCTCGAGCATTTTTTAAATTATTTTTGCTATTAGTACCTTGTCTCAATCTAGTTGTAGCTGATGAGCCAAAACTTCAGTAAAAATAATTATATTATTTGGCATCCTCTAGCGCTTGTTTGTATTTTTTCAAACTCAACTAATAGGTGGGAAGTTATTTCAAAACATATAGAAAACAAAACATATGTACATATAGGTACACAATTTAACTTTAAAAAAGGTTTGTGAGACAAGATGGGAAAGTAGTGTCAATAGCTTGAAAGCGGTCCGATACCAGTACCTATGCTGATATAAAAAGTGCCTTGGAAGAAGAATATGAACAATCAGATGCCCCTTGACGAGTTCGGAAGCTAAAACACTTGCAGCCAATTTGAAGAAGTTAGATTTTTTGCTGTCGCTTATCATATGGTACGACGTTTTTTTTTTAATAATCTGGTTCGCAAATCTATGCAATCTGAAAGCATTGACAAAATTCTTTTACAAAATTCTAGAGACAGGATGCCACAGGTTCTTATTAAAAAAAAAGAGATCGTTGAAGAAGCTGATATTAATCCGGCATTTTAAATCACCTACACAAGGAAAAATAATGTTTTCTTTTGAAAGTGAAGATGACACGCCAATGAATCCAGAGATATTATTTAAAATCAATATATTTCTTCCAATGCTAGACACCGCCATAAACTTAATTAAAACACGGTTCCAGCAACTTTCATCAATTATGTCATTAATTAACTTGGATTTTCCTTCATGATTTAAATAAAACCGAGGAAAATTTAAGGGAATTAAATATTCCTTTAAATCTTCCTCGATTAAAAACTGGCGCCTAAAACTGGAGAAAACACTTGATTGAATTGTGATATTTCAGTATTAGAGCGGTCACGGGAAATTATCTGTTTAAAACCTTTTTTAGATAGTAATAATGATTTATTAAAATAGTCAGAGTAAAAGGATTGATCTCCCTCAATAAGTAATTCTTGTGATCAATAAAAGTTCCTACTCAATTACCTCAATATATTTGAGTTGTTTAATTTTCTACCTGTAACTGTAGAAATTTAAACAAGTCAAACTCCTAGGTATACGTATACAGGGAGGAGTGCAGTACGTGTTTTTTTTAATTAGGTGACGGTGTAGGGGGCGCCAAATTTTGATCTCGCTCCAACCTAAATCTAGCCTCGGGCCGGCACTGGACAAGTAGACAAGACTGTAGACAAGGATAAAAAAATCTAAAATGTCCTATATCCCGAAAACCGTGTGTTTTTACTGGATATTTTTTTTTGTTTCTTTTAACAGTTACCTCCCACCCGTAGGTAAAGTGTTGGATACTCATTACACACCCTGTATATATTCTCGTAACTATATTTTGATCCTAGAGGTGATAAATAACCCCTTAACCGCTCGCTTGCTTTTGCGCCAAACCAAAACGACTCAAATGCATGCGCGCAAAACATGACACATCGATAAGTTGTCCCTGTTTTAATAACGCGCGCAACTCGATGCCACTTAGTGATAAAATACAATTTATGACCGTCTTAAATGGAGCATTTTAAAACCAATAACTGTTTTTAAAAGGGAAAACCCTAACGAATCTATTGTAAGAATTATCTCAATTAACCATTTAATAAAATATTAAATAATCAGCGCTGAAAGTTAACACTTACAATATTTTCGCACCCGACTTAGTAAAATAGCTTTATTTCATTATTTTGAGTGATGAGGTATAGATTTTTTTATTTAATAAAATACTTTAATCTATAATTGACCTAATTAATCATAAATATAAATGAAGTAGTAAGAAAAAAATCCCAGAAACATTTTTTCAAAATTGGTAAATAGTTCATGTTCGGCGCATTACGCCGCAAAACGGTGCTCGTTATTGAAACTAGATTAACACTATATCATGAGAGTGTAGACTAAAAATAATGACATGCACAGAAAGACTAGTTCAATAGCTATAATATCATGTATAAGGTTTTACCATTTCTTTGAAATTCGTATCACTATTGTATGAAAAAGGAAATGTGACTACATTTAATTGAAAAAAACATGCTATTTTCAAAAGCAGAATTCAGACACTTAGACTTAACTTTTTGACTAAAAGTTAAAACAATAGAAAAAAATATATATAAAGTATTTAAAAATAGGAAACAATTTGTTGTAATGTTGTTTTTCTATGTACATTAAAACATAATAGAATTTTATTTTGCGCGTACTTTGACCTTGAACCAGTCAAAAGATGCAAGATGGCCGTCGATAAGGCTTGCTTTACACTATTTTGATAATAATAAATCCAGATCTATTTCTTATAAAATATACCTAGGTAATCGAATTTTTAAATATGTACATTAAACCTAATTAGTAGTTAATAAAGTAGTAAGATGAAAAGTTTAATTTAAAATATTTTGCAGATTGAGTGTTAAAAATAACTATTTACCTAATCGATTACCTAGTTTCCTTAGCATTTTATATAAGGGTGATAAAAAAAAACAGCAGATTTCTTTTAATTTATTTTAATAAAGTCAGTGTTTTTAACAAAATATACATAGGTAAAAATAAGCCGTTTGGTAGCCAAACTCTGCCCGCCACTCTCCTTTCCCTGACCTTTTTCCTTTGGGCACCTATAAAAAATATACTCAAAATTAAAGATACCTACCTAAAAATCTTATAAAATATACATAATAAAAACTGGAAATCAATTGGAGTAATTTATGAAAATACCAATAATTATTAGATTGGGGAAAAAATATCATCTAAGTACCAAACAAAAATATAGTTAGTTTCACCTATAGACAAAACGATTTCCTAGTTCGTTTAAAAAATCCCCAAAAAAAAATATAGTTTACCGTAGTAATTATTGGTTGTACTTGCTGAAAAAGCGATCTACGTAGTTACTTTTTAATTTGAAACTAAGAAGTACCAAAACCAAAAGTGTAATATAGCCTTATCCACCCAAAAACGCGAATTGCTCTTGGGTCCTACTGTTACCAACGAAACGGAAACGATTCTTGAAGTAGATGTGCGTCTGAATCCAACTGTTTTGTCCTAATCTCAACATTTATCTGCAAATGTATGTTTAAAACCAATAACTAATAGATAAAACTAAATTATTTTATATGAATAATTCGCAGAATGCTTATTTATCACAGGAAATAGTCGACAAGAAACGGCCTACTGTTACCATAACCACACCACATCGAAATAAATTAGAAATCAAGAACAGTTTGTAACAAAAACGATTAAAAATATTACTGTATCCAAGTAGAACCTGAAATTAGCATTCTTTTGATATCTAACACACAATAATACCATGAAAATTGAATACTTACGGGATATTTAAAAAAACGAATCACTTTCACTGCTCACAGAAACAGACAGACGGCGGTACTGATCAAAACAACGAATGTTTTGACATTATTTTGTTCTAAGTGGTTGCTACATTGACTTGCTTGACGTTCCCAACATTATAAACATGTAATAAAACAAGTGAAAACCCACCTAGGTATGGTAGAAATAGAGTAAAAAATATAAAATGTATAAAATGCCTTTGGATTCCATAGGACCCAAGAGCAACTTATCGAAAAAAATATTGGGTCCTACAGCACCCAGGAGCAATTTGGCGTCAAAAATCTTGGGTTCTGTAGCACCCAGAAGCAAGCGAGCGGATAATACGCTGTTGCTACATTCCATCCATAAAGCATTTAGCTGAAAAGTTGGTTCGCAAACGTCAAAATTGGTAATTTCTACTGAAATTACCAATTTTGACGTTTGAAAAAAGAAAAAACTTGAAAAAAGAAAAAAGAACTTGAAATAACTAAACTGACGCTAATTTACTATTGGTGATTTAGTTCAATTTAGCACCTTTTGTTACCTTTTAACAAACTACCAAACAGGCCATAAAAAGTTATTTTTCCTATTATTTTATAGCTAGTATAAAAGAAAATAAGGTAACCGTATATAAGCCCAAACATTTGTCCCGACCGCAGGTTTATTAAATACCTTGCTTACAGAGAAAAGTCGCAAGTCCACGTAATGTATCTTGGAATCCCAACTAATGTCGGGTGTTAGCGGGATCGCGCATCCCGGGAATCCGGGAAACAATGTCCCAGTGTACCGATGGCCGACGTGGGAAATAATGTCCTACGGATTTGTGATATTGCCGGGACTTGTTATTATTTTGAGAGGAGTTCCAGTGGGCTTTTCGTATTGTTATTACGAGTTCAAACGATAAGCGTGGTTTTGCAAGCTCTAGGGTTTTCATAGACCATCTACGAAGCATTGACTTTTGGCTGATGAATGATATATTTTTGAGCGTGCTTAGTAGTGTAGTATTTGTCATGTCTTCTAAATCACATCAATGTCAATAGCTGTCATAAGATCTTACGTTTTTTATGTGTGGATTTGTTGAGAGGTTATGTAAAGCATTGTTTGCTTTACATAACCTGATAAATCCAGATACAAATCCAGACCGCAGTATTATTACCGGTCATGCAATAAATAAAGTGATAAACATTTGTATATCGTTGTATACTGTAATTATTAATTAATTACACCCAAAAAGGCGAATAACAGCAGGAAATTATAGAAAAACGTAACGTAATGCGTTATTCTTCTCAAACGGCAAAGGAATAAATCTTTAGGAAACCAACCTTGGTCCTAGAACCAAGAATTCGATGACGTTATGTGCATAAAAGGAAACTCTTGCGAGGTACACTGAATCCTACCCACAGTTGTCCCTTTCCAGGACGGCAAGACTCCCTAATACAGGGTGACCAAGAACAACGATGGCTTATTTTATACACATTGAGAGTAAAATAAATTAAAACAGCGATTACCTAATGCATGGTGTGGTACCCAAGTAAGCAGCGTAAGCAATGCTAAAATTGCGCGCTTGAGTGAGCGCGCCTCACGAATCGAGTGGCGGTACTCACTCGAGAGTAGGTAACTCGTATGATGGTAGGTACTTGATTTAGGAGTTAATTCGTTTGAGTTAATGTGCTTAGGGTAAGCATCTATGTTTTGATATAATAATAATAATAATGATCGTTTTTCACACAACGTCATCAAGCCCCAAAGGAAGCAGAGCTTGTGTTATGGGACTTATATACCTACTACTTATATACTTTTTTTAATGCAGAAAACACCCAGACCTGCTACAAGTATTTGATTTCAAAGCACACCGTCGTCATCATTATATAGCCATTCTGCACCCACTGTTCGGTATAGGCCTCCTCTTTATAACGCCATTCTTTCATCAGAAAGATTGCAAGGGGTCGCCCTTGCAATTCTCATCCACTCATTCCCGGCTACGCTGACGATGTCGTTCGACCGTCGCGCGGGTGGTCTGCCTCTCGGTCTCCGAGCCTATCTTGGTCATCATTTCAGTAATCCATCACGACTCACGACATCGTCCCGAAAGTCGAAGCACTGGAGGCGCTAAAGTTTATTTTCGATTCTTAATTGTGTCACGTGACACAATTAATGCATGGTCAAGTTGATGAATTATTTTATATTACTCTGGAAAATGCCTATGCAAAACGAAATAATGTCCAAAACTATATTTTAGTAGTTCGCCAATCTGCGCGTGCCTTTAGCATTGAGCGCGAGATTTAGCTCTTTCACACATTTGCCTGTTAGAACGTTGATTGCGAGAACATAAGACTTGATTACAGTCGCTTCAGAGCAATAACATGAGTAGAATAAGAATCAGCAAAGTATCTTTGTTTCTAAGGCAGTAGTTATTTAATAATAAATCGATCTCGAGAGAGCAATATCTCTCTCTTCAAAGTTGTCCATAGTTACGGAACTTCGAGTGGACATTTCAAGTGGGTAGGTAAGAACTCTTACCAACAACTCGTATCATATTAGTGAAGCATCGCTTCATATTCGTTCATTAGCTGTGTTTACGTTTCGTTTCGTATGATTAAGTGTAGTTGCAAGTTCACAAGAGTCCCGAAGTTGGGGAAATATATATATATATATAAGAAATTTGTCTACACGTGTTTGCTGCCTGATTATGATTCACAAAGTATATGCTCGCGTGCCGGGAATCGACATTAATTGTTTTTAAACTAAGAACTTAATTTTTTTCTTATTTTTTTTTAACCAAATTGTAACACCCCCCCACTAACCTACTTACTTCAATACTACTTACTTATTACTACCTACTTTTGGTTACCTGAAGATGGAGATATTCTAACTGTTGGTTTATTGTGCCACGTAAATTTGGCCACGTGTATCGTCTAGTGATCTAGGTAGGATCCTAACACCATGAGAACCGTAATAATCCTTGTTCTTTTGAGGAACTATGAGACAAATCCTATAACTACCTACTTCTATCTACTTAAATAGATATTCCTAACCTATAAATACATCCTAAATTCAGACTACCTATCTTTCTATTTAGTTATTTGATAATTAAATGTGTTACTGTAGTAATAAAATCCTTTTACTTTTAATTTTGAAAGGCTGTCTAAGCAGCGCGATCGTACTCATAGTAAAACGAGTTTAACTTTCAGGAATCATTTCAGATTGGAAACGTCTTCTTGTTCGCTTGCCGTGCTAGGTTCTGTTGTAGGTAGGATCATGGAATAACGTATATGTAATCACTGAACTACGAACTACTGAAGTAATGAATGAAATCTATCAAAAAATATAATAGGTAAGTAACAACTTTTTTCTACGATTCTTAGAAATCTTGGAGCTCTCGGTTTTCTATAAAAATCAAATTAAGCAAAATCAGCTTTTTAACCAAAAAAAAATCGAATGATTTTTATGCTAATAAAGTGTTGGAAATATGTTGAATTCAGCCCCTTTCCGCTTTATGTACATGTTCTGGGACATCCTGTATAATAATTACAAGTATATCTAGCAATATAATAATATGAATATTTGATTCATTAAATAATCCATGTTCTCGGAAAACGTCAACATTCATTATTTTTTTCTCTATATTCGTCGTATCTACGCTCTGAAATCTTTGACATAAAGTCTTCGAATCTTAGACGAATTTCACTAATGAAATAGCTTGAGCCCCGAAACTTTGAGCAGTAGGTAATTTTCAAAGCGATGCACCTTGCAAGTTATACGAGCATTAACTAACACCTGTCGCGGATAGATTGCAGTTTCACTTAGAAACAACTTGGTAAGAATAAGACTGAATTGTACGAGTAAGTTAGACTGGTGAAAGGCCCTTCGACTTCGTCCGTGTTGAGTGTTTTCTATACAAGCTTCAGATCCCAATTTCAATTTCATTTATTCATGCTTAATGTCCTACATACAATGGTTAAGCTTAGGTCTAATGCAGCTCCAAGTAGGTTTGTAGGTACATCGGCCCTGACAGGGCGTTGCAGAGGTTTACAATTAATTATTAAATTTAAATTATTACAATGATGAATTATGCTGGAATACAAAATAAAAGTCAAAAATGTCAATAATCATACAAAATGTCAAAATTATAATAATTTGCAATATTTGAATATTTATAATTATCACGAAGTAGGTAGGTAGTTAAAATCAATGTCAAGGTAGGTTAAGTTTTCGGATATTCTGTAGATCAGTAGGTACGTCATGATATCCCAAAACTTAACCTACCTATGGAATAATGCTTTTACGCATGTCACCCGGGCCGAGGAGAGCCGAGGGGTCTGTCGCGCTCACCAACCAGACCACTAACAAAGTGCTAGTGGATGGTGGCATACCGACTAAAAACCCATCGATATTCTGTTTTTCAGCTGAGGGCTAATGTGAAAAACATGGGCCAAATCGTTTGACGGCGCGTTAGCACTGGACATGGCTACGGGTTCCTGGTCGGATTCGACCGCGGCTCTGTCGGTGATCGCCCGCCTTTGGCAGACCCCTCGGTCCCCCCCTTGTGGGGGAGGGGGATGTCTTGGAAGCTTCTGATCCCTATGTTAAGCAATGATCCAAAAGTTTCCATTTTAATGGCGTGCCAGTGTAACGAACCAAAATGATTAACGTTACATTATATGAACATAGGAAACATTAAATACAATATTATTAAAATATTTTGATACATAAATGTAAGTATCACTATCTAGTGTAGATACATGAACAGATCGAATCAGCGAGTAGTTAGAAAATATGGTTTTCTAAGTAAGTAGGTAAAGAAATATACCTAGAGTAGGTAGTGTAAATACAAATCAACAGAGCGCGCGAAACTGTAGGCTATTCCATGGGTTTTTTCCACGACAGGCAAGCGGCGAGCTAAATATAATTCGGGGAATTTTGTGTTAAAGAATACCTACTTTGCCTTGCAAGGACGGACGCAGGATCGAAGTGCGGGTGCACGAGCCGCTGAGGCGACGTCGTGTAGTACGGTTAAATTATCTGACCATAGTGAATATTTATCAATATTTATTCGGTGGAGAACATTGAAGAAGTACTTGATGTTTTTACCAGAAAATATATATAAGAAAATTATCATTATTACACATATAAATGTTGTCATAAAGTTTGTTACAAGTAATTTTTATTCCTTGTTGTTTTATATCAATGTTAAATATTAATTCTCGGCGACATGGTGCAATACTAGAGACAACGCATCTTATTTGCTAGGCCCGTGTGCCCACCTAGTAATAGGTCCTAGATTCGTTTCTGGCTAAAGGGGCGGGGCGGTTTATTATTATTAGATGTGGATTGGGGCATTCGCTTTTGGACCTTTGGACGACTGACAGCGTCACGCTGCAAGTTGGTAATTTTATTTTGTTTTGTGAGTGCCGGGAGACTCGTTGTTTCTTTTGTGTTTGTTTGTGATTTCGTACCGTGTACGAAAGTAAAGTAGAGTGTCGTTTAAAGTGGGGAGACTGTGTACTGGTGAATTGTGTGGCTTCAGATGTTACACGTGTTTTGGTACAGGTACAGTGGTGGTGTTTGAAGCTATACAATTGATTAGTGTGACTAGTCTGGGGAAAAGTAAATTTCAAAGTCAATTCTGTAACTTCAGGGTTTAAAAATATAATTGTAACTTTTAGTTCAAATCCCCGTGCTTAGAAATCCAATACTTGTATTGGTATGCAGTCTGGAGACGGCAAAATATTTGAAGTCGTGGCATTACGAAAGCTGTATTCCATCTTGTTAGGTAGACTCTGATACTTTTAGAGCGAGTCAGAGGATCGATTATTCCCTTGAATCGGGATCGATCAATTGCTCTCTTGATTTCGATGGTTTGTTGTCATTATAGTGGGGGTCTTGTCGAAGTGGGACCGGTCGAGCTTTCGAACCCATTTTTTTGACCACGCTTCATCATTTCAAGTCTATCTTTATATATTTATTTATTCCCTCACTTATATTAGGTGGCATTTGTCTCTCATCCCTGGACTTCGGTCTGCAGAGATATTTGTCTTAGGGTCGGCCTAGGGTTAGGTTCAAAGTCGAGAATGCCAACTCGCAAGCTTTAGTCTAGATCTAGCTAGGTAACTTATCATTGCACCACGATAAGTGACGTCACGATTAGTAGTAAATGTGGAGTTCTCTCCCAGTATTGCTTTAAACACACACCCAGCTAGTTGAAAGGGACGTAAATAGGTACACAAAACAGGTAGGACGTAGGAACAAACAGTAGGAACGTACGTAGGAACTTTGGTAATGTTAGACAGTAACATTAGATTCATATGGGGAATATAAGGATAAAGCAAATAAAACACCATTGTAGTGAGGTTAGTGAATAGGTCAAATCTCTGAAATACCTAAACCTAAATATTTACCTACCTAATATTAACTGAACTATTTTACTTTTGCTGGAAGAGTTGGTGAATTTGTCTAATAAGTATGACTGGAACAGTAGTTCCTTACTTAGAGTATTTCTTGACCAGGAAACTAAGTCTTAGGGAGAACCCGTTGGATTACAGATTATAGATCTAATGATGAATAATGGTCTTATTTATATCTATTTGCTTCAACCTCCGAATGTGAGGAATGATGATTTGTCTAACAAGACTGGAGCGGTGGACTCCTATTACTAAGAGTATTTCTTGACCAGAAAACTCTATTTACTTCAAATATTTGCTTCAACCTCCGAATGTGGGGAATGATGATTTGTCTAACAAGACTGGAGCGGTGGACTCCTATTACTAAGAGTATTTCTTGACCAGAAAACTCTATTTTCTTCAAAGTCTTGAGGGTAGCGCATAGACATTTCAGCATTGTATTTGCTTATCTATCTACAGTAGTGAGACCAGAGTTTATTATTACTTTATAAGATAGTAATCTACTAAGTTTTATAAAACATAAAAGTTTTGCTAAATATGATTCTTATAATAACATTGCACAGGTTCAAACTTGTTTACCTAAAATTATGCTTGCTAATTAGAGATAGGATGCCTACTATTTGAGTGGTCTATTTATAACATTATGGGTATGCCAAGTAGTTTATTTGAATACTATTAAGATTAGTCTTCCCTATTCTAACAAAAGGGAATTGCAGATTCAAATTTAGGTATCTAGGATACAAATAGGCTAGGTAGGAAGAGTGCTAAATAGGATTTGCTTTTCTCTAGCTATAGGGAATTGCTAATCCGCAGATAACAAGAGGATTGAAAGAAAGAGATTGTTTTGCAAACATAACCAACATAACGTAAAGTCCCTTGAATGTCAGAGATGTATGGCCAAGCAGAATTTGATAAAAGATTATGTCCTCTATTCCCTAGCTGACGGAACATACAGACTGAACTATTACAAAGTAAATTCATTAACACTCCCCTATTATAGTTATGGTACTGTGTGCCTACTATACTTGACTGCGGAGGAGGAAGTCCAGTTTGGAGACGAATTCCACTGCATAGCGCGGTGGCGGGGCGCATGCCAGAGCCGCAATTAGATTCAGTATGAAAGACTCCAGAACATTCGATAATTGGTAGAAATCTGTTTATTATAGTAGGTAGCACATAGTTACTATATTTAATTATCAAATAACTAAATAGGAAGATAGGTAGTCTAAATTTAGGATGTATTTATAGGTTAGGAATATCTATTTAAGTAGGTAGAAGTAGGTAGTTATAGGTTTTGTCTCATAGTTCCTCAAAAGAACAAGGATTATTACGGTTCTCATGATGTTAGGATCCTACCTAGATCACTAGACGATACACGTGGCCAATCTTACGTATTACAATAAACCAACAGTTAGTTTAAGTTCAGTTACGGTAAGTTAAGTTAAGCTACCACTAGTCGTTTAGAGGGGGGGTGTTACAATAATGGTACCGTGACAGGATTTTAGTTTAGTAGTGCAAGTTGGACTTGCACAATTTGTTGTCGTAGAAAAAGGAGAGGCTTTGAGACAAATTCCTTTAAGACTTAGGGTATTTGTTAGATATTGATATAGGATAGGAAGAAGTTTGACGAATAATAGAGGTTTCTACCTAATTATATTGTAGTTATACGTAGGTAGTTCATATTTCATTACCCGCGAAATAATTTGGTCAGAATAGGTATTTACATAACTATCTAAATAGATCGATTTAGTTCTAGCCAGGAAAAAAATTAACAAAGTCAATTTTACCTGTCGGACAAACTGGTAATAACTACCTACAGGTAGTTAATAAGGTGCATTTTTGAGGAAAAAAATATTTGCTAGCTGGCGAAACTAGGTCAAATATTATTCGAATTTGAGCGAGCTAGTGATGGGACATGTTACGATGATTTTATTGTTGTTTGTTAGTGAATACTAGTGAAACTTTATGGTGGCTTTTCATGGTTGGAATTTAATAAGTTCAAGTAGGAATTTATAAGTAGACAGGACAGAGAATAAATATGTAGGAATGTTTAGGGAAATGTTGGTTTGCTAGAGATTATTGCTAAGAGAATAACCTTATTAATAAGATAAAAATGTATTATGGTAATAAGTAAAACCGTGAATATTTTGATAGAAGTGACTTCATTTTATTAGAATGAAATGAATATCTAGGAGCAGATAAGAATCTACCCTAAGTCACTATTTACTTATTTATTTAAGTACATGGGTAGTTTAGATAACAATCAATATTAGTTGAATTATTTATTCAAAAATATTTCTTGAGTGTGATCGTTAATAATTGCATCATATTTCATAGCAGTAGGACGTCACTAGTTGCAGTGAGGATTCTCGAAGGAGGCGAGACTAGGGCCTGTTGGTGTCACGATGCATTTTTTGAAATCTAAGTGAATTGTGGGACATTATTTAGGAATCATCAACATTGATTGTAGAAGTATGTAAGTGTTTATCTTGAATTTTAAATTCGTGTTGTTCTACTTAGGATGAAATTCATTTTATTGGTTAGTTCTTGTGATAGGTTATATAGATAGATGGATAGAGGATGCTTTATTGCAAACTAAATTAATAATACCTACATCAGGTTAGACAAGTACTTATCTACTACAGGCTTTTGCATTGGTGGATTTGTCGCTAGATAGCAATCTCTACCAGACAACCTACCTGCTAAGGAATCGATTTAGTTTAGTGGAGAACCATTGTAGGAGAAGTAACTAATAGGCTCGCCTACATGAGGAAGTAGGTATCTTTAGATTCTCCTCGAATTATCTAGGAACAGTTAGATACATTTTTGAAATAAGTACCTAGATAGGTACCTATCTAATTATATATATGTCAATTATTAGTAGGGCCAGGTCGATAGTTTTCTATATTAACACTTGCTTATCTATCCATCTAAGGTCATACAAAATACCTATCTGTGTTACAGGAGTTGTTTGTTTTAGAAGTAGGTAGTCAAGCTATCGGTTCATGCCATAGGATCTTATTTGGTTTCTAGAATGAATGAATTTCACAGTACATAACCTAACTAGACAGTTGGTTATGCATTTAGTAGGTATAAGTTATTAGAAGATAGAAGGTTGAACTAGTGTGGTGAAAGGATTTGGCATTTCCATATACCTTTTTAGTGACAACTGTGTTGAGTTGTAGGAGTTACCTTGCTTATTCATAGTAACTACTTATGTAATCTGTACTTAGTGGTTTTGTAAAGAAATAGGTTGAACCAACTTAGTTAGATTGAATTACAGTCAAGAAAGAAAGAAAAAAAAAAACAAAGGTTTCGGGGGTCGTATGGATTATATTTGCATCATTTATGGAATACAGATAAAATTCATCTCTACGATTAGAATGGGTTAAATTTTATTGAGATTATTTAATTTTATGTTTAGTGCAGATCATAAGTAGTAGTAATACCTACAAGGAATTATTTATACAATAATATGTTGAGTTAATTCTAGTTTAATCTTGAAATATTAAATTCTTGACAATATTTGTGGATAAGTGATAGGCGGGGCTGGATGCTTGTAGTTTGGTTTCTGAAGCGAGGTGAAAGTTTACTTGCTGTTGTTGTGTTCTTGATTTAGCAGATTTAGTCTTGTTTGTAAGAGTCAGCAACTATCATGTGCAGCAGTGTTCTGAAAGCAAAGAAGGTTATGTTGGAAGCCGTTATTTAGGTTATGTTGAAGGAGAGTTTTAGGGTTATCAGGGTTTACCATAATCACAGATATAACCATAATATAGATGTATTTTGGATAGAATAAAGTTTGTGACAATAATTGATAGCTAACCCCGTCTCATGGTAAAAGTAGTTTTGACTTTTGAATATATTAAATTGGCCGATGAAAATTATTTTCAAAATATAAAAACAGTTGGTAGATTGTTTATTTAGGAATTGCAAGGAAATTACAGGTTAACTTACATATAGAAATGGATTAGAAATAATAAATTAATAAATCCTAGGATAATCTGAATTGTTATGTATGTTAATCAGCAAGTTAGAATCAGTTTCAAGGAGCAATCTTAGCTAGTTATAGAATAATGATAATATATACTTACTCAAGTACTAGAATGTCAGGCAAGTCTGCGAGTTAGCCAATATTCATTCTAGTTATTTTGCTGCGATACTGGCAGTCATGTAGAGGATTGATTTTCACCTGAAAATTGATATGAAAGTGTTAGAAGTTTAGTAATATCTTTTGTTACATACAGAGAGTTTAAAAGAGGAAGAAACGAATTATCTTTGCATAATAAGGACACATTTAGTTTACTTTATAGTTTAGAATCTTCTTGAGCGGATATTATAAAAGTTTTGATAGGTTAGGAATGAAAACACACTTACGTTGATTGGATTGTATGATTTTTCCTTTGAATTTTGAGGGTACCGACAGCAGGTAGATTATGAATACACGGCGATTAATTAATTAATTAAATTTCGGTCCCTTGGTTTAGAAATAACTAGGTTTAATGTTGTTTTGCCGAACGGTTGTTTGTTTACAAATTTGCAATGCACAGATTAAAATAATAGTTACACTTTGATGAGCTGCATAGAGTAAAAATAAAGGATGCATAGATAATAAATAGTTAAAGAGCGTAGTGGGTTTGAACATTTCGAAATCCTTATCAAAGAGCTAAGTAACCTTGTCTAGAATCGGCTTTGTTTACCAAATTGACACGGAAGACAAAAATGTTTAGTAGAGTGAAGTTCTTCTTGTTTCAGCCTGAGTAATTGGCAGGGAAAGTAACTAGGTACATAATTATAGGTATTATATTTATAGGTTGTTGAGAACATCGTGTTTGGTAGAAATTGTCACAGATTAGTGAAATAGTTACAAGGTGAATTAGTAAGGCAATACAGGAGTACCTTTTTTTTGATAATCCTATATCAAAATGAATCTGATTATAGTTCATGTAATTCTAAATAGTTTACTGATAGACATCTACAGCTAAACAAAGTTTGTACGAAACGAAGATCAGAGATTAGAATCAAAGTTTTTCTGAGCGTTGATTTATGCAGATAGGTAATTTACAAGCTATTGTAGTGAGTGCTTCTCTAAATACGAAACCAAGACAAAACTTGCCCACGGACGGACAATCACGGATAGTCATACTAAATGTGTGGAATTTTGGGGACGCTGGAAAAAAGGGTAGTCAGGGCCATGTCTGGAGACTGTATTTGGCACATACTTGAATGTAATTGTTTGACATTTTAGGGTATCTGTAGAAAAGATTTGGTTAAGAAGGTAGTTTATTTATGTATCAAGTAAATTACATTTTAACATGAGTACCTAACTTAAAAAGTTAATTAGATAGAAGTTTAATAAAAATTGTTTCATTATTTAAGGTGAAAGGTAGGTAGTATAAAATAAAATAAAATAAAATAAAATAAAATAAAATAAAATAAAATAAAATAAAATAAAATAAAATAAAATAAAATAAAATAAAATAAAATAAAATAAAATAAAATAAAATAAAATAAAATAAAATAAAATAAAATAAAATAAAATAAAATAAAATAAAATAAAATAAAATAAAATAAAATAAAAGAGAAAAAAAAAAAAGATAAAAAGGTGATATTTGAACTGGGGTTCGCTGGACCCACAGTAAGCTATGTAGGAATTGTGCGAAATTAGTAAAGTTGTCAAATATGTTTGTGTACGCAATATTTAATATTTTAATTTATGAACTCACTGGATATTTCTTGATCACTCTAAAAGGTAATGTAGGTAAGGTAGAATAATAGGAATTATTATACGAACATTGGGTTCAGGGAACTTTGGTACGATATTACAATATTTTAAATGGGAAGATGCTAGAAGTTGTTAAACGTTTCACTGGTTAATGATATAGGGTATCACAGAATATGTATATGATTTTGAAGGTTAGATTTGCGCGAGGAACGTAATCGTAATGACTATTTTTATGCTACTTTTAGAAATTCGGATGGGTTAGTTGATGGTAATAGCGGTATGCATCAAGTACAGGTTTTAGGGATGATACACATACGGACGAAATAAAAGTAGTTGATAAAATCGGTGTTTCAAATAATTATTTCAAAATAAATTTTTCTAAATTGATATTTTGGAAAATCGGCTTATTTTTTAGATCAATTTTTGCATTTTCATGGGTAAATAATGAAATTAAAAAGTACATGAAGTCCTGAGTTGTTTACATTAGGTAATGTTTAACTTATTTAAAAGGATAAAGGAAGATCAAAATCTTAAATTGTCATGAGACTAAAAAAAATACAGAACTGAAACTAAAATTATTAAAATAAATAACAAATAATCTAAAGCAAAATTTTATTTAAGGTTTTAAATCAAATTGATTTTATGTTATGGTAATGCAAAAAGTAAAAAAAAAAAAAAAAGAAAAAAAAAATAATTAAATAATTAAAATCAGATATTTATCTTAGTTATACAATTATGTTTGCTTATTTATTTTTGTCACAAGAGTTTCATACATAAAATATAAAATAAATATCTCTTAATTTTTCAAAGAATTTCACATCTATGTTGTTCATTGTTTTTGGAAAATTTTAGAAATGAATATTTAGAAAATTTGCCTACTCGTTGTCACAAATTCAATTGGTAGTGCTACTAAGTATGATAGCGAGAAAATCCATGAATGTTAAGGAAATGTTCTGATGGAAGTTAGTGATAAAAAAAATTGCATTAAAGAATGAAGAGGTGAATATTGAATAATTATTATGGATGTTTTGATATTAAACTCGGTATGGAGGATTATGCTTAGTTTAGCACTTTCCAGAATCTGGGACGGTTTGATGAATCTGGAACTTTATACTTGCACCTCAGAAGAATATTATGAAGGAATGTTTTTGGTGTTAGGTTAATAGATCGAATTCAGGTTGGAAAGATCTGAGATCGAAACAGCAGTGACTTTATACTGACTTCATAATCATTCTCACTATACATGTTAGGTTCGAACTGAGCACACTGCACAAACTCCGAATGTTGGGTAGGTTAATGTTCTGATCTGGTGCTTAGCCGGGTGCTAGAGCATCCGTCTTTATGTGGAAGGCTTTGGGGGCGGACTGTGTTGTTGCACAGTGGTGTAGGAATCCTCTAGGAGATATAAAGTAAATCAGTCCGGAACAGGCCTACACCATATCATTAGGATTGATCTTGCCTCACAACCAAGGTTCTGTGACTCGATGCGTGACCTATTATCTGGCAATAAGGATAAAGGCTTATGTTCGAAACATCGTAACGCTTAGTTACTGGACGGAGTAGTGACTGACCTTTCATTCGGTTTAAACACACAATACACTTTAAAAAGTATAAGGTTAAGGTTCAACAAATTAGAGTTGCAAATAAATAATTACAATACTAATAAAGAAAATAATAAAATTTGTGAATAATAAATAATATTAATTATTTAATAATTAAAAAAATAATAATAAGAAAACAATTTTAATATATAAGTATATATAAAGTGGAATATTTACGTCTTTGGGGAAACTTTGCGTCAGTAGGGAAATCCCACTTGTGCAAAGTTTGGGGGTCGAACTGTAACGAACCAAAATGATTAACGTTACATTATATGAACATAGGAAACATTAAATACAATATTATTAAAATATTTTGATACATAAATGTAAGTATCACTATCTAGTGTAGATACATGAACAGATCGAATCAGCGAGTAGTTAGAAAATATGGTTTTCTAAGTAAGTAGGTAAAGAAATATACCTAGAGTAGGTAGTGTAAATACAAATCAACAGAGCGCGCGAAACTGTAGGCTATTCCATGGGTTTTTTCCACGACAGGCAAGCGGCGAGCTAAATATAATTCGGGGAATTTTGTGTTAAAGAATACCTACTTTGCCTTGCAAGGACGGACGCAGGATCGAAGTGCGGGTGCACGAGCCGCTGAGGCGACGTCGTGTAGTACGGTTAAATTATCTGACCATAGTGAATATTTATCAATATTTATTCGGTGGAGAACATTGAAGAAGTACTTGATGTTTTTACCAGAAAATATATATAAGAAAATTATCATTATTACACATATAAATGTTGTCATAAAGTTTGTTACAAGTAATTTTTATTCCTTGTTGTTTTATATCAATGTTAAATATTAATTCTCGGCGACATGGTGCAATACTAGAGACAACGCATCTTATTTGCTAGGCCCGTGTGCCCACCTAGTAATAGGTCCTAGATTCGTTTCTGGCTAAAGGGGCGGGGCGGTTTATTATTATTAGATGTGGATTGGGGCATTCGCTTTTGGACCTTTGGACGACTGACAGCGTCACGCTGCAAGTTGGTAATTTTATTTTGTTTTGTGAGTGCCGGGAGACTCGTTGTTTCTTTTGTGTTTGTTTGTGATTTCGTACCGTGTACGAAAGTAAAGTAGAGTGTCGTTTAAAGTGGGGAGACTGTGTACTGGTGAATTGTGTGGCTTCAGATGTTACACGTGTTTTGGTACAGGTACAGTGGTGGTGTTTGAAGCTATACAATTGATTAGTGTGACTAGTCTGGGGAAAAGTAAATTTCAAAGTCAATTCTGTAACTTCAGGGTTTAAAAATATAATTGTAACTTTTAGTTCAAATCCCCGTGCTTAGAAATCCAATACTTGTATTGGTATGCAGTCTGGAGACGGCAAAATATTTGAAGTCGTGGCATTACGAAAGCTGTATTCCATCTTGTTAGGTAGACTCTGATACTTTTAGAGCGAGTCAGAGGATCGATTATTCCCTTGAATCGGGATCGATCAATTGCTCTCTTGATTTCGATGGTTTGTTGTCATTATAGTGGGGGTCTTGTCGAAGTGGGACCGGTCGAGCTTTCGAACCCATTTTTTTGACCACGCTTCATCATTTCAAGTCTATCTTTATATATTTATTTATTCCCTCACTTATATTAGGTGGCATTTGTCTCTCATCCCTGGACTTCGGTCTGCAGAGATATTTGTCTTAGGGTCGGCCTAGGGTTAGGTTCAAAGTCGAGAATGCCAACTCGCAAGCTTTAGTCTAGATCTAGCTAGGTAACTTATCATTGCACCACGATAAGTGACGTCACGATTAGTAGTAAATGTGGAGTTCTCTCCCAGTATTGCTTTAAACACACACCCAGCTAGTTGAAAGGGACGTAAATAGGTACACAAAACAGGTAGGACGTAGGAACAAACAGTAGGAACGTACGTAGGAACTTTGGTAATGTTAGACAGTAACATTAGATTCATATGGGGAATATAAGGATAAAGCAAATAAAACACCATTGTAGTGAGGTTAGTGAATAGGTCAAATCTCTGAAATACCTAAACCTAAATATTTACCTACCTAATATTAACTGAACTATTTTACTTTTGCTGGAAGAGTTGGTGAATTTGTCTAATAAGTATGACTGGAACAGTAGTTCCTTACTTAGAGTATTTCTTGACCAGGAAACTAAGTCTTAGGGAGAACCCGTTGGATTACAGATTATAGATCTAATGATGAATAATGGTCTTATTTATATCTATTTGCTTCAACCTCCGAATGTGAGGAATGATGATTTGTCTAACAAGACTGGAGCGGTGGACTCCTATTACTAAGAGTATTTCTTGACCAGAAAACTCTATTTACTTCAAATATTTGCTTCAACCTCCGAATGTGGGGAATGATGATTTGTCTAACAAGACTGGAGCGGTGGACTCCTATTACTAAGAGTATTTCTTGACCAGAAAACTCTATTTTCTTCAAAGTCTTGAGGGTAGCGCATAGACATTTCAGCATTGTATTTGCTTATCTATCTACAGTAGTGAGACCAGAGTTTATTATTACTTTATAAGATAGTAATCTACTAAGTTTTATAAAACATAAAAGTTTTGCTAAATATGATTCTTATAATAACATTGCACAGGTTCAAACTTGTTTACCTAAAATTATGCTTGCTAATTAGAGATAGGATGCCTACTATTTGAGTGGTCTATTTATAACATTATGGGTATGCCAAGTAGTTTATTTGAATACTATTAAGATTAGTCTTCCCTATTCTAACAAAAGGGAATTGCAGATTCAAATTTAGGTATCTAGGATACAAATAGGCTAGGTAGGAAGAGTGCTAAATAGGATTTGCTTTTCTCTAGCTATAGGGAATTGCTAATCCGCAGATAACAAGAGGATTGAAAGAAAGAGATTGTTTTGCAAACATAACCAACATAACGTAAAGTCCCTTGAATGTCAGAGATGTATGGCCAAGCAGAATTTGATAAAAGATTATGTCCTCTATTCCCTAGCTGACGGAACATACAGACTGAACTATTACAAAGTAAATTCATTAACACTCCCCTATTATAGTTATGGTACTGTGTGCCTACTATACTTGACTGCGGAGGAGGAAGTCCAGTTTGGAGACGAATTCCACTGCATAGCGCGGTGGCGGGGCGCATGCCAGAGCCGCAATTAGATTCAGTATGAAAGACTCCAGAACATTCGATAATTGGTAGAAATCTGTTTATTATAGTAGGTAGCACATAGTTACTATATTTAATTATCAAATAACTAAATAGGAAGATAGGTAGTCTAAATTTAGGATGTATTTATAGGTTAGGAATATCTATTTAAGTAGGTAGAAGTAGGTAGTTATAGGTTTTGTCTCATAGTTCCTCAAAAGAACAAGGATTATTACGGTTCTCATGATGTTAGGATCCTACCTAGATCACTAGACGATACACGTGGCCAATCTTACGTATTACAATAAACCAACAGTTAGTTTAAGTTCAGTTACGGTAAGTTAAGTTAAGCTACCACTAGTCGTTTAGAGGGGGGGTGTTACACCAGTATTACCATATTTAAACTGAGCGCTTCCATTTATAAGTTTAACTTGATGTGTATCGGTGTGTCTGTCTGTAGCATCATAGCTTACAAATGGATGAACCGATTCTAAGAGTAGGTACGTAAAACACGTCGAGGGTTATAAATTTTTTGTGATATTTACTTGTCTTGAAAAGGTTCATGCGTTTGTTATCCGTTGTTTTTTTGCAATCGTTTTGGATGTCATCAAGAATAGTAGATTGTTCAACAAGGAACTAAAACGAGCAATTGCATACGAGATGTTTGAATAGAGTATGAATGGGTTTTAGTCCCAAGTTAAACACTCTACTTTTCACTTCTGAAAATAAAATAAACTATTACAGTAAAAAATCAAGGGATTTCGCGGCAATAACAACTTTTTTTTATTTATTTTTTGTAACTAACGTACCGACTCATACATCCAACGATCGCCAAGAAACGGAAGTGCAGCAGAGTAGGTCGTTTTCAGTTCCATTTTCAAAAATAAATTAAAATGTACTTTTTTATTTTTTAAAGAAATTATTTCAATAATGGGTCATTGAAAGAGCATTTTTGGTTTAGTGTGCTCCGACTTCCAATCCGGAGGTCGTGAGTTCGAACCCGGTCGTGCACTAATGGATTTCCCACTAGAAAAAAATATCCGCATTAACACCGGCATGCCATAGAAACAAAAATTCGAAGATGTGCTATCGGTTATTGTTCCAATAAGCGGCGATGGGCTTGCAAGCTGTCATGAGTAATATTAACTGCTTACAAAACATGGGCATGTGCCAAATATTATAATGTTTGGACGTGTCTCCGACTACCTCTTACTTGGAAGCCGCAAAGATCTACTCACTGAGTACCTATGTAAATACATAACATCCTCAAGTCAGGATATCCATCATGGAAAATGCAGTTGTGAGCGTGTTTGTGTTTTTTTAAAGAATCACATACATTTTGTAGTCGGTTACTACTAAAATTTAAAAAATATACTATAGTCCCTAGTGGTTAAATTATACACTTTAGTTCGGCTACGCTTAGCTAAAATGCCACACTTTGGTAAGTGTAAAGGTTGTTTGATAGGTTTTATTGCCACACGTTTTACAGAGCGCATTATGATGAAATTTTACAATATCTTAAGCGATATTTAAAAAAAAAACTGCCGAGTTTTCTGATTTGTTCAATAATGAACAACATTTTAAAAATATTATCTATTCTTCCTTACTATAAATCTGATCGGATTTGCGAAAAATAATAAAATGTCCATAATCTACGTCACTGCACGGGTCGTCGACCTCAGCAAACTTTTTAATGAAGTCCGCAGAGATAATCTAATCAGCGTGTGTTAATTATCGCGTCACAAGTTTGGTGAATGTCTTTGCATTATTTAAACTTTGAGCGTTTGTACATCATTTTCCGGACCGCGCTTTCCTGGCGGGTGAAATTAGTTATAAATATTTAGGGACCTGCACGAAGGTTATATGATTTATATTAAATAAGGTTTTTTTACACTGTAAATACGACGCGCAGGTTGATTATAAATGATAAATGAGGAATTTAAAGGTCCATGATTTCTTTGCTTTTGGATCATCTCGCGTACCTAAGTATTTCATTTTTGAAAATCTATATTTAAAAAATATTGGTAGACATTCTGAGGATTGAACATATTTTATTATTCATTTAAATTACCAATAAGCTTCTACGTATAAAATGCACTTTCTTTTTTTTTCAATGTCTTTATAAAAAGGTTTACCTACCCACATATTTCTAACAAATTTTGTAAAAATTGAGTAAATAAATTTAGTGAACTATTTTTCTCAAGCTTATATATATAAGTACCTAGTTAAGAAACTCTTGGTTTTATATCGAAGCTACTGATATTGGGAGAGGACGCCACATACCTACGCTAGAATGTCTAGACAAATACCTCACGCTTAGTTTTTCTTTCACGCTAACGCAAATTTGTCAAGGTAAAACTTGGTAGAAGTCACGTGACATTTCCCCAAACTATGTCACAACAGAAAGTGGTATTGGTCTTGACATCCTGGTCTGCGGCGCTTTATTCTAGATTCCATCCCAATTTGTGGCTACTTACCTCATCAGCAGTCCAACCATATTAGTTGTATACGTAATTAATTTGTAGTTGTAAATTAATGATTTATATATCTATCTATTATTATAAAAAAAATACTGTTGTAAATACTAATGCTGTGTTTCGGTTTGAAGGGTATATGAGTGCTGGTAAAATTACATACACTTTTTACCCTTTATGTCTCGGCAACGCGCGAGTGATACCTCGGTGTTGCAAGTGTCCATAAGTTCAATGACCGCTTACCAACAGCGTACGGCCCGTACGCTAGTTCGCCACTTGTCTGTACCGGTATCCATTATTTTGTTTAGGTTACACATATCTGCCTACCTATTGTTGTTAAAATTATAAATATATTTTCTGTACATAAGTAGGCGGTGTTTTTTATGGTAATTCGTGTGAACATCTGCTAAAGTGATACAACTTAACTACTCAGGTACTTTGATATGAAAAATAGTTACAAACGGTCTAGAGCGAGCGTGCCTTTTTCCTTTTCTCAACAAAGTCACTTAGCGAACTAGCCGTAACTTAGTACAACAGGTGCGCTCCCGGCTCATTTAACTTTAGACGTTTTTAAACATTAATAGCTAAAGCTTGAAATTATCGTGGTTTAATATCATTTTAGGATATTACTAGCTTTCCGTCCGCGTTGACATATTTATGTAGATAATATGAGTGCCTTTCGCCCCTCCCCTTAAAATATCCCATACAAACGTTAACAACCCACGCACCCCGTTTCAGGGGTAGTTTTGAAAATATTTTATCAGAAACTTTTATCAAGTAATATTGAAAAAAATATTTACTTCACTATTCTCCTGATGACGTTTCGAGGAACTTTATTTTTTTCTTATGAGCACCTTCCGCGACCACGCGACCACTGATCAGTTACCGTCTAAGTCACGTGGTCGCATGGTACCGTTTATTACGCACTATATATATTTTAATTTCCTTTCCCCATAATTACCGCAAATTTTAGTTTCGCAGTTCCCACACAAATGGTGATACAAATTAAAGTTAAAACGGTATATTTCCCGTAATCTCGTTATGAATTGCAATAAATGCTAATTCTGCTCCCCCATTGCCACGGACCATTTAAGAATGTATAGTAAAAACTGGAACGGTGTCTGTACGATTGATGAAGTTAAATGTGAAAAAAGCAATAAATATTGTTGTGAACCCTAGTTCGGGATAAAATAATTAGGTCCAATTGGACTTTAAAGGAACGTTATATCAAAATTACGACAAAACAAAGATCACTACGAAACTACACAATGAAAACACTGTATCACTAGTGTTCACGCTAGGTAACACGCTTATATATCGCTTAAGGACGCGTATGTTCTAGTAAGTTTTAGTAGTGAGCTTGGCCCGCACGCTGCCTCGCCCCGCCTCGTGCTGCCTCAAACATTCTAGCGCGGTTAGTGCTATTTTATGATTATTTTATGTGTAATCTTTTTAATCATTTCTAAACATGTTTCATCGTCTCTAGTATTTTATTGGATTGTCCATCTTTAATCGTGTAGAGGGAGAGAGAGAGAGAGAGGTGGAGGGTAGAAACTCTCTGAGACTCTTGAAAGACTCTTCATAAGCTACAGTTGTTTCGTTAAACAGTGTTTTAATTTTGATATGACACATATCAAAACTCTCTGTAGCTCTTTTTTTTTTCATTTCATTTCATTTCATGTCCTAAGAGTAAGGACAAGTATAAATAGGAACTAGAGATAGTTTAGCCTTTCAAAAAACATATAATTTGATTAGTTATGTAAATATTTTAGGCGTAATCCAGTGTTTACAAAGATAACAGCGAACCAGCGAGTGAAGTCACGGGTAAAAGCCATGCCATCACACAAATTGCGCGGGGCACGGTAAATTTTATAATCCTATGATTTGTAGAGCTGACTGCGAGCTCATTCGGTAGGCGGGTATTTTTAAATAAAATTAATGGCGAAAAATATTGCGCGCCGTTCCGTAAGTACGCCATGTGACACGATGGCGATGGTTCAATAATTAAATCATTGCAGTAGGTATGATGACGACCAAAGAGAATGTAACGCTACGCTAAGCTATAGATAATAGTTCAGACGAGCCATGCACACCACAGACTAGTTTCTACGGCGGATACAATTGACCTGTTTCATTATATTGTTCTCCGAATGAATGAATTCGCAAAAGTAATATTATATCTTTTATGTTATAGAAATAAGTAAATTAAATTGTTATTATATTACGCAATTGCATTACGCCTGTTATAATAGATGTATTGTTGATAAATAAATAAAGTAAATTAAGTCAAATTGGACGGATCATAGACAAGGAGGATAATTTTCATGAACTCTAAGACTAATCGGAATTTGTAATTAAGCTAGTACCTACATAGATGCGAGTATAATCAATCCGATTTTCATGAAATTTAAAATAAGTATGTAGGTAGTGATAACATGAATTATTAGTACTAGTCATGAATAAATTAATAGGATTGTTGAATCAATTGTGTGGTTTTTGAGGAAGTATCTAATTAAAGATCTACTCAATTAATATGTATCTAAGCATGCATATCATGAGGAATACAGTCGTGAGCGTGTTTGTTTTTTGTTGTTTAATAGATTAATAGATTTTCCTGTTTCTGTTTAATACGAGTTAGTCTACATATTAATATTTATATTAAATACAAGAAAAAAACACGAACCTAATATAAAATCACGTATAAATGTAGAAACCATTTTTTTTCTTTTATTTTTCCCACAATTCTATTTCCTTCCACTGGGTGGGAGGTGATAGTGATGCAAATTAGGAAAAACCCAACCAAAATCAATCTATAATATACATATGTATTCTTAAATCTCCTTAATATTTGCTCAGTAACAATGCAGGTACGTAAACAAAGATGCAATAACCCGGGCAGTATATCATGAGACCAGTTTGTTCTGTTATTAAAAACGTGTGCTCGAAGGTACACCTGTTGGAGGCTATAACTCTTAGCCGTCCAGCAAAACTTAATGCAGATTTATGAAGGGAACAGAGTTTTGAACAGGGGACTTGTGATGCTGGATGTGGCGCGGGTTTTGTGATAGTACCTACTGTTAAAAACTCACCATAGAATATGTTATCCCACTCACACTTTTACTGAAGATGTTAATTCTGTAGATAAAGTTTTTACCACGCACGGTTTTCCAAAAACGTATTTTCCGAATTCAACAAACTTAAAACAACAAACCCCTAGCCAGCATGGCTGTCCCTGACTTCCGTTCCGTCGTATGCGCCGATAGTCTCGGTGGTGCCAGCGCATAATATTTATTTTTAATTACTTATACGTCCAAAGTGTTTAACAAAAAAATAAGTAATAACTAATTTGGAGTTACTAAACATTTTTGACCAATTTCTAGAAGCTAACACTGATAGCTTGAATTATTCCCATCTGTCACCCTGCTCTGTCCCCCTAGGGTGACAGTTGAGAAAAAAAGTTCGATCTGTCCCCTTTTTTGCAAAAAAGGGGACAGATCGAACTTTTTTAAATATAACTAATTATTACTACCTGTCCTCCAATAAAAAAAAACATTTAATAGGTACACTATGCACATATAAAGCTGTATACATTCAGTCTGTTTAGGTATTATAATCGCAAAATTACATATATCAAGACATCGGTCACCGTCACTACTAAACTGTTTTTCTTGCAAATAAATTAATTAAGAATCAGGCTATTATCATAATATAATAATTTAAAATTATAGGCGTTACATTTCAAGGGAAAAAAAGGTGTAAAAGAACAGACTTTGATATTTTGTGGTATTGATTCAGCAATTAGACCGCTTATTGTGCGCTTCTTTAGTTTTTTTTGTTGTACCTATTATATAAAAATAAATGGTACTCTAAAATGGTTTGATGTATAGACTTTATCTATATAGGTAAGTAATTAGACCACCTGACATTGCGAAAGCTTATATCAATACCAAACATTTTTGGGGGAGCGAATAGGACTTTCGGGATTATTCGATGAAATAGTAGGTATATTGGTTGTTATACAAATGCCGTAAAGGAGACCACAACTTAAATAACCTTTCATCACAAATTAAAGGAATTAAAAAAGTCTCATAAAATAAGCAATATTTTATAAAATATTAAATACTAAATTTTCTGAGCAGTTTGTTGCTAAAAAAATCGTGTCTCCCGTGCTTTTTCCCGCCTTGTTTTATTTTTTCAAACAGGACTATATCAAGTTCCATTTTAAAATAAAAAATTGTCATGGAGATTGTATTTCACTGTAGCATAATAATAATGATGAATGAAATGAGCCTCGTTCTATTTTCAAATTAGCTTAGGGCCCTGTATGGCTGAACTGCATTTACGGAGCAGTTTCGAGTTAACTATGACCTTCTTTCTGAGCATGAAAGACAGTTATTAGACAGTGAATAGACAGTTATTCAGATATTAAACTATTCTACTGTATGTGTGGACATTTTATGAGCCAGTTTCAGCGTGCTACATCTCCATGAAAGCACTCACAAAGCTTGCTTGCTATATGTATAGTATTATAATAGGTATCTGTGATATAGTGGAGTATCACGTTACTGTTGCACTAAGTAATGGCTTTCAACGGTGTATGTTACCGTTGTTTATAAAAGGACTATGGGCGAAGGGGGCGTCAGAGTAATGAAAGTTTGTGGGTCCCGAGAAGACTCGAAAAATATTTTTTGGTGAAAAAACTTGGCAACAAAGATATTTTAGATTTTTACACGAATGGAGTATTAAAAAATATTAGCTCCTGGATGACCTTAGATCTATTTTCAGTATGCAGATCCGTAAAGATAACAAGTAGGGGGTAGTCAGAGGCAAGTAAAACATTATATATAGCACCTGCCCTCGTTTAGCATTAGTAGCATTCTGCGTGACGGGTAACTCTAGGCTTTTGCGGCTTCAAATGGTTTGTACATCTATTATGATCCACTCTATGGTCTTCGAGAAGGCAACCTGTTGTACAAATGAGAGCATTACTGCTTGACAGAAGAAATAGGTATGATGGTAATACTTCCTCGACCAAGTTCATTCACAAGGAGCTCTGCTGTATTTATATTAAACATTTCGTTTACAAAATGTCTGCTTAACACCTGTATCCGCTTTATCTTTAATCTGCGCAAATACGACCATGTTAGTCATTTCCGTGCTAAACTTAAATGGCTTTCCATTCGTGACCGTAGAAACGTAAGAATCCTATGTCTCCTTTTTTCCGTTCTAAAAGATCCACACACCCCCAGTTATTTGAGGGATCGTTTCAGATTCCTGACTGACGCACATGACAGACAACTTAGGTCGGCTGACAACCTTCTCCTTTACACCCCTTTACATAATACCTCTTTTCGGACTAATTCCTTTTCAGTCGTGGCAGTTCGGCTGTGGAACGCTTTGCCCATCAAAATAAAACAGATTGACTCAAAGGAATCTTTTAAAAAATCGGTCCGGGAATACTTTCTTGGGAAGTTAATCAATTGATTACTTTGTCTCTACTACCCCATCTGATGCCACTACCATTCGATATTTAAGTTCTTTTTTATAAGTATATATATATGACGGAGCAGAAGCTCCAAGGTGGTCTTTAAAAAGTGTGACGTCAGCCATGCTAACGTCACTATCATCACCAGCATGCTGGTCGCTCATAGTTGATGACGAAAGCAAACTCCAGGAGATGTTCTTCCAATTTATTCTAGGTTATACAGAGGCTTTCAAGGTCTGTACGGTCCGACGGCTCGAGCGAGAATAAATCGTACTCGGTCCGTCGCCCGTATTTATGCAAAAACAAAGACAAAGGCAAGCAACTTGTGCGAACAAGCTAAAACTGCCTGCAAGCATTAATCATTTAAGTTTACAAATGGTTTTGAAGGTAAACATGGTCAAAATAACAACTTGATTACGTAATTACCTAATTGTCATTTGATTACAACAATCAAATGATAACTAGCTATTAACTAATGATTTTACACTGTAATATGACAATCTAAGTGATGATTCGTTAAATAACTCGTGGTTCTGCGCCGATGACTCATTGTAGAAGCAGAATAACGCCTTTGCGCCGATCATACCCATACCCTAGAAAAAGTCTTTTCGCATTATTGTATGTATGAACTTGTAATAAAATCTCTTTGGCTATACTATTTGTATCTGGCTGGTTTTGGTATCATTAAAAGTTTAAATTTTAAAGAAGATAATTCCAAATTCAAATTAGGAAAATGTGTGATTTTTATTTGTTTTTCGTACTGTCAAGATGAGTGAATCTAATGAAGAAATTCGATACATTTTAAAATTTTACTACAAAAAAGGTAAAAATGCAACGCAAGCCGCGAAAAAAATTTGCGATGTTTATGGACCTAGTGCAGTGTCTGTGAGAGTAGCACAAATTTGGTTTAAGCGTTTTCAATCCGGAAATTTTGATGTCAAAGATGCACGTCGCTCTGGTCGCCCTATTACGGATAAAATGGATGCCATTTTTGAAAAAGTGGAGCAAGATCGGCATATCAGTAGTTACGACGTAGCTGAAGAACTGGGAATTGACCACAAAACAGTTTTGGCGCATTTGAAAAAAACTGGGTACACAAAAAAGCTCGATATTTGGGTACCTCACGAGCTCACTGAAAGAAACCTAATGAACCGTGTTCTCATTTGTGATTCTTTATTACGACGTAATGAAACCGAACCATTTTTGAAGAAGCTGATAACTGGTGATGAAAAGTGGATCACGTACGACAAGAACGTGCGAAAAAGGTCGTGGTCAAAGGCCGGTCAGGCTTCACAGACTGTGGCGAAACCCGGGTTAACTCGCAACAAGGTGATGCTGTGTGTGTGGTGGGATTGGAAGGGCATTATTCATTATGAGCTGTTACCACCAGGCAGGACCATCGATTCTGAACTCTACTGCGAACAACTGATGAGATTAAAACAAGAAGTTGAGAGAAAGCGGCCGGAGTTAATCAACAGAAGGGGTGTGGTTTTTCATCATGATAACGCTAGACCTCACACATCTTTAGCCACTCAGCAAAAATTAAGAGAGTTTGGCTGGGATGTGTTAATGCATCCGCCGTATAGTCCTGAGCTTGCACCTTCAGATTTCCACCTGTTTCGGTCTCTTCAGAATTCTTTAGGCAGTGTCAGGTTAACATCACGAGAGGACTGCCAAAACCACTTGTCGCGGTATTTTGAACAGAAGCCCCAAAGTTTTTATAGCAATGGGATCATGTCCCTGCCTACAAAATGGCAAAAAGTTATCGAACAAAATGGTACCTACATACTTTAGTTAAATGTAAATAAACTATATTAAAAAATGTTTTGAATTTTCTTAAAAAATGCGAAGAAACTTTTTCCCCAACCTATTATATATATTTTATATTACTATTATATTTTATATATATTATTTTTCTATGTTATCTAAAGTCATACTGGACACGCCAAACCATCTTTTTGCACGCCCAGGATGACTGGTAGAAAATGCTTTAGCATTAAGTCCTCCTAGCACTACATTGTTTGTGCGGAAGTGTAAATAAATAAATAAAAATATTGCACCAACTAAAAAGTGAAATCTCTTAAAGATAAATTCATATTTGAAGTAACAGTTAGCATCGCGGCCATAAGCGTCCGGGATAATTTCCCCGGGGCCGGGAGCCAGAGTCCCGACCGCGGGAAAGCATTCCGAGATACTCTAATCGACTTGCTTTCTGCTGACAATAATAAAAGTCCAGATTAAGGGAACCAACACACGTGAACCTGTTTTTCTTTTTTATGATATTATAGAGGCAAACAAGCATACGGCCGACCTGATGGTAAGCGGTTATCGTAAGCTATGAACGCTTACCAAAGGTATCGCTCACGCGTTGCCATCTTCTTGATGAGATATCAAGATTAAGATCTAATGTGCCTGTAATTTAACCGGCAACCATACCCTACAAACCGGAACACAGCAATGAGAGCATTACTGTTTGGCGGCAGAAATAGGTTGTTATACTTCCCGGACGAGTTCTTTAATAAGGAGCTCTATTACTTCTAAATATTTAACGCAAAATAAGGTGGCAGTGTTCCCTTTCGAACGGATGACACAGTCAATAATAAAATCTTAAAAAATCTTTCTTTTAATATCAACGCGTAAACGGTTACTTCTCACTTGTCACTAAACAGGCTAGTACTAAGCATTTAGTACTAAACTCGTGTAAACTATGCATAGATCGTTATAGATCTTTTCACTGTGCTACAAAGTATTTATTCACTCACTCGCAATAAATTAAATTAAGTTCGATGCACAACCCTTCCTTAAACAAACGAGCCTATTTCCAGTACTAATTTGGACCGGAACTCCTAATTTGGCGAAAACATTGCCGCGTAAATCTAGTTAGCGCCCTTCCGCAGTTGGTGTTGTTTTTTTTAGATTAATTTATAATTTTAATTCATTACACAGGATCTTTCGAGGCGTGGACTCGGTGGCGTGGAGGCCGAGTAGCCGGCTAAGCCGCAAGATGTGCGCATTCGATATTATTATTTTTTAATAGATTCATTTACATATTAATTTATTGACTTTTTCGCTTTAACATGTAAGATTGTCATATCAGATGGACTATAATTTACACTTAATTTACACATGCAAATCAGAACAATTGAAATATTCCGTTACAAGATAATATGAGTGATTTTCAAAAAAAGATATGTTATTTTTGGTTAAACTGTTTGAAGGGAAGCCACGTTATTTGTTAGGGCAATTTATTGTACATGACCAGTTTTATATTAGTAATCGTTTTGTAAATCATAAAATTGATATACGTTAATAGGGGGCACTATACGTGACAACACACGGAACAAATCAAAAAAGGTTTTTAAATCAAAAAGTGAAAGTTAAAATCAACTAAAAATCTGAGAAAAAAAAACAAAATATCAGAACACGCTTACGACTAAATTCCCCGTGATGGAAATCATCAGATACACTCAGTGCGTAAATCTTTGAGTATACCAAGTAGGGGTTAGTCAGAGGCACGTCTAAAGACTGAGAATGTATAATATAGGCAAGTATCTTTGCAAAACTAATGCAAAACGGCTATCCAAGCATGGAAATGTAAACCGTTCGTGACGAGTTCAATCAAATCGTATTTTATTTCAGCATTGCATGAGCTACCATCGAGGTGAAGCATACACGTAAATCGGAAAAGTATCCGTGAGGTACTATCACTGAACGATATGCATGATAATATTATTAATTTTGTCCATTTTTAATCTTTAAATCAAGATAAGTCAAGATATGCGTTAGCATCTCTAGTAAGTCGGTGGTCAAGATTCTTTGACGGCACGAAACATATTATTTTAAAGTAAAGTAAAAGTCTATTTATTGCAATTACATGTGAAAAGGAACGGTACATATAAAATGCGTTACAATGTAATTTGCCCCATAAGGGCATGCAATTATTTTTCTAGTTACATGCATTAAAAAACCCTTTAAAAAAATTACAATATGGAATGAATTAATATTGTCAATAAATAGAGTTAAAAAATAAATTCAAAAAATAATAAGTAATCATTTAGGTAGTTAATTGACAAAATTATTATCGTTAATTAATTATTTAACTGTATAATAGCATATATCAGATAGTATGGTCTTTAGCTTTCTCCGAAACATTGCAGTAGGCAATTCCCTTATCAAGAGCGGGATTTTGTTGTAAATTACTGGTTCCATTGCAAAGAAACATTGCGCATTTTGTTTTTCAAAATAAAGTTTTACCATTCCTGATCTAGGGGTTCTGGCAATTATTAATGTTACCATTATGCAAATAATACACTACATAAATAATAGATCTATGTGCAGTTTTAATAATCTGCGGAACACACATGTCTATTACGCGCTCATTACAATAAAATGATTATCTAGTCGAGTTTGTAACGTCGCATCGCCGGTAATTTAATGCTAATTTTCCTAAGGAAAGTGTGCTGTATGATCGATCTGAAATTTCTCACGACTTACCACTTTCTACCACTCTGCATAATATGTTTCCTGGCATGTGACTATCGAATTGACATTCTTTTAGAATGGTAGGCGTATAACTATTTGACTGGTAGTCCCAGAGAATAACAAACACTTTAGCATTACTATTAATATAGATGGTTGAATGACTCACTGACTGACAAACGACGTTCAGCCTAAACCGGTCTTTACCGACCTCGACCTGAGGTAATAATAATTATAGTATTTTTTTACACACAATAGCCACAGTCCTTTCCCCTAGAATTGTAAGATACATTCCGTTTAGGAGTACACTACGTGATAAAGAACAAAACGAGAAAATTTTTTGAAAAACTAAAGTCACAGACATTGCTCTTAGAATCAGCATATTGAAGTGGCATTGGAGAGGCCACATAGCTCGCAGAATCGACAACCGTTGGGGAAGAAAGTTTCGCAAATGGCGACGACGAACCGGACGACGCAGTATAGGAAGCACCTTTGATATTTATGGATCTTCTGAATCGTACTTTTGGGAATACTGGATTATTAATTACTAGCTTCTGTCCACGGTTGCGCCCACGTGGTAAACGGATAAAAAGTAGCTTATGTATTATTCTGATGTATAAGCTATATAACTGTAAAGTTTCATCAAAATCCGTTCATTAGTTTTTGCGTGAAAGATTAACAAACATCCATCCTCACAAACTATCGCGTTATTAATAGTAGTAGGATAGGATTATATGTCAAGACGTGGAAAGAAGGGTATGGCCTTGTTTCGATTTGTTACCCTGACATGAGGTAATAGTGGCAGAGGTGATGTGCCTGTTATATCAGCCTTGAACACATAAACGAAATGCAGTCAAATGGCAGCGACAATAATTTGCAAGGTACTTTCACTATTTCTGACTACAGACTGAGGGCAACATATTTCAAGATATCGAATGGATGCAATTTACTAAATTAATTAATTTTAATTAATATTATTTGAATAAATATATAGTTGCGGTTTGTAAAGAGGCATTAAGGTTTAAGTCCTGATGATGAGTAATGATAAATCTACAAAAACTCACCCTGTATAGCTCCCGCCCAGCACAAGCAGAAAAGTGCCCATTTTGCGGTGCGAAATTTTTGTAACCAATGCGGCCTGAACATCCCCCATCCGCATCGTAGGCTCCTGCCTTCTGTATCTCGTTCCAGAGATACGGAGTCTGTCTCCTGTTCTGTATTTCCCGGCTAGAACAAAAACATGAAAAACTTATTATAGAAGTTCGAGAAGTGTTAGACTAAACTTTAGTTTAGTCTAGCAGGGATGCACAGACTTACTGAGACTAGGGGCCACTCGGGCAAATCATGAACTGATGGCGGGCCGCCAGAACTATAGGTAATTAAAGACAATAAAGAATTGATAATAATGTATTAAAATTTAAAAATAATTATTTTTAAAGAGTATTATTTTTGCTGTCGGCGGGCCACCAGTATTCCAACGGGGGGCCGCATGCGGCCCGCGGGCCGCATGTGGCCCGCGGGCCGCGGTCTGTGCACCCCTGGACTAAAGAGTCATGGTAATAGAGCTTCTGAAGAGCTCGTCCGGGGAAGTACTACCATGCCTATTTCTACCACCAAGCAGTAATGTTTGCATTGCTGTGTTCCCGTTTGAAAAGTATGAGTGCCGGTCAAATTACAGGCACATCATGAGACTTTTCATCCCTTATGTCTCAGGGTCGGTAACTCAAGAGTGATACCTCTGGTGTGGTAAGTACGCAACTGCTGAAACAAGTGGGTGGGTGGTGGTCGTCGGTAGCTGTATAAAAACACTTTTCTTTAAAAACCTTTTTTAGTTTTGATTTTGACCAATTGAAGTACTTCTGGTCATAAAAATATCCAGAAATAAAATTAAGGTAAATCTATTATACCATCTTTCATACTTTCCGTCTAAATGTCTAAATGTCGTCGCAAGCAATTGCCTCTTCCGGAATATAACAGATATTTGACATTCGTTTAAACAGAGATTTAGTGCGGATATTATTCTGTTTAGTTTATTGTTTAATCAGTGATTTAGTGGCCGTTTAGTGATTCAAAGATAACTCGGAAGGTGGGTGTTTCCGATTGTAAGGAATGCTTTGAATCATACACTTATTATGATTGGGCTGAATGTGTATGAGTCAACAGTACCTACCAGTTTTAAATATATCTTTTATATGTATCATGTAAAAAAAGGGTGATGAAATTGCATATAGGACTTTTTATCAATTTCCCGTTATTTGAAGTTGATAAATTATTCTAGTCTAATCTTTTGAACTTTGGCTGTACGTTTACGTGTTTCGTCTTCTATGGCCGTCCCCTTATTGAAGCCTATCAAGGTCTACATCTCGTCTCCCATTGAGCACGGCACGTTCATTGGCGATGAATGGCCATAATTCAGGCCATAGATGCCGTACAATGGCCCGCTCACAATAAGTACATGCAGCTGATATCCTGGCCTTTGTGCCGCTTACAACATTGATTCTGTTTAGTGTGTAGATACATACCTACTTGTGTCAGTATCTAATTTGCCTATAGTAGAGTAGTGACATTTGATAAATAATAATTAACATATAATAACTGTAGGCGTACTATGGAGAAGGAAAGCTCTTTGGAAAAGTCTGGGGGAGGCCTATGCTGGAAAGCAAGACAATTATTATAGCGGTGTCGAAACTTATATTTTATTTTGTACTATAGATTATAAAACTAGTATAAGTTGTTAATAAAGGCTATTGAAATTTAAATGTACATTTACTTCAACAACATGAACAGCATTAAAAAAGGTGGCGATAGGTTCATACATACCTTAGATTCTATACGTATCACTAGGTACTTGGTAATACATAAATCGAAACAACACATTTTTCTGTCAAAATTCCTCACTCATGAAAGTCAAAAGATTCGGTTTGGGCTGATGGCTCGCTGTTTGTTCTAGATCAACAGAAAGAAAGAAAAAATATTTATTTGAACCGAAAAACAGAAACAGATGGTAAACTAATTAAGTGTATTAAATCGAAAAATATGCGTTCATATTTTTCGATCGAGATTCTGAGAGAACACATCTAAGTGTTCAATCTCATTTTGATGTGGTTAACAAGGCTAGTGGTAAATCCAACGCTTAGGTCTTAGGCTTAGGTAAATCCATGTCTTTTCGTATATGTGGTTTATACAATAGAAATGCCTCAAAATGTATTCAGCTTGAATACATTCCGCAAAGATTTTGGTGTGACATGCTAAATACTTTCAAAACGCCAAATGAATGTTTCGGAGTGCCTCTAACAACCCCCTACTCGGTATACTCAAAGATATTCTTACTGAGTATTTCCACTATATTGTAAAAACGGGAATTTTCACGTACGTTACTATAGGTCAAGGCACCAACTAAGTTTCGACTCCTTCCGAGGGACTTCATCAAGGAGTGATCGCGTGAATATAATAATGTGACAATATGAATAGTCAAATTCTCGATCGTATTTGGAATAAAAAAATCTCTCAATGATTATATAATTAGCTTAGTCCGATGTAAGGCTCTGGCACACTGTAATGTAATAATTTTGTAATGGGCTAGGCCGTGATGTGTGCGGTTTGGTGTGACGTGAATGATACGTTCGAACATTATGTTCAGACAGATTCTCTTAGGTAAAAAAGAAGGCTCACGTCATGATAAAATTTATAAATATACTAGCTTCTGCCCACGGCTTCGCCCGCGTGGTTCCCGGATAAAAAGTTGCCTATGTATTATTCTGATGTATAAGCTGTATTACTGTAAAGTTTCATCAACATCCGTTCAGTAGTTTTTGCGGGAAAGAGTAACAAACATCCATCCTCACAAACTTTCGCGTTTATAATATTAGTAGGATGATTGTATGAAAGTTAAACGCTCCATCCATAACATTGACAATTACGTAAAGGTACAGGTACCCGCATTGTATGTAAATCATGCATAAACTTGATATATATAATAAACTGCGGCGCGGTGAAGGACAAAAGTCTCGTGCAAGTTTTTAGAATAAAATTGCTTTGTGTCTTTTATGATATTGATATTGCGGCAGGTTACAAGTGTATTGTAACTTTTTAATATTTTTATTACAACCCTCAATGTCACACTACTGATCAAAATAATCCTTCCCTCTCTTACAATCTATTACTCCATAGTGCTTGAACCACCCTGTATAGGTAGGCTACGTATACAGGTGGTTCAAGCATTATGGAACCCTGGTCCTTTTGGGCCATGGTACTTGAACCATCCTGTAAATATTCCTCAAGATATAATTTGATTTTGCGTATTCAAAACATTACATTAGCATAAATTAAATAGCAGAAATAGCAGGTATTTAATTGTTCTTGCTTATATTTTTTATGAGAGTGTGTTAATGAAATAACTATTGAATATAATATATGTAGTTACATAAGTATAAACTGAAACTTTTTCTCGAAATTTTGTTAATGATATAAAAGTTTGAGATAATCCACATACCTACAGATATACACATACATAAAGACGTCGGACGTAAAGGCGTACATGCACATTTATAACTTGTGATATTTAATAGAAAAGTACCCACCATTTTAGTGCACGCACTCATCACTGGATCCATCGAAACAAACCTTTTTTCAAAACATTCAAAAAGTACTTATTCAAACCGTTGAAAAGATGCGTTACAAGTTAAATGATTCAGATCAAGATCGTTCTAAGATAGAAGCACACCTAGACAAAAATATTAAAAAAAAACCATATTAAAAAAACATTGAACTTCTGGACATAACAGCGAACTCGTAAAAGTTTTCGTGAGAGCCGGCGCGGCGCTATGGGCGGGCGGTACGCTCCCTCGCGAGCTACTGAGGGCAGCGACCACGTCCCGGGGTATATAAACAGGAATACAGTACATCCAGAAATACGAGATAAACGTACCTACGTAGGACGGCCTTACCATAAAATGTAGCTTCAGGAAAGAAGGAAAATTATATTATTGGTAACGTCAAATGTGTTTGTGATTTTGTAACAGAACCCGATTGTAGTAAAGTTTATTTTAATCAAGAAATCAGTTCAGAAATTTTCTTTCTGAAATGACTCTTAGCTGATATGGCTTACTGGCTTTACCTTTAATTATAAGTACCTAGTATTTAAATAGACTTATGGGATTATTTTATAAGTTATATTAAAATTGCTGAATATATACTTATTACTAAATACAGTAGTAGTTATACGACGAAACTCCTCATTATTCTAAACAGATATTGATAATTAAACTTAGAACAAAACTGTGAAAGGCATTAGCCTACAATTTGTATGATTACCCCCTCATACAAATTGTAGCTCATTAGTGTTATTGAAGCTATTTGTTTTCCAACTATGTGTAAAATAAATTAATACATATTTAATCACAAAATGTTATTAATTTATTAATATTTAATAATTATAGAAGAAAAATACTAAATCCAATTATGATCCCCGTTTGGCACCACTTTTCATAGAGTATGTTGGTAAGTATGATTTATTTTAGCTGATTAAAACTGCTGAAAAAAAAGGCCGTTTACATTTTGACGTCACTGCATCACCAAATACCTGTATCAGACAAGCTCATAGGCTCATTACGGAAAACCGCAACAGAAGTACGCTAGTAAATTAGTTTTACTCAGTTCAATGAGCTCAATTTCCTCGACTCACTGAATCGTGTCGGTTCATTTTTAATCTGTATTCTGCCGTGTTACTGCGCACGTGGCGCGATCTTGACGTGACATTAATTTGAATTTGGAGCAAAATTAAATTCGCGCCATATTTATGGCCTCTGGAGGGAAATCGAGAAATGGGCGACGTAAACGCTTGCATTAAGCCAAGTCTTCGCAGTCTTTTAATTAGTTATTCTGCATTTCAGTGGAAAGAAATATTTTCAAAGTTGCTAGAACATTTAAAGCTTCAATATATTTATCTTCCTCATTAGTCCAGAACAGACAAAACTAGAGTTAGTTTGTCTATAATGTGGCAGAAAGATAAAAAATTGCAAATTTTTAATAGAGTACGTGCCACTTAAATATGAATCCGTCTAAAAAGGCGCAACCATTTTATTTGTGTGAAAGTATTTATAGGGTAAAGTATACAATGATTGGCACCTTAACAATTTCTCTAGAATCTTAATTATTTTTGTTTGTAAGTACTAACAACAGGAGGAGGACCTCTTTGGTCAACTAAAGAGATAACAGTTGTTGGCACCAAAGGTATATGAAATATACCTATATATTTTTTATTTTGAAAGTGGCAAACAATGACTTGTGAAAACCTACAATTATGGTATCTGATTGAAACTTGTCATGTACTATAAATTGCCCTTACAAGTAACGCGGCTTCCCTTCAACGAGTTTAAACCAAAAATAAAATATTTTTTCGAAAATCACCTGTATTAAATATTCCGTGTAACGGAATATGAAATTATACATTTTCTGATTTACATGTTTAGTAGATTTAAGTGTGAATGTGTATACCCATCTGACATTCCAATGTTATACCTATGCTAGAACGAAATGGTCAATTAATTAATTTATAAGGTTATTTGAGCCTTTTGGGGTTCAGACTTTGTGTCCGTGGAGAACCGGGGCCCTTCGCGTTTTCAAAATTCTTTCAGGGCGACTGGTCGAAGCGACACGTGACCAGAGAGCTGGCTCTTATCTGAGTCAATGCATTAGCTTTGCCATTCATCGTGGCCAGTATTTTCAATGCGGCCAGTATTTTGGGAACGCTTCCGTCTGGTAGTGATCTAGATCAGTTGAGAGATCTATAGATGAAACAGTTAAGCTATCTAGCTATCTAAAGAGCTAGCTGTTTCATCTGTATTTTTTGTATATACTTACATACTTGTATAAGTATAGATGTATGAATAAATGTATATCATATAAATTAATCTGAATCAGAATCAACCATACGGTCCACCTGTTGGTAAGTGGTTACCGTGGATATATAAAAACTTGCAACAACAAAGGTATCGCGCGTTGATGGCCCCTAGACATAACGGGTGAAATCTCTTACGTGCCTGTCATTTTTAAAGAGCTCTCAATCGGCTTTCAATAGGATTTGGACCCGCGACGTAAGGAGCCCATAATATGAGTATATGAGCCCGTATAGGTTGTTTGTTTGTTTGTCTTTTATTTTATCTCCGGAATGTCTTATCAGATTGTAATACGATTTTTTGCAATCGATTCGTATGTCGTCTTCGGTTCGGTTTTATCGCCACAAGTCACTAGGGGGCGCTGCCATAGATGACAGAAATATACGACAAGGGTTTAAAAAAAATGTTTAGGTACTTATAAGTTTAATATGGGTTCCTATCGAGTTTTCCTTTTTAATCAACCCAGTCGAATCATCGAGGAAATAATACGTGATACAGACCCGTATAAAACTTATTATGTTAAAATATCTTATTTTTTTTTAGTAACCTGCCTTTTGCCCACTGCTGGGCAAAGGTCTCCCCTTTTTATTTCCATGTCACTCAGTCTATAACTCTGGCCCGGTTGGATTCGAATGCATCCAGGTTGTCACGCCATCTTTTATTGGTCTTCCGCGGCGACGTCATCCGTGATTCAGCTCTCATATAGTAACTAGGTTTACCCAATTATCTGGATTAATTCAAGTCACATAACCTGTCCTAAAAATAAATACCGCTCTCTTGGAATTCCAAAGCGAGCGGTCTTTATGTAAAATCAATAATACCAGTTTTAGCACGCAGGTCGGTGTTACTGACTCTATCAGTTTGTTTGACACCTAGAATGATTCTTTCCATCGTTATTTTATAAATAACTAGCTTCTGCCCGCGACTTTTCCCGTTGATTTACCATCGACTTTTGAGTGTATCAAACCAGGGATTTTATTTTCCATACAAATTTCAGAACTTTATTGCACTCCTAAGGGGTAGTTTTGAAAAAACAAAAGTACATGTTTTATTATTTATTTTCAAGTTTACCGAGTTTTGAGCGAATCTAACCATGGAATCAAAATTTCCGTAGAAACTTTACTACCTTGTTTAACCCCCTTAGTGGTTGACTTTATAATATTAGATTAGCCTATGTATTTTTCCAGATCCTCAACTATCTACATTTCAAATTTCATTAAAACCGGTTAAGTAGTTACTGAGATACGTGATAACAAACATTCACACACACATACTTTCGTTTTAATTATATTAATAGGAAGTAGGATAGGATAGCATAGGATAAAATTTACTTGTGTATAGAAGAGTTCACACTGATGCTAACTCTGACAACCTTTGCCTGCAAGTTGATGTGCGTATATTACCTGAGTTGGTGTTTGAGGTGGTCCACCTTTCCTCGTGTTCCGCAGGTCTATGGTCTGGAAGCCATCTTCGACAGCCTCGAAAGCTTTATTGACGACCCCTTCAGACGACATCGCTCTCTTCTGAAACATACACATGAACTTTTGAACAACTTCTGAAACATAGATAGGTATTTAAAATAGACAAAAAATGAATTTCAGTGGAACCAGAATTTTATCAAAGGTACTAAAAAAAATAACAGATTCCCTACTTAATAATATTATGCCCGGCACAGATAAAATAAAACGTACTTAGTTTGTATGATGTGGTAGGCAGACATGTACCTACCTCGAAAAAGAGAAAAAAAAAATGGTTTTATAATAGTGTCAATAAAATTTATGATAGAAATATACGTCAAGGGTTTTAAAATGTTGTAAAATTCAACTTAATTATATAGGTATTTATTTCGTTTAGCTTTTTAGTCAACACGTGACCACGACCACGGCTGTTGCGTGTGCTTTCTTCTTCCTGATTTCTGTAATGAGATCTCGTCAAAGATAACTAGAGAGAAACTTGCTCCCATCAAAATGATTTCCAATACGACAATACTTCTTGGGAACTAGTACAAGGTGATTGTGTGAATTCTCTTACTGATAACTACATGTTCAACCTAAAACACAATAGGTAAAGTGTTTTAATTGTTTGTCTTACCTGTTTGTATGATGCATACTAGAAGGTATAGTACGTGCTAATTCAAATGATTAGTAACCTACATGTTTCATACCTAAATACCTAGTGACCAACTTGCATGAAAATTATATCATAAACGCATAAGTTTGTGTGCGTGACTCTTCGACTAACTCACTCAAAATTTTTGTCTCTGACTGTACCATGTAATGTGTGATTCGGTACAGGCTTGGCTTGGTTTTTTGTTTTTTGTAACAAAAAAAAACAAACACGCTTACGACTGTCCCCCCATGATAGACGTCATTGGATACATACAAAGTGCGTAGATTTTAAAGAATACCAAGTAGGGGTTAGTCAGAGGCACGTAAACAAATTTTGCATACAAGTACCACGCGGCCCGTGGACAGTAATTAGAAATTATTTTTTTCTTTAGACGTTGCTTCACAGTTAACGCAAACTATCTTAATTAATTGACAGAATAAGATTATCTAAGCCAAAAATTGAGAACACTCAAATACTGATAAAAACCAAGACGAGACAAAAAAAGGCGCTATCTACCTTTTCTCGAATACATAGGTATAAATGACTAAAGACCTACACAACTATACCAGGACAGGTCTCTATTAGATCCCAATACTTACGAGAGTGATACCAACATAATGTATCTAACAAATTGAATTTCACACTCTTGTCTATTGAATCTGTACACTCTCGCCCCGACAGGGTCTAATAGCAGGTAATTACAGCGCACAGAATAATAATTTCTCTTCGACGGAGTTAACTTGATACCCCCATTTACGCTGTCAGTGGCGGAATATGATTTTCCGAAGCATTTGGTGTCACGTCAGACGTGAAACGACCTTTGCTATGTTATGATTATTATGTTGGTAAAAGGTGAATTTGAAGAGGAAGACAGAGTACTCGATTCCGCGCCACAAAACAAATCCCATGAACGGTGTGCTAGTGTTTTACGTAAATTATTTATTTTCTATATTATTTTTCATCCAATTATTTAAAAGTGTATACAAAAAATACGAATGAAATGGGAAGGTATCTACAGACTCTTGCAAATTATCTTAGGTATATTAACTGATCCAGATCATCACCAGATGAAAACGTTCCCAAAATGTTGGCTGTTTTAATGTGATATAAATGGTAATAGGAGAAGGGTTATGGAATTACTAATGTTAAGGCAATACCTAACCCAATTTTTATAAATATCAATGCCAATATTATACCAATATTTTTGGAAAATAATATTTTACTAACTTTCTGCAGGTGCTTCGTTCGACTGCTACGATGAATTCAATCCATTTCGCTTTCGGACGTGTAGGATTCCTTCGGCCCAACTTCGGCCACCACTCGGCCATGGCTTTGCCTATACTTGGCCGGCAGAGACAGATGCCAAGTACACTCCTAGGTATAGCTACGTTATCCTTATTCGATCAGTCAATGTGTACAGTCTATAATATCTGTGGTGCAGTGTAGCCAGGCCATGGCCGATTAAAAAGTCTTACTCTCACTAGATGATTTGAAATTTTTAAAGGGTTGACTACACGAGTGTTACGCCTCTGGTGTTGTAAGTGTACATAGGCTACGGTAACTTCTTATCAATAGGTGGTCCTCCTTTAATTTTAATATGCTTCAAATGTTTGAGAAGATTTTCATGGAACTACATAAACAGATGACGTTTAAAAGTAGCACCCATGATGGAAAAGTTGATGAGAAATAGGTTAAGATGATATGGGCATGAGGAGGGAAAAATGACACATTACGAGAAGAATGTTAAATATGAATGTGGATGGAAATAATAGCAGAGGTAGGCCAAAGAAAAGATGGATGGATTGTGTGAAGGATGACATGGTTAAGAAAGGAGTGAGTACTGAGATGACGGCTGATAGAGGAGAGTGGAAGAAGAAAACATGTTGTGTCGACCCCACGTAATGTGGGATAAGGACAAGAAGATGATGTTTCTGTATACAAAATACATATACGCGCAACCCGCAACGTTTTGTAAATACATAACGATAGTCCCGGACACTCGACACTCATGTCGATATCCACACAATAAGCAATATTATCTGTGTGTTTAGGGTCATCGTGTGAAGGGAGCTTTATATGATTCAAATATTAAATGATGTATCAACGGCGCATGCAACCACTTTTATGAATCTATCGTAGGCTAAGGATCTGTTCACACGGACGTTTAACCAGCATCGATGCTGTCACACGACAGCGACAAAAAATAGTCGGACACGAATTAATATGAAAACGACTACTATGTTTCCCTGTGTCGTGGGTATCAGGAAATACGAGGACCGTAGTACCACAACACCTAGAACAGAGCATGCAAACATTTGTCTCGCAGCGGGAATCGAACCAGCTTGCGTCGTAGCTGGCTCTGCATCCGCCGCGCCACCGAGGTTGTCGAAACCCCTACAAAAAGCTGAAAGATTTGTTACTCTATATTTAGGTATACCATAATCAACAAATACGATTATAAATCTAGGCTCTACGAAGAAAAACAGCTTTATTTTTTGTGTTTATTTTATGCACTCGTATAACAACTTTGTTATCCTTTGCTTTCGTATTACCTGCTCGACGAGCACTATAACATGCATTTATGCATGGGCATGTCAGCTCATGCATGCCATAAATATCAACACTGGTAGGTGGATGTGGCTCTAATAATATAGATAGATTGAAGGTATTCTATTCTTCTTTTTCTTCGTGTCGTGTTTGCACAGTTTTAATTTTATTTGATCAATATTTGTCCACATTTACACCATCTTCTGTACTGTCGCAGTGCACCGAAATACCTGTATTTCGGTGCACTGCGACAGTAGATGAGTCATTGTTTTTTGTTTAATATTTTTTTCACTTCTCATGCTTTAAAAGTGTGTCAAGTAAGTATGTTTTTAAGTGTGTTAAGCGTTGGCGGACTAATTTAACTAAAGGGACTAAAGTATATTTTTTTAATTTCTGTCGTTATTATCAGTCAACAAACTACAAAATAAAAGAGTCTGCTTTTCGATGTTCCATATTTGAAATAATTTCATAAATTAAACTTTTCACTCGATATTATCTCAGGGTCGGCCATAGACACACATATCTCAGGGTCCATAGGTCCATATTAGTCCATAGATTACGGTAGCGTGTGCAACTTTAGTTGTATGATAATAAAAACAAAAGGTTATTTATCTGTCACATCTTTTCATATGCTATAAGTAGCTAACTTGTATTTGGTCATGTTTTTAATGTTACTTGAAAATAGTCAGGCATACTCCTACAGAAGTGCAGATAGTATTTATGTGGTTATCGTCCCTTATAGATAAACAACAAAAAGCAAAACAAACACGCTGACGACTGTATTCCCCATGAGGATACCAAGTAGGGGAAGTCGGAGGCACGTCCAAACATTATATTTGGTGGATGCCCGCGTTTTGCAAAGAGTTAACATTTTACATTAGTAGTTCCAAGCACATCGTCGGATAATGACATCTGCAGAGAATTCATAAATTTCATAAATTTCGTAGAATTACTCTCGCGGGGGCAGTGCTAATGGGTTGCCTGCCACAAAGGAAAAAATCTAAATTCATACGTGTCAGTAATAATTACACCGGCACTTTTGTCCTTCAACCGGAACACAGCATTAATGGGACGAAAGAACGGTTTAGCTAACGGTAAACGGCCAACCAATACAATAACATACTTAGATAACACTCCATTCCAAGGTTGTCTGGCAGAGATCGTTTTTAAACGCCAACCCATACTACTTTTAGTTAAATATACAAAATTTTTTTAGTTAATCTGTGGTTATATTAAGTTTTGTTACGACTATGTACATGTAGATATATACTTACAGAAATACAGATGAAACAGCTGGTCTTCTAAAGACCGTTACAAAAGATAACTCAACTGATCCAGATCACTACCAGACAAAAGCGTTAACAAAATTCTGGCTGCATTGCCACGCTGAATGGCAATGCTAATGCGTTGAACCAAATAAGAGCCAGCTCCCTGGTCACGCGTCGCTTCGACCAGTCGTTTTGTTTACTTTGTTATCTTGTGGCGTACAATAAAGTATTTTAATGTATTCATTTAGGTAGGCCATCAATAATTAATGTTACGAAGTTATTATATCTGGGACAATCCAACGTTTGAACAATGATCTGTCGTCAATTAGTATCTACGAGATTCATAATATGACAAAAACAAAACAATTTAAAACGCCAGGAATACCAGGGAAATACACATCGTGTATCCTAAAATGTTTAAAATGAGCCCCTATTTTACGCACAGACCAATTTTCAATAGACTTACAAAATGGCGGAGGTTCCCAATTGGTTTTTTTCGATAAGTTACGCGATATCAGCGCTAATTGTTAACTGATTGTAATGTTTTTTTATGTGTAGCATGAGTTATATTAGCATGGCTATTTTTTTTAAATTAGCCTAATATGGGGTACGAAAATGGGGGATGAAGTTTTATATTGGACTTTCTTGGACAACTTCCCATTATTTGAAGTTAGTTTATATTTTTTATTGTTTTTATTTTTTACACATAGACGTTGCGTATTTCTAAAATCGCTATGCCACAACGTGGGAACATAGCATTATTTTGGGTACACCAAAAAAGTGTAATTTTCCATTGGTTGCCTGTAGAAGTGTTTGGACCCTGTGAAAGTGTCTGCAGTGGTTGCAAAAAACAGATGATGATAAAAAAATAGGATTCCACTTTTGCCGTATTCGAAAAATCATTACGTGAAGCCTTCTGGTAAAACCAGAATGAGTCAGATATTGTACAGAAACAACGCGCGGTTCTCATATATTTTTAAAATAAACACGCCTTCCCCATTCTTTATACATTTGGCACGTGCCCGCGTTTTGCAAGTAGTTAACATTCCACGTCACGGGACAAGCCCACCGCCACTTATTGGAACACTAAGATGACACATGCCTTCGATTTTCTAAACAAGCTTTCAAGAAATTAAGTATTATTCCATCTGTTGTTGATAAACTTTGTAACATTGCGATCATTTTAGGTATCATTTTAGGATATTATTACGACGTTTCGTTGTCCGTTTAGGGTCTAACTAAACGGTCAACTAAACATCAACAGGAGAATAGCAAAGTACGTGATATAGTTTTAGTAACATCCTAAAATGTAAAATGAGCCACTGTTTTACGCACATATCAATTTAATCCATTTAGTTTTTATTCTGACTATCGGTCGATGAAAAATCATCTACTTCCGTATTCTCCATGCCTGCATCATCTGCGTTTGCGCAACTATCCAGCTCTCATACATAATGTATGAGTAGGTACATGTAACTGTAGTTAATGTATGAACCACCGGCAATAAAGTGTAATCTATGTAATCTGTTCCGACGTGCGTTTATGTAAAACAAACGATCCTTATCAGGAAGATACCTATCATAATTGTAATATTTGCTTTAGAGATTTTACCATAAACTTTACGAGCAAGTTCATCTACCTTTACTATTTTCCCAATGTCGTTATATAGTTATCTTATCTATTAATATGTCTGCATGTATTGTTTTATGTGTTACGTAGGTAAAACATAAAACACGACAACTTATGTTTTACTAGCTTCTGCCCACGGCTTCGCCCGCGTTGTACCCGGATAAAAGTAGCCTATGTGTTATTCTGATGTATAAGCAATAATAAGGACGCGTGGTCAACGAAACTTCAGCAGGAGAATAGCAAAGTGGTAAAGTCTTAATAATATCCTAAAATTTAAAATGAGCCACTGTTTTACGCACATATCAATGTAGTCTATCTTGTTTTTATTCTGACCATCGGTCGATGAAAAATCATCTACTTCCGTATTCTCCATGCTTTGACTACCTCTGTGGCGCAGTGGGCGAAGGCCCGACTGAGACGCAGAAGGTTGCGGGTTCGATTCCCGTTGCGGGACAAATGTTTGTACGATTAGCTAATGTGTGTCTCGAGTCTGGGTGTTCTCTATATAATATGTATTTATTTACAAAAAAAAAGTATATAAGTAGTATAATCAGTCACGTAGTTCCCATAACACAAGCTCTGCTTAGTTTGAGGCTAGATGATGCTGTGTGAAAAATGCCAATATTAAAAAAAAAAAAACTATCCAGCTCTCATACATTATGTATGAGTAGGTACATATAACTGTAGTTAATGTATGAACCACCGGCAATAAAGTGTAAACTATGTAATCTGTTCCGACGTGCGTTTATGTAAAACAAACGATGCTTATCAGGAAGATACCTATCATAATTGTATTATTTGCTTTAGAGATTTTACCATAAACTTTACGGGCAAGTTCTTGTACCTTTACTATTTTCCCAATGTCGTTATATAGTTATCTTATCTATTAATTTGTCTGAATGTCTTGTTTTATGTTATACCTACCTTCCAACTTATGTTTTACTAGCTTCTGCCCACGGCTTCGCCCGCATGGTACCCGGATTGAAAGTAGCCTATGTATTATTCTGATGTATACCTTACCTTATAATATTACTATAAAGTTTCATCAAAATCCGTTTAGTAGTTTTTGCGTGAAAGAGTAACAAACATCCATCCTCACAAACGAACGTTTGTGAGGACGTTATAATACATAGTAGTAGGATTTTAAGGGATGTGCTAAAGATATGGACTAGCTACTTTTATCAGCTGTATCAGGAACTCGCCTTTGTACATGTCCTATAATGTAAGAGTTTTGTCTTTATTATCTGTGTGTACTAAAAGAGTAAAGCGAAGAGACGTTGCCTGGTTCAAAAATCACTTTCAGTCGAGCATCAGAAACCGTTAACAGTTCGCGTTTTTATCATTGAATGCAGCGTAGAATTTTTTTTTAAACTGTACCTACCTAAACTATGATGCGAGAAAAAGGATTGGTCACACTTTGCAATCACTATGCTTATGGAATTAAAATTACCGTGGTTTGGTATCATTTTATAATATAATTACGACTATACCACGTACTTTACTATTCTCCTGCTGACGTTTTGTTGACCGTTTAGAGGTCCTTCCTCATGAGCACATGAGTTACTATTCTCCTGCTGACGTTTCGTTGACCGTTTAGAGGTCCTTCCTCATGAGCACCGTCCGCGACCACGCTGAGCGTGGTCCCGGACGGTGCAATACGGTGCAAGACGGTGCAGAATAGTAAAGTACGTGGTATAGTCGTAATTATATTCTAAAATCACTATGCTTTATAAACTGCCTAGATGATGGACACGTCGTACATGAAGCAATGCCCTGCAAAGCATAATTTTAAGATAATTCTGACTAACCTCTACCATGTAGGTATTCTTAGTTCTCCTGCTGAGGTTTCATCTTCCGTTTAGAGGTCCTGCCACATGAGCAGCGTCCGTGACCACGATAATAATCATCGTGGATTTTAATAATGCTACCAAACAACGTTGATTTAAATTATATGTTACTCAGAAGGTATGTTTCGAGAAATTAGAGATCAGCGGATATTTTTCTATTAGATCAGCTCTACTATCCGAACCTTTTATCCTATCATAATCCTTTCCTATAGATACCTACCTACTAATATTTTAAAAGCGAAAGATCGGATGTTTGTTGCTAATAATCGTAATAGCTGAACTGATTTTTATGAAGTTTGGTACAAGTAGGTATAGTTCGTGACGTAGAATAACAAATAATAAAGATAATAATGCTGGACATTTTTCACACAGCATCATCTAGCCCCAAACTAAGCAGAGCATTATATTATTTTTTTATAAATACATACATATTATACATAGAAAACACCCAGACCCGAGACAAATATTTGCTGATCATACAAACATTTGTCCCGCGGCGGGAATTGAACCCAACCTTCTGCGTCGCCCACTGCGCCACAGAGGTCGCAGAGTTCATAAAATAACAAATTATTTTTATCCAGGTACCAACCAAGTGGATGAAGCCGTGGGTAGTGACTAAGATTAAAAACAAAAACACTTCAATTTTTGCACGTGGCTAAAAATTGCGCAGAATCATAGAACCATGACCTTAGAGTTCAGAACGCGGAACCCGAGTGGTCAGACCGGTTTGGGCTAGGTACCTGCCTATACATCATTCGTAGGATGTGAATGTAAGCTTTCTCCGAATAAAAGGAAATGCGATCATCTGTGTTGTAAAATAAAGAAGGAATTGAGTAATGTAGAATACCTGTAAATTGATGACCTCGGTGGCGAGGTGGGCGAGGCGTGCGATGTAGGTGTGGGTTCTATTCCGATGTAGGTGAGGCTACATTGTTTGGTTCAATGTAGCTTTATGTTATGACAAAGCTTACAACTTACTTATATACTACATGTTTTTATGTAATGTATTACATAGAAAACACCCAGACTGGAGACAAGTATTTTCAGACCATACAAACATTTGTCCCGCGGCGGGAATCGAACCCGCAGGCAGGTCTTTGCCTACTGCGCCACAGAGGTTATCAATAAAGCGTATGAAAAATATCTTTTATATTTTACTTAATTTTAATTGTAACTTTTTGGCTCTTTTTACATAGAAGGCCTTAGTCTAAAGCCTACCTTAAACCTTAAATTTGCAAAAGCTAACCTAAAAGTTGAAATACCTTAAATTTAATTATGACTTTTCACTATAAATCTTGGTATTGTGGGGTGCCTTTTGTAAATAAGAAAATAATAATAATACACACGCGATAAATACCGGAAAAATATCAGTTAATTATAAAATAGATACCTACCTAGCTTAGAATTAAATAACTGAGTAAATTACTAGCCAGAAAGTAAAATATCGTATTACAAGAAATTAAAAATAAACAAGAAAGCTAATAATTGAGGGTAGTCTCATACTCAGTATACCTAGGTACCTACTCACTTGAACTTTTCAATAACTATAAACACAAACACATTCTGTCATGTCTCACTATCACTTCAGTATACACACACACAGGCACAGAGCCAGCACCGATGCTGTAACAAAATGATGAAAGTAAAAGTAGCGATCGCGATTAGAATTTTGAATTGTTCACTGACAGTTCGCGCGTTGCGTGCGCGTTCTTACCTGCTTCGGGGCAGACTGCGCAAGCGCCGGTCAAGGACCGAGCGGCTGCGTTATGCCAAAACCTAATACAGCCATTGTAAAGCCTTAGATATTATCTGGTGTACAAACGAAAACTATTCATTAAAAGTTATTTTACTGAACTATTTATAAAAAAATTATGGCATGTGACATCGGTTAGTGTTCCAATAAGTGGCGAATGGCTTGCAACCTGCCACGTGGAATCAAAACGCGGGCAAATGCCAAACAAAATGTTTGTGATAATTATATTGTAAGTAATTTAAAATGCATTAGATAGATTATATAGAAAATATTTTATTGCACACCAAATATATCAGCTTAGATATATAGGTACTACATACTTTGACAATGTATGTGCATTTATTTAGAAATATTTTTCATAGTTAGATAATTATTACCATCATCTATTATGTAATCTAGCCTACGCAGATAGATCCACAATATTTTTTTTTACATACCTACATATTATAATGTGAATTATAATTTAATTTAATAATGATTAAATTAAAATATTAAAAAAAACGCCTTTCCCTAACCTACTGGGTTTTGTAACTACGCAGCTGTGTGTGCCTGCGCAACCTGTCCGACCGGATGTGTAGGGTTGCCAACGCAGGGAAATAATGGTCACGCTTTGCTGCACAAAAGTGGATTACTGTAGGTATAATTAAAAGTAATTGCGCAGCCAAGTTTGCATAATGATCGTAGAATCTTATGAGATCAAATTTAGTAATTTCACCCGTTTTTTGTCTTGTGGGTCGACAACATAGTAGTCAAAGAGCATACCTGGATGCGAGACCTACAGGACAAAGGAGGCTGGCAAAAACGAAAAGAGGGAGGCCTATGCCCAGCAGTGAGTGATTCTTGGCTTAAATTATGATGATGATGATAATTTCAAACACCTTCTATGATGTTTTAATAATTAAATTATTCTACAAATTCAGGACAATTCGTCTATTTTGGGGAATTTATTCTAGATCTCAATACTTATGAGACTACTGAAACGGTTTGTTGTTGTTTTGTTGTCAACATAGTTGTTGTCAAAATAGGTAGGGTTTATACCTTCCTATTTTGTATTAAAATCAGTTTTGTGGTAGCCCTACCGGATATGGCGGTCCATTGACGGCACAACCTTCTCACTATTCTGTTGCATGATAAAAGCCTTAAAAAGTATTCACACAGTATAAAACTGGTTCCACTCCTTGCAATTACTTATCTAGATAAAATGTTTTTAATAGACATATTACACACGTCGAAAAAAGATTGCCATCATTTAAAAAGTGTTTTTTTTTAACATGTTAAGTTTAATCTGTTCGCAAACTTTTTTTATTTGTAGCGTTAACATCAGGAACCACTATTACCGTGGTTACTATATTACTAGAATACCTGAATTTGATATTTTTTGGGTAGATACATTTATTTTCTACATCTTGTAATATTACAACAGCTAGAAAACAGACCGCGTTTAGTTTTTTTATTTAAGTTACGTAGGTTTTTGTTAAGATAAAAAAATTTTTTCATTGTAGGTAAAAAATCCTATCCTACTAATATTATCAACTCGAAAGTTTGAGGATGGATGTTTGTTACTCTTTCACGCAAAAACTACTAAACGGATTTTGATGAAACTTTACAGTAATATAGCTTATACATTAGAATTACACATAGGCTACTTTTTATGCAGATACCACGCGGGCGAAGCCGTGGGCATAAGCTAATATATTGTATGCAATTTTATTTTCAACATGATTGTAAATAAACTAACAAAAAGAATAATGCTTACAACTTTGTAAATAGATAGATCAATTATTTATTAGGCAATTAAAGAAGTAACCAGTATTCTATGCCAGTGCTAACGATGATAAATAATTCAGGATAATTATTATCCTAAAGTAAATATAACTACTTAGGTCTAAACAAAAATACAAATGAAACAACTAGCTAAAATACCGTTGTAAACTATTTAGTTAGACTTCAATCTAACTGATTTAGATCTTGCAGACTTCCGTCTGGTAGTTCCCAAAATACTGGCTGCTTTATCAGCTGTTATCTGAACCAGATAAGAGCCAGCTTTCAAGCCACGCGCGTTGCTTCGACATTAAATAATTTTGAATACGCTAAGGACCCCGGTTTCCCTTAAAACCAGTCTTAAACAAAAAAGGGCTCAAATAAGTAAGCTCTGTCGAGACTTTCATATTTGCGTCTCTTCAGATCCTCGGCCGAATCAGCGGCTGCAACTCTAACTGATGTCCCCGACAGATGGCAGTAGCTATGGTATTTACGTATGTGGCGGACGTCCCACATCAAAGGCTAGAGAAATCCCCAAGGGACTAGAGGATATTTTTAAATTATATTTTTGTATGTTATCATTTGGGATATGAAAATCCTACGTAAGTTGGTATAACTAGCAATTTTTATGATTTATAGTATGTTGACGATTACCATCGTACTATTGAACGGCGTAAATTATTGCAGCAATTATTATACTGGATAAGATTATATGAATTTCCTTTGTCTCATTTATGAGTGGCGGTGCGAGCTGACCTAATTAGATTTCCTCAATCTCCAAGTGTTATTCAAAATATTATGTAGTATAATTATAGCTGCATAAGCCAAATATTTATTAAGAAAGAATAACGTCTTCTTATGCAATTCATAGGTAAAACAAAAATAATACTACAATCTCGAGTTCGCCATCTTTGATTTCAAACGAAAGTTTGACAGCAAATTTGTGAATCGGGGGCAATGCGTAATATAAATTTCTGTTGTTTCCCTCACCGGAGAAACGGGAAAAAACTTCTCGTTGTCCCTCAGTGAGGCCGAAGACCGCGGGACGATGGAAATAACCCAATTAAACTATGTATTTCAATCTAACTACTAAATATACACCTAAAATTGAGTGCAGACCGAGGTAATTCATTTAAATTAGTTTATTTTAGTAAGTGATAATTCAGTGGGACACTCAGAGGAATTGGAGAATTGGAATCAGAGTTCCATCCTCATTAGTTTGCATGTTTATTTATTATAATGGGTCCCCATAACCCCGTAGAACAGACCCGGCGAAGTAATACGTACGTGTCCCATAAAGCCTTGAAAGGCGCTCATCTTCCAGCAAGATCTTTTACGCGGTGTTTTTGTTTGTACTGATGCAGGACGTATTCAGAGCCCAGAGCATTTAAGAGTGGGGAAAAAATATATTTGTTTTACAACTTTATTTATTTAATAAGTTTTGCATTATATGTTGAAGAAACGATTGCATTAGGGATATCCTTAAAACTAGCTTTTGCCATCTGTCTACGTAGATGCTTCGCCTTTGCGTCGTACACGGCTAGGTCATTATATAAAACTTTCCATCCATATAGGTTCAGCCGTTACAAAGATCAAACATCTTAGTAACAAAAATCCAAGCTTTATGTGGTGTAACCATTATATTATTCTTATTTATAAAATTAGTAACGGCCTAGAAGTGGAAGAAGCTCTACCGTACCACCTTCTATATTCTAAGTCTTTGGAAAAAGCCGCTTAAAATAATTCAACAGATTCATATTATTTTTTCCCTTTACTTTTATCACTTTGGCATGTCTAGACCATGATGCACAAACTTAATAGAGATGCTCGTGTTGGGCAAAGTATGGTTGCAGCATACAAGCTTTATGTACATATATCCATCCAAAAACAAAATACGTACCTACTAATCAAACCACCAACATTGAATGTAAGCAACCTAAGTAGGAAGCTGACCTCTCTTTTAGCATCCTTCAGTCCGTCCCTGCGCCTTACCTGGTGCTGACACCAATGTGAACCGCGTAGCGCATACACCGCCTTTTGTTGCCATGTTGGCTAATCTCCAGCTCGTTCCTAGATTCTAGGAAACAGATACGATGGCTGAATAGATCTGTTTTATTTCACATTGCGACTAGAAAGGTAACCTAATCAAAGTGCTGCACCTAGATCTAACCAAAAATCTTTTTAACAGTGATCCAAAATAATAACGCAGTTTTAAAGGTTTTCGTTGTGGTCTATGTCATTGCAAATACCTTTAAAAATAAGTAATGAATACACATTCCGCTTAAGATGGATATTTAAGTAAAAAAAAAAAAACGAAATCCAGCAAAGCTGAGTATAAATGTCCACTCAAATGGCCCTCTTTTGTTCTATACAAAGACGCGACATCTGAGTCCAAATGCCAAGGATATACCTACTTTGGGTCGCTGTCTCCAAGTATTACATACTACGAGAATGTACTATGTAGGTATACCTGGTGCTGCTTAAATTTTAGGCCGGTAAGTATTTATCAAAATAACAACAAAATATTTGCTATTTGGATTCAGCGAACTGCATCAGGGTCACTCTCATTTTGTAATGGACACTCGTTTGTTGGTTGCCGTCAAATTTGATCATGTCTACGTTATTTCGAGCATCTCAAGTAATCCCTCCGTGGCTCAGTCGGGAGTGCATTGCCTTCAACACAAACGACACTTAGTAAAGAAAACTACACCATGAGTCTTTTTTGTTATATAGCTTGGCCTGTTAGCTACCTTGGGCACTCAGAATTATTTATCTAACGTAATTGTACATTAAAAATAATCGGAAACCTCGAAAACTCTTTTTCTAATACAAATCATTCTTTTGTAGATGGCTCTGGCATCAATATTGATTGCTCATTCACACCCAAATATTTCAAAAACTGGTTAAGAAAATTAGGGGCCAATATGAAAATACGCATATTTTAACACCTCTTTTTCGAAATAAAAATACAGAACAGCAAAAATATTAATATTAAAAAAGCACCAGAGTGACATTTTCATCAACATTTTCGAACTTTTTCAGCGAACTGCAAAAGATTTCGACGCACCCGTATAATTTTGTTGTTACCTTGTTACAAGTTTTCTAGAATGGGATATTGACCCAATAGGATGTTGATGAAATTTCATAGCATTTATACCGAAACATCACTAATTAGCGATTGTGTAATGTAGCAGATAGGTACAAGAGGAACACTGCGATTTTCCTTCACCGCTTATGCAGTAATGGGCAGTAGTTGAAAATGTTATTTTTTATCGCATTATGTGAAGTTACTAAATAATATTAAACAAAGTAAACCATAGTATGGATAAATCAGAATACGAATTAGGTATGTATTACTAATAGACTTTTCGAGAGTGGGCTTGGACTCCTCAAAAAAGTATGTAAGTAATTAAAAAAACTAAAAAACACGATTTTCAAAATTAACCCAAACTCGAGGGGTTTACTAGCCACTGAGGAGTTCCACTATCCACCTGGCTCCATCTTCAAATTAGCTCTAAGTTACGAAATTATAGTATTGTCATCCGAACTACATAATATACATACAAAGTTTTATTAAGTTATGACATTTATCGTTAATGTTCTTAACAATCCCCTTTCCCCTACCTCCGTCAGCGCTTCGATTATTTTGTCCCTCGTGAAAAGCCATGCAGGTCAGCTTCGTCTCTTCTTTCCCACTCTTCCAGCTGTTATGGTGGTTCATACACCGAACACGCTGTTAAATTATGGTACTCTCTTCCTCATGCAATCCGAGCCAGCATATCGCTGAATTTTTAAATCTTAAGTGAAAGAGTATTATCTCTCTCTGTAATATGCTTAGGTACAGTATATATTGTAAATATAATATGTATTTATGTAAACCGTGTTGTCCTAGTGGGCGATACCCCGACTTCTGATCATGGGTTCGAACCCGGTCGTGCACCAATGGATTATTCCACTTGAAAAATGTATGTGCGCATTAACACGTGCTCAAAACGGCGAAGGAAAACATCGTGAGGAAACCGGCATGCCCTAGAACCAAAAATTCGAAGGCATGTGCCAACAGTTAGTGTTCCAATAAGCGGCGATGGGCATGCAACCTGTCACGTCGAATGCTTACTACTTGCAAAACGCGGGCATGTACCAAATGTAATGTTTGGACGTGCCTCTGACTACCCCCTACTTGGTATCCTCAAAGATCTACTCACTGAGTATGTATCTGAGGATGTCCAACATGGGGAAGACAGTCGTGAGTGTGTTTGTTTTTATTTATGTATACGATATGATTAGATTGTATTTATTTTCGGTAAAAGTTTGTGTATTCATAGGTAGTTCAAGTAGGTATGTATAATAAATAGTTTATTAAAATATAGTGGTATTTTACGTATAATTATATTTTATTTCTTCTTTACTGACTGTGAACATCTACCAACTTGATCACTTCTCTATCTCTCCTCAAAGGTGTGCTGGAAGAAAACTATTTTTAGGGTTAAGAACGCCTTTGTACATACCTCCCCTAATATTTTGTTTTATATTTCTGTGTACAATAAATAATTATAAGACAATTAGAAGTAGGTTAAAATTTACTTCTAAGATTTGATTACATTGTTTGTTAGTTAGTCACAAGTGAAGCTAATATAAGCTTAAGCGTGTTAAAAAAACGATATTCCCATACAAACTTTCACTCCCCATAAAATCCTGTGAAACGTGTCATTATGTATTTATAGTGAGTACCTACTTGGTGAGTAGCTACAATTAAAACTTTCAAATTCCTAAAAAACTGATTCTTCCATAAAAACTTTCACCCGTTCTTTTTAAAATAAAAAAAACCTGAAACACGTAACATTACTAAATTATGATTTCGCCACGAACTTTTTATCTCTCGAAATACTTAACACTTTTACGCAAATATCGAAATCGGGGTCAGTTAATAGTTTAAAACTCCCAAAACAATAATTTTAATGACCATCCTACGTACGTACTAAGGTTGAATATACGGTTTGGCAGTTATGGAATTGAAATTATCGTGGTTTAGTATCATTAAAGAATATTATTACGACTATTCCACGTACTTTACTATTCTCCTGCTGACGTTACGTTGACCGTTTAGTGGTCCTTCCTCATGAGGACCGTCCGCGACCACGCTCGTGACCGTTGAGACGGAAGAAGGTTTGGTACTTATCGTCGAACAAACAAACATAAATTTATACAAATGCCAGATTATCTAAGAAGACTCAGAGATCGTCATCGTCAATTAACGCATTTTTAATGATGGAATGACTGGCCTTAATTATATACCTTATCAGTAGGCATTAGTTGCCGGGGAAGTGTTATCTACATTTAATTATCTTTGTAGGTTCATTAGAATATCATTATTTATTAATATTTTTTTGTGTTTTTTCTGGCATGGATTAAGAAATAACAAGCAAGTAAATCATATCATATCCGACTTCCTACTAATATTATACCTTAATAACCTTACCTTTGGATGTTTCGATTTTTGGATGTTTGTTGCTAATAATCTCTTTAACGGCTGATCCAATTTCGATGAAATTTAGAACAAGTATAGCTCGTGACCTAGAATAACACATACCTAGGATACTTTTATCCGGTTACCATGCAGGCGAAGCAGTGGACAGAAGCAAGTTATAAAATAAGTTATTGAACTTGCGATTATTGAATTCGAAGATGCGCTAAACTACTCACATTTTCATGAACCTAATATCAAGAACCCTTATTATAATTAAAGTAAAACCTCAGATTAAAAATAACAATTGCTAGAAAAACAAAACTTCACCGTTGTCCTGACAACCGTAACTATTGACAAAATGCTGTCAGTTTTTTAAAACTTTACAAAGTTCTCCAAACTTATAAAAATAGTAAAATGCTCACAAAGGAAAAATAAACGTAATTGCTAAAACCTTGCAATTATTGAAGCATGAAGCTGCTAAAATTTCACTTGAGATACCATCCACCCGGGCTGGTACTGGAGTATCTTCAGAAAGGAGTCGTCAAGAATAAGGACATCGATTTACTTGACCTAAATACAAAGTAAGTCACTCCACTGCCTTTTATATTTACTAATCCTAACAGAGCTTATTTTCAAAATTCGCCCAATAAAAATTATAATAAAGTGATAATTGCATCTTCCAAGACGTTCACAGCAGTGTTAACAGCTCATTAACATAACATTAGATGTTAACCTAATGTTATGTCATTCTTTTAAATAGTTCTCTCCATCCTAATGTTGTCTGGAAGAAATCGCTTTCAACGATAAGACCTTCTTTTGTGCGTTTCTTGTTTTTTTTGTTCTTTTATTACGTTTCTGTGTTTTGTACTATAAATTGGTGTTATGCACAATAAATACTGCCAAGCTTTCTAGTTTTAATGATTTCATTGGAAATACTCATTAAAAGCGCACATCGAACTGAAATTGAATAATGTGAAAAGCTCTATTCAATTCAATTCAACAATTTTGATTTTCGACAGCTACCTACTACAAAGTATATTTATGCACCTAACCTAATATACTAGGGACATTTTGCAAAAATATAAACACCCAACGTATTATTTGTCGTCTATTTTAGCGCGCCAAGTATTTTTTTGGCTACAAAACTATCATAGAAGTAAAAAGCTGTTTGAAAAAAAACATTTCAATCGTATATAAGTCGTTTTGGAGTTAAATTGGAGCAGACAAACAACCTCTTATGGGGCATATAAGGGCAATCACTAATATTTCTTTTTTTTTTACAACGGTTATACATTTATTCATACAACTATGTACAAGTAGGTATATACAAAAAATACAGATGAAACAGCTAGCTATCTAATATTTCTTCATCAACATTATTTAATGCCTATTGCCTGTATTGATTCAAACTCTGAATTTCTTCTTAGTGCTGATTATTTGATAGTACCTATGTTGAAATGTTCCAGTGAATCAGACAAAATAAAATAGTATCTCTACAACTTACGTCAAATCTAAAGTGTTGGTGCCAAACTTGTTGAGGACATTTCTTTTTTTTTTTTCTTAATATCTTAAATCCACAAAAACCGTGGCAATAAGACAACCGTCGTTATACCATGTCATCTCATGTCATGTTTCAGTTCGGACCTAAAAGAAATAGCGAAACGGCTCTATCTGAAGGAAGTTCTCATCACTGAGGAAGTCCGGGAGCAGCTGGACCAATGCCTGGATATCCTGAAGAAGCGGATCGATCACGAGGGTCCGACAGGGAAGAGGTTCTACATCTACAAAACCCTACACACCCATGTGCTGCCCCTGACTAACGTAGCTTTTGACAAGTCTGGGAAAAGGTGAACAAATGTTGATCTTGGTTTTGCTGTGTGATCCAATATAGCTAGGTTTACCATAATTACGTGGTCATATATATATTCTCTTATGTCCCTCTAAATCTTAGTGTGTGACACATCTGCCAAAGTAGGCCCCCGAATGTTCGGCTGAATACGCTCGCTGTGTTTTTAAGTAACCTATGACCGATCAGGTTAAATTTAGTCGCGTTCGTCGTAGTGCCGAACTTTTCGACGAGCGACTATTTCCGCGAGAAAGCATTCAACGTATTTGGCATAGCAAGAGACTATTATTATTATTATACTGACTGAAAGTTCGGCGCGCTTAATTAAACGTCCCTAAAACACATCAACATCGTGCGATACCTATTAGCAAATCACGAGACCGATCGAACGACTACGCCACGTAATATTCCATCACGTATCGAGCTGAACAAGACGCCACTGACGTTTCGAGTGAGTTGCCAACCGAATACTACGAGTGACGCCTTGCGCCTTTCTCCCTGTGGCTTCCTTGAGATACATGGTGGTCGCACTGTAGTATAGCATGAGCACCAAGACAACAGTTTAGTCTACGGAAGAAAAGACGAAAATCACTTCTGTTTCTCTTTCTGACAAACAAAAGAGAAGGACAGAAATAATTCTTGTTTTTATCTCTTCAGTCGACAAAATTGTTGTTCTCCAGTAGCAGTTATCATGCTGCTGGTTCTGACCGGTTTCTCTACAGTTTTTTGTTATGTGAAACTTTTATGGTTATATTTTTCAGATGTCTCTCCGGCAGCTACGATAGGACATGCAAGGTGTGGAACGTGGAGAATGGGAAAGAGTTGGCGACCCTCTCGGGACATCAAAACGTAGTCTACTCTGTCGGATTCAACTTCCCTTCATGGTGATTAGCTTATATATCTAGAAATAACATGTAAACATGCCCACGACTGTTTTTCTCATGGTGATTCCTTAGATTCAGAACAAAAAAGGAGAGATGTTCTTAATTCGTCTGTTTTTTTTTTGTATGTTACGCAATATCTTCGCCAATTGTGAACTGATTTTAATGATTCTTTTTTGAGGGTTTATGAAAAAGTACCACGCTTCAGAGTGAAAAAATAATTTATTAAATTTCTGTTGAATCTTTTTCCTGAGCATAGATTCGCCATCCCGTAGAGGTTTGCAATGTAGATGTGAGGGTAGAAAAAAAATTATAGTAATTTATTTTGACTAATATGTAATTATTTTAAGACGGTTGACCCGTCTTAATTACTAAGAATAAATAAATGCAAATAATAAAATGATATACTTTATGCTTTCAGTGACCGTGTCATCACAGGTTCTTTCGACAAGTCCGCAAAGGTGTGGGACCCTGCGTCAGGGGAATGCCTGGCCACCCTGTGGGGTCACACGGGGGAGGTGGTGGCCACGCAGTTCAGCGCCAAGGGCGACCTGGCCGCGACAGGGTCTATGGATCACACGGCCAAGCTGTATGATGTTCGAACTGGTATACTTTAAACATTGTTTTTTTACCCGACTGCTCAATAGGAGGGTGATGTTTTCGGGTGTATATATGTATATCTGGTGCTTTGACTCTCTCTGTAGCCTAAACGGCTTAATGGATTTCGATAAATGAGGTGTCATTAGATTCATCTTAATCACAATACTGACATAAAGGATATATAAAGTATCAAGAAATCTAATATGGCGGCTTCTAGTTAAAAAATCTTTTAGCTTATCCTGTACCTACCCTAAACGACTTGATGGATTTTGATATAAAGGAATATTAATATTAAAGAAAAATGCAGTCAGATTTCTTTGTTTTTAAACTGATTACTTGTTATTCCATTTGGAAATGGCACTACGTCGTTCCTCTGATTCAAGAGTCTTACGGTTACATTAAAAAAAATGGAAAATTTCATTTTTGGATAAGGTCTCTGTTAAATCAGACTTTATTTTTCAATGCTTTTAATGGAAAACAGAGTTTTACTTTATTTAATATAAAGTAACAAAGGAAAGCTTATGATCTAGCGTTATTAATATTTTCTTACACAACCTAGTAGTTCTAGGATAACATCTTATAAATATTATGCATTGGTTCTGTTTTCAGGCGCTGAAATCCACACGTACACGGGGCATTCCGGCGAAGTGATCGCACTGCAGTTCGATCCCAATGAGGGGCAGCGGCTTATCACGGGGTCCTTCGACGGCACCATCGCAATGTGGGATACCAGGGTCAAGGAGTTAGTCGTTCATTGATGTATTTTCTTTCATTCATAATAATAATTTATTTAATTGCCTTAATGCAGTAGTACCTTCAAATTTATTAATTACTAGCTTCTGTCCGCGCCTTGCCCGCGTTTTATGTTGATAAACCACCAACTTTTGAGTGTATCAAACCAGGGAATATTTGTTTTCCATACAAATTTCAGAACTTTATAACACACCTCCTAGGGGTAGTTTTGAAAAAATAAAAAATACGTATTTTATTATATATTTTAAAACGTATTTGTAACGAGTTTGCAGCGAATCTAACCAAGGAATAAAAAATTCCATAGAAACTTTACTACCTTGTTTAACCCCCTCAGGGTTAGGTAGTACCTACATTCCAAATTTCATCAAAACCGGTTTAGTAGCTACGGAGATACGTGGTATCAAACAATCACACACATGAACTTTCTTTCATGAGACTTTCGCATTTATTATATTAGTAGGAAGGATATTTTATAGAGCTTAAATTCCCAAATCTAATGCATTGTCCACATAAAATTTTAAAAATAAATAAAATAATATCCACATAAAATTAACTAAAAGTACACTTCAATGCAAATGTCAAGCACAGAAAAGCAATTACAAAATAAAAGACAAGTAAAATGTCAAAGTAAAATAAATTACAAGTTTTAATTCGTTGTAACCAATAGGCTTTATGTCCAGTGGACTTTCATCTACAACTTTTAATTCTTTTTGTGTCAATTCCAACAATGTATGCCGCATTGCTCATGTCCTTGACTCATGCGTTATGACGCACACATTGCCTATTGTCTAAGCAAAAAATATGGCGAACAGGCAAAATGGGCTATCGACTGGAAGGAGTCCCTTTCAATTACACTCCATAAAAAGGGATCCACTAGAATATGCGGAACCTACCGGCAGTCGCTCTTATCTCTCATGCTAGCAAGATAATGCTCTACATTATTAATGGACGTCTCCAATCCATCTGCAGTGGCAGATCCCAAATGAGCAAGCGGGATTTGTTAAAGGACGTGGCACGACTCTCTCGTTAATGTGAGGCAAATGATTGAGAAAAGCTGAGAATTCAATGCGCCAATGCTCACGTGTTTCATTGATTATTCAAAAGCATTTAATTGCATATTGTCAGTAATATCAAGACCATTTAATCCGGGAAAAGGTGTCCGCCAAGGGTGTACCCTATCTCCTTTCCTATTTAACATTTACGGAGAATACATCATGCGGAAGGCACAAGAAGAGTGGGAAAGAGGTATCTCAGTAGGGGGCAACAAAATCAGCAACCTTGGATATGCCGATAATACAACTCTTTTTGCATCGTCAGAAAGTGAACTCGCTGAGCTTTTTAAGAAAATAGAGCAAGAAAGTGAGTTGGACCCACGATCAATAAATCTAAAACTAACCAGCCAACTCTTACGGACTGGAGAACTCTTAGACCTCGAGTTTTTAAGCGAGTGGTGTGCTTAAAAACTGCGGTGGTGGATAGAAAGAAGATAGACGCCGTCGAGGTGCTGAAGAAAAATGTTACGCATGCCGTGGACTACCAAAAGAACCCACAATTCAATACGCGACCAAATGACCATCAAGACTAGGTTGTCCAACGCTGGTATCCTGCTACCAGCGAGTGCTCAGCTATTTTGGACACATAGCCCGAAGGCATCCAGATTGCGTTGAGAAACTGGTTATAGTGGGTAAATTGGATGGTAAGAGACCTCATGGCGGTACATCTAGCCGCTGGTCTGATCAAACCAAGGCTCTCACTGGCCTCCCTATCACCGTCGCCTTCGACAAGCTGAAGAAGAGCGGCATGGAAACAGCTCGTCATTTCGTCAACAAAAACTATCCAGGATCGACCTTCAGTATAATGAAGAGTGCGACAAATAATAAGTCTAAGCAAAACTAACTAATTGTTGCTATAGTATTTCTGTTAGGCAATACTTATTTTGAACTAAAGTTATTACACAGTTGCATGAGGGCGAATAAAAATAAATAGGAGGTCAAAAAGAATCATGTATTTAATATGTTGATACGCTGTTAAGGGTAAGTAGAAGTAATACTGACGAAAGTCAAAATCTAATATGTGTTGTGTATGTGTTCACAAAAATATTAATATGTTTAAGAAAAATAACAACGACAAAGTTAATACTGGAAATAAAGGTAAACTCGCTGTTGCTAATTGTAGACTCCATAAAGTTAGTTAATCGTTTAAAGGGCAGGGTATAACAAACGCTTATAGGTATAACAAACTCCTAAGAGATATATAAAATTTTAAAATTTATAAAAAATTTAATTCAACAAAAACTTTATAAAAAGGCTTACATATCGTATTAAATTTTTTATGATAAAAAATCTTGTGATTGAAGCTGCTCTAGCTCTATGAAAATTGTAAAAAATATACGATTCAAACTGATCCTTGTGATTTTAATGAATAAATGAATTTTGACTCTGGCAATTACAGTCGAGTAGCAGTCCTGGCCGGGCATAACGGCGAGATATCAAATGTGCAGCTGAATTGGGACAGCTCCCTGGTGGGTTCCTCCTCGCTGGACGGGAGCGCCAAACTGTGGGACGCAAGGAACACTGCCTGTCTCGCCACCGTCGCTTCGCATACTGATGAGGTCCAAGTATAATTTATTATTTTATTTTATTTTATACATAGTTGAAAAACAAACAGCTTTAATAAAACTAATGAGCTACTAATTGTTTGAGTCGGATTAGCCTTTGACAGTTGTCACTAATAGTTATAAGTTTAATTACCAATAACTGGTTAGAATAATGAGTTTCCTCGTATAACTACCTATGTTATCAGTTAGTATGCATTCGACAACAGTAATATAACTAACAAAATAATCATATAAGGCCTATGTTAATACTACTTACAATAATAGTAAAGTCTAAATCAAAACAAAACAAGTTAATTTAGCATCATTATTTTAGTGACTTGGCGATAAGTATGAATCTTAAAACTATTCTAAAATACATAAATTGATTGCAAACAACAGTTAGTACTAGAGTAGTAGTAGAAAATCTCCTTGTGAAGAGCTCCTGTGAAGTACTACCACCATACTTATTTCTGCCGTTAAGCGGTAATGCTCGCATTGCTGGATTCTGGTTTGAAGGGTATGGTTGCCGGTGAAATTACAGGCACATGAGACTTTTAATCCGTTATCTGTCAGGATCGGCAACGAGCGATTGATACTTCTTGTGTCGCAAGCATCCTTATGTTACGGTAACCGCTTACCAGCAAGTGGGCCGCATGTTTGCCACTTTAGTTGTATAGAAAAAACATGACAATCCGATAAGTTTCGAAGATAAAAAGTCACAGACAAAAAAACAACGTGTTATTTTTCATTTTTTAAATTCCATCATATCTAACAACTTATTATGGCAAACGCATGTACGGGTTCCCGTCGTCGCAGGTAGACACATCCACACGACTGTATATAAGTAACCCTAGACGTTTTGAGATCCATCATTATATGCAGATCCATGTGTATACTATGTAGGGTGTCAGAGGCAAGCCCAAACATATAACATATGTTTATGTATTCATAAACATATGTTATATTATCTGTGCCTTAAAGTAAGTAATGTGATTATAGCACGTGATCTACCATCTTCTGAAGAGTGACATTTCTCTGCGCATACTATGTTAAACTTTCTTATCGCTACGAAAGCGTAGTCTCTACGATTTATAATTTTATAGTAAATACGTATAGTAGTTAGGGTTAAATACAAAATCATGAAATCAAAATGTTTATTTTGAACTCCGGGTCGTGTTGAACATTAATTCTTTAACCTTCAAGTTGGACCAATCTTTCGTCTGATCTCCAAATAGTTTTCAATTAAGTAGGTTATAAAAAACGATAAAATTGACTTCATTTAATTTACTAACACAGTTATTGATAACTTAAATCCAAAATGGATCTAAAAAAATATTATTATTATCCAACACTTGCACCATCCTGAAATAAACGGAGTCCCGGATTTGACTTGATATTTATTTAAACAGGTGCTAGATATCTGCTTCGACTGGGCAGGCCAGCGTATGGCAACATCATCTAGCGATTGCTCAGCGCGTATCTACGACGTGCGAGCTGATTTCAAGGAGCTTGCTGTCATGAAAGGCCATCGGGAGGAAGTCTCCAAGGTTACCTTAATTTACATCCTCAGATCTATAACACTGCATTCCATGTGACAAGTTGCAAGGCCAACCAAGTTGTAGGTGCGTTTATTGGACATATGGTACATGTCTCTTTTCGGTACAATGGCGTACCGAAATCCAAGCGAAATTTTCCTTTGCCGTTTTAAACATGTGTTGATGCGCACACACATACATACATAGCACACTCTGTCATTTCATAAACTCAACTTTAGCTTTTGTTTATGGTTTATGTGGTTAGGGTTGCCTTAATTTTGGCTAAGTCGTGTCGACAAGATTTAAAAAAATAAGGCGATGGAGAGGAGCCTACCGAAATTTGGCCGGTTTAAAATGAAGGGAGAATCTCAGGATCCTTGCTCCGAAGTTGAAATAATATAACTGAAAGCTTCGATCAAGCTGACAGACCACAAGCTGTTTTTTTCTTTATTTGAAGTTTACTTTATTACATGATAGAGTTTATTTTATTCCAAATTTGATTATTCATTTTGTAAAAACGGCATTTTTCACGTACCGCACTATCGGTGAAGGCACCGACTAAGTTTCGACTCATTCCGAGAGTCTTCATCAGGGTGAGTGATCGCGACGCTCGCGCGTCGCGTCGTGCACTGTTAGAACTGATAGAGTTTAGTTTGATATTCAGTTTTTAAGTAGAGTCAGTCCTACATGACATTCGCCATTGTTTCGTTTTGTCAGGTCTGCTTCAGCCCAGCTGGCGGTTGCCTCCTGACCGCTTCCGCGGATAGGAGTGCTCGCGTATGGAACACCTCCACTGGTAACTGCATTCAGGTAACTTATAGTTTCAAAATGCCATTGTTGTCCTATTATGTTTGAAACTAGCAACGTATATATTTGTTTGTTTTGAGTTTGCGTATCCATAATGGTATCACTTTAAAAATATTAGTCGACGTAGTTTTTAAGCTGACGTTTCTGTATGATCGTTGTAATTTCAATGAATAATAACCAATTAATAAAAGCATTTGACTTATCGTGAGTATTGCTTAGCTGCTATTCAAACTGAGAAATTGTATGCTTTTCCAGATTTTGTCCTTATCTTCGTGTTTTTTTTTCATGTATTCATTAAAAAGGCTTATGATGATTTGGGCAAGAATACTTAAATGAAAGGAACATTCATGCTCTTGCATTCTCACGAAAATCGAACCCCGTTCATACCCAACCTATTTGACCCCACAAAACACAAAATTATTACTAAGTAATTGGGTAGGTACTTAGTTTGTCTGTTTTTCGTTTTGGTTTATGTCATCTGTTTTGTGTGATTATTATTTTTCAAACGTTTGCCTTCTGATACCAGAATTAGAAGTTTTTTACGTCGGTAAAATAATAAAAAAATCTAAACGAGGTAGAGACCCTACAAAAACTAATAATTATGTTAATTATTATACTTAAAACAGATGACATAAAACAAAACAACACGAAAACAGACAAACTAAGTATTATTTATACAACTTTTGTGTTTTGGTGAAGAATAAATGATTTTTTCTTTTTTTTTGTAGGTGCTGTCAGGGCACCAGGGTGAGATATTCTCGTGCGCGTATTCGTACGCGGGAGACGCCATCGTGACCGCCTCCAAGGACAACACCTGTCGCATATGGAGGTGACTCGACTGGTGGATGTAGAGCATCCATCCACCGCACGAGGAAACGAAAGCAACGAAGGTTTTACCTACAAATACAAATATTATATTTACCCACTAAGTATGTTACAATTTTGTCATTCTGGTGTTAAGTTTTGGCGAGTGACTTTTTTAATAGGTAAAAATCTCATTATTTTGACACCGAAAACCTATTAAAATAATATTATAATAGGTTTTTGGTGTCAAAATTATGAGATTTTTACGGGTCTTTATTGTGTTTTTATTATTGCCTATTTTCGAATGTTTTGCAAGAGCCGTGGTTACGGGAGGAGTTCCGTGTCATAATAACAAAGGGAAATAATAAAAAAGTTAAACGCGATAAAGACCCGTAATAAACTTATAATTTTAGGTGTCCATTCTGCAACATCAGACAGAATGATTGTAGCGAATTTACGTACATAGAAAATAATTGGTGGTATGCAAACATTAACTTTAGCGACTAGAAGTAAAACGGTGTCAATCATTGGTTTTTAATATAGATACTTACAAACATTTTAGTAGTTTATCTTATTTATTTTTATACAAGAGATATAAATGACATAGTTCTGACCCACACTAGGATTCCCTGTATCTTGAGATATCGGAACTACGTACCGTAGTACCGTGGGACCATAACACCCAGACCTGAAACAGATATCTGGAGAACAAATAAACATTAGTCCCACAGCGGGAATCGAACCCGCATCTTTTGCGTCGCAGCCGGCTACTCGACCATATTATGTGACATGATTTGACATAGTCAATAGTTTCTTCCTACCAACTTAATGTTAATTATTTGTAATTAAACTTTAACAAACATTCTAAAAGGATATTCTGTTGATCCGTTGATTTTTGTTGTATTCGTTGAATAGTTATTATTAAAAAATCAGTCTTACAGAAAACTAGAACACACTTAACACCTAAATATAGCAGGTTTTCGATTTATGATTTCACAATCAGATTTATTAGGTACTTATACATATTTAACCCTAACAAGTTAGTAACTGAATATGTAATTGCGTTTGTATACGACGTAGGTACCTCGCGAATCTTCATTCATATAAGACAGGTATAAAATTAATGTAAACAAACATAAATATACATGTAGGTAGATGTAAAAAAACTAACCTTATTAAAGGAAATCCACCCTACGTTTGCGCGGAGCGAGACGAGAGTCTTTTTTTAAGTCCAAGTTGATACGGTCGAACGGTTACCTCTCTTGCGTCGCGCAAACAATCGAAATTTTAAAAGTTAAAAAACGTCTTCTTAATCCACGATTTAATACCATTCCACGCCCCTCATCCTCTACACTCTTAAACCTAGTTTAGTATAATAATGTGCCTAAACTATTCATAGTCGTGGAACATCTTGGTGATCACCATTTTGTAACTTTTGAACAATCCCTCTCGCATCACCCAGCAGGTATAATGAGCGAGTTCCTCACGGACCAACCAGTATGCACTACTAGTTGTGCCATCCCAAATATAAGTTCCGTTAGACAAACCTTGACACAGCTAAAAAATCCTTCCTGGGAAGATCCGACACGGATAGCTTAGGTTGTTAGGTTGTTTTTATGACACCCAGAAAGAGTGATTTCATATGGAACATTTATATCTAAGGAACAGTTATAGCACAACTAGTTGTACCAAGTTGTGGCACAACTAGTTGTGCATACCGGTTGGTCCGTGAGGAACACCAGGTGTAATCGCATCAGATTTATACATTTTCTTGGACATAATGTAAAGTGAAACAATGAGGCAGTTCTGATGTACCTACGAGTATATATAGACCCAGTAGTTGCATAGGTAACTATATACAGTGGTATACACATATACTAGCATCTGCGCACGGCTTCGCCCGCGTGGTACCTTTATACAAAATGGCCTATGTGTTATTCTGATATATAAGCTATATTACTGTAAAGTTTCATCGAAATCCGTTCAGTTGTTTTTGCGTGAAAGAGTAACAAACATCCATCCTCACAAACTTTCGCGTTTATAATAAGTAAGTATAAGTAAGTAAGATTATAACAAAACTGTGCGTTGTTTCCTGCTAGATACAGCATGGTGATGACGCATTGTGTATCTACTTATTACACTGGACAAGTTTATTGTGTATCGGGATCTATTTAGTTCAACGCGAGCTATTCGATCAACAATATAATGACACAGAACACCGGCTCATAGTAACTGCTACGTGGTCTGTGCCGCATCCTGCCTCAATCGAGGGGTCAAATGTGCTGATTAAATAAACAGGCATACGAATGCAAAAGTGCTATGATAACTATTTATATCAAAATTCTTGTAAGATTTTCTTGGTTGGTAAGTAATAGGTATGAAACCTCTGTCGTTCGACTTTGAGGAATTTATTTTCTTGATAGTAGAACCACATGTGTTGTAGTAGAATTGAGCCTTTCTAAATATTAGGTAGGTATTTTTGCTACTTCAGGTACGAAAATGTTATTTCTACGAGTATTTTCGACCTCTAACCGACCTAGATACCTACTTAGCTAGGGTTTTCAAATGATGTGTCTCGACCTAATAGGTAGGTAATTTTTAATGTTAATGTAATGTTTAGAACAAGATAAAAAAATGACCTCAGGTAGCTACGCCTATTTAAATAATAATTTTATTTTGAAATTTAACCGTTACATATACTTTGTAACTTAACTAAATAGCAAGTCATTAACAGGACGGGGAACAGAAACGCCGCCAATCCAATCTATGTACAATGGGAGAACCATTCATCCATTACCTAACCACCGGCCAGCATCGCTTGCCGGACAAAAATGGACCTTACTCCTAAACAATGATGAGAAAAATAACATGAAACTTTAGACTTCAATTCACATAGAAATGCGAAACTTGTGTTACCAACAGTACCTACATAATTGTGGTTGCTAGCGAGCGCGCATCACAGAACACTTGTTTTTTTTTCATAATCGGTTTGTGCTCCGGCTAGAAAAGACGTGCCATCATGTACCGCCTATTTATTATACTAGTGACATTACTAACGGTTGTGAACTGTAAATATAAATACAACACCAAGTCGTTTCTGGTGCCGCTGGATCATTTCAGCTATCAGAGGAACGAGACCTTCAGCATCAAGTATTTGGAGAATGAAGAGTATTGGGACAAAGATAGCGGGCCGATCTTCTTTTACACTGGCAATGAGGTAAGTTCTGTATTCAATAATGTAGGTATTGTCATGTTTTAGAAGGAAGTTATACTATCAAACGTAGAGACCTAGAGGTTGAAGCTTCGTGTATTTATGGACGTATGATTTACGTACCTACTTAGTTATAAAAAACTAGCTTCTTCCAACGGCTTTGCTCAAGTTTGTAGCCGCATTTCTAGGTCAAAATCGAATGTATTGTAAATTGCCGGTTTAGCCGTTACGAAGATTATCGGTAACAAACTATACATTTATGTAGGTACCTATATATGCCGTATATGCAATATTTTAATAGGATGCTGTACCTCGCATCGACTGTGTAATATGATGCTAGAAATAGGATTTAAAGAAGAATAACTTTAGTTTTTATTCAAATTGCGTGTAAGTTTTAATTACACGCATTCTGTTTTTAGTGCCTTAAAATCAGTCCCCTTTCTGAAAAAATATTTTTTTTTGTTTCAATTCATAGGTTAGGTTAGATAACAGAAACTAAAAGTAGAGACATTGATAGAGTCTAGAGTCACTCTTGCGAATGTAGTGGCGTAAATAATCAAACGTAATTTAATTGATATTTATTTAGCCGAAGTCATTTACGCTTAGTTTTATTGATCAGAAACTTCCTTAGAATATGGATAAGATCACTGACGTAGATTTACACAAATGTCTCAATAACTTACACAAATAAATCAATGATGTAGGTTCTTCGGTGCTAATTTATTAAATATATATAGGTAAGCACCTACTCAGTCGTATTTTTTAACTGATATAGGTACCTTGTTGAGTCAGGTTTGTTTGGATATGTAGAAAGGATGGATGAAAGAAGATTAACAAAAGAAGTACCTAAACAGGAGAGCGTGAATGGGCTAGAAGAGGAAGGCCTCGGCAAACGTACTCTACTACCATGTCTGATTTCAAAATGAACCTCATTTCCTTATGCATCATCCTCAAGTTAATCCAACCTGGATGTATAGACAAATACCTACCACTTTCCGCCTGCAGAAAGATTGAATTGTGGAAATGTGACGTGACTTCTGCCAAGTTTTCCTTGACAAATTTGCGTTGAACGTAAAGTAAGCGTAAGTATTTTCTAGAACCCTAATACCCCCTGAACCCTATAAACGAATTTTTGAATATAAAATACCTGTTCGCGATCTTTGATTTCAAACTAAATGGCAAACGTGTGAATCGGGGGATAACGGGAATTACCCAAATTGAAGACCTGGGGAAAGGCCAAGTTAAGAGTTTTTACGACGAGCTATGAACAATGTCCTGAGAGTGAATGAAGCAAAAGAGGTATGTCAGGTTCATAGCAAGTGGAAATCCGTGGACTCTGCCTACCCCTCCGGGAAACAGGCGTGAATTTATGTATGTATGTAGTACCTTCTTAACTGGTCAGAAGCTGAAGCCCTCGTAACGAAGGTTGCCTATTTTGATAGCATTCAGAACTTTGCAGTCTATATTCTACGGCACCATAGTGTTAGCATTATTTATTGTTTGCATTCGCACTGATCGTGTTGGTTCCACAATTATTATGAAGACGGTGAAAGAATGGAACACACTAGGTACTTCATCATATGTCTTTCCTAAACAACACAACCTGGGTCTCTTCAAGGTAATTAACAGTGAATAGGACCTTCATGCTTCATCGTCGGCCATATCAACACTTATCAACATCAGGTGAGAATATAAGGTTATTATTGATAAAAAAAAATGTTCTGTGACCATAGTATGTCATTAGCTCATACAAACTTCCATCTATCTATAATTCGTTAATAAATATGTTTAGAATCTCTCGCCACATGACTGAGCTACGTTACATCACATCAACGAAGAGCTAACACAGATGCATCGGAGTGTCTAGATCACGCAAGCGAAGTGTTCACTCAACTTGAACATATAATATATAATACATCCGACAAACAACTGTCGGTCCTAGGACTGCGAGCAAGTGGATCAGCCCGGTGGAAGATCTTCCCCACAGCAAATGAAGGACACAATACCAACCGTGTTCTCCACAGAAACATTGAACTCATTACATTGAGGAGGGTGCTGTTTATTTATTAACACTTAGTGCACATTTTATGAGACGTGAACAATAGGCGGACTTAAAGCATTTTCTAGCAGCCGACCCAATTTGTTGTGGTTGGCGGTAAGTGTGCTACAATTATGTGCTTTTGATTGTAAACAAAAACAAATACGCTCATGAATGTACTTCCTATGATGGAAATTTGCAGATACAACACCAGTGCGAAGATCTTAGTGTACACCAAGTAGGGGATAGTCAGAGGCATCAAAACATTATATTTGGTACATACCCGCGTTTTGAAAGTAGTTAGCATGTCACGTGGCAGGTTGCAAGCCCATGGTTATTTGATAACTATCAGAGTTATCAAATAACCAAAATTATTAATTTCTTTATCACCTATACTCGAGCTAATCTTTTTTGCACTTGTTTGGATAGGTACTGTAAAGTTCCTTTAATATTTGCAGGGTCAAATCGAATTGTTCGCGCAGCACACTGGTTTCATGTGGGATATTGCACAGCAGTACAAGGCGAAATTAGTCTTCGCGGAACACAGGTCAGTCAAATTAGCTTTTGTAATAACTCTAAAACTCTAATAAATGACCCACTTATGTTCGACTTTACTAACGTCAGATTGATGAATATTTCGGTTTAATATTCAACAGAATTATAGGGAATGTTGGAACCAACATTCCAAAATAGAGTTTCTCTTATTATGCTTGTAAATTACTTTATTTTTGCTTTGGTATCATTGCTCGTCGTGTACCTAATCATTGTGACCCTGCTTTACAGGCTTTTTAGTCGAAGTGTGTGGGGGGCGGGGGGGGACAAAGGTTAACCTAGTTACAAGTCCAACGCTCTTTATACATCTATATTAAAACTTATACCAATTTGTATTTGTAAATAATGAATTTGAATAAGGTTATATTTGTACCGAAAAACCTTTACGGAACACTAGGTAATCTTTAAATTTATCGTTCAGAAGAAATAAGCAACTGCTATTGTGAAAAGAAATGACATTTTTTTTATTGACATTTTTTTTAAATATATGAGAAATAATGCTGGACATTTTTCAAACAGCATCATCTAGCCCCAAAGTAAGCAAAGCTTGTGTTATGGGAACTACATGACTGATATAGGTACCTACTACTTATATATTTTTTTTAGAAATACATTCATATTGAATGAATGAATGAATGAATGAATGAATGAAAATTCTTTATTGTGCACCTTAAACAAATAACATAATAAACAAAATCTTATTATTAAGAAGGTACAATATCGCTTTAGAAGCGATCTCTTCCTTCATGGAAAACACCCAGACCAGAGACAAATATTTGAAGATCATACAAACATTTGTCCCGTGGCGGGAATCGCAACTATCAAAACCATCTGTGTCACAGAGGTCGTCGAATTCATATTCTTTTAAATTATTTTGTAGGTATTACGGTGCGTCCATGCCATTCAGCAACAACAGATCTCTGGACAAGGAGCACATCGGCTACCTGACCTCCTCCCAAGCGTTGGCTGATTACGCAGACCTCGTGAACCACCTCCAGCAGAACGCGACAGTACCACGGTATCCTGTCATCGCTTTTGGAGGTGAGGGCATAACATTCACAAAATTATCAATTAAAATTTTAAAAACAAGTGTTTATTCAATACTAGCCTCTGCCCACGGCTCCGCGTTTTACCCGGATAAAAAGTAGTCCATGTGTTAATCTGATGTATAAACTATATTACTGTAAAGATTCATCAATATCTGTTCAGTTGTTTTTGCGTGAAAGAGTAACACACATCTATACATCCTACAAACTTTCGCGTTTAAAAGAGTAGCAGGATTATTTTTCATTGTATGTTTCGTATTCTTCTCAGCAAACCATTTCAAATTGATAGATACCCATTATCAAGGGGGTGCGTTACAAATAAACCGTCGAAAGCATGATTAAATATAGTAGCCTGCTGAACATTGTTAGCTTTGGGTCTGACCGTAGTAGACATCGCATTCTAGATGTTAAAAATGCTAGTCTGCAAGTTGCTGCCTTTCAGACTAGCGTTTTTTGGCCGCTTGCTATGATAAATGTGGCCGCACTGCAAGTGTCTAAGCAAGGCGACTTGCCACCCAGCCGCTTGCAGTCTGGCCGATGCCTTAGTTGGTGCCAATCTTATTTAGGTACCTACCAAATTCATTAATCAATGGCACGTGCTTACCTAGTACCTACCTACTTGATGTATTAAAAATGTCACATTTCTGAAATACAACACCAGTTAATGAAATACCGACTTCAAAGAATATAGGTACTTACTTATCGTTACATATTTGACATCGATAAAATGTGCAGAATGTCATAAAGTTGTTTACAATTCATTGAAATGCTTGTCCATGTACTATCAATGCTAATGCTCTACTATATGGGTGCCGCCTACCTATATACATTTTTTTTTATATTCTTATGGCGAATTGCCAGCGAGCACAAACTGAACTAAATAAGCAAGTAAACACCTCGCACCTCCGAATCATAAATAACTATTTCGTCTTTTGATAATTTTTCGATCTTCAGCTACATAAGTACTGCATGGTAGAGACCATTAAAATACGTAGATACCTGATATGAAAAACGACTCCTTTTGAAAGTCTTAACAATATCCAAACTTCTAAATGTCGGAATAGGGACTCTTCTCGACTTAAGTTCTGAAACATTGCTTTGCCCTGGAAAAAAATGTGTCAGTCTCATTCCTTTAAACATATTGCTGGTGTTCCTGATACAGGAACAGGCCGGTGCATAGAGTATTCTATGAAAAAAAAAACTTTTTTCATCCTACTAATTAGTTGTTGGTAAAACTTAGGATCTCATTTATATTCATTTACACACCCAATAACACAAAGTTAGTTATTTATTCTAAAGTTATTCTAAGAACTATACCTATTCCAAATTTCATTCCAATTGATTATTGGCAAGATACATCTAAACTTCCGTGTTTTGAATATTAATAGGATACGTACCAACTTGGCTTCATTAATACACGTCTTGAGAAGCTATCTGTCGTTTCCCAGGTTCATACGGTGGTATGCTAGCAGCGTATTTCCGCATGAAGTATCCGCACTTGGTGGCAGGCGCCATCGCGGCCTCCGCGCCATTGCACATGTACCCCGGCATGATGCCGTGCGACGTCTTCAACAGCATCCTCAGCTCCAGCTACAAGCAAGCCTCGCGCAAGTGCGAGCAAAACATCAAAAACTCCTGGCAAGTACTCAGGTGAGGCGATTATCGAGGCGTCTGTAGGTACTGTAATACAGAGCCTTTTTTTATACTACTTGAGGCAAACAAACTAACATCCTGGTGGTAAGAGGTTACCGTAGACTATGGATGCTTGCAATACCAGAGGTATCATTCACGCGTTGCCTCCCTGAGATATCAAGCCTATTATTTCACCGGCAAACCGGAAAACAGCAATGAGAAAATTACTGCTTGCCGGCAGAATAGGCAGGATGGTAGCACTTTCCCGAACGAGCCCTTTCACAGAAGCTCTATTAAGTACTCTTGCATTTACACCCCGGCTTGATGGACATAGGCCTCCACCAAAGAATGCAGTGACGAACTGTCTAGGACTTCCACCATCGAGTTGTTCCGTCGTCTGTTGCACTGTCATCAACTTGACTGGTACCTATGCAAAATTTTACTCTTGCTAATGACAGGAAATACCTACACGGTCCAAAGATTTGTGAAGTTAGTAAAAAGCTTTTCGATACCTAAGTGAGGTATAATAAATGTATGTAGTTGTTATTGGTGGTTAACTCTTATCAGTATCTTACCAGGATCATGTGATCTTGACTTCTCACACTCTCCTTGCAGACTTAACAACAAGACAACAACATTGTCAAAGGCGGAAGAGAAGACAGACATAAAGTAATTCTGTTATCCTTTCCGTCAGACATAAGAGAGAGAGACATATGTATTTTTATCATGTTCATGCTGTCCTGGACAGAGCCTCTCTTCATTTTGATTAAATACCAAACTTCGTTTCAGAAACTTTTCAACCATGGCGAATGCATCGGAATGGCTCCAAAAGAAATGGCGGCTTTGCGACCCCGTGAAAAACAAAACCGAAGTAGACCTGCTGGTCGACTTCCTGGTCTCAATGTACACGACCCTAGCCATGGTGAACTATCCCTTCCCCAGCGACTTCCTGCTGCCCTTACCGGCTAACCCAGTGAGGGTAGTGTGCCAGTATTTGGACAAGGATCTTCAGGGAGTGAATCTTTTGGAGGTGAGCTTCTTCAAACTACTGAAAAAGCTGACTAGTCATTATAGTTTTGAATTTTTAAACTATTTAAAAACGTGTTATTAATTTAAATTTACCCTGTGATTTATGCATTTTGGTTTAGACTAGCATGTTTCCCATTATTTCGGCATAGTTGTCACTGTATGTACCTAAGTGAAAGGTAATTAGGTTATAGATATAGTTATCACTTTATACTTAATATAGGTTTGAGGATACGGGACAAACTTTTTCTTGGTTTTTGTGACGACACCTACACCCAGAGAATGTTTGTGACAGGACCCAGTGACCGGAATCGAACTCATCCCTAGTGCCATAGGCGTGTTTAATGCAATCCATCTTGTTTCAGGGTATCGGGCAAGTGTTGGAAACCTTCACAAATTATGATCACAACAACAAATGCGTTAACTACAAGGAAGGGGATGACTACGGGAACCTGGATGCCAGCGGATGGGACTATCAGGTAGGCCTCACTTAACTATGCGTTATAAGTAATAATCCCAGAATTAATCCCAGATTAAATTGTTCACACTTAAACCTTTCGGTTCCACCTTTATAATAAGACTGTCTTTCCTGAAAAATAGATTCTCTCTCCGTCTCAATCTCCGTTCATCTACATACGGTAAAAATACATATATCATTGGCCTGTGTTTAGAATTATTTTGATTTAATAATTTGAAATTTTGTACATAGTTCTCCAAGTGTGGAGTCAGGACTATGTATTTACGATGTATGTATTTACAGCGACATATTTTTTATTATGTATATGTGATTTTAGGTACCTTAGGGTGCTTGATATCATAGATACATGGCTAACAGTCTTGTTTGTCTTCTTTTAGTACTCGAACATTCGTTTCAGTTTCTGCTCGATATAGTTATTTAGTTTAGAAGTGCGCACATATGTTTATGTTGCAATCAAGATTAGAACCGAATTTTGTTAGTAGTATTTTTGTAAGTGGTTGTACCTAATGTGTTTTGTGCGTGTTAATAAATAAATAAGTAAAAGTGTAGTAGGTACTTTATTAATAAAACAGATTTCGTCCTCTGTGAGAGCTTCCACACCAGAGGACATGCATAGTTATTTGCTATTTCTTTCAGGACCTAAGACCGACAGTTGTTTGGAGGTATTATATATCATTACTCTTAGCTCTGCGATGATGCGATTTAACAACCATCCGGCGAGAGATGTCGCTAGCTACAGATGCACGACCGTAGAGAGCAGGTTTAAAAGGCTTAGCGGTAAAGAGCGGTTGATTAATGAATTAGAAATGGCATTGCAGGCGTGCACGGAAATGGTGATGCCGATCTGCGCGACGGGCAAGACGGACATGTTCGAACCGTCTGCGTGGGACTGGGCGCAGTACAGCGCGGACTGCCGGCGCAAGTACGGCGTCTCCCCGCGCGAGCAGGATGCCCGCGTCACGTATGGCGGCGCGCTGCTGCAGGCCGCTTCCAACATTGTCTTCAGCAACGGCCTGCTGGACCCCTGGGCGGCAGGTTATATCACAACTCTCGATTAAACAAAACTAACAAACAAACTATTTGTACCTATATTAGTAGGTGGTAGGTTAATACTTTAGATCAGTTAAGAAAGTGATTGTTTTCCCCAGGTGGTATCTTGTCCAGCCTGAGCGAGTCGGTACAAGCGGTGGTGATCCCTAACGCGGCGCACCATCTGGACCTGATGGCCGCCAGCGCGGACGACCCGCAGCCCGTGCGCCTAGCGCGTGAAACACACAAGCAGAACATCAACAGTTGGATCAACCAGTTCAACATCAATTACAGGATGCAGAGGCACTGGAGAGTCTGAAGAAATTATGAGGGAGGGACTGATCTGATAGAAATAAACTTTTTTTTATATATGTTGCTTTTTATTTCGAGTAATCCAAGTAATCATGCTTTAGAAGATAAGGAAATTAGGTTGAAGACACTACCACTTCTTTTTTGAAGTTAATAGGGTTGACAGTTCTGATTGTCATTAAAACGAATATTTTCATTACAGCAATTGCCCTACTGGTATCGAAAATATGGTAAATGACAGCAATTTGATTGCCATATTAAAATAACGCGTGTAACAAGACACTTATCGATAACGAAAGCCACTTATTCTATACATCATTAGGATTTATTTTTTCTACTAGACTAAACCAGGGAATCTCCAGGTTCTAGGGATACTGAAGGTCAAAGACTCAATTTTTTTTTTGTGTTCTTTACGGAAATTAATTTCAAGTATTTGAGATGTTTGATATCTGTGAATAGTGTACATACGTCAGTAGTGTTGTGGTTCTTTGGCGTCTAACGCGTCAAACGGTCAAGCATCCTTTAATTCAATGGTCGGCCTTGAGCTGGCATGATGTTTGTTTAACATTTTAAACAACTTTTAGACTCGTTACTTAATGTGTTTTTTCAACAAATATTTAGTACAAAAGAGTTTTTTTTTATTTTTCCTAAAAATACTTCAGTTTTGAATCTTGCACGGCAAGCCTAAATTTGTCACTGCATTATTGATTCGAGGCACTGATGTTGGTAGAATTGTGACAAATACCTAGTTACAAAATCCATAATCAAGAAGTGAACTGAAACTATAAAGTTGGCATCAGTGCCTCACTACTTTATACTTTATATCTACTTTATAGCTACTTTATATACTACTTTATAGCTAGATTTAGCAACTTTTTTTATATCAGGCAGCTACAATTTTATGAAACTTGTAGGTAAAGTTTTTTAGCTACTCTTTCTAGCCACTTTTTAGATGACGTGAATACTTTTGATTGTATTTTGGATAAAGAAGTACTTAAAAAAATTTATACTATTGGAAAATGGTCGAAATCAATGAAAAACACACTTCGACATCTTTCTCTTCAAATATTAGAATTTATTAGTTTACATTTTTACATTATTGTACATTTTAATATTAATAAATAATCTGAAAAAAATGTAGCTACTTCTAGCAACTTTTATGGACATTCTAGCAACTTTTCGCAAGATATCCTAACTACTTGCTAAAGACATCAGTTGGCAACACTGTATCGAGGTTAGAAAAAAATAAACAAGTAGAATCAAAACAAAGATAGAATGAATTCCTTATTTTTGCGAAAATGAGCACCACATGTAAATACTGCAATGAGGCAGAAGACAAGCAGAACCGGCCAGGTCTTCTGTGCTACGGCTGCATGAACTTCGTCCATCTTAAGTGTCTGCGCCGGCCCGGTACCCCAGGAGACTTCGCATGCGATGTATTCTTCGAATTTACCTGCGAGAGCTGCTCTACTGATCAATACGAAACCTTTACACGATACAAATTCCCTTGGTGAGTAAACTGGACCCACCTCGAGTTATAAAACTATATACTAAAAAAGAAACAATGACCTGTTTAATCTACAATCATTTTCGCCCGGTAGTAATTCGTATTTTTTAATTTTCAGGGTAAATGTGATCTACCTGACACTGAACCACCTCTGTACACAGTCGTACGGCATCAGCCACCATGGCTACTTCCACTACAAGACTCACATCTGTTCATTCATTGACCGATATTGGCAGGCACTCTTTGGAGCTTCTAAGTAAGATATATTCTACATTACTTAACCTTACTACCTGTATGCTGTGGTTAACTGTTCATCCAAAAAAAAACCCAAAACCATAACCTCACTATGGCTAGCATAGTCCAAAAATCATTAAATTTATTTATTTTTAATAAAAACTAAAGATTTTCATCGTAATATAAATTTAGTATATGACAACAAGGGTCAAAGTTTACAATTCTATCAAAGCTTTCTCATTTTATTTGGACTGGCCCAAGTGTAGTAGCCACATAAAAGAGATACAAAACAAGTTGCAACAACAAGGAGAAAGTACACAGTGAACTAATTAAAAAATAAAAAGGTCTAAACTAAGATATAGAGCCAAATGTAATACACATGCATTCCTGTCCCCATATTCAAATGGCCTGATTTTACCTGTGCAATGGGTAGCACTAACCATGATACACAGTAGACAAACCCAGAACATGCAAACCTATATCCCGCTGTGGGAATTGAACCTACATCTCAGCCGGCAATGTGACAATGCGGCCGTCAAATGAAAAGCAACCATTTTATAAATCAATATGCAGAAAAATACAGAATTTGCTTTAGTAATGTTTTTACAACCTGGTTGTTGTCCCCAGTAAGCAAAAGAAGAACTGGGTGGGCACAATTGCAGGAGTGCTCTCGGTGTACAACAAGTTGTTCTTCAAGTCGGGCTCCACAGTGCTCGGGGAGACAGGCTGGTGGCGGCTGTTACACAATTTCTCACCAGCAGTCGCTGCTCATATCAGTAAGTGTATTAAATTTAAATATTGGCATTACTTTTAGTTTCATTTCATACCTACTTGCATGCTTCTCTCTTCTAATTTCCTGTTTTTAAGGCTGGTTTCAAAGCAATGCTTCCAATGACAGTGGTCCATGTGTGAACTCTTTTAGAAATAGTTTAGACAAACATTTAAAATGTGCTGACATACACACATCAACTTTAAACTTTCTGTGTATTAACAACCAAATAGCAATGCATACTTACATATTGTCAATAATAATAATATGTGTATTTTGTGGACTATACCGCACATAGCTGCAGTTTAATGCAGATATCCATGTTAAAACTGAACCCCTGCTTTAATTCTGGAGCTCCATGCAGGCTCTGCACGGAGATTTCACTCTGATTTCTCTGAAACCATCCTTAATGATAGGTCACCGTATTTTAATTACCAAATATACCTAGCCCCATCCGAATCCCTAGTTTCATAGATAGATATAAAATACTTTATTTCACACCAAAGAACACATCCACTTAGTTACTAAAAACTTTGATAATGGTCGGTCTTATCGCTAAATAGCGATCTCTACCAGACAACCTTTGGATGGAATAGAATGTAAGAAAGTTTATAAGGGGTTTTATTGGTGTACTTATATACTATGAATATATTATAATATACGCAATATTTTTAAAATACGCAATATACCTACATAGAGTGTGGCGCAGGGGGCGCGGACCCGCCTGAGACGCAGAAGGTTGCGGGTTCGATTCCCGCTGCGGGACATAATTATGTTTGTAATGTTTGTCTTAGGTCTAGGTGGTTTCTAGGTATAATATGTATGTTTTTACAAAAAAAAGTATATAAGTAGTATGTCAGTCATGTAGTTCCCATAATATACAAGCTCTGCTTAGTTTAGGGCTAGATGATGTTGTGTGAAAAATGTCCAATTATTTATTTATTTATAGCTACAAAAACTATTGTACGATCCAAAACATAGATAGACATACATGGAAGGTTGCTGTCATCAACCCAAAGTCTTTCTCTGCTATATCAAGGAGTTGGGATGGTTTTTTGTCTGGCTTCGAGCATGGGCCTAGTCAGTAGAAAAAATAATGGGCGCCATAGTTTTAGGATTTATGCACTAGGTACCTAAAACTCTTTTTCCCACATTACACAGGTTAGCTGGCAGATAATGCTATCTAGAATTAAGTTCGCCACTGTAAATTGTGTAATTAAGAATTCTTCACATTAAATTAAATATTATTTCATGTGTAAAATCATTTTTAATAATTTTCCTATTGACATTCTCGAAATTAATACATTAAGCGTATTCAAATTGAAACTTAAGGAACTTTTATTACTAAAGGCGTACTACAGTGTAAATGAATATCTTTTTGACAAATTTTAGATCATTTTAAGAATTTGACATGTCATAATAATTATTTTTTTTCATTACATAAAATATTATGACATTAGCTAGCCTGGTTGTATAATCGAATACATGACATGACTCTTTAGATTAAGATTTATACCTACTTAATTTTTATATCAAATTTTGCATGCTGTAAAGCAGATCATGGCTGGACTTACTATTACTATACTATCTACTGCTTGTACCTATGTTTCGCAAATAAATGAATTGAATTGAATTGTAATAAATTATTTTTTTCATCATCTATCTACCTAAGTGGTTTAGGTATAACATGCCTAGGCCTTTCAGAAGTCTGTATTAGTGTTGATTTCAAAGTATTAATTCCTTATTTACAGTTCAAGACATGGCACGAGATAAACCCAAATGCCGGCCACGAAACCAACTAGCCTTGGACAGAAACCACTTTATTAACAAGATAAGCGAAATGGGTGAGTTTTAAGAGGAGTTGTATACAATTGCCGCCTGAGACGCAGAGGGATGCGGGTTCGATTCCCGCCGCAGGACAAATGTTTCGTATGATCTGCAGATACTTGTCTCGGTTCTGAGTGTTTTTTATGTATAGTATATATGTATTTACAAAAAAAAGTATTTAAGTAGTATATCAGTCATGTAGTTCCCATAACACAAGCTCTGCTTACTTTGGGGCCAGATGATGCTGTATGAAAAATGTATTTTATTATATATATATATGTAACTGGTGTACAGTTTTAATCTGGTTAGGAACCTAACGCACCTATGTGCACAGCAAAACAATAACCATCCTTAATGATAGGTCACCGAGCAGACAAGCAACAACAGATTCATAAAAATAAATAAAAAAAAACTCAAGGAAAACAAAAAACAAAAACAGTAAATGTAGCAAAGTACCAGTACCTTAGTTACTTGAGAAAAAATATATATTAAAAAAAAATACTACCTACCTATTCAATGGACCTTTGGGCTCAAGACGCTACCGTGCATGAGCAACTAATCCCCCTTTAAAATGGTGGATGTCTTTAAGTATTTTAATAAGTTGACATAATGTCCAATATTATTTATTGCCCTTGCAAAAATATTAAATGGTTTTCCTTTCCTGAGGCTGCGGCCGCACTTACGGCTTCAAGGCTGCTTGCATTTATGTTATACAACAAAATGCCTATGGCGTTTTTCTTTTTCTGGTTGATGAAAGAACTTACCATACCTATTTCTGCCGCCAAACAGTGAGACCTGGCATTCCTGGGTTCCTGTTTGAAGGGTATGGATGCCAATGAAATTACAGACACAAGACACTTTTCACCCGTTGGCCAGTCAATGTACATTTTATGCAAACGCGGCGCAACTTGTATGTGTTTGTACTATCAGTTAATTAGTTTCAATAAATCAGTTCACGTTAAATTACGGAGTCGGGTGGTTCTCATTTCAAAACCCCATCCTTACTTATCATGTATCAATATCATCGAAGTGTAAGGACTTCACCTTACACCCGTTATGACTCAGAATCCGTGTTTGCAAAAAAAAAAAATAACAAAAAAAACTAAAGCATGTGCCAACAGTTAGTGTCCCAATAAGCGGCGATGATCTTGCAACCTGTCACGTGGAATGCTAACTTGCTAAACGCGGGCGTGTAACAAATGTAATGTTTTGACGTGCCTCTGACTACCCCTACGTGGTATCCTCAAAGATCTACCCACTGAGTATGTATCTGAGGATGTCCACCGTGGGGAAGACAGTCGTGAGCGTGTTTGTTTGTTTGTTATGTCTCAGGGTCGAAAAATAGTGGTATCTCTGGTACGTTAAGGTATAGGTTACGGGAACCGCTTAACATAGGATAGGCCGTACGCTTGTTTCCCACTTTAGTAGTATAAAAAAAAAACAAATTTCATCTTTCCAGGCTATAAAGACCTGATAAATCCAGATGTAGATGAAGCCCTGGAGCTGGAGGCGCCGCCGGTCCCTTGCAAGAAGAAACGCGTCGACTCAGCAGACAGCGCGGTCTCCGGCACCTCCTATTACGACCACATGGACTATGATACTATGAAGTAAGTTTAGACCTACATTGAAAGCCCGCCTAAGTATAAAGTAAGTTTAGGCTATATTGAAAGTCCGCTTAGATCAGAAAACATAAGAAGCTTTACTACGAAGAAACTCTTTCGTAGTAAAGCTTCTTTGTCTGACCTTCTTCTATAATTTAAAAACACTTAAAAAACACACTGCGAAAGCTATACAAAAGATATATTCAAAAATTTAAATTCTAAAGCGTAATTAAACTAAAACATATAGATGTATATCTGTTGCCAGCAGCTATGCACGTGGCAGATATGAAATTATGATGAAACACTTTCCTTTTATTTAAGATTTGTAAATACCTATTCATCTATTTTGTATTGAAATATGCTCTGTGTTTCACGAGCATATTTCTGAACAAAATTAAAGTTTATGTATACCGGCAACACTTTTTTGAACCAAACAAAACATTGCGATCTAAAGAGGTCGAATACGATAAATTGAAAAAAGAAAATAAAAACACATTATGAACAAAATACAAACAAAAAAATTACTTTGAAATAAATGAAATTATCAAATATTAAAGAAATCTCATAAATTTACTAAGAGTAAATAAAGATCGCAATGTTTTGTTTGGTTCAAAAAAGTGTTGCCGGTATACATAAACTTTAATTTTGTTCAGAAATATGCTCGTGAAACACACGCAGTGGGCGAAGGCCCGCCTCAGAGGCAGAAGGTTGCGGGTTCGATTCCCGCCGCGGGATAATTTTTTGTAAGATCTGCAAATATTTGTCTCGTGTCTGGTTGTTTTCATGTATAATAAGTATGTTATTACAAAAAAAGTATATAAGTAGTATATCAGTCATGGAGTTCCCATAATACAAGCTCTGTTTAGTTTGGGGTGAAAAATGTCCAGCATTATTAAAAAAAAAAACAGGAAACATCCAGACCCGAAACCAACATTAGCTTATCGTACAAACATTTGTCCCGCAGCGGGAATCGAACCCGCAACCTTCTGCGTCTCAGGCGGGCCTTTGCCCACTGCGCCACAGAGGTCGTCTGTACCTATTATATCTGTACCTACGATTTTTGTTAAATAATTAGTGCAATAGGGTTCGTCCCGTTCTAATTAAATAAATAAAGAAATAAACGAGTTTATATAAAAACTGTTGGATAATAAACAGATTCGAGGAAGAGCAGTGCAACTCTGACTCCCTCCTGCTTCCGTCGGGGGAGTACATGATGCCGCAGGAGTTCGACCTGAAGGGGTTCGAATACACCCCCGCCTCCAAGATGATGCGAGTCCAAGTAAGCATACCGAGTGCCGGCAGCCGGCTGAGACGCAACAGGTGCACGTTCGATTCCCGCTGGTGTTTGCTTGTTACAAATAAATACAAAACAAACACGCTCACGACTGTCTTCCCCATGGTGGGCATCCTCAGATACATACTCAGTGAGTAGATCTTTGAGGATACCAAGTAAGGGGTAGTCAGAGGCACGTCCAAACATTACATTTGGTACATGCCCGCGTTTTGCAAGTAGTAAGCATTCCACGTGACAGGTTGCAAGCACATCGCCGCTAAATAAATAAATTTCATTATATATCATTTACTTATTCAAATCAACATTGGATCATAACAATATGGTGTTACTCATACTCATACTTATTTATTTTTTACCATATGAACCTATAGTACACTTGGTTACATCAAAAACTTACAATGTAAGACCTGGAAGGGTGCTAGAAAGTATTCTACTTTCATACCTATTAATGTTTACATAATTAGGTTATTAAGAACCTAGTAATGTAGTTATAGATACATACATACATAAAGTCACGCCTGTTTCCCGGAGGGGTAGGCAGAGACTACGGATTTCCATTTGCTACGATCCTAACATACCTCTTTTGCTTCATTCAGTCTCAGGACATTGTTCATACATGCTCGCCGGTTCAGGGTACTCTTGACCTGACCCTTTTCCAGTACGTCAGGATTCGTTGAAACGTTTTAGTTATAGATTTCTTATTCTTAATAAGTAAGCACATTCCTAACTGAAACTATTTAGAATTATTCAGGCTACCTATTACAAGTGAACAAAGGAATACATACTTATATAGAATTGAAAATGTCAATGCAGATATCCGTAGGCTTCAGGCAAACCGACGAGATACAGTCTCAAACTTGACGACCTCTGTGGCACAGTGGGCGTAGTTTGCGGGTTATATTCCCGCCGCGAGACAAATGTTTTTATGATCTGCAAATATTTGTCTCGTGTCTGGGTGTTTTCTATGTATAATATGTATGTGTTTAGAAAAAAAATATAGACATTTAGTAGTATTTCAGTCATGTAGTTTCCTTAACACAAGTTCTGGTTACTTTGGGGCTAGATGATGCTGTGTGAAAATGTCCAGCATTATTATTTTCATATCTCAAAACTGTGCCTGGACCTTTGAGAGATGGAGCCAACGCTAAGAGTCATTTTTCTAAACCTGGGACTAATCTTTATACCTTGGACTATTTTATGTCAGCCGACAAATAATCGAATAAGTCAGCTTAATCAACAAATTTTGTAAAAGGCTCATTAAAAAGAATAACCAGCCTTGTTTTTTCTTGCCATTCTTTCCTGGCTTGGTCGCGGAGGAACAGGCAGTAGATAAAAACGACGTTTCAAAGTGATCCTTGTCATTTTAATGAATAAATTTATTTTGACTTTGACTTTGAATATTTCCGTACGCCAGAGTGACACATCCAGCGTGCATTCGTTCAACCATAACACGGGACTCTTCTACGACTCGGACTCACGCAGCGGCTCTGAGCACGACAAAAAGTCCGTCTTCGACAAGTCCAAGAAAACGTCCGTCTTCCGCAAGGAGTCACTGTTCTCCACTCAAATGAACTCTGAAAGCTTGCCTTGGGAGGAAGACGTAGAGAAAGAAACGGAGAAAGCTGCAGAAATAAGTTCTACCGGTGAGTAAACTTGGCTCGTAGTTTAGAGCGTTATTTCATCGTCCGACACCGATATACAAAAAAAAAAAAACAAACACGCTCACGACTGTTTCCCCATGGTGGACATCCTTAGTGAGTAGATCTTTGAGGATACCTAGTAGGGGGTAGTCAGAGGCACGTCCAAACATAACATTTGGTACATGTCCGCGTTTTGCAAGTAGTAAGCATTCCACGTGACAGGTTGCAAGCCCATCGCCGCTTATTGGAACTAAGCGGCGATGTAGCTGTGCCAACGCAAACCTGCGCGTCGCATCGCCCGCCCGTGCTAATAATTATTTTTCGCGGAACCTAAGGGTCGTAGCGTGATTTTTGTTCTACATAATACAAAAATATTTTTTCAAATTTCACTGCTAATTCCAGAGATTAGCGCGTTCAAACAAAAAAAAACTCTCCAGCTTTATTATGAGTATAGATATAGAATAATATATTATCTTTTATTATAATTTTATACAAATGCACTACCACCCCTCTCTTCATTACCTACACAAAAATTAGCTGGAAGAAAATACTAATTAGTATTAAGTTTGCTTAGCACATAAGGTTCCGAGAAAAAGAAGTATTAGCACGGGCGAGTGATGCTTTATCACAATATAAGCATTAAAGGAATATAGATTATATACATTTTACAAGCAATAAAGCATTTTCTATCTATCTACCAGAGAAAGGGAAGAAACATAAACTGGTGGAGCTGACGCAGTACGAAGAAATACAGCTACTGAAACAAGTGGAGGGTCTCATCCCCAAAGTGAAGGATCCCAATAAGAAGGCGTATCTCTGCCGGCTGAAGGCAAAACTTGCCCTGAGAAGGTTGAAACGGCATAAACATTTACCGCTCTTCGATTTGGATAAGTAAGTATATACTAGACAAAGTCATCGTTTTATTTATAGCGTATTGGTATTCGGTTTAAGAGCAAACAAACACGCACACGACTGTATTCATGCTCATGCTCATGCTTATGTTCATGACATATACATACTCAGCCAGTACATCTTTGATGATACGAAGGGATCTAGACAATAAGCTCACGCTTAGTTTTCCTTTCACGCTAACGCAAATTTGTTGAGGTAAAACTTGGCAGCGGTCACGTGACATTTCCACAGCTATTGTTATTTCCATACAGTTCAACTTTCTGGAGGCGTTCTGGTTTAAGAATGTATTCTCATAAGTATTTATAATTCACTTAAATGAGAACTTATAACTAACAAAAAAACATTGCGTAGGTAGGTACCTACTTAAATAGATGCAATACGCGAGCGTTAACGTCAACTTCGTTCGTTTTCCGACTTTTCTGAATCTTCGGATTCAGAAAAGTCCATGTTCACATTACGGCACACTACACTGTCTAACAGGCAGTAGATAGAGCCGACGTTTCAAAGTGGTCCTTGTGAATTAATAAATTAATTTTGACTTTGGCCAAGACGCAGAGAGTATAGCCGTCTTCTCGATACAGACGACCTCTGTGGCGCAGTAGGCGAAAACCCACCTGCGACGCAGAAGGTAGCGGGTCTCCCGCCACGAGACAGCAATGTCTCGGCAATATTATAAGTATTATATCAGTCAAGTAGAGTCCATAACACAAGCTCTGCTTAGTTTAGGGCCAGATTATGCTGTGTGAAAATTTTGCCCAGTAATTTATCTTATTATTTCAGAACTGTGAAAATATTAGGGGGATACGTGACCGAAGATACTACGGAGGTCATCAATGTAGACAGAGTGCTGGACAGATTCCAACGATCGGTATGTACACACACAAACGTTAAAATAATATGCTTTTTAGATGTCCACTGCCTTCCACAAATAAATACTCTAAATATCTATGTATAATATGTCTGTATTTAAAAAAAACTATATAAGTAGTATATCAGTCATGTAGTTCCCATAACCACAAGCTCTGCTTACTTTGGGGCTAGATGATGATGTGTGAAAAATGTCCAGCATTATTTACATTTTTTTTATTTTACTTTTTATTATTCAACTAATTTGGCAAACTACCATACGGTCCATCATTTGTTAAACGGTTACCGTAACCTATGGACGCTTACAACACCAGACGTATCACTCGGGCGTTGTCGACCCTGAGAGATAACGGCGAAAAGTCTCTTGTGCCTGTAATTTCGACCTCACCCATACCCTTCAAAGCGAAACAGCAATGAGAGCATTACTGCTTCACGGCGGATATAGGTATGGTGGTAGTACTTCCCCGGACGAGCTCTTTCACAAGGAGCTCTGCTACTAATAACAACTAGATTAAAATTATATAAGCCGTGTTGGCCTAGTGGACGATACCCCGTTCGAACCCGGTCGTGCACTAATGGATTTTCCCACTAAAAAAATGTATGTGCGCATCAACGTCCTCAAAACAGTGAAGGAAAATATTGTGATGAAACCGGCTTGCCCTACTACCAAAAATTCTGTGTGTGCCAACAGTTAGTGTTTCAATAAGCGGCGATGGGCTTGCAACCTGTCACGTGAAATGCTAACTTGCAAAACGTGGGCATGCACCAAATGTAATCTTTGGACGTGCCTCTGACTACCCCCTACTTGGTATCCTCAAAGATCTACTCACTGAGTTATGTATCTGAGGATGTCCACCATGGGGAAGACAGTCGTGAGCGTGTTTGTTTGTTAAAATTATATTTATAAAATAAACTGTAGAAGTCTACTCCTCGGCATGGGCCTCTCCCAAATAGAACCATTATTTAATAACCTTATTTATTTCCTGGCAGTATCTGATGGACAGTCTATGTGGCACGATATCCCGGCCTAAAACCGGCACCACGCTTCTCTCGAGAGTTTCTCCCGTGGCGCTACGCTCGGCTTACTCGGGGGCCTTGCTGCGACCCTATATCAGAAGAGATGGAAGTACCAATCCCACCTGGCTAGCCCTTACGGACGAACTACTGAGCAGGACACATAGGTAAGTTGTTCATATGCAGCTCGAAAGACCACATTGTCTCCATTATCTGGCTCGAAGGACCACAAATATGCTGCGGCTCTTTATTCAGGAGTGATGGAAGCTTAAATCCAACAGAGTTTTTCTTTACGAACTGGTGAGTAGGACTTGAAGGTACATATCCACCTCAGAGGATATGTCTCCGTTGTATGTCTTGAATGACCACAAAAAGAGAAATGGAAGCTCCAGCTCATACTGACGAATTACTGAGCCGCACTAACGGGTGAAAAGTTAACAACCGGTTCCTTGGTCCTTTGGACCACAGTGTCTCCCGGTATATGGCTCGAAGGACCAAAAAACTGCTGAGGTCCTTTGGCAGAAAAGCTAAACTTTCCACCTAACTGGGTTCTTACTGACGAAACACTTACGTATGCACTAAAGTTATACGTTTTTATATGTATGTATTTACAAAAAAAAGTATATCGATCATGTAGTTCCCATGTATATAAAATTATTTATATCATACATGCTCTGCTTAGTTTGGTAATAGACGAAGCTATGTTTTAAAAAAAATTGAGTGGTGCAGATTCAAAACGATTTGTTACACCAATATTGCATTTATTTATAAAATATTACAGACACGTAAAGGAGTTTCAGCCACCGCCGCGAGCTACGATCGATTATTCGTACGTGCGTCCCGAACACATTCCGGCTGTCAACAGTTTGTGCGCGCAGTTCTTTTGGCCCGGGATAGACTGTAAGTACTTAGTATATATCTATCTATCTGATATAAAGATAGTCTTAGGTAGTATACGGAAGCTAAGTTGGTACAGATACTTTGGTACGACGATAAAATTTTCGCCCATAAGTACATCAATACACGTCACGGTCAATTATCCAACTGCAAGTGTAAGTTTGGGATCACAAAAAATATTTAAATGAACGATTTTCGTTAATTAAATTCATGATTTTTGGTCGATGGGAAATGCCCTATTATTGGTTTTGATTTATTTGCGAGTGTCAAAATATAAGGCATAAATAGGTGTATTTTTTTATTGCGTTAAATTAGAAGCTTGAACATTTTACAGCTCCAAGTGAATGGACCGCAGATATAATAATGTCATATTAATTTCAACTTGATACGTCCACGCGTTCCTGAGAAAAAGGTTCTTGACAGACAGACATACAACGAAGCGTTGAGCTGATGAGCATAAATTACCAATAAACAGAACATTTATTCTGATAATTTATAGTGAAATGGGGATATTACATAAATCCCCCCTGAAAACTCCTTATCATTTTAGCTTATTCCACTTTCCCCCTGAGAGAAGAAAACCTGAACCTGGTATAAAAAAAATAGAAATCCCTTTCTTTAAATTGGCATGTCTGTTTATCTGTTAGTGAGCGAGGCCCTCCAGTACCCGGAGTTCAGCTGCGTGGCGTCGTACCGACGTCTGCTGGTCGGCTGTGCGTTCCTCGTGCCGGACTCCAACCCCAACGAGGCGTACATCTCGTTCGTGCTGACGCGGCCCGAGTGGCGCCGCGCCGGCATCGCCACCTTCATGCTGTACCATCTACTGCAGGTACTGTTGTACCTACATACACTGTTGGATTAATTCATCAATTCATGAAAATACTTTATTGTACACCCTAAGAAAAAAATATACAACCTAATTAAACTAAAAAAAACTAAGTATCATGGGCGATCTTACACTTATCACTTAGAAGCAATCTCTTCCAGACAACCTTTGGATGGAGAGGGTTTAATATGAGGGACAATATGGAAAGTGGGCAAGTAGTTATAAAAAGATACTATCAAATAGGCAATAAATAAAATACATAAAGTACATACCTGGTATAAACAAATAAATAAATACTTAATACTAAGGATATCTTTTTATTTAATTACACTAACATAGTGACAATGGTGAACTATTCACTATGATTTATTTAATCCAAATCTTCTGAAACGTAAAGGGCACTTCTAGCACTGATTCTGTATTTTTTTAAGAATTAAAAGTGAGTGTCTGTAATATGTGGATACATATATGAAACATGACTTTAGAATAAAGTATGATTTAATAAAAATAAACGATGAATACCTGACCCATATTTTTCATAATTTTGTTTTGTTTTGTTTTGTTTCTTCTATTTACAATAAAGTGGCCAAAATCCTACAGTATTTGAAATTGATAAATAATAAATATTTTGTAGGAGATATCTTTATATAATACGTAAATATCAGCTCGAAGTTAATGAAATCTGAAATATCTCTATAAAATCTTTATATAGATATTTCTTATATTAAAGGTCCATATTATTTATACAGCATTTGCAATGGTTGTTATTATTCTATGTAATGGAAATATTTATTTGTTGAACAGACTTGTACGGGTAAAGATGTAACACTCCACTGTTCACCGACCAACCCTGCCATATTCCTTTACCAGAAGTTTGGATTCAAAGTGAGTATTGTGTCAAAAATACCAAATCAAATACATTATCATAACATGTTATTATTGATATCACAGATACATAGCAAAACGTCTTGTTAGTCTACTTTCATTCCTCGAACATAAGTTTCAGTTTACGTTTTAAATCATTTATTCTCAAAACAAGTATTACATGTCACTTACTTGAGAACATGGTTTTTACATAAAATTAGGTTTACATAGGTTATGGTCGTTCAAAATTTAATCTTTCGATGTGCTTATTTTTTAAGAAGTGAATCATCATTAATGATATGCTCGGTTAGTTTAGATTTTAATACATTGAATAAGGTTACATTTTTAATTTGCTTTCTGCTTGATATAGATATTTAATTGCGCACATATATATTTATGTTGCAATTAAGATTAGAATCGATTTTTGTATGTGGTTGAAATGTGTTTGTTGTGCATGTCCTATAAACGCGATAGTTTGTGGGAATGGATGTTTGTAACTCTTTCACACAAAATCTACTGAACGGATTTTAATGAAACTTTAAAGTAATATAGCCTATACATCAGAATAACACATAGGCTACTTTTTATCCGGGTACCACGCGGGCGAAGCAAATAAACTAATTAAATTAAATTAAAAAGCAAATTACTAAACGCACCGATTCTCATGCATAATACACAAATAATTCTCAAAAAACAACTTATCTATACCTACTGATGCGTGGCTACCTTCTACCTAACACATACCTCCCTATTACCGAACTAAAAATGACCCAACAGCTTAGATACCTTGCCTACCTACTTTTTATAGTACCTAGTTTGTTTACGCATATTTTGCTTACCTATTTTTATAAGTTTGACTACGCAAAACATTGGCCTTCCTACCTACCTGTTACTATCCCCCTTAGCCATGATTGATACGAGATACCTATAATCAATCAATAGGCCAAGACATGATAAGAAATCTTGAACTACCTCCATCCATTACGCATCAAGGCTTCATAAATAAATAAATAAACAGAGAACTTCCCCAGATCAATTAATTCAAGGAGCTATAAGTAAAAAATATACAGATTTTTTGTAATCTTTTATTTACAATGGTTTACTTATAAACCCTTCGTAAAGGAGGTAATCATAGATCTTCCTTGTCTTATTAACATCAATCTTGACTATTCTCCTTGCATCAAGCAATCTGAGGAATCCCATCTTGCTGTTGTGTGAAATGAGCTGGTCTTTTATCTCCAAGTAGTTCTCAGGTAGCAGTCTGAGGTTTGAACACAAAACCTTCTCTGATTCTGACAGCTTGTTGAAACTGGGCAAGTCCACAATGTCTAAAGGCATACTGGCACGTTTATATTTTAGTAAGTTACTACTTTTTCCAAACAGCTGGGCGTTTTTGATTGGCGATTGGCTCTCGAATTTCTTCATCATCATAGAAGAAGTGTACTTCTGATGCTTCACTGCTAAATCATGCTCTTTTTTCAGTTGTTTGTAGAGATTTGCAGCATACAATGTTCTGATACCATTTCTTCTGTATTCACACAGCCACCCTATGTTCTGAGTTATTTCCTCCTCCAAACTCATGGATTCCATGAAAGCATCGAACTGCATGCCCGTCATGAACTGCATGAATGAAAGTAACCTCTCAGCTTTTGTTCTTGTCAAGGTTTTGTCAAAGTTTTGCAGCCATGAAGCCAGTTTATTGGGCATTATGAGACCATGATGCTGTATTATTTTGTACCTCCGTTTTCTTTCCTTCAATCGTGTATTCAAAGCACTGACTAAAGACACTTTTAATGCATCCATACATTCATCATCCTCATCATCAGAATAACTACTCTCAAAGTTGAATAGACTCTCTGCATTGTTATCATAACTGAGCTCAAATTCTGATCTAAAAGCATTGTACCCAGCTATGTGTGGGTCTGAGCTGTTATTTCTAGGTGGGTTCAGACACACATCAGCGCTGTAAAGGAATGGAGCGATGGGTTTGGGGAAAATGGACTGTTCAGTTTCAGGTAGTAGCTTCAGTTCATTGCACTGAACATTTTCTATGTAATACTTTCTGTAATGCTCCTGGCATTCTAGTTTCGAACGCGTGTGCACTGTTTTTGCGATTTCCTCCCAATTTCCGTATCCATATGTAGATAGAGCACAGAGTAGCTTGCATTCTTCTTTACTAGACCAATTGCAGTTGTCGAATAGAGGGAAGTCGTTGCGTCTAATGGCGTATTTGTGGTCATTGCTGTGCGACGGAGATTCCCGCCCGGACGCGAAGCACCCGGTGCACAGACTGGTATCACACTCGCAGCACTCGATGTAGGGCTCGTGTGCTATTTCCCCGCACATATCGCACTTTGTTTGCAGAATATCATTGGCATTAGACATTATTAATTAATGTTCTCAGGTCGAGGAGCTGGTGCAAGATTTCTATGAGAAATACTTCGACATAGAGTACAAGGGCTGCCGGCACGCACTGTTTCTGAGACTCGCGCGATGAAGTATGAATAAAGTTTGAATCAAAGTTAAATATTGTTTTATTGCTCTTAATGCACAGGTAATATAAACATAGAAATCAGGAAATTCGATAGAATTGTTTCTATACGCGATTTGAACGCATATAAACAAAACAAGCCCGACCCGAAACCAAAAGATTTATTTATTTCCGAACAAGCAATGTCTGTCTTTGTCTATCAGCTAGAAGTAAAGTGAAGTGAAGTTTACCAGCATAATCAGCTATCTCACTCAACCCAGCCAGATATGTCAATGTCAACATTTTACGTTATTACTACTTTTTTTTTAGCTAGGCTTATCTTACCTTCGTTAATGCCAGATCTAGCACAATTTACATTATCTTTTCTAACTACGTAAAATAGCACTAGTATGATATTTTTTATGAACACAAGCCCAAATATTAATCACTACCTGACAGCTGTTTTTACTGTCTACTGAGATTATAGAAACCTCTTTATTTTATGATCTCATGATACAAGGAAGGCATGCGAGGGCTAAGAAGCTGGGAATTACCATTGGATTAGTAAAGATTGTTCAGAAAATCGCGGTATCGGAAAAATATCCGTATTTATCATATTATTTCAATTCTATGATCTACAATTAAACAAACACGCTCACTACTGTATTCCCCATGATAGACACCCTCGGATACATAGATCTATAAGGTTGCCATGTATAGGGTAGTAAGAGGCAGGTTCAAACATCATATTTGGCACACCCGCGTTTTTTAAAGAATGCCACGCGACAAATTGCAAGCCCATCGCACGTATACATACATTTTCAAGCTGAAAAGTCGTGCCCACATGTCAGGGTACCGCCCACAACGCCAACCAACATGGCTATGATCTAAGTACATCCTTTTTTATTAAATTAGACCTGGATAGTCTGGTAGTGTAGTATGCGATCAAGGGAAAAATTGGTCCCTATGTCATGAGGAAACAATTCGCACAGAGAGAGAGAGAATGTGAGTTTTCAAGGCCAATACACATACATAGGTAAACAAAATATTACCAAAACCAATTGTAGTATTAAAATACCAATGCTGCAGTTTCGCAAAGGCATCATATAAAAAAAAATTGGCAATAAAAAATATAACATACTGGTAACATTAAAAACATCTAAAAGCCAGCACATCATAGATATTGAGAACAAAAAATAATGCAAAGAACCATCGAGAACAAACTTGGCACAATCTAGATTCGTGACGTGTGATTCCATTCCAATCCGTTTAAAATACATTTGAACAACCAAAATTCTATGCATCTTCTTCTAACTCTAGGGCGGACCATACTCGTAACATATGTTTTATCTCTTTCTTTTGACGAGTGAAGGCCCCAGAATGTTCTAGACGTTTCAATGTATATATTTTGGCGCGACAGCCGCGCTGCGTTTCATTCATTTGTGAAGTTTCTGACAGTGAAGTGTAAAGTTGTGTGGTGTTAATTTAGAAATTTTTGCTAATAATCACGTATTGGATTGCTGAACAGGAATACTACCAAACTGTAAGTAACGAGGGAAAATATTGTGATAATCTGCCACAAGAATTTGTTATAGTTGCGCTCAAAATCTTCAAACAAATCATTAATCGTGTTGGGCGAATCAGCGCACTACATCACCAAAAAAGGTGCCAACCGTGTGGTTGCTAACGAGAATATCTTTTTGTTACAGAATACATTGCAAAAATGGGGAAAGATTACTACAAAATATTGGGGATCGCGAAAGGCGCTTCAGACGACGAAATAAAGAAGGCGTACCGTAAGTTAGCTCTAAAGTACCATCCGGACAAGAACAAGGCAGCTGGCGCCGAGGAGCGGTTCAAGGAGGTCGCGGAGGCGTACGAGGTACTCTCAGACAAGAAGAAACGGGAGATCTACGACTCGCTTGGAGAGGAAGGCCTGAAGGGTGGCATGGGGGCTAGCAACGGCCCCGGCAGCGGCCAGTCCTACTCGTACACCTTCCACGGAGACCCGCGAGCCACCTTCGCGCAGTTCTTCGGCTCCGCGTCGCCGTTCCAGGCCTTCTTCGACATGAACGGTACTGGCGGCGGCGGCGGCGGTAACACTATGTTCTTCGACCGCGACATGGACGTAGACATGGATCCGTTTGCGAACATGAGCATGGGCATGGGCACGGCGCGACCCGGCGGTCCTGGACAGGCCTTCCGCAGCCATAGCTTCAACTTCCACGGTTCCCCCAGCCGCAAGGAAAAGTCTCAAGATCCGGCCATCGAACATGACTTATATGTGTCATTGGAGGACATTGCCCGTGGCTGCGTTAAGAAGATGAAGATCTCGCGTCGTGTGATCCAGCCAGATGGGACATCCAAGAAGGAAGATAAAGTGCTGACCATTCATGTAAAACCTGGCTGGAAGGCTGGTACCAAGATCACATTCCAGAAAGAGGGAGATCAGGGCCGTAACAAGATCCCTGCGGACATAGTGTTCATCATCAGAGACAAGTCGCATCCACAGTTCAAGAGAGAAGGCTGTGACATTAGATACACTGCCAAAGTATCCCTTAAACAGGTAAGCAGATGTTTCAGTTATATTATGAATCTTTGTTTGTTTTTATGATGACCTTTCAGTCAATGTTTTGTTGTAAGCCCAGAGATAAACTTGTGATTTTGTTCTGGAACAAACATTTGGAAACTCAACCAGCTTTGTCATTAACTGGTTGAGCTTTCATTAAATTTATTATTCATAATTAACACAATCATCAATTTTGCAATTCAGAATGGAACATCCACTTGGTCCTTTATTTCAATAATGTTGCATTATCTATTAGGGTTATTGACATATAGACAGACCCATCTTGATAGTAATGCATAGTGCTGCTACTGTAGAGTTGTTAATTGTTTGTGTTAGTATGACTCATCTTAATAAACATATCTAACAGATGTTCTCATTTGTTGCAGGCATTATGTGGCACAATTATCGAGGTTCCTACCATGTCTGGAGATAAACTGACAGTCAACCTTCAAGGAGAGGTTGTCAAACCTCACACGGTCAAGAGGTTCTCTGGCTATGGTCTCCCATTCCCTAAAGAACCTACGCGAAAAGGTGACTTGCTAGTTGCCTTTGACATCAAATTCCCCGATCGTCTATCATCCGGAGTGAAGGAAATACTTATGGACACTTTACCTAACTGAATGATGAAGTGATGTGCGTGAACTTGGACAGATTTGTGTATAATGAGCCTGTTCTGTTGACCTCAGCTAGTGATTTGCCGGTCTCCTCGTTAGACTGATCTAAAGAACTTTGAGGCAGGCGGTTGGGGCATTGGAACTTAGCTATTTATATGCTCAAACCTAGTGATGACTGGCTCACTAGGAAGCCTAGAAACTTATTTGTACTCATTTATGTTGCATGTGTGGCATGTTGCTGCATGAAGAGGTTGTGTGCGTGAATTATTTAGTTGAATTGTGTGTGGTCCTCGTACGTTATAGTACGGTGACTTGTGAACGTTATTTGCGCGTATTTTAATTGATTAAGCTGTAAATATACTTTTTTCTGTAAATACTGAAAGCAGTGATTGTAAGTTTTAAGTTTCGAATGGAATAAATTGTGTTAGATTAATGGATGGTTGAATTACAAGAATGTATTTGTAGGTATTTAATGAACTTTAAAGTGAAATTGTTTAATTAGTGTTAAAAGTGAACTTATCACTTATAATTACTGTTAAAATAAATAAATAACAAATTAACAAATCTTTACATTTTCCTAATTGCACTGTTTATTAACTGGCAATCGTTGTAGCTTTGCTGTCTCATGGCTTGTCTAATTTTAAACTCGTAAACATTGTAGAACATGTAGGTAGGTACTTCTTTAACCTCAATGCTTGGTAAATTGGTATCTGAATTTGATTTCTAAAACAGGAAGCCTAAAAATAGGTGACTGAACTTTTAGTTTCAATAAGTCGGTGGGTCAAACACCACAATAAAACAAAAACAAACACGTGGTTTAGGTATTTTGGTAGCTCTCATATTTGTAAGTAGGTATTAATAGAGCTGTGTACTAGCAGACGTTAGCAAGGCACCTCTACGTGAATTCCAAATAATAATTTGGCATTCAAACAAAGCCATGTATATACCTAGATTGTTTATCTCCGTGGCTTGTTCATGGGTTACTCGTAGGAAGGCTTTGATATCATCGAACTAATTTGAGTCTTGCTACCTACGTACTTTGAGTCTGACATTATCAGACTAAGGCCGTAGCGTAGGCTGGGCCGGGCATGATCCGTTATGAGATCATCTTACTGAAAACTTACCCTGAGATCGAATAGGCGTAAAAAAAGCGCACTCACCATCGACATGCGCAGTGTGCGGTCCACATTATATTTTATCAGTGAAGAGGATAGTTTCTGTATTGGTAGGTACCTATGTGCGCTAGCATTGAATTTGAAATGGTGCGTCGACGGAACGGCGCGATTTGTGTTGAGGTTGACAGTTAGTTGGTAGGTATGTACAAGGTATTCTTTACCTTGACGGAGACTTGAATAACGTAGAGATTTGGGGCTACAAACTCTGCGATTAGCGATAAACAGTAATCAAGAACTGATTAATGAAAAGCAAGTAGTTAGGTAGGTACCTACCTATTCTGAAAAAATCGCTGTATGAGTGTAATTTCCACTTCCTAATCCGTGGAAGTAGGAAAGATTCAATAACTTCTTACTGCTTACTTGTGGATTCCCCCGTGAAACTCGTAATACGGGGATTTCCGTAATTGTCACAAAACAACAACCATTAATACCGAGGTAGGTACATACATTATCTATTAAGATATGTACCTACCTCGGTTTATGTAGGTAGGCATCAGACCTCCCTACGCGCGGGGCGTTACGCTAGGCACCTGCGTAGCTGAGTCTCATTTTTACCCGACTGCAAGGCAAAGCGTGTTTATGTCTTGAGCACAGAATCTGCAGCAGGGGTGCAGGAAACTTTCCTATTCCGTGTAGGTATTTTGCTACTAGATATCTAACCGCTGTTATGATAGCTGCGGAACGACATGTGCGTTGGAGGTCGCGTGACGTCACGGCGTAAAAATACGCGCGCCTCCGCCCTCGCTTTCGACTCTAGCTGGAGAAATGCAAGATATCGAACATATTATTATTGCGCACTCTCACAACTAAATCAAAACATTATTACCTAGGCTTATGTTATGAGCTCTACAACACCGCTTCGTCCACATAGATCCACAATCCACAGATGGATCCCTGGGCCCTTGATATCAATCAGAAATCAGTATATTAAAAATAACGGTTGTATGCTAGAACGTTCGAACCTTTTTACTTCCTTACTCTCCGTGAGGATATCCTGTTTTCTTTGCTTCTTACCATCTGCTTCTGTTACCGTAGTAGGTAGGCATGGTGTATTATAATATCTGTGACTTGGTCATAATTTTATATACTTACCTAGGTAGACTGTGATTTGATTAATATGGTAATTAAAACGTGCTTTCTACCACCCCTACAAATAATATGATTTGGCTATTTTTCTGGGTGTGTCCGGTGCGCAGCGTCATGACGTCACCGAACTCAAGTCCACCGAGTCCACGACAAAGCTCGAGTTCACCAACACAACGGGTGGGTCAAAGCTTTTAGCACATATTTTCATAGAAATCTGTCATCATAACTAATGGTTAGACTTGATATTTCGTTTATTTTGTTGGTGAACTCAAGCATATTAGGCGGGTACTATTAGGCTTGAATTTATTTTTTGACGTTTTTGCTCCGAAATTAATTTCGATTATGCCAGAGTTTTTTGTTTTTTTTTGTATTATTTTTACGTATTTTACTAATTAAAGGATGCTGATTATGGAAATGAGGTTAATTTTGAAATCAAATATGCGCCATATAGACCTACCTATTCTTCAAAATGTTAATATGGATATCGTTTTCGACTAATTTGGGGATTAGGTCATTAAGGTGTGTTTGCAAGCTGCTTTGTACAAATGAAAGAAATGTTATTTAAAGTCGTCTCACGTCTCGCTCATCAGAATGGTAGGTGATACGATTCTTCCGCATCCGCATAATATAGAATATATATGTCAGTTATTGTTAATAATTTGCAATTTTCCATTCATACTGCTGAAATAATGACGGTAAGAGTTCACTGTGAGAACATACCTACAAGGTAGTTATGAACGTGTCAACTACGAACATACAAATGTCGTCGGACTCGCCTGCTTAGCTATATATTTTGTCCCTCTCTTTTGTTTGATAGAATAGGCGACAGAAATAGTTTTTGTCTTCTCTTACGTAGCTCATGTTAAGCGGATAGGACTCAAATTCGCGCAGCGATGCGGGTCAACCCAACCGGTGCGGGTGGCTAAACTTTATACCACGGTACAAAGGAGAAGACTCGATGACGACGATTTCAGTGACTCTTTGATGACTCTTAGACAAGATTTGGTGGAATTGATGAACAGTAAGTTTAATCAATTACATGCATCAGCATCTGCATTTATATCAATAAATGATCTCAAAAATCAGAATACAGAGTCGTCTAAGAATTTGTAATTCATTTCTCACAATTAATATGAAGGTATTAAAAATTGATGAACTGTATAGAGAAAGAAATGAATATATAAACGACAACAAAGACCTAATTGATCTTTTAAACAAATACAGTATAATTATGTTCGTATACTTATAGAAATAAAAAATCTCCCAAAAAATCAGGGGGAGACGAAACTAGACCTAGCTGAATTTACTAAATGTATAGGGAAAGCCCTTGATCTTGACATCCAGGCATCGGAGATTCAAGACATACAGAGTCAATGTTAAGTCCAACGGTAACCCACCAATCGTTGTAAAATTTACAACCGTACACAGAAATGAAGAATACATAAGAAAAGTCAAGAGACTTGCAAAGAAAAACCCGGCCAAACTTAGTGTCCAGATACGAGTCCAAAGATACCCAGCAGCCAAATCTTTTAGCTGAGCATCTAACGGCTAGAACCAGACGGTTGTTTTTGTTATCTAGGGACTATGCAAAAAACAAACATATGCCATTTCTGCTGGTGTTCATATGGAAGGATTTTTCTTAGAAAAAGCGAAGGTATATATGCTTATCAAAGACGAGAAAGAACTGGATGGACTTATGAATCAAAATTAACGCCCAGAGATGCCCACATGCTTTCTTCCAGAAAGTGATTCAGGTGTTCATTCATCAATAGCAACAATAAATAATAACTTTAATTTTAAAATACTGTACCTACTTCGTTAGAAATAACTTCATAAAGTACAAAATCAACTCGAACAAAACACATACACAAATTATGTACACATAACTGGACAATACACATAATACAACACACAAAACAAAATTATGTTCTCTTCGAAAAATATTCCATGATAACTACTAGCTCTCTTGCAGGGTGTCATTTTGGTGTAAAAATATAAAATGTGTCTAGACTACTGGGTTTGTTATTGTGTTTAGGAGGACAATCAAAACTTAGCAGCCCGTGACACAGGTAGGACCTAGCACGACTGCTAAAGTACGCTAAACACTTACCTATATAATAATATAAGTTTTTGTGCTAAGTCCCTTTATTTTATTTATATGTAAATTGTGTCTTTGGTTTAAATAAAAGAAACCTAGCTTTTGTTCAGCGCTTCCATGCGTCGTAGCAGTGCATTGTGCATAGCATAGCATACCTTGATAGATATGTGCTTACGTATGTATAATATATGTACTATTGGTACCTAAGTGCTATATGTGCAAAAATACCAACGAACTATAAACACGACGCGATGGCGACGTGCTGTTTTCTATGATTATTATTATCCTCCTCATCCCCACTACTACCCTATCTCAGCTTATGCATTTGAAACTTGAGATCTCAGTGCAGTCCATAACGGCCGTAAGATCAATAGCAGTTTAAACTATTTATTTAAAGTGATAAAATAAAGGTACTATAAAAGTTAATCGATGGTTTGATCTACTGTCATATAATAACAATTTGTGGATCAACTACCTACCTACCATTGAACTTAGGAAATAATCGAAGATAGAAGATTAAACTTGCTCTTGTATTTTAAACTACTATTGATATTAAGGCCCTAAGCCATCTAAAATACCTACTGATTAGGTACCTACACTTATAGATGGAATGAATCGCGAGTAATCTGGTAGGTATATATATAATATATAGGTGAAGTAGGCGTAGGTACCCGAAGATCCATCCTTTACTTACTGCCCCCTTCAGTACCTAGTAGGTAGGTAGTTTATCTTCCAGGAAAAAGAGAACGCAGTATTAGTACCTACTTAGGGGAAAAAGAGTTCCAGATGTGGTCTATCTACCTAGCTAGCGTATTGTCACACCTATGGGTTACCTTATTCCTATTACCTATCCGTGAGAAAACGGAAGAATGCTATCCAAGGCTAAACCAATATCACGATGATTGCGTAAACCGATAACATAAAAGTGAGCTAGGTATAATGTGACCTACCTACACAAATACCTACCTAATCAGTTTAAAAATAAAGAAATCCGACTGCGAGAATCTTAATCATTTATAAAATTTAATAACAAACAACACTTCGTATCAATAAATAATAAGTATGTCACTCTCTAGGCTAAGACGAAACCAATGACACCGCATGGGTATATCCGTATTTATATTTATCCATCAGGTTTTGATTTTTTTTTAAATGAGAAATCGTATGTGACCGCATATAGACGCCCCGTATTTGTGATATAATGTGCACTTTAGTCACTCTCGTGTTTAAGACGATTCCATTGACAACTCATTTATAAAAATCCATCAAGCCTACATGATAAGCTATAGGATTTAGGCGGTTTGTAATCGCTATACTTACTACACTTTATATAGGTACCTATCCTATGTTGGTACTGTGATCAAGACGAATCCAATGGCACCTCATTTATCAAAATCCAAATAACCGTCTAGGCTACAGCGAGAGCCAAAGCAACAAACATACATACATACATACACCCGAAAAACATTACCTTTCCTTTTGGGCAGTCAGGTAAAAATAGGAACATGCTGTAATAAAAAAAATGCTGGTAATTTTTTCCACAGCATTACCTTGTCCCAAACTAAGCAGAGCTTGTAGGTATTATGGTAATTACATGACTGATAGGTAGACTTACCTAACTTGTTTGTTACCTACCTAATCTAATTTTCCATAGGAAGGAAGGTAGGAAGGCCTTTATTGAGTGTAATATAGGTAAATTTCTTAACTATGAGTTATTATTAGGTGCCTACCTACTCTAGCACTCACATGAAAAGTACCTTCCTGCCTAGGTAGAGTTCTGATAACGATAACGGTGAATTGAAAATTATGGAACACTCGAAAAGTGAGCGTAGTTTCGTAGTTCGAAGTTCGAAGATATCGTGCAGTTTTGAGCAGTTTGCAAGGTAAATGGACTGATGTTCTAGGCGGTCTTGCCAGTATGTAAAAATAAATTCCTCTGCGAATGTAGGCTACTGAGGTAGCTACTAAAGTAGTGAGTAGTTAGATTATAATTCAACTTCAATTAACTAATACAGGTTTGTTAAGCAACTTTGGCCAACAATTTTATATTTTATACAAAATAAAACCTAATTACCTATTCGTTAGCAATGAATCTCAGTAGGTAAATTATCTACCAACTTGTAATGAAGTTATTTTGAGTGAAAGTTAAACAATATTCTATCAAAACAAAAAAGTTCTAGGCATGTACAAAACCTGGAAATATCCTAAAAATACAACCTTGGGTAGTCTCCCAGTAGGTGGCCACCCAGTCTGTCTACACATGCGTGCATCATCTCCTCACGTGTATGAAACGTGACGCGCGAATGCGCGTGCACGCTCTTTACCGCTTTACTCCCTAGGTCAGAAGATAGAATGTCCCTACCAACAAATAGCCCGCCAAAATAAAATGCAACGTCATTGAAGTTTGAAAATTTTATCCAATTTCAAAGTGGCAAGTTTAAATTTAAAAACCGATGAAACCTGTGATGATAATACTTACCTTCTTACCTGCTTCGCCTACCTACCTCCTATTATATGTATACCTAACAATTAAAAAAAAAAAATTGTATAAATAACCTATACAATTTTTTTTTTATTAGGAAGGTAGCTTGATGCCTCCCTACTTAATAATTTCATAAGGTTCAAGTATGTCTACCTACATAGATATGAAGAAAAGAAACGTTCTTGCGTGGAGATGGTGTAGCGGGCAAAACTGCACTGCACGTCCGCCCGACCCGAGTAGACGCAAACGAAAAAGTTCTAACTGCTAAAAGCTAAGTAGGTAGGTCCTATCGGGATGCTAGCAAGCCCTGCCTGACATGTCTTTTGGCACAGATTAAATAGTATCATTTGTATAAAACACTTTATTTACTTCTTAGTCAAACCTCATCAATATCTCAGAGATAAAGCACAAATTGTATTAACAAGATATTTAGCAGAAAAAAAAAAAAACTTGGTTAGCAGACTGAATTTTGCTTGCCTTTGCCGAATCGTTCTGTGAACTGTACTAGCCAGAACATAGAGTTATTTTTATTTTGTCATAAGTGTTTTTTAACGTAAAGGCATGTTGTCAGGATTGCATGAAGTTTGGCGGCATCGGCAAGGCCGTCGTCCTCCTACAGGCCATTCCCATACAGCAATGATAATCTTATTCTCACGTCTCTGACTGACTCATGTAGGTATAAATTAAACTAAACCAAACTTTATTGATCTGGTTATAAATTATAATAAAAGATGAATTTTCTTTGTAGATGGTACCTACCTACCTATTATTCTATATCGTGTTTTAGGTACCTACATACTTACCTAGAAATAACTTTTGTCTCAACTGTTAATTTATTTTTGTTTTTCCTCGGCTCCTAAGGTCGTAGTTAGCGTGATGTTAAATTAAATAGTCTATGTGGAAGATGTGTCACATATGCTCAGTTTTGTTGACTATTTTGTAAAGAGATGAAATGTTTGTGAAGTTTGGATTTGAAGACTCCAATGGATACAGCAGTGCGGATTTCTGCTGGGATAGAGACCTTTGACCAACAACTTTATATTTATCGCTCACCAGCGACAAAATAAAACCATGTGGAAGGTTCTAGATAACTTTCCACATGGATTGGGCTATCAAATGCAAAGCAATATTTTTTAATACAAATCTGATAGGTAGTGGCGGAGATTAGCGCATTGAAAAAAAAAACAAACAAACTCTACAGTTTATAATTATCTGGTCGCTGAGGTACTAGTATAGTATTATGTCATGAAGATGGCGCCAGGTGTAGGTTACACCTACTCTGCATGATCGTGGCGCCATTATTTAGCATTCTATCTACCTACTTCTATGGTAAGTAGGTAGGTAACATGTCCAGCATTATTTATTTATACAAAAACATACTTACCTATTTATATGTAGGTAGACTTACTTAATATATTCCAGTTAACTAGGTAAAATAATACCTACTTAGGTACATACTATTAATCTTACTTATACTTATATGTCCTATTTAGGTAAGGGGTAGGTTAAAAATTCAGCCAAAATTTAATTGTTTATTTGCGTCACCTGATTTAAGGACTTCCCCTACCACCTATTGACTATTGTAGACTTTCGAAAATCCTCCCAATCTTAGAGGCTAAATGCATTTCAATTCAGACTATTAATTAGATACCTACGCATTTTAGCCCAGCTTGATCTATCATTATGAAGTCATTCTATAATTATTTATTGTAGGTACACAGTAACAACACAGGTATAAAAAATAGGGTAAGGCATGTACAAATGAGTATTCTTTACAGTTTTAGAAATCTTTGAGGAGAGGGAGGTGATAGTGAGGTAGTTTCATTTTCAGTTTTACGTTGGTTGATATTTCGGCGGCTAGCTTATTACACCGCTCAAGTCGACATTTTGGATAAATCTTTTCACTATCTTTTCTGTTCACCGATACAAACATTTCTATCCCAACACAGGCAGTTATTCAAAAACAAACATGGCCGCGCGGGGGCGGCTTTAATCACTGCGAGATTCCGAGCGGCAGATCTTTGCGAGGAGTTTGTCCTATATGCAATGTTTCGTACATTCAACGAATAAGCTACGCCATTTTCAATTGAAAGAATAGCAAGAGCTGTTAGCCGATCTTGTATCATCGAATCCCTCAAATGTTTTAGTAACTACCTAATTCTTAAAGATAATCTCAAACATTACAAACACCGCTTAAGTCTCCAACTTTCCATACATAAAAACCGTTACGAATAAAATTTTGTGAAAACAGTTAACGCAGTTTATTAATGGTTCTCCAGAAAAGTTATGGATAACACCGCGCGGTGCTGTTAGCTAGCCAACGATTTTTCTTAAATACTTCCATAATTAATTGTTTGAATGTCGTGCAAAATTAATGTTTTTTTTCATTTTTACATTTTGTAGGTATACCTACCTACAAAGGAAGTATACCTACCTCAGGAAAGAAGATACATCATTAATTAATTCTACCTAAGTTTTCTTTGCCTTCCCTGGTTTCTTGGCAGGTTTATTATCCTACTTGTCATTCTTGCCAGGTTTGTTCGGGTAGGGATTGGCAGGTTTACTAGGAGTATTACTAGAAGCAGTTGGATCAGCCCAGGGTGCGAAGTCAGGCTGATGCAGCTCCATGCAGTCGACGAGGGGATTGGTGACGGAGACAGCTTCCATGACGCGCGGCTGCGCTTGGTCGAGCAGTGCCTCGTTGGCGCAGATCACGCCCGCCAGAGATGTCATGCGGATCTCCTTCAGTTGCTCTGGAGTGGAATGGTAAGGTTATGCTAATGGTGAGGATTCCATTACTTAGATGCCTATATTGTTTCTGTCGCTTGTCTATTAAAGCTTATACCTGCACAGTTCTGTGCTGATTAATAGAGTTGGTTCCTTTTTAAGATTACCAAGCTCACGTCTCTAATTTACATGATGGAGGATTACAAAACATTCGTGCACGAATGGCTGACCCCCATGCTAGAATTCAGCATTTACTTACAGTTAAACAATGGAATTCATAATGCTGAATTCCATAGAAATGGACTAGAAAAGAAAAGATAGAAAATACACTTAATATCCCTTAGAAATGGAACGACGAGTGACTCACCGATAGTGAATCCAACGGTGTCATCACCAGTCTCGTACCAGAACCGGTCTCCGAGCTTGAGCCGCAGGAACTGGTCGGAGATAAGGCAGGTCAGGGTAGGGCCGAGGAGTCTGCCCTTCGGATTCTCCGCTAATGCCCCCGTGTACAGATCTATGTCATCCACGTTCCTGGAAGCAAAGGGCATGAGTTTAGACAATTTTGAATTTCTCGACATTTAGTTAGTTTTCCAATAAGCGGCGATGGAATTCAAAGAAATGTGCCATCATTTAGTTTTCAAAACGCGGGCTTGTGCCGAATGCCTCTGACATCCCCCCTTCCGGGTACCCTGATAGATTAACGCCCTGAGTCCTGAGTCATGCGGAATAGTCGTGAGCGTGTTTTATTTCAACACCAGACAAGATTAGAGATTTTCGCATCTGACACAACTACGACTCTACTGGTAAGACTTACTGATAGATCGCTTTGATTCTGGTCAGCGAAGATTCGTCAAAGATCTTCGCCAGGTCAGTGAAGTTCTTAGGAACAGAGAGTCCGCAGTGCTTCCTCCATCTGGGGTAGGGGGGCAGACCATGATCTCTGCCTCGCTGGATGTTGAGGGACACCAGGTCGAGCCCGCAGGGGCCGGCTGGCTTGGTGGGGGAGGTGATGTTGCCGATTATAGGATTCTCGAACATGTGGTTGCTTAGCTAGGAAGAGATAGGTTATTTTTAGTCAAGATTATTTTGGGCGAGTAATTTTATTATTCTTTGAAGTTAAGTATTATACTGAACATAACATATTCAACAGCGCCATACCACCCCAACATTACCTCTACGGGTATTATTTAGTACCACAAAACCCAGAAGAGGACATAATTGTTTTGAGTTGCAGTTTTGCAGATCAGAAAACCTTTTATGTCCTGCGGCCCGCAAATAAAGCCGAATGAAGCCAGCAATATAAAAGCACGCCAAAGGGATTGGTGTGTTGAAAAAAAAAAACATGTTTCATAGTTTGAAGAGTGGAAACCTATGCACCTCGAACTCAAATTGAAATTTCAGTAAATAAATCTTCCCTGACAGCTAAGTTACGGGATAACTGCTGGCTACTCTTTAAGCATTTCACCCTGGTTCTTTCAAGTTGAGAATCATAAATCAAAGGCATTGCAGGGAGTACCAGAAAATATTCAAATCCAGGAGTCATCAGCTTACCTCAGTGGTGACGTGAGGATCCACTGTGTGGACCAGTGTGTCCATGGCAGACTTCATCGAGTTCTTGGTTCCGGTGTCCGTGTACAGAGTGTATGGGTTGAACAGCATCTGGTGGAGTTGGACGTAGTTGATAGTTCCGTTCTGGGTGTCTGCGCTGTGTATCAGACCCTGGAATAGCAGCGGAGTCAGAGTTAGGGCATGGTCTAACACAAGCCTACTAATGTTATGGAGGCAGCTTTGCTCGGAATTTCACTAAGTGATCTGATACGAGGAAATCCGCTAAAGTCACCGATAGTTCTTAGAGTTATTTTCTTTTATACAACTAAAGTGGCAAACAAGCATACGGCCCCTCTGTTAGTACGCAGTTACCGAAACCGGTCCATAGACCAGAAATGCCAGGTAATTCAGGTCATAGCTCGCAGAACCGCCAACCACTGTGCAATAAAGGTTCTCGACAGCTAGGCAGATCTAATCCTGAGTCAGCTATAGGATGAAAATATCCGATGAAATAATCTTATTCCGCTTTCCGCTCTGTTTAGAATAAAGGATAACGTAGGTACGCTGATAGACTTACCGGTAGGAGGGTGTGTGCGAATCTGAACACGGCTGCAGAGAAGTGGTTAGCGATGGAAGGGTTTACAGTTGGATCATATACGTCAGAGTGACCTTCTTCTAACAGGGTAAGGTTTAGCGCCCACATCACATCACTTCCTGAAATGTAGGAAAGTGCATAATTCAACTTTATAGCCTACTTTCATCTTTTGTAACACCGTAACACCCGGAAGGAGTATAAATAAAATAAAACACAGGCTTCCCCCGAAGAGAACCTTGATATTGGGCTACCTCTATCCATCAATTTCCCGAAACCTTTAATGCTCATTTGAAAAAGAGTCCTTCGAGCAGGCAACGCATCAGCAATGCTCCAGGGGTTGCTCCGGTGTTGCAGATCTAATAGGCGACGGTGACCGCGTACTATCAGGTGTGCCGTCATCATAACATAACAAAAAAATGCCCAAATACTTCAAAGGCTTATGTGGGTCTTTGTGACAGATTTATTCGAAAAATGTGTTAAACTGGCCTAAAGTGGCAAACCAGTTTACGGCCCACCTGTTTAACATAACCGGTAAGCGGTTAACATAACCTGTGGACGCTTGCAGCACCACAAGTACCACTCGCGCGTTCCCGTCTCTGAGACATAATGGTGAATAGTCTCATATGCCTGTATTTTCACCCATACCATTGAATTCAAACCGGAACACAGCAATGCGAACATTACTGCTTGGCTGCAGGTATGGTGGTAGAACTTCCCCGGACGAGCTTTTTCACAAGGAGCTCTACTACTACAAATTCTTACCAAGGATAGCAGGCAGGAATTCGCTGTACGTGATGTGCTGCATTTGCGCCCCCACGACTCTCCTGGCCTCCTGGTAGAGTGTCTCGTCGTCCCACAGCGGGTTCAGTTCCCGGAACATGGCTGCGAGCCTGTTGTGCTGCCGCGCCCAGATCAGGTGCATCGTGGTGAGGTGCAGGTTCTCGTTGGCACGGTCATCACCTGAAAATTAAAGTAAAAATCACAAATCTATATACCTACTACAAAAATAATAAAGCTGAAGAGTTTATTTGTTTGATCGCGCTAATGTCTGGAACTACCAGTTGGCTTTGAAAAAATATTTTTGCATTTAAAAGGTAGCTCCATTCGTGAGGAATGGATTTATAGGCTATAACATCACGCTACGGAAAGGAATGCTAAGTGTGAACAAAGTAAAAGCGCCGACGCGGTGGGTCGGTTGCCGAGGGCGGCCGCGACACAGCTAGTTATCAATAAAAAAATACCCAACATACACAATTACACATACATAGTCCTTTTCCATAGACAGAATATGTGTGTTGCGGGGAAGTAACGAGTGCCGCGGTACCACAACACCCAGACCCGCAATAATATCAGCAGAACATGCTAGAATTTGTCCTGCAGCGGGAATCGAACCCGCACCTATTGCGCTGCAACCCACCTGCAGCGCAAGAGCTGCTCGCTCGCCGCACCAACGAGGTCGTCATGCAAGGAATGCTAGGAATCATACCCTTCATCTGTAGAAGGGAATTATGAATCCATGATCTTGACTATCATAAAACTGTAGGAATTTATTGCTTTCTCTTCCAGATCATCTTTGGTTGGACAGGATTTTTTGTGATTTTGAGAGTAGCCAGGGATGTACTTTATAAAGTGTTCTAGTAGAATGATGAGTGCTTTTTCATGAAAAAACGAGTCCTTCGGTCTGTAATTGAATTGATGTCCCGAGTTATTATTGATGTCTTCATCAATACATCATTGATGAAGACATCAATACGCATTTTGATGTCTTCATTAATACATTTATAGTGTGACTTACCAGTCTCAAAGCAGTATCTTCCTTTAGCGTTCATATCAACGGTATTGCAGCCATCGTTAGGATCTGTGGACGGCGGAAGCAGCTGCCTGGAGCCGATCTTCAGCATCTTTAGTTCTCCATCAGCATCAAGCCGCAGACGACCAGCTCGTCGGAGGTTGAAGCCGTACACTGTGGAGCCGTCGATGTAGGCCGTGGCCTGGTTGAGCTGTTCACGAGGACCTGGAAGTAAAAAAACAATTTTGTGAGCATTCCATCTGAGATTCGGATGTAAATGGAACTCAGGTATGCTCTGTCAACAGCTAACTAAAACTAATAGTGGGCAGGCTGAATGTAGACACAGTATTCATGAGGCACTGGACTGAGGTGCACACTGCACAGTCTCCACCTTGTCAGCTGCGACGCAAGATGTACTGGTTCGATTCCCGCTGCAGGACAAATGTTTGTATGTTCTGCAGATATTTGTTCCGGGTCTGGGTGTTATGGTACCACGGTACTCTTAGTTCCTGATACCCAAAACACAAGAAATTCTAGTGTGGAGTCAGGATGTGTCTATTGTGTGTTTTTTTTTTATATATTGTATTAAGTAGGTATCTTTGTATATAGAACCGGTGACGCAAAGAAAATGGAGAAAAACTTAGACATAAGTAATTTCCTTACCGAAGTGGCAGGTAGGTGCTGGGGCAGACCGCACAAACTCCATGCAAGTGAGGTTGTAATCTTGGTAGAAGGGATCTTCCACGTCCAGCTCCACTGGGAAGCACTCCGGGTGCGGTGGCTGGCTCGGATCGCAGCAGGCGAGGGAACTGCTGTTGTGACCTGGAATTTACAAAAGCACATGTTAGTTAACGCAGGGTAAAGAAAGACTGGATACTTTACCAGAGGATAGACAGATTCCTCTCGCTTAGTTTTCCTTTTACGCTAACGCAAATTTGTCAAGAAAAAACTTGGCAGCAGAGCGTGACATCTTAAAAGCTAATGCCATTTCTATACTATTCAACCTTTGCTCATACAAGCAGTTCGTTGCTCTTTGCTCTGCGTCGATGGGATATCGCGTAGCTCAATCATGTGGCTGGTGATGTCGCTACAGAATAATCAGAATAATCAATTTAATTGCTAAATAAAAATTTACATGTCAGTATAATGGTAATATTAACATAAAATATTCAAATCAAATAAAAAAACAAACATAAAATTTTGCATTAAAATAATTGATAATTTTAATAGTCAGATTCCATGGTATATGGCAAGGTACTCATCGGATTTGCTTTGTAAAATTCTCCACGTTATAGAACGCCCTCTCGACAAGCCATGATTTTAATTTAGTCTTAAATAATGTCAGGCTAGGTGCTTGTATAACTTGGACGGAATTGTGGTTAGATGTGACGGAGTTTTTGCGCTTGTTTTTGTTTGGAGGGTTTTTGTTGTAGGGGAGTTTGGAGGGTTTTGTGTTTGTTGTCTGAGGGTTTTGTTGTGTGTCTTGGGTCGCGGAAGGCTGAGGCATGCCGAAGCCTTTGCGCGACGTGGCGGGGAGGTTTTTAAAAGGCCCTTCTCAGGGCCCCTCCTCGCAGGTGAGTGTGGAGTCGTCGGACGTGGAGGTCGACTCGGAAGTAGGGACGCGGAGTTGTCCACCCAAGAAAGGCCCTTCTCAGGGCCCCTCTTCGGAGGAAAGGGTGGACTCCGACGTGTCGGGGATCGGTGAGGGTGAGTTGGCTCGGAAGCGGCCGTCTTCCTCGTTCTTTGTGCCCGGGTATTTGGACTCGGACACGGAGACCGAGGGGACATCAGCCGCCAAGGTCAACTCGGCGAAGAGGGGAGGGAGGAGGTCCACCAAAGTGGCCCCCTCATTGTCCAGGGAGGAGTTTCTCCGACCTGCACTGGCGGAGGTCCTGCAGAGCAGGCAGTACAGGAAGGAGCGTGCCGCTGCTGTCCCTGACCTCACGACGACCGGTAGCGATACCGATGTCGCCGCGATTGTCGGGGATGTAAGCGCGCTCAACGCGCAAGAGTTGAGGGCGCATGCGGGCGAGAAGCTCGCCTGTATTTTGGAGGTTGCTCGGAAATCCGGCAACCTCAAGGGCGAATTTGTCGCACGCTTGAAGGGGTCTGCGTCCGGCCTGAGAGAGGTGGTGGACGCTCTTGCGGACCGGAGCGAGGCGGAGGAGACGCGACGGCTGAGGGCGGATAACGGCCGCCTGCGCCTTCAGACGGAGGCATTGAGGGCTGAGGTGAAGTCGCTTCGTCGTGGCTTCACCGAAGCGAAGTCGGAGGCGGCCGCCGCCACCTCTGCCGCTGCGTCTGCTGCGGCCGCGACGGGGACGCAGGCAGCGCCCGTCATTGTGGGGGCGGACCTGGTCGAGGAGCTGAAGCGCTCCTTGACCTCCACGTTTGGGCAAATGCTCAACGCTCGCCTTGCGGGGATCGAGGAGCGCCTTCTGCCGGCCCCGGTGGTTCGCCCGCCACTTAAGGCAGACGCTAGGAGGGCTGTGGTGGCTGCCGTGCCACCGAAGCCGACTCCACAGAGGGCCCCTGCCCCTGCCCCCAAAGCGGGCAAGCGCGCTGCCCCCTCGGTGGCACCAGTGGCGGGTCCCTCGAGGGAGGCTGCCCCTGTCGCCGTTCCCCAGGAAACCTGGGCGACGGTGACGAAGAAGGGTAAGGGGAAGGGGAAGAAAACTTCCCCTCCCTCTGCACCTGTGGTTGCTCCAGTGGCACGTCCCGCCGCTGCTGCCTCGAAGCCGATGGCGGCGCTGAAGCCCCCAAAGTCCGCGGCCATCGTGTTGTCGCTACAACCCGAGGCCGCGGATAAGGGGGTTACATATAGCGCTGTTCTACAGATGGCTCAGGACAAGGTCAGTCTCCAGGAGCTGGGGATTGACCGAGTCCAATTTCGGCAGACGGCTACGGGAGCCAGGATGCTGGAAATTCCTGGCTCCCAAAACTCAGAGAAGGCCGACAGGCTCGCGGAGAAACTCCGCGATGTCCTGTCGGAGGTGGCTAGCGTCACCAGGCCCGTGAAGGCGACGGACCTCCGCATCACGGGTCTGGACGACGCGGCCACCAAGGAGAAGGTGGCTGCGGCGGTTGCCAAGGCGGGCTGCTGCGACGTGCAGCTCGTCAAGGCCGGAGAGATCCGCTCCGGCCTCGGCGGCACCGGCTCCACCCTGGTGTCCTGCCCGATTTCGGCAGCCAAAGTGCTGCTGGAAAAGGGCAGGCTGCTGGTAGGGTGGAGCTCGGCACGTGTGGTGTCACTGGGGGTGCGTCCCATGCGCTGCTACAGGTGCATGGGGCTAGGGCACACCCGCCCTCAGTGCCCCGCGGCGGCCGACAGAGGGGACCTGTGCTTCCGGTGTGGAGGCGCAGGTCACAAGGCGGCCACCTGCGGGAGGGCCGAGCCGCGATGCGCTATATGCGCCGAGTCGGGCAGGCCCTCCGGGCACGTAATGGGGGGACGCAGCTGCGTTCCCCCAAAGACGAAGGGCAAAGTTGCCGGGGCCCGGACCGCCCCTGCCGCCCCTGAGGTAGCTCGCCCAGCGGCGAGCGAGGTGGTTGAGATGTCAGACTGATGGATCAGTTCAGACATCTCAACCTCCTCCAGACGAACCTCAACCACTGCGCCAGGGCCCAGGATCTGCTTATGCAGTCCCTGGCGCAGTGGGAAATTGATGTGGCGGTCGCCGCGGAGCCGTACCACGTTCCCCCTCAACATACATGTTGGGCTGGGGACCTGGACGACTCCGTGGCCATTGTGGGAAGGAGTGGCGGCCCACCCCTCTCAGTCGTAGAGAGGGGTTCGGGGTACGTGGTTGCCAAGTGGGAGGAGTATGCAGTAGTCGGCGCATACTTCTCCCCCAATAGAACCGCTGCGGAGCTGGAGGCCTTTATGGACCTCCTGGCCGCGGCGGTGCGAAGGCAGGTGCCACGTCAGGTCCTCCTTATGGGGGACCTGAACGCCAAGGCCCGGGACTGGGGCAACCCCACTACTGACTCTCGAGGGGAGATAGTCAGGGAGTGGGCGGTTGCCACAGGGCTGACCCTTCTGAATAGAGGGTCGGCCCACACGTGCGTGCGACAGCGAGGGGGGTCCGTGGTGGACGTTACGTTCGCCACCCCCGCTGTCGCGGCACGTGCCCGGGCGTGGAGGGTGATGTCAGAGGTGGAGACTCTCTCGGACCATAAATATATCAGGTTCGAGATCTCCACCTCTGACATGCAAGGGGGGCGCGTGGTGCGAGCAAACTTCCCGCGCTGGTCAATCAGTCGCCTCGACGCCGAACTGGCTGTTGAGGCGGCGATAGTCCAGTCGTGGTCTGCTGCGCCCACGCACCCGGAGGTGGACGTCGCAGCGGGCCACTTCCGGGAGGCGGTGACGGCGGTCTGCGACGCCGCCATGCCCAGGTCCCGGCGCCTCCCGGGTCGGCGGGAGGTGTACTGGTGGAGCTCGGAGATAGCAGATCTCCGAGCCGCCTGCTCGACGGCGCGGCGGCCCTACGCCCGCTGCAGGAGGCGGCGGCACGGCCGGACCGATGAGGAGCTGTCAGCTGAAGAGCTGGCAGCTGAGTGCCGGCTGTACAGCTCCTACCGGGACGCGAAGGGGGAGCTGCAGCTGGCAATCGGTCGGGCCAAGACGCGGGCCTGGGACGAGGCTCTGGAGGGCCTCAACAGGGACCCATGGGGGCGTCCATATAAGGCGGCCCGGAAAAAATTCCGGGGCCAGGCGCCCCCGATTGCGGAGTCCCTGGAGCCGGAGCTTCTGGGCAGGGTGTTGGAGGGGCTCTTTCCCGACATCGACCCCCACCACACCCCGCCCACAATGACAGCGCCGTCCTTCCCCCCCGAGGAGTTGGACCCGGCCTCCGTCCCCCTCGTCTCAGAGGTGGAGATGGAGGTTGCCGTCGGCCGCTTACGCGGCAAGAGGACGGCACCGGGTCCAGACGGGATCCCGAAGCGGGTCCTGCGGCTCGCCTTGGGGGAGATGGGTGTACAGCTTCGGGAACTGTTCGACGCGTGTCTCACGTCGGGACGGTTCCCGAAGCTGTGGAAGGACGGCAAATTGTGCCTGTTGCGGAAGGAGGGTCGTGCCGTAGACTCGCCTTCCGCATACAGGCCAATAGTGCTGCTGGATGACACGGGGAAGCTACTGGAGAGAGTAGTTGCTTCCCGTGTCATCCGGCACCTAGAGGGGACTGGGCCTGGGCTGTCACAGGCCCAGTATGGGTTCAGAGCGGGGCGGTCTACAATAGACGCCCTGCTCTGGCTCAAAGAGTGGACCCAAGAGGCGGTCCACGGGGGGGAAAAGGCGTTGGCTGTCTCGCTCGACATAGCCAACGCCTTCAACAGCCTGCCGCACGGAACGATACGGGAGGCGCTCCTCTATCACGGAGTGCCCCTGTATCTGCGGCGGCTGTTGGCGGACTACCTCCAGGACCGTGAAGTCCTGGTGGAAGGACGCGACGGCTTGAGACACCGTCGCGTCGTCCGCGGTGTTCCGCAGGGGTCGGTGCTGGGACCGCTCCTGTGGAACATTGGCTACGACTGGGTGCTCCGTGGCACGCTTCCCGCAAATATGCGGGTGGCGTGTTACGCGGACGACACCCTGGTCGTAGTCAGGGGGAGGGACCTCAGGGAAGCGATGCGGTTGGCTACGGTGGGCACCACCCTAGTAGTCGATCGCATACGCTCCCTGGGACTGGAGGTAGCCCTCTCCAAGACTGAGGCCCTGTTGTTCCATGGGCCTCGGGGGGGACCCCCTCCAGGAACGAGGATATTCCTGGACGGGGTCCTGGTCCGGGTTGGGACCCAGATGAAATATCTGGGTCTCATCCTGGACGGGAGGTGGACTTTTGGGGCCCATTTCACCCAGCTGGCCCCAAGAGTCCTAGGAGCCGCGGCCGCTTTAGGGAGGCTGCTGCCCAACGTGGGCGGCCCGAGCGCCACATGTCGCCGGCTGTACTCCGGAGTAATCCGGAGTATGGCCCTGTACGGGGCACCTGTCTGGGTGGACGCCCTCAGTCGCGGGAATATGACCCTGCTGCGACGTCCGCAGCGGGTCATAGCGACGAGGGCGATCCGAGGATACCGGACGGTGTCCTGGACGGCAGCGTGCGTGCTGGCCGGTGATCCCCCCTGGGCTCTCCAAGCGGAGATCCTCGCCGAAGTCTACCACTTCGTGGCGGCGAGGAGATCCGAAGGGGAGTTCCCGGTGTGGGAGGAGGTCGCACGCATGCGGCGGCAGGCGCGGGCTGCCTTGTTGCGGCGGTGGGCGGAGGACCTGGCTCCACCGGTCCCTGGTCAGTGGACGGTGGAGGCCATTAGACCGGTCCTCCGGGGTTGGGTGCGGCGGCGGTTCGGGTCGCTGACCTTCCGATTGGTGCAGGTGCTTTCCGGGCATGGATGCTTCGGAAAGTATCTGCACCAAATCGCGAGACGGGAGGCGACCCCGGCCTGCCACGAATGTGGGGCGCCGGAGGACACGGCGCTCCACACGCTGGAGGTGTGTGCCGCGTGGGGTCCCATGCGGCACACGCTTTCAGCGATCCTGGGCCGGGACCTCTCTCTGCCGAGCGTGGTAAGCGCCATGCTCGGCGGAGAGAGGGAGTGGCAGGCGATGGTCTCCTTCTGCGAAGCCGTTATGTCGCAGAAGGAGGCCGCTGAGCGGATCAGAGAGGATGACGCCCGCTCTGATCCGCTCCGGCGCAGACGTACAGGGGGACGAAGGGGGCGGTTCGCCCGCCTTCTTCTTCCTCCGTAGTGGGGTCACTGGCGGAGAGTCGGGGGACTCTCTGCCGGCTTGCACGGCCCCACACGTCTGAGGGGTAACCTATGGTGAGTAGGTTACCCCTCCTTGAGGCCGAGACCCGGACCGGTTCCCGGGCCGCCCGCCGGGACGAGATGGTGAATGCTAACGCGACCCCATCTCGTCCCACTACGGCGGTGGACTGCTCACCGGGGGGGTTTTTAGTGGGTTCGAGTCCCACATACCCCCTTCCGTCACCCCCATGGCGGAAGGGAAATGCGTGGGCATTTTCCCCCCCTTAAAAAAAAAAAAAAAAAAAAAGGTGCTTGTATAACTTGCTCCGGCAGGATGTTATATACGGTAGGTCCCCAGACATGTGTGAGCCTCTCCGATTTGGCAGCGCTCATGTATGAGAAGCAGTAAGAGTCTTTATGAAGAGCTCGTCCGGGAAATACTACCACCATACCTATTTCTACCGCCAAGCAGTAATGCTCGCATTGCTGTGTTCCGGATTGAAATGCGGTGCCGGGGAAATAGGTAACGTTTCAGGGTCAGCAAGACGTGGGGTCGCAAACGTCCATAGGTAACGGTAACTTTCCAACAGGTGGGTCGTATGTATTTTTGCCAGGTTAGTTGTAAAAAAAACTGAACCTTTACTGAGCGCGGTGGCCGTGATGTCGTGGTCCACGAACTGTCCCCACACAGCGAGCATCACGGTGAAGGTGGAGTCGTGCGCGTAGCTCGGGCGGTGCACGGTCACGCTGACGTCACGCGCACTCGGGAGCGACGCGCCTGTAACGCTGCCACGGGGGGAGCTGATGCCTGGAATATGGACAACATTCATAAGAGCTCCGGTAGGTACAATATTAAAAAAAGTACAGTACCTACCTACCTGTATGCTGGTTTCCTTCAAGCCATCTAAAAATATAAGCCAACTTGCAAGACCAGTGAAATGCCACATTCCTCTTCAAGATGCTGGACTTTTTAAGATTGATTGTGAATTGATTGTGACCGAATGTTATCTTTAGGGACATCGGGAGTATTTTTACCCCGTTGTCCTGTTGTTTGTGATGAAATTTGATATGGTCATAGTTGGAGACGGTCATACGCTACTTTTATCAACATAAGTACCACGCGGGCGAAGCCGCGTGCAGCTAGTTTGAATAATATTGTGACGGTAGTCATCGTTTTAAGATATGTTTAGACCTTCTAAATGCCAGGAATAACAATAAAAAAAAAAACAATGCTATAATTCCGTTTAAAAGTGGAAATCAAACTATTTAAAATTTCACTAACAAAACATTTGAAACGAGTCTATTTAAACAGATATCTGAAGTGGTACATTGGCATAATATACTCTTGGTACCTTTGTTGGCTGGTCTCACTTTGTTTTATACACACGAAGTACTTACATAAAATGCTCTTGATCAATAGATACCACCGAGAAACTATAACTTACGTACTTAGCATAAATTCATCCTATTCACCTACCATCTGCATAATCCGCTGGAATCACTCTTCTGAAAGGTATGTTAGAGACTCCCCAGCGATGAGGATTGGCCAGGTTGTTGCAGGTGCCGTCTTGAGTGCGGTACTTAGAGTGGACGCACGGGGGAGGGTCATCGCTGCAGTACGGTGGCTCCAGGAATGTGCCGTTGATGGGAGGGCCTATGCCCACGCCGCCGTCACGGTCTGATATGTCGGTCCTGGTAATGGTAGATACAGTGTTAGAAAGTTCTATTAAATTTGTTGGGTGATCTGCTGTTCCAATGTCTTAATGTCTGCCTAATTCCTTGTAAAGTGGTTGGCTGATTTGCTGTACTCCATCTATGTTGTTGCTAGCTAGTAGGCATATAGGGTTGCTTCTCTATAAAACAGTGCTTTCCCAATTCTTGTGCTTCTTCAATTTATGTGCTTATCTTATTCTTGTGCTTCTCATAATTCGGTGCTCACCCAATTCCTGTGCTTTCCAATTTCTGTGCTTACCCAAATTCGGTGTTCACCTAAATTCGGTGTTCACCCAAATTCGGTGTTCACCCTAATTCGGTGTTCACCCTAATTCGGTGTTCACCCAAATTCAGTGTTCACCTAATTCCTGTGTTTTACAAGCTTTTATTTAAATTACAATGTATGTTTATTTATTTATTTAACTAAATCACACAGCTCTCAAAGATGTTAGTTTGTTTGTTTAGGTCAAATCTTGCAAGCTGAATTAGGACCACTTCCTCTTGTTAAATGTCTAAATGTTTTTACATGTTGGTTCAGTTCCAATGACAATGCATTTTTTATGATAAGTAGTAAAGGAACTCGTCAACGTCAGCACAGTAATCAGTAATTTATTTCAATTTATATGCTTCTACGAATTAGGTGATTCCTGTGCTTCCGCTCCTAGACCTAATGGAACTGCAATCTAACTTATACGTGTGCTATTTTCATCGATTGGAAAGTTTTTTTTCATATTGTACTTTGTGAGATTTGGGTAGCTAGACAAATACTTCAGTTAGTTTTTAAGCTAGCGCAAAGGCGTCAAGGAAAAACTTAGCAGCAGCCATCTTTCCGCAGGTGATAACGCCAACGGAAATCCGTTGTTGTCCTAAAGGCCGTAAGATCAATAGTAGTTTAGGTACCATAAGAGCAAGTTTAATCTTCTATCTTCGATTTCTTCATAATAAACATAAATTTGTTCTTATATGACAGTAGATCAAAACATCGATTAACTTTTATCGTAGATTTACGAAATCCAAAGTTTAAACTACTATTGATCTTACTGCCCTAAGGGGCTCAGAAGAGTAAATCTACCAAATTGGTAGATAACGCTGTCTGAAGACATCTTCTACAACTTTTAGGCTTATGAAACTATTAATCTGTTCGGCATAGGAGCCAACCAGCAGATCAGAATGGATCATAGAGTCCGTCGGTTCGTTGTCCTATTAAGTGGTATTAATGGTATCGATTGAGACATGTATCAGTGTCTGTGGCCAGTCAGCCGGTACGAAGCCAAACTACCGCGGTATCGAGTGTCGCAGTTTCTGCGGTGTTGGATTTCACGCCCTAATTTCAGATCAATAAGCAGAACGTACGTATTGTGGTTTCATAGAGTAAGATCTATCAAATAGGCTTTGGTCGAATCTAGGAAAAGTTTTTTTTCTACGTAGGTACTTTTTACAATTGAACGTAGGCATATCGATACCGTCGCTTATTGGCATTTTCACTGCAACCACCATGGGAATTGTAGATGCGTTGTCTAAAGGCCTTCTACCAAATTTGATGAAATAATTGATTGGTCCAAGGGTTCAATTGTATGAACCATTGGAAGTAATGATTATTCGCGAAATCATCCATCATCTTCTGAAGAAAATTGGGTTTTGTAAACTGTACTGCGTTGTAAATTCAAAATGCTGACGCTTGACGCATTGAGTCGGTATTGTTTGGGTAATTTTCGTTTATTATTGTGTTTATCTGTATTATCTACCACTTTGTACTATGCATCTATCGATTGATATTATATGGCACTCTTCAATAATGCAGTTTTTGCTTTAGGTAACTTAGGTAGGTAGGTACTTTAGCTTCAATCATTTTATTCATTTGTTGACAATTAGTCCATAATCCTAACATTTTCTTTACAAAGTATAGCCTACAAAATAAAATAAAATGTAGAGCTTTAAAAAGAGGCTACTCGTAAGATCACAAATAAACGAGTGAATTTTGAGTAAGACAAATGCATTCCAGACTCTCCCGATATTATGCATCGAGAACTTAGTAGTCTATTCAATTGTGAAGATGATCGTACCGGAAGACTGGACGATTCGATGAATTGTGCTCGTTACTAGGTCGAGCTAAGTGGACATTGTATGATGCACCTAGTTAAACTAACCTAGTTAGGTTAGTTTAACTACAATTAGTTAATTGTATTCACGTTTGCATGAAGATTATTTTATTCCAAAAACTATCGTGAATCCTCCTTATTGTAAAACAGGAGGCACGTAAAGGCACCGACTAAGTTTCAACTCAATCGGAAAGTATTCATCAGGTTGATCGATGAAGACTCCTCCACGTCCCCCGGAAGAGGGTCGCGATTATTTTATTTTATTGTGATTATTTTGATAGATAAATTAGCAACGTCGGTGGATGGAGATTGCCGTGGCTCTCTTTGAGTAGGCTCATGCCCAGCAGTGGACTTCTCAGACTGTTGATGAAAGTTAATTAACTTTTAAGTCTATTAGCAGAGTTGGAAATATTTTAGGTCTAATGAACTATTGGTCTTTGTTTATAGTTGTCATGGCATAATCTGACGTTTTTTTTTGCGGCGATTATTGTGGTTTAGGTCGATATTATATCACTTAGTCCTTTTGTTTCAATTCAAAATGAAACAGTAGGTATCATTATTTTATAATATTCCAAGAATTTCGACCAGGCTGGTAACGATCAAGTGGGTTCGAATCCCGCCGAGGTTGAATTTTTGGGATTAGTATTATACAATCTTGATATTAGCACATATCCCAATCCCATAAACACAACTCCCAAGACTACTATAGCTTCCAGTTAGGCAAAGTCTAGAAGCTACTAATGTAAGACAATCACTAGGAACCTATTATGTCTTAGTTTTATAATGTACATAGGTGATTAGTAGGTAATACATACCGAGCACGAACTCCTTTTAATCTGAAGCTAAAGAAGACAAAAACAAATGTATTTTTATTTTGTTTACTTTAACACGAGACAAAACAAATTTTTACTGTTTAAAATATAATATAATAACCATGGCATATTTATCAGGTACCTATCTACTTTTCTCAAAATATATAAAAAGAAACTGGTTTGATTGAATTATTTTTTAGACTAGGAAATGACAATTCTTGAAAACGTAGACACAAATTTATATGTACCTACTTACCTACCTAATCAGGCGAAGGACGTCAGCTCTCAAAATTAAATTAACTACCTAATCTTTACCTACTTATAAAATCGTTTGTCCTGCCTGACTGATCCATCAACGCACAGCCAAAACTAAGTCTAGAAAGCTAAAATTTTGCAAATTGTAATTGTAGCTACTAGCTACAACTCATCATAAATAATGATGACGTGTTTCAGATTTTGTCAAATTTAAGAGGCGGAATGGGCTTGGGGGGTGAAAGTTTGTATGGGAGTATTGTATCACGTGTGAGAATAATTAATTAGTGAAAACTTAATTTGTTTTTTTTTTGTATTTTTTTATTCACAGCTAATCATTTATATTGCGAAACCTAATTCCTATCGTATTTTTAAATGACCAACAACATACCCATTCAGTAGCGCTCTGGTAGCCTGTTCCACTCCATAGGCGGAGATGGCCAGGGGCTTGACATCTTCCGAAGTGGCTGCCGCCCTCTGAGCCTTATTCGCAGGAGCTCCTCGTTCGAGAGGCTTCCTCACCCGTTCCACCTCCTGCAGCTCTGTGACCGCAGCCCTGCCCTTTCTCACGGCTGAGGCTATGGTATTAGGGGAAGGGGGCACTCCACCCCATTTAGCTGGAGGTTGCTCTGTGGAAATTGGAAATCTTGAGTTTTTAGGGAAACTATTTTCGTTCAGTATTTTAACAACTTTTGCGATTAGTTAACATAATTGTAAAAACGTAGAGCTATATTTTCATTTATCTTCTATCTAGCTAGACCGTTAGCACCCATTGTTAGGTAGGCCTTCGTATTACTCAACTCTCTCCGGTTCGAGAATTTTCGCAACCCTTACTATTAATGAAGACGCTGACCACTGGACTTATCTGATACTTGATTGGTAGGCTGGACTTGGACATGCGTCTTAATCCAAGTTAATCATCATGTCAGTCCTAGAGTCAGAAGTTGTTAACCTTGACAGTGTGAGATTTATAGACGAAGGCCCAGTGTCTTTACCTTTCAAAGGCCATTTCATCTTAAGGAACGGCTGGAAGTCAGGTGAGACCGGTGCGTATTGCCGAGGTTCTGCCAACAATTGCAGAGGAACTGACGGTGAAACCGGCTCTGAGTCTGAACTGTTTGTCGCGTTGTCGTTTAGTGTCTCAGCCAGGTTGTAGGACACTGTGACGAGGAGCGCTATGGTCAGGACGGCTCTGATGAAAGAAACGCGTCCAATACAATTCAAATCGTACAACGCATTACCAAAGAAATAAAAAGAATTGACACACAATTTACAAACACCTATGCCTAGTAACACAGCATACCTAGGCAATAAAATAGGTAGGTTTACTTATATTGCTTTGAATTACCTACTTAAAACCACTAGTTTATTAAGTGTTTTTAGATTTAGTGCTCATATCTTCGAGCATATCTATTGTTATGCTCGTAAGCATGAGCAGATTCGGCAAACCACGTTACTACGATTTGGCTCAGGGTTGCTTAGGAATCATGGGTTCCGTTATAGGTAACCAGGTCGTCACAGGACGACAATCTTTCATGGTGAAACTCACATGAATATGATGCATATCGCGCATTGAAACTGGCGCAGCCGTTTTTGGTAGCTCCGTGAAATGCTGGACTCGAAGACGTAGGTTGGCTGCACCAGCGGCGTCCGCTCTGTGGTGGACGTCGAGGCTCGCTGCATGTTTCCCTGATCTGACAAATAAACTAAAATATTGAAGACTAGTTGCGCCTGTTTTAGAATAAAATCTACCTACTTATTACCTAGGCAGGTATATCACAAGAACTGATTAATTCATTCCACATTTTTAATTTAATTGCACCGTGAATTTTATGCAAATATTAATTTGAAATATTTTTCTTGCTCGGAAAATTATACGATAGCTATGGTTCCGTAAGAAAATATAAAACCTGTAGGTGTCTATTAAAGTTATCTAGGTAGATAGATAAAATCTTTATTGCACACCAAAGTAAAATACAAAAACACAGGAATAAAAAAAAGGTATTTACCTAACCATTTCGTTGTATTTCACAACATTACGCATTCGACAACCCATAGGAAACATCCCTAGAAGGAACCAACTTGCCATCAAGAACCAAGGAATATTTTATGATAGGAGATGACTCTTAGCGATAAGGCCGTCCATTGTATCACTACAACCTAGTTGAGATCCTAGTTGTATAGTGTTTTTAATCCTGGTGTAGGTATGCAATTAAGAGTTAACTATCTATCGAAACAAACACGCTCACGACTGTCTTCCCCATGGTGGACATCCTCAGATACATACTCAGTGAGTAGATCTTTGAGGATACCAAGTAGGGGGTAGTCAGAGGCACGTCCAAACATTAAATTAGGTACATGCCCGCGTTTTGCAAGTTAGCATATTGGAACACTAACTGTTGCCACCTTCGAATTTTTCGCTTAAGGGCATGCGATCGATCTTCTATAATATAACTTAATAATACAAGACTGCAAAACGTGGTGAAATTAAATGTTTGGATGATAAACAAGATCGATGTGTTCTCCCATATAATAATACTTTATTCTTCCAGGTAAGTACCTATCTTTATTCTGACGTGACCATATACCAGACAGACCAGGCTAGCTAGCATACCTCTGTTCAGTTTTGTCAATAGGATAGGCACTGTCACTATTTCATCAATAGGTTTATATAATGAATCAGACCCAAATAAACAACTCTCGTTTCTCGTTGTTATTTGCGGAATTCTACAAAAACATGTTTGGCATATCAGGATCATTGTATGAATAAAAAGTCGGTTTTAAATATGTAGGTTATGCCACTTAGCACACAGTATTTTTTAAAATTTACAAGACCTCGTTAAATGTCTAATTAGAATTTCATTTTTAGCTACTTCCTCATCTGTTTTTTTCCAAAATAGCTATTTTTAATATTCATTTTACTAGGTATCTACAAAATCGAAGGCCTGCATGCAACTATGCATGAGTAGGTAAGTAGGTAGTTACCCATCTAACTTCAAAAGTTAAAAGGGGAATTCCCAAAAATTACAACAATTTTTACTTATCGACAGGGGAATACCTTTATTCTGAAGGATTTATTGTACGCTTCCGTCTGGTATTGATCTGGATCAGTTGACTAGATCGTTTGCAACGGTCTTTAGATAGCTAGCTGTTTCATCTGTGTTTTTGTGTAAGTAAATCAGTCCTCCTCACGAAAAGCGATAGGTAAGTATTTTCAGAAACACCAGGGTCTTGAAAATGCTCTAACATCTACCTCTAGGCTATTATATTATATAACGTTTCACGCGGCATTTGGCATACACGGCTGGGAAGGCTTAAAAACTAAGATCATCCGTACAGCTTGAGTTTTTCAAAATGTCATCCCTAGAAAAACGTCGAAATCAGCTAGAACTTATATTTTTGTATAAAATTTTGAACAACAGAATTGACTACCCTCCCCTCCTAGGTAAAATTCGTTTCAGTCCCTCGTAGAATCCCCCGTAAGCCAATTTCTCTCCTCGACCCACAACCCCGCTCAACAGTCCTAGGCAGAAACTCTCCCATCCCCAGGATCAGCAAGGAATTTAACAATTATTGCGCTCAGATTGATATTTTCTTAATAAAGCTACCGATGTTCCGTAAGTTCTTATCAGAGAACTTGTCAAGTTCTAAATAATTCACTCCATAAAATATATAATCATTTAAGTAATTAAAAATTTGTTGATAAGTTTGTAGTTTGGGTGTCAATTTCACCATCGCCAAGCTGTAGAAAAACTGTAATAGTATTTTAATTCACTGTAGGTGATAATCTCCCTACTCAATATCTTGCTTGTAGATGGTGAAATTTTCACCTCGATTGTCTAATTCTTTGTTTTTACTGTTGTCTTTCTTGTTATTATTTTTAAGCATGCAGTGTCCACCTATAGCTGGTTGTGCAATAACTCTCCATAATATGCTTGTTATTTTTAGATTGTATTATTGTAACACTCACAGGTAGACCAAATAAATAAATAAAAAAATATTATAGGTAATTCTATAGGTTCTCGTACTCTAGGTATGAAGGAATTTTTGTCGAACTGAAATATCTTTGGTGCGAATAAATTGATCCGAATCACTGTCCGAATGCTCCTTTTTAATTATTTATGTTGAACTGCCTATACGGTTGTGTAATTTAAGTAGTAGGTAATTAAATTACACAACTGTATAGACTGAATAAAAATTTTAGTAATGTAGACCCATCGACATATTTTTTTAGGCTAGTTTATAGGTATCTAAATATATTAAGTAACTTAATAATAATGGTCTGTATGTTTTTTGTGAATAAGCAAATTGAATGAATTGAATTAAATGTTCGTTATGTAGACCACATATCTCTTTTACCTGCAGTGGGAGAGACAGGTGACAGTGCCACGGCTGGGTAGGCAGGAACTTAATTAAGTAATTATTTTTTAGTGTACCTAGTTATATACAAAATCTTACCTTCTAAAATTATTAACTAGGTACCTCACTTAACTCTACAAAATTATAAACAACGCACGGGCAGCCGAAAGAAAAGATTAATAATATATTAAACTGAATTCGAATTTCAAAAAATCTTGAAAATTATTAAGAAATTATTTTTATTTTACAGGCGTAGGCGGCCAGGCAGTTTAATTTCCCGGACAAAACTGTTATAGGCGCGAGGCCATCACGCCGCCGCGGTACAGTGTGTGCTCAATGCGTTCAATGCAAACTAGGCAAAGAACTGTCGATGGGTGTCGTAGCGGGTCTTAGCGTAGCGGAGTAATGTGTGCGTAGGGCTCTTCTTACTCAATCAATGATACCGGTTTGTTTGTGATAATTTTGATGATGTTTGGCGTGATTTAATTAATATGTTGCAATCGTTTTCTAGAACACCATACCGACGACACACCGATCACAAACATACCACACCTATTTACTTAACTACTCTCCTTCTCGTTATAATATAAGGTACCAATACCTACTTACTGGTAGTAGTTACCTATCTAATTAGGCACTACGTAAACATTCGATTCAGGTAGCTACCGAGATAATAGTACATAACTATCTAGTAATAGTCATTATACCTAGTAATTTATTGATAAATATTTATAATTGTAGGTCAAATTAACAAACAAAAATATGAATGAATCAATGAATACATTATCAGATTTTGTATTTTTTTTTAGAAAATAGATACCCTCCTAGTAGTTGATTTGGGTTAAGGTCACCTGTTTTTTTTAAATTTTGGTAGGTATCTACAACTAAAGTGGCATACGACCCACCTAGTTGGTAAGCGGTTATCTTAACCTAAAGACGATTGCAACGAGTGATACCTATCTCTGTCCATCTGTACTCTGGCTATCTGGTTATCTTCCCCGCATAGCCACTCTGCAAGTAGTTGTTTTATAATCAGTTATAAAATCTTGCAGTTGGTACCTACTCGAAGCATATAGTGAATATACTTAATAGTAAGTACTTACTTAGGTAGGTAAGAAAATATTCCTGATGAATATCATTATAGGTAGGTAAAAATCAAAATACCTACTGGTTTAACCTCCGGGAACCGACGTTTCAAAGTGATCCTTGTGATTTTAATGAATAAATTAATTTTGACTTGACTTCCTGACCCAAATAGTCTCATCGAAGCCTAGCCAGCTATACCTACATATCTATTAACATTAAGATCTCTGAAACGACAAAATAGGTAGGAACCTATCGCTACGATACCAAATACCGAATGTAAGTAGGTACCTATGTAGTTTAAAAAAACCGGACAAGTGCGAGTCGCACTTGCGCATCGAGGCTTCCGTACAAGCTTCTAAAGCACCAAACATTGCTCTCACGAAAATATAAGTCGGATTGAAAAACAGACTTAACTTCGTAGTTGCAAAATACGGTACATTTGAGGTAATTTTTTTTTTTATTCTTTTAATTTTTTAAGGAGTTTTAGCCAAACAGCGGCTATGCCACCCCCGTAAAAACAAACATAAAATACAACACAACTAAAAAAAAACAAAATGATCAAAAAAATACTACTTACTACAACAAAGAATCCTCCAATGAGGATATGAAGGACAGTAAATCGATACAACATGTTCTAAATATTTACAGTTTAAAATTCTAATACACAAAACCTCAATACCACCATTGCTAATTTCTATAGAATGCATGTGCGTTTTAATAAATCTATAAACTAATATAGCAACACCTCCATAGGTATCAGTTCTGTCTTTCCTAAAAATATTATAGTTACTTATGCGTAAACTAACGTCTGAGTTGAGCCAAGTTTCACTTAATATACTATTTTTTTCTCCTATTTTTTCTTGACAAAGCAAAGTTCAAACTCTTGTTTCTTGGGCATCAAGCTCTGCGAGTTCCATTGCGCAATATTCAATTTTCTGGGCGCATTACGCTTTGTCTTTCTCTGCACGAGGGTGAACTCTTCATCATCAAATACTTGCTCGTCGCTGCTTGTATTATTTCTAAATCGTTTGGCTGGGCGTGACGACAAAGGCAAGGGCGGCGGCGGCGCGTCGATCGATAGGGTGCAGTCGATGGCCGGCGCTGCTGCATTTGTCGCCAAGTCGCGGGCGGCCGACTCAGTACTAATTGTCAAAAACTCATCACATTGTTTATTACTTTCAATAATCACGCCCATCTCTTCCTCGCTCAAAATCATGTCAATATTTCTCCTGGACCGAGGTTGCGGTGAGCCGACCTCGGTCTCTTCCATTTTTAAGACAACACACTCAGAAAATGTATTTACGATATTGTCCGTGATAAATTATAGTAGTTTTACAGGAAACTGGTTCAAAATAACACTTTTATTATAAAAAATCTAATTATTTATCTTGTGAAAATTTCAAACAATCCCGCCACAAAATTTTCAAAAATGGAATGTGACATTTGAGGTAAGGAATCCTTAAAAACACACTTTAATCATACATAGTATTGTCATCCGAACTAGGTATATACCTATAAGTACATAAAAAGGTACTTACATAAAAAGGTTTCATTTAGATACAACTAGTAGAAGTAGGTTAAGTTTGTTTGTTAATTAGTTATTTACAAGCGAAGCTAATAAAAAGCGTGTTAATAATTTGAACGTCAAATTGACTGTATTTTTAAGCGTGACTAGCCTTATCCCACGACTTTGCTCTCGTGGTATGGTAGTATGGCCACACATGAAAAGTAGTGCTATTCTAGGCCACATACTATTTCCACATTTCATGTATATCGGTTCAACGGATATATTTAAAAGAGACACAAACATCCAAACATCCCACCCAATTTTCGTAGGTACCTAGTTAGGTCTATTGTGTTATTGTAGATAATTGTTTGTACAATGATAATTGATGACTTTTGGCGGTAGAGGCGAAGCGGGATGATGGTTTACGGGTCAAACTCGAAAGGAAGTCTAAGCGGAATGTTAATCCACAGACTACTAGTTATAGACACTTCGTTATTCTTTGTATATCAACTTACATCACATTGACAGTGCATGTACTGCTGGCTGACAGTGACAGTAAGTTTCGCTATAGCTAGATTTAGCAATTTTTGGTGTCAGGCAGATACTATTTTAAGAAACTAGTAGCTAAATTTTCTAGCTACTTTTCACACGACGACGTGAATACTTTTGGGTACGTACTGTTGAAATAATATACTCAACCATCAACATCTTCCTCTTCGACGTTTAAAATTCATTAGTTTACATTATTATACATTTTAATAATTATAAATAATCTGTTTATTTTAATATATGAGACTGTTTAATTTAATAAAACAATGATTGTTATATTATTAATATGCCATTTGATTGTTACCTACTAAGACATTTTTAGCTACTTCTAGCAACTTTTTGCAAGATATCTAGCTACTGGCTAAAGGTAGCAGTAGGCAACACTGTGTGTGTGTGTCGTTCGTTGGTCGGTCGAGTTTTGTCAAATTGGATTTTAATTTTTAAAGCTGATTTGTTGTTAAAGCTTTGAAAATGGCCTCAACTCATGAATTGCAGAAAAAAATTAAAGAGCTAGAAGCTGAGCTAGCGACTGCGCTGGGTGCTGAAGTCTCTGCTAGGGAGAAAATCGAAATTATGTCGTCCGAAGTTGTCGACTCCAACCCTTACAGGTAATTTGATTATATCTTTATATTTCAGCTGAATTATCGTAAAATCTTTTGTAATAATATGTGAAAATCTATCACAAAGCGGTGTTTTTGATACAATGCAACGGAGTATTGATTAAACTTGAAAACTCGATTACAATATGTTAGGTACTGGATGAGTGCCACGGAGTTCTGTATTTAATTCCATTATTTAAACTATAATCATCATAAAAATATTAACAACACCAAACTTTAATTTCCAAAGAGCTCACTGTTGAACTTACTACAGAGAGTTATTATTTTTTTATATTTTTTTCCAGCCGTCTTATGGCTCTAAAGAGGATGGGTATCGTGGAAAATTACGAGAAGATCCGTGAGCTCACCGTGATTGTGGTGGGAGTGGGCGGAGTGGGCAGTGTCACCGCTGAGATGCTCACTCGTTGCGGCATTGGAAAGGTAAATATAGTTTGTTGCTAATTATTAGCGCCTAGCAATTTCGGACTGATATAAATTTTAAGTATCTTTCTTGTTAGAGTATGTCCCTCAGTTAAGTGTGCCTCTTGCCAAATTATCCATTCCTTTGCCGTTTTCATTATTTATAATGAATAATGGTTCACCTTTAGGTGGATCCAAAATGTCTAGTGAGAATGGATAGTAAACTGACAAGGTACAGATGGTTCTGAGTTGTGCATCATTTTGTCCTCAGATAAAAACGAGATATATGGGATCAGATAATGGCACTTGGGCACATTCTCCGTAGTTCAATGTAGTCTGTAGAAAATATATTTTGTAGATAACAATTGGTTGATATTGAATTTTATATTTTTACAAATTTATCTTAAAACTGTCAAAGTCCCGGTCTATTAAGCATGACATTCATTACCAGTTATTAAGTAATGTGTCTCAAATAATATAAAAAAAAAAATGCCAGTTGTGACAGAGTCAATGTGCTTGGCCTTAGATGTTGTTTATTTGGGTGTAAACATTAATTTTTTAATCAGTTGTTCGATTGTAATGCTGTTTTTTGAATCAATTTGTATGTCTTCAAAAAACAAGCAACAATGTTTTCCTTCAATCCAAAAAATCCATTGGCGCACAACCTAAACTCCTACCTCCCGCTAAGCCAACATGGCTGTTTTAGAATTTTACTAAAATGTACTTATTTTTAAATAAAACTGGGACTACTCAATAATGTGCTTTTGTTTTTCAGCTGATCCTCTTCGACTATGACAAGGTGGAGTTGGCGAACATGAACCGGCTGTTCTTCCAGCCGCAGCAGGCCGGGCTGAGCAAGGTGCAAGCTGCCGCCTCCACTCTCCAGAACATCAACCCGGATGTCACCATCGAAGGGCATAACTATAACATCACCACTGTGGAGAACTTCCAGAAGTTCTGCGATGCCATCAAGTAAGTTCACTCATGTTTCCTTGCACATGACAACCTCGGACCTTTTAAGTAAGGTTGTAAGAGTCACAAATAATAAATTTAAGAACATTATTAAACAAAACCTTCATTAGAAGGCAAAGGTATGACAAATATCAGATTATTTCGGTGAAAAAATAAATAATAAAATAGATTGGGATTAAAGTTGCTCCAACTATACCTATTGTTTTGTAAAAGGATCATTAAAAAGAATAAGCAGCCTTGTTTCTGGTGTTTCTTTCCTGGCTTGGTCACGGAGGAACAGGCAGTAGGTAAAATAAGTGAATAAATGAATTTTAACTTTGAATTTGACTTTCTGCTTGTACATATTAACTTTTAAGTGATCATTTAGTTCCTGAATTGAGAGAACCATGGTGCATTAAGTTTTGGTATGTATGAATTTAGTTTACTCACTCATAACTTACTTGTTTTAGGAACGGCAGCCTGGCCCAGAGCCAAGTGGACTTGGTTCTGAGCTGCGTGGATAACTTCGAGGCTCGTATGGCGATCAACACGGCTTGCAATGAGCTGAACCAGCGCTGGTTCGAATCCGGAGTCAGTGAGAATGCAGTCTCGGGGCACATCCAGTTCATAATACCTGGGGAGACTGCTTGTTTTGCTGTAAGTTTGTAAATTTTCTTACTTATATACCAGAGGAAATAAGTGACCTGTTTTGTATTATCACAACTTATTTTTTTTGGATTTAAGAGTAGTTTATTGCTTTGTTTTTGTAATTGCGTCTTAGTTCCTGATATAACTTTGGTTATGGTGATTTACTTTTCGTAGAGACAATTTGAACATAAGGTTTAACAGACTTTTTTGTTTGTTTTTCAGTGTGCGCCTCCTCTGGTTGTGGCTTCTAAGATCGACGAGCGTACGTTGAAGAAGGAAGGCGTATGCGCTGCCAGTCTGCCTACAACGATGGGCATCGTGGCCGGGTTCTTAGGTAAAACACCCTTATCATAATTATTGATTTTCAATGGTTTTTTTTCAATATTTCCACACAAAAAATATAGTGCTAGGAGGGCTTAATGCTAAAGCATTTTCCACCAGTCTCCTGGGCGTGCAAAAAGATGGTATGCCGTGTCAAGTGAAAACCATTCAAATAAAAGTATACCTGCTGCTAAAAATATATATAAATGTGAAATATACTTTCATTACAGACAAATATTATTTGGCATCAGAGAGGGGGAAGGGTTCTCGAATGGTTGAATGGTTTTCGAAGTATAAAGCTGATATATTTTTGTTTTTTCCAGTTCAAAACACACTGAAATTCCTACTGGGATTCGGTACAGTCAGCAACTACCTGGGATACAGCGCATTGACAGACTTCTTTCCTATGATGACGCTTAAGGTAATGAATGAATTCATGTATGAAAATACTTTATTGTACACCACAAGATAACAAAATAAACATAAACTTAATATAACTAAATGTACAATGGGTGGGCTTATCGCTTAAAATCGAATTCATTCTAGAAATCACTAGGTTTATGGGAGGAAAAGACCTTACTAGAAGATGAAGCGGAATAAAATTCAATGCCGAGCAAGTCGCAGGCGTTTCACTAGTCAGCTAAATAGAAAGTGCTCGGCAAATTAGGAGTCAGCGTTACCGTGACGGTGAACGCATTGCTATTAGAGTCTGCAGGGGTTCAAGTTTTGTTCGATCTGAATTATTAATTATTTATTGTTCACACAGAGAATACAGACCAAAAAACTTACATATAGGACATGTACATAAGCGACCTTAACAAGAAGTTAAGGTCGCTTATGTACATGTCAAGTTTCCTTCCAGCAAACCTTTGTAGATTCCATATCTTCGAAGGTAGCTGTTAAATAGTGGTGGGTATGTGTGCACAAACGGAAAAAAATACAATAATAGCACCAATTTTAATATACCTACTATAATACATGAATAAGTATATATATGACGACCTCTGTGGCGCAGTGGGCGAAAGTCCGCCTGAGACGCAGAAGGTTGCGAGTTCGATTCGCGATGCGGGACAAATTTTTGTATGATCTGTATACATCTGCTATTGGTCTGGGTGTTTTCCATGTATAATATGTATGTATTTACAAAAAAGTAACAATTTAAGTAGTATGTCAGTCATGTAAGCAGGGAACTTCCATAACATAAAGCTCTGCTTACTTTGGGGCTAGATGATGCTGTGTGAAAATGTCCAGCATCATCTAGCACTTTTTATTTATATATAGATACTTCAGGCATATTTATATTTTTATATTTGATTGTTTCAGCCAAACCCTCAATGCGATGATGGATTCTGCCGCGAACGTCAAGCAGAGTTCAAAGCCAGGCCGGTGGTGGAGATGGCTACAGAAGTCACTGAGGACATCACGCCCGTGCATGCTGAGAACGAATGGGGTATGTGACACGAATACTAAGCACTTTCTTTACAATAACACAGCTAGTGTTGCCACGGCCGCCCTCGGCCCCCGACACACCGCGTCGCATCGCCCGTTCGCGCTATCACTTCGTTTTCTCTTAGCGTTCTTTTGCTATAACTTTTTTATTTTTTCTTGGCTCCTAAGGATCGTAGTGTGATGTTAAATAGCATAACACTACAACCCTTTAAGAATTGGGATAACAATTGCAATTTTTTTTTTCAAATCCGATTGGAAGTTCCAGAGATTAGCGCGTTTAAACAAACTAACTCTTCAACTTATATTATATTAGTATAGTTTATTGAGTTTTTTGGCTTTAAACGAAAACCGGCTGATTTTATTTCGAGCTCATAATAAAATCAGACCGAATATCTCGGTGGATGGCGCAGCAGGCAAGTAGCCGGCCGCAAGAGGTGCGGGTTCGATTCTCGCTGCGTAAACAACTTTTGCCTTTTCTGCAGATATTTGTTTCCGGGTCTGGCTGTTGTTGTACAGGACCCATGATACAGGGAATCCTAGTATAGGGTCAGGACTATGTATGTGACTGTTCTGGGGGAAAAAATATATTGATAAATTTCTATTTTCAGGTATCAGCTTAGTAGATGAAAATTCACCACAAGAAGAGGACAGCTCTAATCTAGACCTCGTTGAAGGAGTTTCGGTAAGCGATACCACAGATATTATAATACGCGATACATTAGCAAATTATAACAGATTCTATACGTGATTTTAACAAGCAAGCATAAACAGATTGTGGTGTTTGTTCTGAATCAAAATCCAAATCATTTATTCATATGAATTTGTCAAGTATAACTATGTCTCAACATATGTGAGAGTAAAAAATATAACAAAAGGTAGGGTGGTCCCATATAAATTTTATGAAAAAATACCACCCTTATGGATGATACGAACAAGTATAAAATTTCATATTGGACTTTTTTTCCCGTTATTTGAAGTCGGTTTTTATGTATCTCTGTTACAAACGTGTTGGTTCGTTATTTACAACTTATCTGAATGTCTTCAGTGGTCTTATATTCTTAGGGCACTTTTTTTAACCTTACACCTAAAGTGCTCAGAGTTAAAAAGGTGTTTTTGTGTTGTCAGGTGGCGTACAGCATTCCTATAGCGGATTGCACGCCGGAGTCGAGCACGGGCGGTGCCGTCGCCGCCTCGGAGCTGTCTCTCGAAGAACTAATGCATCAGATGAAGACTATGTAAACACAATCGACAACATTATCATAAATATACTTTTTAAGTTGGTATGGCTTAACACAGATCTGAAGCCCAATTCTCGTATATCAAAACAGTCAAAGTAAAGGGTCGATTCGATAAACGTCGAAATCGGTACTTTACTCAAAAACAATTGACTATATTCACACAATGACTTTATAAACAATCAATATAATTATTCCTAGGAAAAATGACAAAACTAAGATTGAAATTGAAGTAAAAGTACAATGACACAATATAATATCGTGACCAGGGGTCTAGACAAATACCACTTTCTGTTGGCGTTAACGCCTGCAGCTGCAGAAAAGATTTTCCGTGACAAATTTGCGCTAGCACGTGTGGTATTTGTCTAGAAACGCTGCGGAATAGTCACGTGACTACTGTTAAGTTTTTCCATGACAAAATTGCGTTAGCCCATGTGGTAGACTAGACACCCTGGTTCTAAAATAATAACGAGAATTGTGTTTCTGGTCGAGACACAGTGTTTGGTGCAGCCTAAGGTTAAAGAAGGGGTATTGTTCGTTGTTCAATTTAATAAAGGGGGGGAGTTCTGTCGATATCGCTGAGGCCAGGAGGCGTGGATGCCCATAATTATTAATTTTAAGGAACTGCGGGGCGATCACACTAATTTCCATGACTATCGAGATGGTGGCATGGCATTAGACATGGCTGGTACCATCGGATGGGATGAATCGTATCACGCTAATTTTTGGGCTTTATGTGCCATAGATGGACAATGCGAATTAACGAAATTGGCTCCCCACTTTCCGTTTTTTACATAACTTATAATCAGACCATATGTGGATTGATTGCCATCTCGATAACATTTCTTGGGATTGAAAATGCTCCTACATATTGTTTTGTAAAAGGATCGTTAAAAAGAATAACCAGCCTTGTTTTGCTGCCTTTCTTTCCTGGCTTGGTCGCGGAGGAACAGGCAGTAGATAAAACCGACGTTTCAAAGTGATCCTTGTGATTTTCATGAATAAAAGAATGTTGACTTTGACTTTGATAGCCATGGGTTAGTGTGATCGCCCTGCTGATGTCTCCCCGCAGTCGTTGGCTAACAGAGCAGCCAAGTTACCTGCTGTGCTAGATGTGCCGGAATAAAGGTTTAAAAAATAATTTATATCAGAAACAGGCCATGACCTCTGATGTGACGACGTCTTTTGCTGGTATATATATAATTCGCTACTGACTCGTGGTATTCGTGTTACTACTAGTAGTAACTTTGGCGGTTGATTCATCCGATTTTAATTTTATTATGTAGTTCGATTAAAGATGAATTTATTTTCGAGAGTACCCGAATACGGCATGCTTTCGATTTGCTTCTTTATTTTTGACGAAATAACGTTTTCATATCTCAAATTAAAAATATTAATAAAATTTGCTTTTGCCCACGGCTCCGTTAGCGTGTGCGGATAAAAGTATGCCGTGTGTTGTAGGCAACGAACTTGTATATCCAAATTTGGTCCCAATCGGTTCAGCCGTTACAAAGATTACTATCAACAAACATCCAAACTTTCTCAGTATACAAACTTTTATCCGTAATATTCTATATTAGTAGCATTACGATTATTGGACGGTTCATATTAAATTCTTGAGGCCATAACAAGTATGTAAAGTAATGGGGGTTTTGTAATGTACTCGAATTTTTTTCAATCACGCACGGATGGAGAAGCTTTTTATACATATAATTATTCTCTTGACAAAATAGTTTCCATGGTTTGAGAGTTGTCATAACATTTCAATCTGTACATGAAAAAAACCTTTGTTAGACTCGGAATCCTTTCATCCGGCGGATGTTTGGTTCGTTCAAATAATCCTTTTAAGGGCAACTACTTCAAGCCCTGCCCATCTAATTGCACTAGTAAAATGGTTATGGGAAAGAACCAATCGTAGGTACTCATACTTCAAATGTCCAAAACTTCTAAAACTAGACACTGGGAATATTTACGCGAAGATTTTTCCTTTTTTCGTGTTTTAAGTTTTGGACATTTCTTAGCCTGTCAAAATGAGTTGTTGCCCATTGTCATTTCGTTATAATAATTAGGGGACTAGTCCCTTTACAAATCTATAAATCATATATTTCAGTGTCCTCATTCAGGATAATCATTTATTGATCCAATAAAAAAAAGTGTGTAACTTTAACAGAAAATGTTTCACTAATGTTTCTGATAATCTCATTATTGGACTTTTTTAATGGAAGTTTCTATGGCCTATGTGCCAAATAGCTCAATGCGAGTAAAAATAAATGTCGTGAGATTTTAGTGTAATTCTGCTCGTTGTGACGGCTTCGTGAAGGACGTTAAGATATTATATAAGGCATATAGATGTTGTATATTTTGTTCCAAAAAATATGTTTGGCGTGATGTACTTTCGCACAACGTGTGGTCACAAAAAACGGAAGAACTTTCATATATTATTGGTAGACGAGCTATTTTGTAGCTTTATAAAATATTTTACAAATATTTGTTTTAATCATAAGCATTCCAGCTTTTTATAAATGTTTAACATTGATTGTACCTATTTAAGAAGATGTGTATTTGTTATTTATTTTTTTGATATATTTTATATTAAATTATATTATTGTAGTGCTAATGCTAAGAGTAAATATCAAGTTTATATCAGTTTAAAACGAATTTTAATGAAATAAACTAAATGTCGTCTCTGCAAAGGTAGTTTTTTATATTTTCTGTGCGAGCCTGCAGTTTTGAGATGATCGTCTTGTTTGCTGGTGGGGTTGTGTTGTTCTGAAATATAAAGTTAGTTATTGCATAATCTATCCAAAATGTACCAAATTTTATAAGTGACTATGTTCCCGTTTTGTTTTAGATTTTTCTCGAATGTTCTATGTGAAAGCAGCGGTACTAGGAAAAATGCAGTGTGGCTCTTTTCATACTCCCCCGACCAGGCGAAAATGGTCTGGCTTCATGAAGAATTGAAACAAGATAATTCTCCGTGAGTCCTTATTTTCTACATTCATAATTCATATAATAGCAAACACGTACGGGAATCGCTCCTGAGTAGACCCGGTGTTAAAGTGTAAAGTTTAATTCTAATTTTATGTGTTGGGAACGAGATATACACTGACGTCCCGCATTGGAGTCTGTTGTGAATTGCCCCCCTTCTAACCAGAACATAACCAGGCCAACTTCTTGAAATAGCGGACTTTGGATTGATGACAGCAATATTACAGTATCTCCTACCCCGAGGGTGTTGGTGAATTAGAGTATGAATCAATGAGTTTTTGCGTCGGCAAGGGCAAAAACGGGATGCCATTTTTGCCCTGGCTTCGCTTGAAGAGTAGTGGCTATCTGTGGTAGTGGTTAGCGCTTTTTCATATCTAGGGGAGGGATCTATATTCACACTATATACATTTCTTTAAAACTAACTAAAACTGTGCACTCTCTGAATTGAATTCTGTAGAATACTGATAAGCACAACCTTTTGCAAATTTTCCTCCTCTAAAACATCGCTAATAAGGTCCCTGAAGTTTTTACTTAGCAGACCCATCCCAGGGGTGGCAGCAGTACTCCATGCACTATCAGACTTTAGCTCTATAAAGGAGCTGTTCCGGTGTGCAGTACCTACCGCCTAACCTATCAAGTCCAAGATGCCAAGTCTCATGTCAGCTAGTTAAGTGACCTTACCATAATGCAGTCCATGACTTCCTTAGCCCTAGCTGCAACTCTGGCTTCTAAACCATTGGCAACCGCCACAGAATTGGCAAAACTGCTCTCAGTTAAACCCTCTTTCACACGAAATAAAAATACTGGCTCGCCGTCCTGTAGGATGTACTCGAAACTCTGTGGGGGAAGAAGTTACTGTTAGAGCCTTGACTAACATTATATTATATTTGGGGGTAAAGTAAAGCTCGCATTTTAAAAAGGTTTAAAGTAGTCTCTGAGGCTCGATTAAGAAAATATTATTCAAGCTTGTGTATACACATTTGATACGTCCGCGATTGTTGGAAACATCAGACCGGCCGTTTGTCGGACGTCCGCGGACTCGAGGTCGCGACCGAAACTCACGGCCATAGTTTGCACAGGCTGATTAAATATTATGTACCAGATATGCCTTTAGTCCCGACTGATGGTCGCCGATAATTTGTTTTCAGCTTGACTAACATAAGTGGCATCGTAACGATTACTTTCTCTGACTTTCTAGTCTGAGACTATTAAGCATTCTCCATACACACATCGTTCATTTGTATCAGAACTGTGGGGGTTCCTACTGTGGTCGCGCAATGAAACTCCTTGGTTCTTGTTCAAGTGGACTGTATTGGTTACGCAATGCTTAAGGTTTGCAGTTCAGTTATATCGATTTACAGTGAAATTGGCCCTACTTATATTGGTAAAATAGTTGTTTCCTTAGGTGTAACGCAACAAGCGCGTTTTTCATGACAAAATATTTCCAAATGTTGTTATTATGCTATTTCTTTCGTCATAAGTACATTCGACTTTGACATCCATTTTCCCTTTGATCGCCACCGTCACCCGCCACCGCGTCAGTTTGACTTAACTCTTGTGTTATTACAACACTGCAGGTCTTTCCAAGAACAAGTAAAACAGTCTACATGATAAAATAGTTCAGCAATGACTCACCAAGAATTTGACGCTCGGTGAGTTGACTACATAGTCCTTGATGTTCAGATAGTGTGTGGAAATGAGCACGTGAGAGCTGGACTGCCCGCGGAACAGCAGAGTATTGATTATAGCAGCCAACAATGCCAGTCCATCTGCACGGCCGGTGCCTTTGCCGAACTCATCAACTATCAGAAGAGATCTACACTCGTTAAGGCAGACTGACATCTGAAAAAGAACTTGAATTTACTCATTTGACGACCTCTGCAGTGCAGTGTGCGCAGACCCGCCTGAGACGCAGTAAGTTGCGGGTTATTACAGTAGCGGGACAAATGTTTGTATGATCTGCAAATATTTGTATTTTCCATAATACAAGATCTGCTTAGTTTGGGGACTACATGATGTTGAGTGAAACTGTCCAGCATTATTTTGTTTTATCATTATGTACTAATCCAGAAAACAGTTGGATAATAAGAGGATACAGCTGGTGTTACGGAAAAACGCAATGAAGTTAAGTAGAAACAAAAAAAATATAACTCAACAAAAAAAAAACAACTTTATGAAATAACTTAGCTGAAAATATCTCCATCTCTAAGAACAACGAGAGAAGATACGAAAAGGATCGTGATTTGAATGATACCTGATAGGAAAACACTTCCATAATCCATTGCACACCAAAATAAATAAATAAAAATAATTAGTGCTAATGAAAACAATTCACTATGCTGTACGTAATAGCAGGCTCCCCCAGTAAATCTTTGAATGAAACGGATTGTACGAAAATGATACACTTACCTACCTAAGCGTAGTTGATAGTAATTTAGACGTACCTGTCTCAAGTCGAGAAGAAATGCGGACATGTGAGCGGCCACACATTCAGCTGACTGTATCCTCGAATGGATGTGGCTAACAATCCCTATGGTGGCCGACTCTGCTGGCACGAAACTTCCTATATGTGCCAGATATACAATCAACCCTGAAAAGGAAGGAAATTTTAACAGTTCTTGAGTAAAACAGGGTGTAACACAAGGGACTCTTTAGGACCCTTCTTATTCTTGCTTTCCATCGATGAAAAGTGGCCTGCTTTATCCACGGTTTACAAGTTTTGCTAACAATGTCAAGGCTATAGAAAACATACATGGTGAAGTTTCACAGGTTTTTGATTGCAAGAGAGTAGACTTGATGTATGTATTTGCGGCAAATAAAATACACCTTACCGATCATCTTCATGTAAACCGACTTCCCGCTTGAATTAGGCCCTGTTAGTATCTTCATACATCCAGCCTCGTCACCACTTTCCACGTCATTTGGTACGAAGTTGTCATTCGTGACGATGTGGAGTGGGTGTTTTCCTTCCTTGATTCTGATGATCTTATCTTCTGACAGTCTTGGCCGGACATAGTTATACTCTTTGCATACTTTCGAGATTGCTATGAGGCTGAAATTATACGAATGTGTTATAGTAGTTTCGGAGTCCATATAGCCTTTAAACCTAAACTTGTGCAATGGTTGACTTGCCAGTCCAATTCAGCACACTTATCAATAATCGCAGCAAGTGTGTGTAGGTTTTCAAGTATTACGGTCGTGAGCCTCATCTTTATTCTTGTCTCATGTGCCACTATCTCAGGGTATGTGTCTCCTATCATCACGTCCAGCTCTGAAATATTCAACTCCTTTGAGTTCTTTTGTAAAGATAAAAGTAGGTTCGTTGTATTGTAATAAACTTCAATAAACTTCCGAGACAGGCAATAGATTTAAAAGAAGAGGCATTTAAGAAATTTATAAAAGATAATTTTATGGAAAAGGCTTATTATACCGTAAACGACTATTTAACTGACACAGTAGCGTGGAATGAAGAGGAAGTTAAGGAAGGAAGGTAGGTAGGTACTTCGTTATAGTTTTGACAAAAGTCCCTGTACAGCTGCTTACTATTATTTGTATAGTACTTACAGTAATGTTATTTATTTATTGACAATGCTTTACGGCCGCTTATTAATATTAATTAAATGAATTATTTTACGAAATATCCTTGTAACTCTGTAATTTTATATTGTTTATACTCTTTTGAATTGACGTGACTAAGTGTTCTTTGTGATCCCAAAGTATGAATAAATGAATATGAAATATGAATATGTATTTACCTTCGCATCCTTTGCTTTTGTAGTGGATGTAGTCGTTGTTTTGAAACTGAAATGAATGTTATAACCGTTGAGAGATAATAGAGAATTAAATTAAGAGAGTTAAAATAGGGTAAAGTTGGAGGATTGTTCTTTCTACTTAGGTAAGTGCCTAAGTAAATGAATGAAATGGAAACTAAACTTCTCTCTTCCCGTTCTTTGTTTAGTGTTTGGTACTATCCTGCTATATAGATTTATCTAAAGACTTCCTTTAGACTTCCCATCAGTTCTATGCTCACCATAAACTTCATATTAGGCAGTTCCTTCTGTTCCATAGTCAAGTAATCCGCCCAAGCTTTTACTCCCAGAAGGTATCCCAGATGAGGCATATACAACATGCTACACTCTTCTATGAACTCTGGAAGTCGGGAGAGTTCCACCTTCGCTGTTTCTGACATTAGGGAGTGAAGAGAGGCCATTGTTTGTTTCTCTGTTAAATATGTAATGCATACATGTGACGAGAGAAGATACGAAAAGGATCGTGATTTTAATGATACCTGATAGGAAAACACTTCCACAATCCATTGCACACCAAAATAAATAAATAATAAATAAATAATGCTGGACATTTTTCACATAGCATCATCTAGCCCCAAAGTAAGCAGAGCTTGTGTTATGGGAACTAAATGACTGATATACTACTTATATACTTTTTTTTTTGTAAATACATACATATTATACATAAAAAAACACCCAGATCCCGAGACAAATATTTGAAGATACAAACATTTGTCTCCGCACCCTTCTGCGTCTCAGGCGGGCCTTCGCCCACTGCGCCACAGAAGTCTTCAATATAATTGTAATGTAGAAGATCTTACTCATGTCGAGTTCAGGATCGACTCCGGCCTTCACTGTGAATTTCCCTTCTGACTTGGATAGGTCAAAGTCGATAATCCTATTCATGTACAGCGCCATCTGTGGGTAAAAATATTATTGACAACTACCCTCATTGTGTTTTCTGGAGTTGGAAGATGGGAAAGGTACCTCATAGAGTTTGTTGTTGTCGCAAGATGCTAGCTGTTCCAGAAATTCGGACTGTCCAGCGTTTTCGCATATTTCACAGATCAATATCGCGTTGTGCAGCGTCTGAAACCAATTTGACTTGAGCTTTTTATGACCTTCATCACGCACAGTATAGAAACTGGTATGCCATACGAACATTGTAAAGTGACTTCCATTGATACGCCTTTGCTGATAGAGCTTTGATCTTCACCAGTAAGCCCTGCCAAGGAAATAAAGTGGTAAAGCATTATCAAAACATGTAAAAAAGTGATGATAAGAAGCGTTCACATACGGTAACATTCTTGATAAACCGGAGCGATGAGCAGATGTTCCTCATCAGGGGTTCGTTCTGAGGTTGCATGAAGAAATCCACTACGTCCTGACGACGCTTCAGGGTTCCGAGATCACGACAGGGATGTTGAAGATATACCCTGGGATTTTGAAGTCAACGCATATAACATCTTAAAAGACAAAGACAGGTATTTTGTTGTGTATTGTACTGATAGACCCTTTTAATATGTTTTTTTAATATCAAAAACTGAAAAAGTTAATAACCATCCCACAACATGGTTGAAAATTCCTCAGAATGATTTAAGTAATAATGGATGAGATCAAACGGAAAAGATCAACTGGAAGACTAACCTCATCCTACTCTGTCCGACCTTGGAGCTGCATTTGCTGAACAGCTGGAACAGACTGAGCCCTTCTTTGTTGGAGCCCTGCATGCCCTTCTTGAAGCCGCTCGGGTGCGCCACCGTTCTGAATATCTGCAGTCCGCGGTACGTGTCATCGTCTATTGTTACTATGTCCGCGCTAGACGAAAAATGCAAAAAGGTTTAGATTCTCCCGAGGAAAAATATAGTAAGAGAGTGTTAAGTAAAAAGCTTAAATATTGGCACAGGCAGCAGACTCCGGTTTAAACGTATTCCGCTCTTACAAGCCACTCTTTAGGACATTCATAGCGTTCATGACCTATGGAAGATACCAATCAATATCCAATACCCTTCGGGGATTCAAAAAACAAACATTGGCTTTAAAAAATATATTATTGGAGTGTTAAAACTATAAAAAGATTAAAACTCACAGTGAGATGATTCTCAAGCTTAGGAATTGTGGTCTACTCTGCATATTCATGCTCAAGTTTGTCCAGTTCAGATCCAGGTATCTCAGCAATGCCCCGAAAGCGTGGACTGTTTGAATATGGCTGAAGTCCATGACGGTTCGAAGAAACATGGTGCGTTCCTCATCAGTGCAGGGGGAAGGCTCGTTAGGAAGAGTTAGGGTAAAGATCCTGCGTTTACAAGCTTCGTAGCCTAAAGGTTATGATGAAAAATTAGATTTAAACGTTACGTTAGAAACGTAACTACGAAACGTTTTCTAGTAATCAAAAAACATGCAAGCGATCATCATCAGCCTGTGGAAATCCGCTGCTGGTCATAGCTCCAAAGAGTTGTAGACGAACGGTCTTGGTCTAATTAATGTTTTACCCATTGTTTCTAATAGGATCCATCTGCCACCATCCACACTAAAATATTGTTTTATAATGCATACAAAAAGGCCTCTTAGCGTTTGCTAATGCTTATCAAAGGTCCAGGCACAGACCTGATAGGTGTGATAAATGAGTGAAATAATAATAATGCTAGACATTTTCACAAAACATCATCTAGCCCCAAAGTAAGCAGAGCTTGTGTTATGGGAACTACATGACTGTAAATATAACATATTATACTTTGAAAACACCATTATTATTATTTGAGGAGGCCTGTGTGGACTTCTACAGGCTGTTGTTTGATGATGATGATACTTCTGTCATTCATTTGACGCAAAGTAGAAGATCGATAAAAATACTTACTATACTCCCTAGCTGACAAAAACGTCAGCTTACAGTTTCCATGATCCTGAGCATCGTTTTCGAATACTGTCTTCTTCACCGTTTGTACGAAGGTTCCCTGATTCTTCCCGTCTAGAAGTATCATGACGGGGTCCACTTGCCGGAAGAGATTTAGGAACATTGGGAACTCTGGCACACGGTCTACTATCTCTTCGAGGATGAACAGCTGACCGAAGGAAAGTTAAATGAAAGCTGAATAAAAACAAAAATAAACCAAGCAGAGTGTTGCCCGATTCTCCTTGGCTTCGTCGAGTCCGAGAAATCGGCGTAAATTCACTTCAACATTTTAAATCCACGTAGTTTATTTGACGTTTTTAAATGATCCTTGTGTTTTAAATTAATAAAAATCTATTTACTTTGAAAATTGAAGATGAAGAAGTTACGGAATTTTCACGCTGGTAGAAATTGGGTATGTAAAAGAGAAACAACACACTGCTGTAATCCCCCCATGACTAACTACCCTTCGAATGGTTGGTTCAGAGACTTGCAGGTTTCCTCGCGATGTTTTCCTGCCCTAATGTGCACTTATGTATTTTTTGTTTGTTAGGTGATGCTTACTATATGGGTTACTAATTTGCGTTAATAATTACCTCTCCAGTTTGCAAGGTGTAATAGGCAGCTCCTAGCTTGCCTGCTCGGCAGTAAACAACCAGCAAATTCTACGCCAAAATAATGCATTATTATATCTATTTGTAGAGCGTTTAAGATACCTACTATTAACTTGTGTAGGTACTTAACTTAAGAAGTGACTTAATTAATAAGCGTGTGCCCCATTGTAAAATAGGGTTGCACGCAAGTTACATTTTATATTGTTTTAGGAGTGTGGTCTTATCGCATAGATTATTAACATACCGAACCTATGGTAGAACACGCATAAGGCATGGACAATAATTTGGCTACTGTGATTCTATGCGTTGATGGATGCAGACGCGTGGTCTAACTATAGATCTTGGAACCATTATACTTTCAAGGCAGGAAAAATCCCTACCTGTTATTTTACCTAGTAGAATTCGCTTCACCAAACTTAGTCCTATAGACGCTTTGCTATGCTAGCAATATTTTGCATTGACACTAGTGTCTAATCAAATGCAAAATATTTAATGCCAACGTTAAAAAAAACAATTATGCGGTTACTCAGAAATCGGAATACCGCTTCGTAATATAAGTTTGTAGTCAAATTGAGTTTTTAATACATGTCATCGTTTTATGTAACGCAGTAGGTACCTACTTACAAGTTACTTAATTTTATAGATTTTAAAACCCAAGACATGCTTTCCATTGTCTAAGTATTGCAGTGTCACCCGGATAGTTACCTACTTCTAGTGATATGACTTTTCTAAGAACCATCCTTGAGATCATACCAATCGATTGCATAAAACCGAAATTCAATGGGATAAGCTGTTCTGTAGAAAAACGGTAACTGATATCATACAAACAAAGAACCTCTTACGGCAAACGCATAATAAAACTTGGCGGCAGTCACGTGACATTTCCATAGTTAATATCAAGCCATTTCTATACAATTCAATTTTTAGGTTAACGCTAACAGAAACAGAAGCTTCTTATATCTATCGCAGGTAGGTAAAATACCAAACTCTGTGCATACCTCCTCAGCTTCACTATCTTCGCTTGTTTCTTGTGGGCCATTGTTATTGGTAGTATCCCTAACATCTGCATTTCTATACATAAGAAAAACAAATTACTTCAATACTTCAATGGCACTTTAAAATACATATATTCAGTTATTAATAACGGATTATAGTTAATGTTATTTGAAATATTATTATTGTATTGAACTAAGTAATTGTTTAATTTATTAGGAATTATGTGTGTGCTGTTTTTTTTTATATATGGTGCAAGCACAACATAAAATAAAAACAGCACGTAATAAATCACTGAGAATAATCAAATAAAATAAAAATTCAAAGACAAACTTAAAAAACAAATCTGTCAAAAATATTTTGTGACGATGTTACTAGGGAGGTAGGAACTAATCTATTTCTGTTATGAAAAAATAATCATCCTTTTATTAATTTTGCTCATTATGCCTGTTTTTTGGCTCGTTTTTTAAAGATTACGTTGACGGCGTAGTGGTTACATAAAATGCCGAAGACGGTTGATACTTGATAGGTAGGAAAGGTACTTGTTACTTTTCATGTATGAACATTAATTTCTCACCTGCTGCATTTCGCTAGGACAATGTTGCTATCCCTCTGATTGGAACCACTGTTGCTCGAAGTCGTAGTTAGTGGCCTGGCCGCTGATGTGGAAGGCCTATCAGTATCAGTTGTGGTCTCGTTCATGTTTTCAAATAATATTTATCTAATTATTGCAAAGGCTCGAATTCACGAAAACTTTAGACTTTTATCCGGTTCGTTTTTCTTTACAGACGCATTTCCCGCCATTCTTGTTTCTTATTTTTTTTTTATCTCGTGGGCAAATTATCAAAAGAGAATATTCAGCCAAAATAAAGAAAAATTTCGTATTTTTTTTTTCATGGCTTTCCTTTCAAAGCTGCCACAATAGATTGTGGTCACATTAAAGTATTCAGCCAGTTTTTATTATCGCTGCTTTAGGTTTGTCCCCAGTATTTATTTCAAAGGTTTCACTAAATACGATGCCCGTATACATAAAAAAATTGTGTAATTTATTAATAAAAAACATTTTTGTGCTCTACATTAAAATTAAAGCTTAATTTATAAAAGGCACTTAGATTAAACTTATTAAGTATCTGTTACCATACAACCGGATGGTAAATCATTATTATATTTAGTTCACATCTAGCTAAATAACAAGCAGATCACGTTCTTCGGGCGCGTCTCTCCTAACATTGAGTCTAATATGGCGACACACATGCCCTACTGCCTCTGCTGTCGGCACGATAGTAGCTGCCATACATGACTGCACGAACGTCCGGAGCGACGCGAAGTAGATCTTCACGCAGCGGAGACACGGGGCTGTGCACCAGATTTGCTGAAGAAGAGAAGAAACTGTAAATACTGAAGATTCTATATTTCAAGTGGTAGATAAGCGTAGAGGTTATATACTCTATGGTGGTAGAATGCAGTGGACTATCAAAACGCATGCAACTAATTGACAAGTAGACATCGCTATCACATACTAATATGAAAAAAGGAATGCTCCAAATAGCATAGTGTAGTTAGAGTGGGTACCTTCTACTATAGTTAGATAATTGAAACTGATAGGTACACATTGGAAGCGGGTAAATGAGAGGTAGATGGCGTGTCCCTGATCGTTGAACTATTTCGTTGGCATTCGTTACACACATGGAAATGTGACGACCTCGGTGGCGTAGCGGGTGAGTGGCTGAGACTCAAGAGTTGCACATACGTTTGCTTGTTCTGCAGATATTTGTTCCGGGTCTGTGTGTTAAGGTCCCATGTTACCGTTATGTATAAAATAAATAAATAAACATCCAATTGAAACATTATTTCATAGTCCTAACCCCACACTAGGACTCCTTGTACAGTGAGTATCAGGAACTATAAGTAAGTACCTATCATTGGACCACAACGCCCAGACCCGAAACAAATATCTGCAGCACATGCAAACATTTGCTCCACTGTGGGAATCGATCCCGCACCTCTTGCGTTGCAGCCTGCGAAGGAAATGTATTATGACTGTTAAAATACTACCTGCTGATAATTATATTTTTTTTTTCTCAATATCACCAAATTATTATTAATTATTATAATAATTATTGAATTACTTGGTGATGTTAATAGCTCACCTCAAACGCTAGACAAGCGAATCCGCACCCCAGCAGCAGGGCACAGGGTGGTGCTAGGATCACGGACAGAAGAGTATAACACCAGTTCCGCGCGTGGCGGAAGCAGTGGTGGCTGAGACGCCACGCACATTCTGGACTCCTCGCACCTTCTGGTTCGCCGATTATGTCGTCCCATACTATCTGTAATGATGAGCAAGACCTTATGCATTATTTTATACTAGCTGACCCGGACGATGTTCTGTCATTGAATGTGACAGATACGAAACGTCAATTAGGTACCATAGAGAAAAAAAGCACTACGTTCGGAAACCATGATCAGTTTGTATGGAAGAAAGAAACAATCTTTTATTACATATTCCGGGCAAATTTTCTTCCTAAAAACATAATTCAGTCTATTACGAACATTTTAAAACAAAAAATAGTAAAATTGGTCCTGACATGCGCTTACTAACGAATTAGAACGGATGCTTAATATTTATATGTATATTAAGCAAGCAATAATAATGCTGTGGTGCCCTATTATTACGTAATAATAGGGCAGCCCAGCATTTTAGCAAGTCACACAAATGGATCAATCGAATAAGCCGTTTCGGAGATTTTAACAGACAAACAAACAAGCTTACGTAACGGGTAAAAACTTAAACGCCATCTTTGAAATAGCATATAAAGAGTAGGTATCGGGTTATGAAATTTTGGGACTAAATTAAAAAAAGCAAATTGGCTAACTCAGTTTGTTACCGATTCTAGAGATCGATTACATCGATTCCTCTTCATCACGAGGAATCGATGTAATTAAATAAATAATGCTGGACATTTTTCACACAGCATGATCCAGCCCAAAACTAATCAGAGCTTGTATTACGGGAACTACATGACTGATTTACTAGTTTTATACTTTTTTTGTAAATACCTACATACAAATTATACTTATAAAATACCCAGACACATATTTGCAGATCATACAAACATTTGTCCAGCGACGGGAATCAAACCCGCAACCTCCTGCGTCTTATGCGTCTTCGGCTACTGCACCACATAGGTCATCAAAATTAAACATGTTTGTCATTTATAATAAAATTATGTGTGATTTTTGTAGTAATAAACAAACACTTCACTTCATTTCACTTCTAACATTGAGTTTTGAATTTTCACCCCACAGATAATACAATAATGGTTGTTAGTAACGAGGTCATAAGTTTAATATTTGATCCAAACAATTACGTGTGGCCTTACAATTGATCGAAAGCTACATCAGTGTTTTTAATTTCTTTAAAGAGTTCACAAGGCCAAATTCGTACTATTGTCAAACGTGTACTACACGTGGAATTAAACTCTAAATTTCATCTTCGTAGAAGTCAAGGACTTGGGTACTTAGGTTAGTTATTGTATAATTTTATTTTATGTTAGCAATGATTTTCTTTAGTTATGGCGGCACCGAATCCGACTTTGAATAGAGGTAAATATAGAAACAGCAAAGTTTTAAAAATACATTTCCTACCTATCGTAAATTTATACTACACTATTTTCGGTAGTTCACCTTTTATTATTTTTTTTAGCTGATAAGATTTTATTGGATGGGGTGAAAGCCCGTGCTACATGCGCGGGCTTCCAGAAAATTCTATGTTCGAGTAGGTTATGGGCCCCGGTTACCTAGGTAAATGTAGCTAGAAAGGCTTGGGTAGGCAATTTGCAGCAACCACCTCAGCTACTGGACTGCGGTCACGCGATTACCCTGTTTCTTACGTTCTTTTTGCTTTTAAAAAAGAAATTCTCATGCCGAGCACATGCATCTATTCCCTTATTGATCGAGCTTCCTAAGTGAGCAAAAGACTGATGATAAAGTGGTATAAGACTTTAACTTTGGATTCCTGTTGGAGGCACACGCGACGCGCTTTCTGTTTATTATCCCCTTAAATTCCAATTTAAGCCGAATAAACTTCAATTTTCAAGGAGTTCTTAGATAAATAACGTAATTGCCTACTTTCTTATGCTTGTAGAGGATATTTGTTTCACGGTAGTACGGCACGATAATGACTGTTTGTTCTGCCTACAATAATAAAATTGATTGCTTTGACCAGTTGTGACCTATTCGACCGGACGTTGACTCCTGAGTAAAACTCACGCAATCGTTCGAGAACTTTCAAATTAAAAGAACAAGTACGTATAGGTACTATTTTAGATTTTTGTGTTGCCAAAGTGAAAAATGTATGTACGTATTTCAAAGGACATGTAGGTATCAGTCCATTGAATTTTTCATGACTTATTTCCACCGTTTCTGGTTTCATTTAATAGGTTTGTTTTGTTGAAAGATGCGTTAGCATCCCTAGTCTGTGGTTGCAAGAAAAGAATTCCGACCAACATGTTCTTTTTTTTTGGCTCTGTAACTGCTGTTTGGTTTCGAGTCTTTATTATTCGTACAGCAAAAACAATTAAATATGTACTTAGCTAGACACAGTCTTCTATAAAATAACTCAAATACCTAGCAGTCTGTGAACTCTGTAGGCTGTAGCGGATAAAAGTATTATAAACTTATTTTCTATTGGTTTTACAATGATTTTGTGATACAAAAATCCATTTGTAGCGCATTTTAAACAAATATAATTTTATAACCAAAAATCTCTTTGTTTTTAATTTTATCGTACCACATGCTTTGTTACCTACTAAACAAAGTACCAACGAACACATTTGCCGTATGACCTTTCCTGTTGTTATTTTGCCGTTCTTACGAGCACTTTGTGGCTAAGAAATGTCAGCATGTTTCCGGTGGCGAAGTACGAATCTATTTTAAGGGTTGAATTTGCATATGATATTTTATTTCACAACTAATTTATGCCTGCGGCTTCGCTCGCGTGGTACACCAATAAAAAGTTCAAGGATGGTTCTTGGATAGGTTTTAATATCACCAGGTACTAGGGGGTGCTGTAATCGATGACGAATATAAATGTTGCTTTTAAAATTTTGCTTTGCTTTTAAGTTTATGTCAAATAAATTGCTATGACGCCGTAGCACTACAAGCTTATACAGATGACATTACTATTTAGAAATTAACATCCATCCCAGCGGTTCTATTTCCCACCAACATACGGTACTCGTTCCTGATACCCACGACATTGAAAATCCTAGTACGAGGGACTATGTATGCATGAGTTTGTTAAGTTTTTATTTATTTAATATTAAAAATGGGAAGGCATTCGTGTTGATGCTAATCTTTCTAATGGATGAACCGATTTTGGTGAAATTTGGAATAAACAAAATAACACCGCTCGAGGGCAAAGCCGTTGGCAGAAGCTGGTTTTTGAATAACAGATTTAAGTAATGAAATTTGGAAGAAGTTTTATGATTTTGATGACATTGGTGGCGCGGCTGGCGAGTAGCTGGCTTTGGTTCGATTCCCGCTGCGGGAGAAATGTTCACATCTTCAGGATCTGGGTGTTGTACTCTTAGTTTCTTATACCCACGACACAGAGAATCCTAGTATTGGGACTATGTGTGTCTGTCTGGTATTTATTTATTTATTAAACAGGCTTACAACCTACCAGTTCCTAACTGCAACAACCTGCTGAAGGGACTTTTCTAAAATACTCTTTCAATTTAGCTCCGTTTTTATGATTTAAACTTGAACTTTAAACTAACTGATACTTTACCTGCACATGCTGGTTTAAAAGGTTCGGATCTCTATCCTCCAGCGTCTCCTGCATTTGTACCGGCTTCGCGCTCATCCGCACCTCCCTCACCGTGAACTGCTCCGAGGCAATTTGCAACGGGGCAGTTGTCACGGGAGCAGTTATCACCGGGGCAGTTATAACTGGGGCAGTTATAACCGGGGCAGTTATAACCGGGGCAGTTATAACGGGGGTAGTTATAACCGGGGCGGGCCCCGGGTCCGGGACCTCGGGGATCAGCTTGGCTTTGTGCGCGCACGCGAGGCAATGACGGGACGAGGTCCGGGACAGCGGGACTGCCGCACCGCCGGACCCGAGAGGCACGTCCACAAATGCCACGGCTAGGACGCTACTTTATGATTGTTCTACTAAGTATAAGTATACGTCTTGTTGAAGAAAGTGACTTTGGTATAGTTCAGAACACTTAAGTACTCACTACACTACACTTGAAAACACGGATAGTTACGTTTCGTAGCTAGAAGGTAGATTTAGGAGCTAGATTTCAGAAAACTGAAATGTTGTTTACATGATTATAGGTATAAATGATGTAAGTAACAATTTTCATAGCTCTTTATCCTACTACTATTATAAAAGCGAAAGTTTAAGGATGGATGTTTGTAACTCTTTCACGCAAAAACTACTGAACAGATTTTGAAGAAACTTTACAGTAATATAGCTTATACATCCGAATAACTCATAGGCTACTTTTTATCTGGGTGCCACGCGGGCGAAGCCGTGGGCAGAAGCTAGTATTATATAAGGCTAATGATATTCTACCACCAAATGTGTGCAAATGTCAAAAGGTAGATGGTAAATATTTTGTTTTAAAAACTTCATCTCATGCATTGTGTTGGTGGTAGAACAGATCAATTGATTCGCTGCAAAACGTCAGTAAAGTTATGAAAATCAGTGATCATTGGTGTATTCTTAATTCTAAAATTAATTTGTACCAATTTGTTTCTATTCGCATTTTTTTCAGGAGTCGTTGCCAAATGCACATCCACAATGCTGTGAACACGTAAAAGATTATTGGGATAGATTCAGTGGTTCAACAGGAAACTAGGAAACGTAACGGCCGTGAGTATATTTGTTTACGAATAAGCCCGGAACTATACGTGGTGGATACTAAAAGCGCGCGCTGAAACTGAAAACTTTCCATTTCTATTCCCTTGACCACTCGTTTGCGCATGTCCAATCTTTTCTTATTAGACATTTCTATGACTCTATAATTAAAAGGGCCTATTAATAGTCATATTTTCTAGACGGCAGATAAAATATATATATTTTTTATTAAATTGTTAGCAAATTTTACCATAGCACAGGATTGGAATGTCTGGAAGGAATGGGGGAGGCATTTGCCCAGTAGTGGCATTAATAATTATAATTTGACAATATCCAAATTCAAGCCAAATTCCGATATGGCGTTAACTGGCTATGCGACACATTCCACTGTAAATCACCAAGCACAGCACAGACAAGTGGTGAGCACTTAGAATAGAATAGAATAGAACCAAAATAGCTACCAGCATTGCTATTTTGAGGGGCGCTCCGAAGCCTCGAACGCATTCTTTTTGGATAATTACTATAATTCCGATCTGGTAGTCCTGAGTGAGAACCAGGTCGTGCACCAATGGATTTCTCCACTCGAAATATGTATGCATTAACACGTGCTGAAAACGGTAGAGGGAACGTGGAATTCTAACTATTATGCAAAAACTTAGGCATGTACCCAATGCAATATTTGGGCGTGCCTCTGATGTATTTGAGAATGTCAATCACGGGGAATACAGTTGTGAGCGTGTTTGTTTTTGTTTTTTAAATTAACAAACGTTAAATTGCCCGCTGTATTATATCAACATTATGAAATGTTTGTTTTTTGTTTTAATTGCTTTGATATAAATAGTTTTCTTTATTTGTTTTAACTTATTTAACAAAACCAAACGGTGAATAAATGATTCTGAGTATGAATAAGACTTCTCTTGATCGCTTGAAATGTAGTAGTTTTCTAGCGCTTGCAGCTTCCATGTTTTTGAGTGAGTCGAAACTTATTAGTTAAAAAAATATATGGATAGGTATTTATGTATACTTAAGTCAAAGTCTTAATTAATGTATTCATTAAAATCACAAGGATCACTTTGAAACGTCGTTTTTATCTACTGCCTGTTCTTCCGCGACCAAGCCAGGAAAGAAATGTAAGAAAACAAGGTTGTTTATTCTTTACATTGCACCATTTTACAGATTGCATTGTCTCATTGTCATCGTCAAAATCGTTTTTTTACAAAAATATGTGAAACTAGTCAAGTACATTTTCTTTCGTAACACGAACAAAAAGAACTTTGACCCCTTTTCCTATAAAAACTTGGCGTGATGATAATAGCAGCATGAACACATTTTTTCACAACGGTCACTCCTTATCTTTAGTATACAATTTTACCAACCTACGACTACATTTGGTACTCGCACGCACTGATTCCATTCACCTCTGTTGTTATTTCATTAACGGTTACAAGGTTCTTTTATATTGTATTTATTTACATTTTATGTATGTCTACATGTCAAGTAGTTATGTATAAAATGTAGTTTCCTATCTATGTATATTTACCAACTTCGTCACCTTTCTCTTTCTCTCAAAAGTTTAAATAATGGGAGAAAATCATTTTTAGGGTAAATCTCGCCTTTGTATCTTAGGTACTTTATATTTTTTATATATCTGTGTACAATAAAGAATAATAAAACCACCATACACACATAAAAAAATGCGATCGCTGTTTGCAAACTTAACATATTTTTTGATATATTAAATATAATTTAAAATTATAATTATAACGAATTAATTCAGAAAAAAACAATAGAATCAATGTTTTTTTGTATTTAAAGATGTATTTTTTAACAAATACCTAATTCCTAAAAGCGGTTTATTTTTTCTATATGATCGCAAACCTTTGATGTGCGTACCCTCAAGCGAACAAAAGTTAAAACTGATTAAAACAGAGTGAAGAAAGAATCGATGACAAAGAACTGACGTCAGGCTTCAGAAGGCAAAAGGGTCTTCCGGACTGGGCCATCTGTTCATAACTATTTGATTATTCTTTGCCCTAGCGTGCCCTGTCTGAATATTGCACCGTTTTCTAATGGAATTACATTTTAAAATAATACGACACAGTTTCAAATACAAATGTTTATTGTAAATAAACAATTTCTTATTCGTTAGTGTTATGTACAAGCACCTATGTAACTTACTAGCTATGTACAATTATATATGTATACACTATTCAAGTTTCGTAATAATATATGATATTATCCTTAGCACAATAACTTTTTGATAATTAAGTATGCACCTACCTACCAAATTTTAAATGTTTTATTTACAATTTAGCTTTCATATTTTTTTCTTAAGATATTGCATGATGCGCCTGCCTTAGACGTAGATATCAACAACCACATAAATAGTCTTAGTTTTTTTTAATAGAAAAAGAGTCGATCAAATTTGTGAATTTCTTCAAAATATTTTCGGAAAGTAAAGCATTATTTGAGGAAAATTTATCTGAAAATATAGGTCGTTAAAATACTGGGTAGTTTCGATAGTGATCGAATCTTTGACTTTTTTTGGGATAAGTATTAACAATGAAGAACTCATCTAAGACCACATCATCATCATCATCATCAACAACCTATAGAAGATCACTCCCAAATCTCGTCCAAAGAGTGTAATGGCGAACGATTTTGGCTACCCCATCCACAGACTTCGTACAACCCTGTAAAGGATGGGGAGTTTTCTTACCCTGCGTCGTCCTAAAGATAAGTATGGATCTATGCACGTGAATAACGTAGTATATTAAATATGACCACTCTATATATATAACCAAGCCTTTTTATTCCAAGAATTTATATTATCTCAAAAATTCAATCTCGGTGGGACTCGAACCCACGACCTCCCGCTTGGTACGCGGGGGCTGTACATACTAAACCACGTTATCAGTACCTGGTCGTAATTCTTGGGATGTTAAGGATCGAAACGCCGAATGTTTGCGGTTGATTTTTTGGGATATTATAAATTATTGCAATTTTCCCTGAAGTGTGGGTTAAAACTTTAAAAATAGCTTTTTACTCAAATGAAAGCGAGTCAAATCGTCAATCGATCACAACCATAATAGTGGGTCAGACCACACCTCCAGTCCTACCCATACACTTCACCCTTATTTGGGTTGGTACAGTCAATCGAAACAAACTTTTCAAGCTTTTCCAATTTACCTACTGAAAATGTGTGAAGATTCCAGGCTTTTAAGTCCTACCACCAACACCCACCATTCATCTGTCTGAGGTGGAAGTTTTTAGAATATTTTAATATTATAGATTACGATTATAGGTATGTGGATATATTTCTACTGTTTGCACCTATTTACCTGCTTTTTTTTTTCTTTTTATTGTTCTTTACTGTTTTTTGTTATCATGTCTACTTGTCTGTGCTATATCTGTGTGTCAAATAAACAATTTATCTATAATTTTTCTTCAGAGAGATCTCTTTTAAGGCACAATATGGTAGAAGGACAATAGATTTTCTATTATTTCTAACCAAAATATGATCCGATAATCTATAAGGTAATTGTTTCAGTTTGAGTATAATTTGTAATCTGCGTATGTTCGCGACTGTATGTTTGATGTTGCTTCTGTTAGATGTAAGGACGAATGGGGAGCTATGATCGATTGTCCAAAAGGTGGGGCACAAACAGTGACCTATAAAAAGAAACGCGCGGGATTAGTTAATTGAGCTTACTGAATAATAGACAACTCTAACGCGAAAATGTGAAAATGTATTTGCAACGAAAGCGATTTTTATTAGTCCACAATATTTTGGTATTATATGGGCGAAATGGTCAGACGACATCGTAAGTGTTGCGGGACGAACCTGACTCCTTGACAACAAACCACTTTCTGTTGACGTTCACGCCTGTGGAAATTGTAATTGTATGGAAATTAAATTAGACTTTGAGATGTCACGTGAGACTGCAGCCAAGTTTTTCCTTGTCAATTTTGCGTTAGCGTGAAGGGAAAACTAAGCGTGAGGTATTTGTCTAGTCACCTTGGTTGAGGCGCAGAACAGAAAGTGGCGCAGACAAAGGGAGGCCTTTACTCAGCAATGGGTGAAGTCAGACGGTGGATGATGATGTTGATGACTGATATTCTTGTCCACATGGTAGGTAAATGGTCAAGTAATTTTTGACAAGTGCATGTTAAGATTTACTAGCGATACAGGACACAAACTATATGCTGTAAAAGTTATTACTTTAATTATTGCAAGTAATTCAAGCTGGAAATAAATAACAGAAGAAAATCAGAAAAGATTTTGTTGGAATCCAGGAAACTTCACATAACACAGTAATTTTATGTAAATATAATGAAAAATATGATAAAATTAGCACCTGTTTTAAAAATAAACCTAACTAGTTAAAAACTATATTAAAGCTTCAGGTATTTTGCTTACAATGGAAGACTGAAAATAATAATAATTGGTTAGCCTATTGGTTATACATTTATAGGTTATATTGTGAAAATATTATACACGATAGCTAATCTATATTAAAAATAATTACTTTAGCTAAACTAGACAATATATTTAGAGGCTCAACTAAACATCAGGATAGTCAGGTAGGTAGGTTTTTCCAATATATTGACTTAATACTTACATAAGTATTATCTGACGACCTCGGCAGTATGGCGGGTAGCCAGCTGCGGGTTCGATATCCGGAAATAAAACATGCACTAATATAAAACAGAATATGGTTTTTAAGTATGGGTATAGTAGCACCTATATTTCACACTTTTACAATTTTTGATTCCAGCAGAAAGCCAGTTTGCTACAAATAGACATAGATAGGCACACAGACATGAGCCTAACAAATTTGTTGCTGTTTTAGATTCAAGCTTTTCGTTGACGGCCTAAGTATACCTAGTTATAATATTTACATTGTTTATGCGTATATATATGTTAACGTTATATACGTTATAAATATTCTATTTCAGAGCGTTGTGACCATTTGCATGTCCTTGTTAAATCTCATAGAATTTGTAACTTTTGGTCCCTATTAACTAGGTTCTATATAACTTTGACAACAATGACTTCTCATAATGAACCAAATTCCTTTACCTCACTGCATATTTTTTAGTTTCATAGTTTTTTTGAAAAATTTGGGCTTAATTATTCCTCATACAAATGTTGGAAGAGACAATAAAGTGGTGTCGTAATTGCCCCCGGATTTGTTACAGGTGGGGGGGCTACCCTTGACTCTAAATCCGAATTGCAATTTAGGATAAGGACCGAATTCGTACAATTTAATACTCTAAAATGCAATACTCGCACGATTGGAATTCGTATTTGGTGGAATTTGCTAATAAGATATTTATTGGTTGGCAGTTTTGTCGCGATTTTGACATTGACATTCGAGATTGGAGTAGAAATGTGACTGCTGGAATATTAAAAAAAAATACGGTGCTGGATTGGATTAGAATTAAATGGACATCGTATCGAGTGTCAAGGGTAGCTTCCCTGCTATTTCACACAGTGTTTAGATTTAAAGAGTATTAATGAGTAAAGCACATTTTGTTTCTGATGTTAAATGGCAGCGAGTGCTGCTCGCGAGGGTCCGGAAGGTCGCAGGATGGGGACGATAGCTGGCTCCTCCGGTTCCTCTATTGTAGACTCTCTGCTTATACTACAAGGGTTACACGAAAAACAATAATTAGAACAGGTCTTACAAAAAATAGTTTTAAATATATATGACTGACTAATGCCTTAGGTGTTGCAGATGTCAATAGACGACGGTAACTAATTTCCATCAGGTAGTATGCTTGATTAACTTATCATAATATAAAAAAATAAGACACTATATTTTTTTTTATTTTGACGTCCTACCTATACATAGTCCTGACCCCAGTGTCGCAGGTATCAGAAACTACGTGTTCCATAGAACCACAACACCCAGACCAGGAACAAATATCTGCAGAACATGCAAACATTTGTTCCACGCGGGAATCGAACCCACACCTCATGCGTTACAGCTGGCTACTCGCCCGCTGCACCACCGAGGTCGTATTCGAAGGTTAATTGTGATTTTGCGACCATATGACAGCCTCAATCTAAAACATCGTTCCGTTTGTCGCCAGACTCGCCATTTCTCAGGAAACCAATGCCTATGGACAATTACAAAATTTTCTACAGCTTCATTTTTGTTCGGGAATGCCACGGGGAAAAGGAGTTAGGATAAAGCATCTAGCTCTACCAGCCACTTATAATAATGTTCTAACTAATTTCATCCCAGCAGCGTTATGTTATGTCAAGTTGCATGCGTTTTTTAATCTAAAAAGCCCTATTTTGACAAATTCTATGATCCATTTTTTTTTGTACTATCAAATGCCTATAGTTTTTAGGGGTTCCGTATCCAAAGGGTGCTAATGAGAATACTATCCGTCTATTTGTCCGTCACAGGGCTGTGTTTTTTATTTTATTCTAGCCAATTTAAATTATATGAAATATTTAATGAAATGAATTTTCACAGAATATGTGTTACTGTATATTATCTGTTAAATATAGCTTCAAATTTGCAGCCTTTTTGCTAAGGACGATCACTTTGAAGCAACATTAGTATTTAGTGGAATGTTTCAAAATCTTTGCATGTAGGTACACAAATCATTTAACATATTGAAAAATTGCAACTATGCATGACTATGACAAAACCTGACTGTAAGCTTTGTTTATTTTGTTTGGAGGTACGGAATCCTCAATACGCGAGTCGGCTCGCACTTGGCCGGTTATCACTGACATGCTCTGTTACTGGTATTAAACTAAGTTTCTAAGACTAAGCACTTGGCAAGCACTCACCTGCCGGCGCGGGCGCAAGACAGTTAGGGGTTAGTAGAGCTACCAGGACACTCTCATCACCACCTTGAGAACAAAATGCTGGTTAACTAGGTACTTACAATGTACTACGTCACAACTGGTTGCTATTATAGGGTAAAAAAGCTTTCCAAAAAAATCATGCGTCAACTGAATTCCGCAGCCCCATAAAGTTACAAATCTATCTTCAACATTAACTTTTTCATTGCATCAAATCAATCAATAAGCCCAGTAAGCTATTAAAAAAATACATAGCTTTGTCACCCAAATCTGCGAAAAAATTGAAAAAAAAAACAACTCCAAGCTATTTTGCATTCTGCTCTTCTGTAATCTTGTGGTAACAACACAAGACGCCCCCTAAATACGCAAACAGAATGACAGAGAAGAACGAAACATTCTGACAGGATTCAACACCCAAAACTTGTAAAACTTGAAAAAGGCACAATTTAGACTTGTTTTAGAAGTTTTGGACATTGCTTAGCCTGGGCAAATGAGATCCATCGTCTCGATCCCATTGTGTTAGTGTAAATTTATATATTCGGCAATGCCACGGAAACAGACATTTATATGACAAAGCGGATCTAATAAAATGCTTGGAAAAAAAACTCGACAAGTTGACAAAAAATCTAATATAAAATGTAATAGACTACCCTTTAAGCTTATTAAAAAAAAACATAAAAAGTTGAATTATTAAAATCGCTTTACAATTGGCAACATACACACAAAAAATTAAAACAGAAGAATTGAACTCCAGCCGGTAATTTAGTTGAACTCGAGCTGGGGCTACTGGGAACTACTGCTCACCTGATCTTGATAGGCTGCCGCAGCGACAGCTCCGAGCCCGAGGTGGAGGGCGAGCGCGCGGCGGACAGCAGACGTGGCGCACGCGGCGTTCGCGGAGACCGCGGCGACCGCCCGCGCGCGAACTCCAAACGGTAATTGTCCGAGCGGGGGCTGCCGCTGAACGCTTCCGTTTCCCCTGCTGGAAGGCAGTCTAACATCAGAACCACCACACAGCACAATCTCCTTGTTGAATGTCCTTGGAGTACACACACATAAATACATAATCTCCTTGACCTTATCATCCTTGAGGGCAGTCTAACATCAGAACCTCCACACAACACAATCTCCTTGTTGAATGTCCTTGGAGTACACACACATCCACACACATAGGTGCGACCTTTACAACTTGACAACATAACTGTGGTTGGTACAACTTGTTTCCTGCTGTACTAGAATCAAAACTAATTGACGCAAGATCTGTGGACTCGATTCCCGCTGCGGGACAAATGTTGGCAAGTTCTGCAGATATTTGTTCCGGTTGTGTTGTGGTACCACGATACTCGTAGTTTATATACATAGTTTTAAATAATCAGAGCAATTTTAAAATATGGTAACGTAAACATATTTGAGTTGACGTAACCAGTGACTCTGAAGAACAGGTTTTGGACGCGCCCGCAACAAACCTATCGACTTTGCGCGCAGCTTTTGTTGGTCTACCGTCAAAAACGGTATTGGGTGGTATTCATGATGAAGAGCTTCTAAATTGGCTAGGAAACGTCAGCATTTCGACGAAAACAATGTTAAGCAGAAATGATTTTCAATCACTATGAATTGTAGTTTCAATTTTACACTTCATCGTTCACTTAATCATAGATGGATTTTTTTATGTACCTCTGCATCAAAATCCATTCACATCTACTTTCCACTCTCTTTTGTTACATGGCATTCTTAGCCATATATCAGACCACGCTAATCAGAATAAATTGGCTTAGCGAAATGACTATCTAATTCTTTCTCCAAAAGGAATGTTATTGGATTCAATCCAGTGCATTGTTTTATAATCACAAGGAGTTCGTGACTAGCTGGTGTGTCAGTAGGTTACCGAGGGAATACATTTCCGTTCGCGCCTGTTTATTGTCGCCACCGCTCAATACGCCCATCAAATTATAGGTTACACGCGACAGGTTGCGGCCATGTTCTCTTAATCCACCGATTTATACGGTCAAATTCTGTTGTGTGGACTATGGCACTATGGATTATGCGAGGTATGAAACCTTTCGAATTATCAAATACGGATTTTTTTGTTAGCAGACTTTGTGATAATTGTGTTCAGTTCTTAGTAGATACATTTATTGAATATTTCTTCGATCTTTATTTTACAAAGTTGAAAACTCAATCGATAGTCAAAAGTTAAGTTTTTTGAAAGGCTTCTTGTTATAAAATCAAATTACATTGTGTGGACAGGTGACACTTCTACCAGTTTATGAACCAGAATGCAGCGCGCATCTGGGTCAGTAGATGTCCCGATGGGCCTAAGATATGGCGATCTGGCCTAGATTGCAATGCAGGGCCCGATGTGATCGAGCATAAATTGCATGCATTATCTCTATTCCCTGAGGTTTAATTTTCATAAGTTTCACCTACTTAATAATGGTTTCTAATCTGTGTTATAAATAACATAGCGGAATAAAAGGAAATTTCCTGAAAAAAAAGCAATGACAGCAAACCAAAATTCACAGTATGAATTTCCACTTAAGAAAACGAAGTCTTTTTGAAGGTTGCGCAAAAACAAAATGATGAACATGCAGGGACCTTTTGGAAGAAGTATTTCAGGTTCTGCAGATAGTAATCATGAAGACTCACTGGTGTATAACGGTTTAGTGGACATGGGCATGCGTGCGCAAGCAGGCGGGTGGGCATGTGAAGAGCTGAGTCCCGCAGCCCAGTCACGGTACACTCTTGGAGCTTCGCCGGTACGCCAATCTGATAGTTCCACGCAACGGATCTAGAAATTACATTAAGAATTTAGAACTTTTTTTATAACATTCGTGGTTAAATAAGCACACAGCTCTCGAGATCGTGATTGCTTACCGTCACCTAACATATCTGCAATATCAGAGTTATTCCTGATGTGTTGCCTGCCATAGAGTTGGAAAGTTGAAAAGTCTCAGGTGACCAGAATTCACCAGCATCCATACAAGGGAAGTATTGGACGTCAAATTATCTTCAACCAGGTACTGAGTCTTTTACAAAACCCTTTCCAGATCCACTACAAACCAACTTTCTGGTGACACCAGTGACAAGACAACCGAACGAACACAAAACTATCCATCTTCGAAACCCCAATTACGTTTCAAATGTAACTGGTTTACATCTAAAGGCATCTAGGAAGATTTATAAGTTTCTTACCGGAGTAGAACTCTTGCTTCTACCGCTAATTTCTGAGGAGGTATTGCTATGCCTTTGTCTTCCATCCCTATTCCTTTCTGGTGCCGAGGACTCTCGACAGGAGCCATCCGGATCATCACGACCCTGGAATAGAGCAATCGTCATCATTGGCTGAAAACGGTGACACTGAACATGCTGGGTTTCAAAATGCAGTGTATAAGCAAAGATCCGTGCTGAAAACCAGCGCTGCAGTTATGTTATGATAGTCTTTACCTTTGAATTATGTGTGCTGGATGGCATGCTGGTCGCCCCACTGCTGACAAGTCGTAATTGCTGTCTTATATTCGCCTTTTCTCTCGCTCGCTTCCTCTGGAACTCCTCTTCGACTCTGAAAAGTCATATATTACTTGTAACGTCTATAACAATGTAAAATAAATAAATAATGCTGGACATTTTCACACAGCATCATCTAGCCCCAAAGTAAGCAAAGCTTGTGTTATGAGAACTACATGAATGATATACTACTTATACATATTTTTTTTCTAAATACATACTTATTATACATAGAAAACACCCAGATCCGATAAAATATTTGCAGATCTTACAAACATTTGTCCCGCGGAGACAATCGAACCCGCATCCTTCTGCGTCTCAGGTGGGCCTTCGCTCACTGCGTTCACTGAAGTTGATCCTAGATAAAGTGGGTAATCACCTCCTCATGGCCTCCAGCTCGGTTTTCCTCTGCTGTTCCTTCAGGTCCGCCTCCTTAGATAGCTTCTCAGCTAGTCGCCGCCTCTCTAGCTGCCTCACCGTGGACTGAAAGGTGAACCGCTTCCCTCGACCAGCGTTTGAAGTGCGCTGAAAGAACGGAAAATGGAACGTAAAATCGTTAATGCACGACGGGCTTTGAACAGATCATACCTACATTTTTCCAAGTAAAGTGTTTTGTAAACTCAAAGTTGTTTTGTAAGTTGTTCTGCGTTTTGTGTCTTTTTGGTGCCACATTGAACTGTCTAGGTGGAAGGATTAGTAAGGTGCGTGGGGCATTTCTGTTTCAGTTATACTTATAAGTAGGCTATTCTAACTTACAAAATGAGTTTTTTATGTCGTGCTAAATAAAAGATTTTCTTTCTCTTTGATACAAAAAAAAACAAATAACAATAATGTAACAAAAAAAGCCAGTTAATTCCATTGAAACCACAAGAAAAGTGGCCACACAATCTATTGTACTGGTACTCTCTAATAACAGCGCTCTACCGCAAAACTCCAGTAAAAGTACATTTTTATTGTTACAATTTCAATAAGTCCATTCGAAGCATTTTATAACGTTTTACACAAAGGGATAATTATGATGATTCACACATCGCCAGACACTATAGTATAAGCAAGCTTTAAACTGAGGGTAAACGTAGTTTCATCTACGTTTTTTTTTATGTTAAGTCGAGACGTTAGAAAGCGGATACCATTGCCTGTTGAAATCTGCAACACCTAGGATTTTGCTAATGCGTTATGTGCTATTTTTTTTTAAGAACGCTTTTTTTCTTCGTTCCATCTTATAGTTTAGTGGAAACCTCAGAAGACAGCTCATTCCTCAGTTTGCATGCGGGGGACGAAAGAATTTCGTAAAATGAGCCACCAGAGAGTCACATGTCAACCATGATACTGACTGATATGATCAGGAAAACAGCATACAATATATTTGAAAGTAAAAGCTTGTTATTGAGTTTTTCTTTATGGCAACCACACGATTTAGATTGAGTTTCGAATTTCGAATGCGAGATTCAGAGCGTGTGAACTATGATGATAATGGAGTAGGTTAGATACTTGGTAGTTACCTAAAACGTAACTTACACTATACTTTATTGGAAAATAATCTTTATATACAGCGTGTTTTGGGACAATATTGCTCATTTTACTTTCTGTTTAGCGATATATGCAGACTTTATACTTCCTTCTTATTTATTTGATTTTCGAAAATGTACTTTAAACAGCGCTTTTAGGCGCGATATATTTGGTACCTAACATGCAAAGCAGTTGCTGATATTTTATTGTGAAGTTAATTCATGATGTGAAATATAAATTAACATATTTAAGATAAGTTAAATTTACTCGTAGGTAAAGAGTTAATTCGCACCTACATTGGTCGTTTTATAATTAAATTCTATATACTTTAATTATAAAAAAGTTAATCCGTGCCAACTAACAAAAAATGTAGCACGCCTACCGCCAATCACAACATATAGGGTTGAAAATGCTTTAGCATTAAGTCCTCCTATTGTTAACGTTTAATTAAAATGTGCAATAAAGTTTTGATAAAGAAATAAACTATAAATTGCGACTAACAATTCTGTCCTATTCTTTATATGTACACAATCGCAGGTGACTCTCCTGGAGTGGTAGGTATGCCTTCCTTATGAAACTTAATCATCCGAAAACTGAAACTGGCTTAAGTTTCACTAAGAAAGTTAATATAAGAAGTAATTTTAAAGTTTCAGAATGGTAATTTCAAAGTGATTCATTGCAGGTACTTGTTGCTTAGAGAACAGCTGTTAGATCGAGGCTGGAGGTTGATTGCTATCTGGTGCATAACGCATCCTTTGTTTTTACGCAACCTAAATGAGTGTGAATTGAGTAGCATAATGTTTATTTTATTCACATAAAACCTGCAAGTAAAACTCTCAGGTTGAATCTCTTTAATCTTCACGTTTGCTGGCAGCTAAATATTTTTAGGGTTAAGCTCGACTTTGAAAATCAATCGCCTTTGTATCATTCTGACTTTTGTGAGTGTTATTTTTGTGTGTAGAATAAACACCGAACACCTTAAAGAGTTGTTCGGTGTTTTAAATGATACGAGATCATTTTGCTAGCAAAAGTAATAGTTTGCAAATATTTAACACAGCTTTCAAGTAGGCACCTTAACTGACATGTTTAGTATGTCCATATCAGACAAATCAGCAAACATTTGGTGATCTTTTGTTTGATTGAGGATATCGATAGAACCGGCTCCGTTATTGGCAAATAAAAAGGAACCATGTAATAGTAAAACAAGACCAACTATTATAATAAAAACTTTGTCTGGAGCTAATCCTGGATGTCGATTCAGTTTATGCTTAGCATTGTCATCGGAACTGAACCAACATGTAAAGATTCAACTACGTAGGCTAGGAGGAAGTGGTTCTAATTCAGGTTGCAAGATTTAATCTAAACAAACAAACTAACATACAAACATTGCAAGTTAAATAAAAGCTTGTAATGAAAAGTGAACGACGCGACGCCGAGGGAGAGCATCGCGATCACTCACTTTGATGAAGACTCTCGGAATGAGTCGAAACTTAGTCTTCATAGTATACGAGTTTCGTTATGTGAAAATTCCCGTTTTACAATATGAAATAAAAAGTAGAGTCAAAGTTTATTTTGCTAGACTAGTACAACTGATAAAATACTAGAGATACAATTAATAAATACAGAGTAGCTATAACAGATACAGTAGATATTGATTACGTTTTGTCACAAGACAAAACGGAGGAAAAACTAATAACAGTCTTCTAATACCGGAAGTTGATAAAAAGTCAAATACCTATATCCTACTACTATTTTGTTACTTTTTCACGCAAAAACGGATTTTGTTAAAACTTTACAGTAATATAGCTTATACATCAGAATAACACATTGCCTACTATATCCTAGTACCACGCGGACCGTGGGCAGAAGCTAGTCCTCCATATTTATATCCCTATACATTAAAAATGACACTAAAATCAGTTCACAATTGGCGAAGACATCGCGTAACATACAAAAACAAACAGATGAATTGAAACCTTTTTAGAAGTCGATTGAAAAATATTGTAGGTACACAGAGTTTGTGGTCTACTTGGTAATGCTTAAAAATGTACTAAGTTACATCCATACATACCTAAATGAGACTCGTAGCAAGGAATTCATTGCTAAAACGTGGCGCTAACAGACTACAACATGATAGATTCATATCATTATTACGCCGGTAAGTTGAGAACGTACCTAGTATCTTACCTTCGAATAAGGTTTATTTACACGTAATTCATGCGACTATTTTTCAAACAAGTGAATGTCCTTCAAAATAAGAAGTGTAACTGTAGAACAATGTTATATTTTTCTTGCTCTGTCAGAGAAACGTAGACAAAAAACAATACCCCAACAAGCACTATAATTTACTGTTTAATGAGTAAGTACTTGGTTTTTAAAATGTTATCCCACACTTAAGGGAAATCACAAAAACACACAAGGGACACTTAAGGGAAATCATAAGTTACAACATCGACGGGAATCGAACACGCGACCTCCCACTTGGTAAGTGGGGGCTATACCAACTAAGGCATGAGATCGTTGCCGAGATTCTTGGAACGTTTTGGAAGCGCCTAGGCTCAACTAACTGAAACTATTAAGGAAAAAATCTGTTAGATTCGCAGGTAATTATTCAAAAAATCATCTCATAGCGTCTCTCTTTAGTTCAACTTGCAAGTCAACTGGAAACTGAACTATCCAAGAGGGTAACCTTCTCAGCGGTGGTGTCACGTGAATCAAGATTGGGCACGCGAAACAAACGCGGTCATGCCTCATTCGCTGCGTGCTGATAGCTCGCGTGAACATAGCTTGAATGACAGCAGTGTACAAAAGCATTGTTAAAATTTTAGGTAGGTAAGGTTGTACAAATTGAAGATAAGTAAAAAGGCAAGCTGCTTGAAACACACATTATTCAGCATTAGGTATTAAACAAAAAATATGTGTGCAGAATGACCGCATTACGGCTTAGTATATATACTTTGGGACACCCTGTAAAGACCTAGAGAGTTTCACATTTACATAAGTAAAATAATATAAAGTCAAAGTAATTAACTTTATTATCTTACTGTAGGAATGTTAATGACCAGCCCGCGTGCTAGCGAACATGTTGTTAAATTGAACTTGTTATCAAATACACAAAAGGTAGTTAGCTAGTTGCGAAATACCTACCTGAACGAATATTTCGGTAATATTTATGACAGACAATGGAAAATGCTCATGTCCAGATTAAGAAGAATCTTGGTTTATTTGATCCACGATACCTCGTTGAGGAGCATGGAAGACCTTAACTTATTGGTCGTAGATTAATATCCAAATGAATGAGACCGATGCGTTATTTGCCTTGCAGTACTTTGTTTGAGAGCGAAACAGGTCTTGTTACGTTGGTCCTTCTGTGACAACTTACAATTGCCTGTTTTGGAAATGGTTTCGTTGTTTTTACACAATATTGGCTCAGCCTATGAGTGAAACATGGGCAAATTAGCTTGGCCTCCATAATTGTGATGACGAAGTTATTTCGATCTGTATGTTTTTAACGAATTAGGCGTGAGATTACTTCCTGTGTCTGGCTTATGAGACTACGATGTATGGTCATCATTTTGACTTGTTTAAATTTGGCAGACAAAAACTCTGTCCTTTGTTTTTCGACATCGCAAAATAACATTGAAAATACATGTACCAAAGTGTTATTATGAACGACATTCTAAAATGTTAACCTAGGACTCATTTCAAATCAACACAGGTTTCCATTTATGTTTTCTCTGGATGTCTCAAGCGTTTGTGACACGCTCAATTATTTTCCAATGAAACCAACCATTCTAATTACAAACTTTAGTGCTCGATCGTGTCATACCTGCCATAACGACATAAAATATTAATTAAACTCTATGAACTCAATGGTTACGTGTGTTGAATTCCATTCTACAAATCAGGACAGTTGGCAAGGACATGGGCCATTGTAGCATGACAATGGATGCCTTTGGCGGCAGTCCCGTATTTGTAACATCCAATTGATTGCCTGTTATGATTGGCTGATTGATTAGTTTCTTTGCATTGTCATTTTGTGAAAGAATTGAAAATAGAATTCGAAGAAAATGTTGGTAGAATACTCACAAATAAATAAATGAATATTGACTTGTCAAGCCGCACGGGAACTGAAATAGCTTTGTAAACGGATTGATTGCGTTTTTTTATTTTATTGTTATTCCCAAAGAAAAATGTACGTGCGCATAACACGTGCTCAAAACGGTGAAGGAAAAAAAAACATCATGAGGAAACTGACATACTCTTTAACCGAAGGCCATCAGTTAGTGTTCCCTCCCAATCCCAATATACTCCACAATTCTCTAGCCGCTGTGAATTATTTTCATAAGTTGTATGTACAAAACACCGAGCTCCTTTGAATTTTAAAGACCTAATCTGACTTTATTTCCTACATTGCAAAGGTCAACTTTGACAGTATAAATTTAATAGATGCATTTTTGGCCTTGGCACATAAATAAATGTCTGGTCAACTGAACTGAGCCATAATTATAAAATAATACCGGTCTTATGTTGCTAACAGATAAATAAGCTTTACATCTATCGTATTGACATCTTGACTTGGGTATAAGCACAGATCATCTGCAGGCAAATTCAGTAAATAATTCTATTGCAAAAAAACGCTCAGGATTAATAATCCCCATAAATTATTTAACATTATTACGGTAATCCAACAGCGTACATTCTTCAATCATGATCGACATCTTTAGATCCATGCTCGTCACGTAGATGCATAAGGATGCCAAGGAGTATTCAGAGGTACGTCCAAACATTATGGATTCAAAGTCAATAGGTTTATATTAATTGAAATTACAAGGATTATTTAGAAATGTCAACTTATAAACACGTAATTTAAATGTTAAAGTGAATTTATTCCGTTTCCCCGCACATGGCCAAGCCTAGAAGAATTAGGCAACAAACTGTGCTTGTTTTTTTTTTATATTTGCCCACGTTTAACATAGAAATATCGTATTTTTCAAAATCTCTAGCTTAATTAAATATATACGTGCTCCTTCAGTTTTCAATCGTTTATCGACTAGCTGATCACCGCACCTATATCTATATACCTCTAAGTATATAGGTGAGGTGTTATATTTGAAAAGAAGAGCAAACTGCGTGTTCCACGTTGTAATTAAGTCGATCACACACAGCTGTGCAAGCTGACTATTTGCATACGTTGCTCAACAGTGTTGCTGGCCGTGTGTAAGAATGCCATTTTATTTGGTAACGGTTGTAGGTCATCGGAACTGGTTGAGTATTGGGTAGCTTGTGAAATGTCCAAACATATTGTCTATAGTCTGCCATATTGTGGAAGAAAATTTAGGCACATAATTTGCCTCACATTATGTCCATATCACATAGTCGATATTTACGTTTTTGGTAAGTAGATACTCGTTGGTTTTGATGGCATCAGCCAAAATATTGTATTTGGTCAATTACAACGGCATCAATACAAATACTTTTTTTTTAATATGTATTTAAAAAAAAGTATTTCTATTGATTAGATATTTAAGCATTTTTTTTCATGAATTTAGCACTGCATTATTTTGTCCATAATCTCATCTGATGGTAATTTCTGTGACATATCTGTTGGATGTCCTCGTTAAATAAAATTATATTAATATTCCTGCCTTGAATACCTGTTCTTCTAATCCTATCGCAGGTAGGTACTAATATCGTAAAAGCGTATGGATGTTTGGATGTTAATCACTAAGAATCTTCGTAACGGCCGAACCGAATTGGAGGAAATTTGAAATTAGTACACATAAAGGCTGGACCGATTGGTATGAAATTTCAAAAATCTTTAGTTCATTACCTAGAATAACACATAGGCTACTTTTCGTACCGGGTAACATACACTGAAACCTTTCACCACACTGGCGTATATTAAACTTTTCAGAGGCACATTACCCTTTGGTTTCGACCTGTTCCAACACACCGTTACAGCGTCTCTATCTGGTGTAATCTGCAAAACGGATCGCGTCCCTCGGATCTCGTATAACTGTCGACAATTATACATTTGTCTCGGCCGGCCACATACTAATATATAGTTACTATGCTCTCACTTAGGGCTGCTACGACCGGTTTTTTATATCTCAAAATCCATTTAATGAAGGTGACGTAGATGTTTATACGTCATCTACATTAACATGGTAGAGCTAGAGCTGTAAAAGTAACGAGAAATTGTGTATCCGTATGTATTCGTTACTAAAACAATCAGCACTCGTTACTATCGTATTGATATGTTACTCGTTGATTTTGATGAAGCATCGAATCGAGTCGCGTCGCGTGCAGTTTGACTTTGTTCGTAATTCAAATTGACATCTGTACGAAAAATGCGATTCATATGATTTGATTCAGGCGATGTACCCGTTACTCGGTAACGAATACATAAGGTTTGCTACCACTCTAGTTCCTAGTGATATTTTAGGATATATAATGAATAGAGCATTCTCAAATCAAACATGAAAATATTTTTTTGATAACCATACTACCGGCTTATCTACTTCTGAAGTGTCAACCCTAATCATAGCTATTATTACGTACTAACTATTATTATGAACTATGACTACCACCCGTTAATTGCTTGCGGCAAATTATAAAACGCATTCGAGTTAACTGTTACAGAAATAGTTGTTCATGGAGTGAGATTTGTGCGTAACTAGATGAACATCTTTGATGGCGGCGATTATATCTTTATTGCACAAGAAGAACCTTCACACGTTAGCTATAAGTACCTACTAATAATATACAGGGCGGAAATAATAGTGTTAACTCAAGTAGCATACTATGTAGGTAAAATTTTTAGTGCTGCTTGGCTAAATTGTTTTTCCACTGGTCACAGAGACATTTTGTGACTGCGCCCACTTGTAGTAAAGACGTAACGAACTCATACACCAATCAATTTATTTTCTAAACTTAGTCCGTTTTTTTAGCAAGACACATCACTCAGAAAGGAAATTACTTTACTCCTTTTCAAGATTTCAATATAAACGGTTCGTAAAAGTAACGAGAAATTGTGTATCCGTATGTATTCGTTACTAAAACAATCAGCACTCGTTACTATCGTATTAATATGTTACTCGTTGATTTTGATGAAGCATCAAAATCAACGAGTAACATATTAATACGATGAATGAAGCCTCCTTCACCTTTCCAAAAAAAACCTATTTATAATAAACCACTCATTTCACATTCTAACAGAGCTGTATAAATTTGTGTAATCCATCCAAAACAGCACTTAGAAGTTACGTGTGAATGAAAGAGCCATGATTAGAATACCAACACAATAATGTCTGTTTGCATTCTTCATGGGGCTACATTAACATGGTAAAGCCCTTCGGATTTATAACCTACAAACCATATGGCTGTTCACACTGTAAATTAACTATTTGTGGGTTTTTCGTGCGTATAACGGCGTTTCAAAAGGTTTAGGGAAATTCTTGATGGAGTAGTTTTTTAGGTAAATGTATGTAAGTATGCCATCTATCATAGGCCCATCTAATCGTCTACTTATATTTCTACTTAAAGCATTGGTAAGCTGGTGAGAGTCGGCCCATAACATTATAAAATGTTATATGTAAATAAACGCCCGGTCAAAGTAACGTGACGTTAGCGGTGACTATCAATAAACCAATTCCCTTTGATTGCCATCGCCACCGCTAACGCCACCGCGTCTGTTTGACCGGGCCATTAAACATATCATTGTAGGATTTAAACACTGTTAGGGGATCATAAGTGTATTCCATTCCAATATTATCGGTAAATGCAAAAATTAGAATATTCGGATGTTTGTTTAACAGAAACGGTGGACTGATTTGTATGAAAATTGGAACTAGTCATACATAGGCTACTTTTTATCCAGGCACCACGCGAGTGAAGCCGTGGGCAGAGGCTAGTACGTTATATTTTACTCACTTTTTAATTGGGCACCATTTATAATTATAAGTATAACCTTCGTTTGTGGCTTGGTCTCAAAAACGGTTCTAAAGATTTTGATATTTTAATATACATAGGAAAAACGATGAAGCAATGTTTCATTGCAAAATTTCCTGCAGTGCAAAGCTTGGTTGTTTACTATGTTATTATGTATTAATAAACTTCGTCTAAACTAGATACTTAAAAAAATTAAACCCAAATCTAGGTAAAAAATCGTTTAAAGAAAATTTCATTAATAGCGCCCATTGTAATTTTAGTTATGTAAAGTTCTTGTTATATTTGTTACTAGCTTCTGCCCACGGCTTCGCCCGCGTTACACACGGATAAAAAGTAACTTATGTATTATTCTGATGTATAAGCTATATTACTGTAAATTTTCATCAAAATCCGTTCATTAGTTTTTGCGTGAAAGAGTAACAAACATCCATCCTCACAAACTTTCACGTTTATAATAGTAGTAGGATTTTCTTGTGGTGTACAATAAAGTATTTTCATTAATTTATTATTTTTTCCAATTCTTTAAGTATTATTTCTATGTTTTAAAAATCTAAGAAGTAAATATCTAACTTATTATTAGATTACAAAAACAGGGCTATGACGCAAGAGAGGTTAGATTTCCAAGAGTTAACTCAAATAAACCAAACCATGAGATCACTACACACAACTAACTTATGTATAACTTAGATGGGTTGGTACTCTACACTAATGTCCATTATGTAAGTCTTGGTATGTACACAAAAACGGTTTACGTGTGTTGAATAACTTATATCAAGCAAATGAAATATGTCCACATGTTTATCTGAGATATGAGGTTTTGCGATGGCTTCAAGTTATGTGGACATATTAACAACTCAAACAGGTATGTTATTGGATGTTGAAGATCTTTTTGTATAGTTAAGCAGTTTTATGCTGCTGCGGCTTCTTTGACAACTTTCTACTTTTATGAATATACAGGGTAATTCAGGCACTATGGTCCAAAAGGAACACCGTTATAGAGGATCCCGTGATGAACCCGAATCATACTCATGTACGTTCTACTTTTGTATACAGAAACTAGGGTTATTATTGTGTACTGATTTTGATGATTTCTAACGGAAAAAGGTACGTAGAATTAACTTCATGAAAATTTCAGAAAAAGCAGTGATTGAATTGAAAATTCATTAAACGGCTTCATAACTAAATTCTAATTCTACGAGTACCTAAACCTTTTTCTTTAGAAAGTGATTGAAATCAGGATACAAAAATAGCCCTAGCTCCTGAACTATAAAAAGCGTAAAACATACATGGGGTGATTTAGTCGGCCACGGGGTCCCTCATAACCCTGCACCTTTTAGTGCCTGACCACCCTATATATAGTTTATAGTTGGATGCGCCCGAGAGCGCGCGAGGAAGCGAATAGTACATTGTATAGTTAGGCAGCTTCCGCACTATATATAGTAAAAACCTAAAAGTAATTTATAGTAAAAGTGTTTCTATTTTCCCATGAACGTATGGGATTGAGGTGTCCGTTAGTTTTTCTTTATTAGTTTTACGTTTTAAATTTCCATAAACCCCTCCTAACTAATTTGTCACCCATAGGCCGTAATCTCTTTAGTTTTACGAGATTATCTTATAGTGAGAAATCTCTTTCCCAATTGGTGTCGTTCACATAATAACCTACCTTATTATGTGAACGACAATGTACTTAAATAAATTATTGATTTATGCGAATACCCATGCATTTCCATGACATCAGTGAGGCGAAACAAAACTTCTACCCAAGGTCTCGCGTCGTCAAGGTCGGGCAAATCGTTGATCATGTTTTTGCCATGGACAAAACACGAAATACATACAATTAGGTAATTCTTTATTTTGATACTGTTTTAATTTTGCTTCGCTTCAAACTAACGTTCAGAATGAAATCATCTGTATAGTCTATCAAAATACTTGTGATTCCCCATATTTTGGCGAGTTCGAGTCGATTTTATAGATAATTTATAATTTTAAAATAAGCCTATTGTTGGAATTATAGCATCAGTAGTTTAATGCCTTTCAAAAATCTTGCACTTTATTTCGTTCTGTATAATTTTTCAATGAAATCCATCTTTTCTATGACCTACCTCTGCTTTTATTTCCATCCACATTCATATTTAACACTCTTCTCGTAATGTGACATTCTTCCCTCCTCATGACATGCCCATACCATGCGAACTCCTCAACTTTTCCGTCACGGGTGCTACTTCCAAACGTCCCCTGATATACTCATTCCTTATTTTGTCCATTCTAGTAACTCCACACATCCATCTCAACATTCGCATCTCAGCTGCGTGCACTCTTTCATCAAGGATAGACTTTATAATAAAACCTACTACTACAAATATAATAAGATAGATGCCATTTCAGATGCATCGAGATGACATCATCACGGATGGTGCAAGGTCGTCAGTTAATTATATTTGCATCAATAGGACACAACTAACGTAAGACTTGGGACATACATAATCGATAAATTGATAACATAACAGACATGTTTAAAGTTGTTAACGGTCTGATTATAAGATATATTAATTGTCTAGTTGTATAAAATTAATATTATACGCTAATTGGCTTTGATTATGGCTTTATGTTGTATTGCGTTGCTGGTAGGTAGTTAGATAGATAGATAGATAGATAGAAAATGCTTTATTGAACAAGGTAAAACAAGTGAACAAGGCGAACGTAATGCTAATTCGCATTTTCTTCAAGCTAACCTTTGTGTAATGAAGAGTGGGGCGGTAATTATGGTTTTATGTTGCCTAGAGTCTCCATATTCAGTGAATTAGGCTTGCAAACTATGACGTGGAATGTTAAATGCAAATCTAATTAATGTGTAGACTTGTCTGTGATACCCGAAGAGGATATTTGGTATTTTCAGGGTATGCGTGTGTCTGAGAAAGTGCGTCATGAACATGTTTGTTTGGCATTATAATAATGTGAAATCAGTGGTATCATGGCACAATTATACGAATCCTAGTATGAGTTCAATACTATGTTGAAAGGAATGGTGACTGTATTGGGTGTTAATTATTATTTTAGTGTGGAAATAAATCCTATATATTATTATGAAGGCAATCGTACACAGTGTATATTAATCCATGCATGATAAAAAATACAAAAAACTAAGTAGAAGATGATTAAAAAGGTGTTGTCCAATATAAACTCTAAAAAAACAAAAGTAAAATAGCCCACAAAAAAATGTTTCGGCTAGTCGTGATTCCATAAGATGATGATGTGTTTTTGAGTTTTACGGGAAAAGTAGCAATCTCTCAGAAACAAAACATTATGAGACCTCTTCGGGATCATTCTCTATATAATAACAAAAAAATCATAAAAATCGGTTAATAATTGGCGAAGATATCAAGGCACAAACATTAAAAACATATATATACCAATTTGAGAACCTCCTCTTTTTTTTTAAAGTCGGTTAGTTAGTAAAGGCTCAGTCAAACTGAAGCGGTGGCGGTCAAAGGGAAATGGTTGTCAAAGATCGCGTGAATGTACTGATGGACACCACCTAGGTTTGACCGGGCCTATATGGGTATCGTTGAATTCAGCTTGACATTGTCTACCTATAAATTTATTGAGCAAAGCCACGACTGGAAAATATTATCGGATCGAGTAGTTGTTTGGATAATTACTACTATATGTTCCAACTCAAAGTAAATTCTTCACCAGCGTTTGTCAGTTCTGGTTATATTTAGAACTAGCTGGCTCGACAGACTTTGCCCGTCCTTGAATGTTACAGATACGAAACGTCAATTCGACAACCATAGATGAAGAAACTAATACGTTCGACAACCAAGATCAGTTTAAATGGGTTTTCACTTATTTATTTTAATTAATTTAACTTTTATTTCTTCTTATTAAGTGCAACAAGATTTGCATCTGATTAAGCGCCATCTTAATTGTATTTAGTGATAATTGTCCGGAAGCTGCCTACCTATACAATGTACTATTCGCTTCCTCGCGCGCTCTCGGGCGCATCCAACTATAAAATCATTATATTATTCGCAAAACAGTTACGCAAATATTTAATTTGTGTGAAAATAATTGTTGTTGGCTTGGTGATTAAAAGAAAATGTTGCAGGGTTTCTTATGAAGTTCATAAAAAATATGAGGTGTGGCAAAATAATGGGACTCTCAAGTACCTACTAAGAAAAGTAAATTAAGTGGAGCTCAATCGATTCTATTTCTTATTTGATATATTTACCCATAAGAAAGTTTTAAAGAAAATGTAAAACATTTTTTGCCATAAAAATTTAATCTATATTTGAAATCTTAGAACAAAGTTTTTCAACTACATAAATGAGCTCTTAAGAGTCCTATAATCGTGTTACACTGCCTGCCATAGTACATAGTTGAGATATAACTTATTTTTGAACTTACAAGGGCTCTAGAATATTGAATTTCCTGCCATATTTTAAATGTTATGGCAAACATGCATGATTGATAAGTGGCTCTATCGTACTAGCGCATTTAATGTCCAACGCGATTCCGTTGGAGAATAAAATAAAAAATAAAAATAAAATGCAATAATAATGACAATGAATACATAAAAAATCCTACTGACATCGCAGAATTATTTAATAATTACTTTATTGACAAAGTTCAACCTATTCCTGATCATGGTAAAAATGTGACGGCAGATATTTGCCATAGTAAAAAATCGATGTTTATGGCACCTTGTTTACCGCAGCATATAAACAAAATCATAAAAAATCTAAAGAACTCTAGCAGCACTGGTTTTGACGGTGTTACAACGAAAATTGTTAAGGCAGTAAATGAATTTATTAGTCCTCATCTTAGCTACTTAATGAACCTAAGTATTGAAAGTGGATCATTCCCACAGCAACTAAAACTTGCCACTATAAAACCTCTTTTTAAAAAAGGAAGTAAAGAACAAATTGAATGCTATAGGCCTATAGCATTGCTGTCAATATTCTCAAAAATATTTGAAAAATATATATATGGTGAAATTTATTCATACTTAGAGCATAATAACATATTGTGCAATGAACAAAAAGGGTTCCGACGTAAAAAAACAATTAATTTAGCAATATATGACTTCTTAAAATGTATAATGTCCCAAGTAGATAACAGAATTCCTGTCTGCGCTATTTTCTGCGATATGACTCAGGCATTCGATTATGTGGACCATGACATATTAATAAAAAAACTGGAAGCCTACGGGATCAGAGGAAATATCTCGGACCTGCTTTCATCGTATCTCAAAGATCGATGCCAAATAACAGAAATAACGAGATTGGAACGGAAAACCAAGTGCGAAATATCTTACAAATCTGCAGTTAGAAAAATTAAATATGGAGTACCCCAGGGGAGCGTATTAGGACCCTTACTCTTTATCATATATATAAATGACATTCCGAACACAATTAATCAACCTATGACATTATTTGCTGATGATAGCACTGTGACAATTAAGTATAATGACATGAACTCTTATAAATATGACATAAATAATTCTCTTAATTCAATAATTACCTGGCTTGACAACAACAATTTAAAAATAAATATTACTAAAACAAATATAATTCATTTTAGTCAAAGAGCTCAAAATCCAATGGATATTAATCTAGAATTCCAAGGTTGTAATGTTAATACAGTTGACTCTACACGATTTTTAGGTATACAAATTGATCATAAACTTAATTGGAAATGCCACATAGACATACTGAGTAGACGAATCAGTAGTTCAGCATATGCTCTATTCAAACTATCCACAACTGTTAATAAACAATCATTGCTCACGGCTTACTACGGGACAGTAGAATCTATACTCAGATTTGGTATTATATTCTGGGGTAACTCTACCGATAAGGATATTATATTTAAAGCGCAAAAACGAACTATTAGATCCATGTTCGGCATACCTATGACTGACAGTTGCAAACCATTATTTATTAAGCATAAAATTCTTTCACTTCCGTCCCTGTACATTTTCGAAGTTGCATTATTTGTAAGAAAAAACCATCATCTATTTGTTAGAATGGCTGACATTGCGGTACGTAACAGACGTGATAACACCAGACTATGTATGCCTAGTTGTAAAACTGCTCTGTTACAAAAAAGCATAGTCTGTATGGCACCTAAAATTTATAATAAGATACCTAAGTCCTTTTTAAATTATAATGAGATTATGTTTAAATCTAAATTAAAACAATTATTAGTAAGTAAGTGTTATTACAACATTAATGACTTTTTAGCTGACGATCTGAAACTTTGACTATTTAATTTTTATGTACAATAATTTTAAACATTTGCATGCCTAATTTTAAGGTAGAATATAATTGGAAATTTGAATATATTTAAGACCTACAACTGTAACATACATTATGTTGATGCAAATAAATGAATCTTTATCTTTATCTTTATCTTTATAATACAAAAAGTGCTTCAGAGCAGGCAATCAGCAATGCCATAGGGGTTGCTGATGTCAATAGTTGATGATAATTGCGCACCATCAGGTTTTCATATGCCTATTTTCTTACACATAATATTAAAGAAAACATCAAAACTCAAAAGCCCTTTCTCCCAGCACTTTTCAGGACTAGAATCCTACTACTATTATAAACGCAAAAGTTTGTGAGGATGGATGTTTGTTACTCTTCCAAGCAAAAAAACTGAACGGATTTTGATGAAACTTTACAGTAGTTTAGCTTATACATCAGAATAGCACATAGGCTACTTTTTATCAAAATACAACGCGTGCGAAGCCGTGGGCAGAAGCTAGTACTAAATAATTTTCCGTTCCGTTTATTACTAAGGCTGCGTGCCCTTGCTCTAACAATGCATACAGCCATGAACAAAATGTTTCACAGCTGTTTCAATTTGTTCATTTCATTACAGTATGACGTAGTTTTTGTTTTTTTCAGTACATTATCATATCATATAATTTCAGCGCGTCTATGTTTCTTACAAAATGTAACTTGGGTATCTTCAAAAGAAGAGTTCGCAAAGCATCTACTGGGTGAGCGTGTACCATTACTGCAGTTGTAATCTATTACTTTAATAGATTACAACTGCGTTTACCATAAGGCGAGGTGTAACGAAACGTAAATCCATTATGGATAATAAAAAAAAATAAGATTTATCCTATCACACACTTTTCTTTTTAAGTGCTGTAAAAATCATCGTAAGTATGACTTTCATTACATGTCTGGAAGAAGCGGTAAGACCGTCCACTGTGTATTTCTTATTTTGTTTTGTTTTTTAAGTTCTGATTTTGTATTGTGAACTAGTGATAAGCTAAACGATTTTTGAATTCTGGTGTATGCAATAAAAAGTTATAATTATCTATTTACATGCTTAAACAGTGTTTTGTTTTCGTCTGTTGGATTTGAAATGACACATATCAGTGTTTACTTAATCGTCTGTTTAATAACCTACATTCTACCTATATGTTTTTTGGGATGTTTTTGTAACTTACATCGTAAAAAACTCTGGAAAATTATCCGCAAAATAACAACTAATTGTTGACTTACATTACTCGATACAGCTCAGTTCTTGAATCATTAAAATCACCGAAAAATAAATAAATACCAAAAAATAAATTAATGTTACAATACACAAACTCCCGCGCAGTTAGATGATTGAACACGGAAACACTACAGTCGACAGGTGCGCGCCACGTGCGAGTGACAGACGCAGCGGCGCGCGCGCATCCCTACTACCTACGTAGTATATGAGGAAAAGTATCATTAGTTCTTCATGGTGTGGCGTATTATAGGTGGGAAAACTGCCATTTGGAAACATTGAAAAATTTAATGGATGAAATCGCATTCGCAGATATGGATAAAAAAATCTTCTCTTTTTCGTCTAGGCCTTATGTCCCATTCCTCGGCTTGTCTTCCGTCACTAAATAAGTTTTTGCGTAGACTATACACTCGTCGTAATTACATCTTTTTCAATGGTTCAAATCCAATTGGTCTCTTTTTGCTGATGTGATTGCGAGATTTTCTTAGGCATGTGTTATGGAAAAAAATACAGTAAAATGAGAAGAATAAAGGAATTCTTAATCATTATTGTCAAGTATTAACGATTTTTCAATTTTCTCTGACTATTACTAATGAAACTTGTCTTGATGTTTAAAATCACTCATTAAATTAAGTAAGTAATTATTATTAATGACAAAATTAATTGAAACAGTAGAAACTGGTCTCAAATAGATCTAAATTAAAGCCTTGTTTTCAATATTAATGTCTCAGGATGAAGACAGTTAGGTATTCGCGAGAAGGCTGTGTTTTGGCAGCTTCGTTGTTAAGTCAGTCGTTACGGATTCAAGAAGGAATCCTGATTTCTGATAATCAGATCAAAGTGTACATACTAAGTAGATGAGGCTCCTGATTCAAAACCACTCGATTCGACTGACTTGAGAAATTTAAACTTTTCAATTAAAAAAATATATATTTTTCCTCTTTGTTTAGACTTTTATCAGGTAAAGCTTTTACAGCCGCTAACCTGATAATTACTCTAATTTTATTTATTTTGTAGTATAATCAACTTTTATTTATACATTTATTTTATCATTTTTGCCTGTTTGACAAGGACCTTTACATTTCGCTTAATGGTAGTATTATAGTAGAAAAATATGATGTTGATGATTATTTTTTCTTGATGATGGCAAACGAGATGATGTTTTTTATTTATTTTTATGGTATAGTTGTCCTTTAGTCTGTATGCCTGTATTATTATCTATTTAATTATTATAAAACTTTGTAAAACTTGACGAAACTAAGTGAGACAAAGATGTTCTAACAGTTGAAATAAATGAAACTAGAGACTTCACTTAGTATATCGTAGGTAATACTATGTCAGTGAATCGAGCGGTTACTAATCGGGGCACAATAATGTCGCATGATTATTGAAGCGTGGGCCACATACAAAAAGAAAAAACACTAAAACAAGAAAATAATTTACATTTGAACAGAAATTAATTTGGAATTCCTCTTTTCTGACGCCTGTTGATTTTAGAGTGAATACAAACTATAGAAGTGTCACAAAAAACCCACGTCTAAAGTCTAAACACATTCACAATCGTGCCTTATCATTCATTATAATTCCATCAGGTGATAGATAGAAAATGCTTTATTGCACGTGATAAAACAAGCACATAGGCAAACTTTGTGCTAATATTTTTTTCTAGCTACCTAACCTTATTATTATGGCCAAATTAAGGTATATAATAATTGATAAATTCTTCCCTCCAACCAATTTAAAACAAAAATACAATATTTTTTCGAAAATCACCTATATTACAGTGTATCGGAATATTTAAACTGTTCATTTTCTGATTTGCATGTGTCAGAAAATGAACAGTTTAAATATTCCGTATAGATTTAAGAATGTGTAAACTCATCTGACATGCCAATGTTATAGTTATAACGAAATGGTTAATAAAATAATCTGAATCTGAAAAACACTGACGGTTATAGTTGGATGAACCATATTCAAGTGAAGAAGAAGTGGATAAAAACAGTTCCCATTTGATATTGATTTCTACATGGTAGATTATACTTAGCCAAGTTTGAATGTGGTCACGATCAGACAGATCCGTGACACAAGTTGTCACAGGCACGAGTCTTGTAACCCAGACAATAGATGAAGGAAGAGCATACTGATCGATCCGGACGTAGTCAGGGATACTGAGACTAATAATAATAAATCTGGTCATTTTCACACAGCATCATCTAGCCCCAAAATAAGCAAAGCTTGTTCTATGGAAACTAAATGAATGATACTACTTATAATTTTTTTTTGTAAATACATACATATTATATAAAGAAAACACCCAGACTCGAGATAAGTATTTGCAGATCATACAAACATTTGTCCCGCGGCGGGAATCGAATCTGCAACCTACTGCGTATCAGGCGGGCCTTCGCCCATTGCGACACAGAGGTCGTCAAAAGAGGTCGATTACCAACGAGTGTGTAGATTGGCCTTGATACACACGAGTTGGGAATCACACTTTAGTGCTATATAATATACGAGGATATCTTTATATTATGTCGTGTTATATCTATTTCTGTATTTCCGGTCAATAAGTTCTCAATAACTAGACGTTATTTCGACCTAGATACTCAACGAAAATTGAAAATTCAGATAAATAAAACAAAAGAAATAAACCGCGCGATTTTCACTTGTTTTTTATATTTTTAATGATGTTCAGAAAAAGAAATTGCCAGAATCATTTTGCGGATTTGATAAAAACTTTTTGTGTTTTTGCATTAGAGATTGTAACTTGTAGCAAAATGTAACTATGCCCCTATTTGACGACCTTGATATGCTCCTGATTGAGTTACACTATTTGCATCCGATATGAGTTTCTATTGTAGATCTCGTGTTGATAGCATTTTGCAGCTAAAAGGTGATGATTTGTGAACCACGAAGTTATTGAGTAGTTTCGTGGGAAGCCTGATAAGTGGATGAAGTGAATCTCTTGCTCGAGAACAAAGACTCATAAACACATTCAGCGTAAATATAGCAATTCTGTATTGAATTTGAGAAACGTAAATTATATCGTTTAAAAGTTGACGTTTAATAAAATAAATATTGCTGGACATTTTTTACACAACGTCATCTAGCCCCATACTAAGCAAAGCTTGTACTATGGGAACTGCATAACTGATATAATACTTATATAATAATATATGTATTTATACGTAGAAAATACCCATACCCGAGACAAATATTTGCAGATTACACAAACATTTGTCCCGTTTTGATTTCAATGAATAAATACCAATTGTCTTTGGCTTTAAAACCTAGATTAGGTTTTTGGGCAACTCCTAAATATAACTTAGAAATCAATGTATAATGCTGATCTCGAAGCAGCGGTCGGCTACTCTATTGCGACGCATGAGTTTTCGATTGCCGTTGCGGGACATATATTTTTGCATTTCTGCATATATTTGTTCCAAGTGTTGTGGTACCACGTTACTCGTAGTTCCTGATACCCATGACACAGGGAATCCTATGTCGGTTCTGTTGGCTGTTAAAAAAGCCTACATCTGTATAATACCTCTATGAATGAACGTAACAATAATGTGAATGTGAAGTAAATTAGTTTTAATTAGAATGCGTGTTAATTAAGAGATCGGATGCCATCCATGCACTGTAAGACCGATGATGACGTAACTAATGATGTACTTATCTAATGAGAATGAGAGCAGAGAATTTAGACGCGTGAGGTAATAACTTTACAACAATAGGAGTTGGTTACAAAGTTATAAACTATTTTATTAGGTAAATGAAGAATTTGACATTATGTAAACAGCCTGAGCTAAAACTGCTAAGAGAGACTAGTGATCGTTGTTAGACCAGAAACATGTGAATAGTTAGTGCGGATAAGAGATGCGGATTCGATTCCCGCTGCGAGGCAAATGTTTGCATGTTCTTTAGGTATTTTGTTCCGGAGAGTTGTGGTACCACGGTACTCGTAGTTCCTGATACCCACGACACAGGGAATCCTAGTATGGGCTCATGACTATGTATGTGTCTGTCGGGTGTTTATGTAAAATAAATAAGCGACACTTATGAGAGAAATCATGAAATTGGAAAACTCGAAGTTTTTTAAGAACTTTGTAATGTATAACGTCTCGGGTCTGGGTGTTTTCTATCTATGGCCTTTCTTCCTACTACTATTAGAAACGTGAAAATTTGTGAGGACGGATGTTTGTTACTCTTTCACGCAAAAACTACTGAACGGATTTTGATGAAAATTTACAGTATATATATCATAATAACATATAGACACTTATTATCCGATTACTACGCAGGCGAAGCGGTGGGGAGAAGCTAGTATATATATTTATATATAAGTAGTTTATCAGTCATGTAGTTCCCATAATAAAAGCTCTGCTTAGTTTGGAGTTTAGATGCTGGGTGAAAAATGTCCAGCTTTTTTTTTATATAGGTTCTTTGTCGTACTTAAAATACGGAAGACAATCAAGGTCATACAAAATCTGAAAGATAAAAATCTTCAAGAACAGAATTCCAGAGAGTGAACAGACACGGAAGCTGCGTATCGCTGGCGGCATTAAAGCGTGGGAATTCTGATGCAAGGGTATTGGATGACTCAGTGTTGGTAAAATCAAGATGGATGAACTAGATATATAGATAGATAAACTCTTTATTGTGCAAAACACCAAAACACAGAAACAATTAAATAAAGAAACGCACAATATGCGGTCTTATTGCTGAAAGCTAACTAACTAGACTAATATGTAATAGTTATAGCTAAGTAACTAGATTTGGGAAATTAAAAATATTTTTTACGAGAATATCTCGCAGAGAAACTTTCTTTCCTATGGGTACAGCAATAAGCCGCCTTCTGAAGAGATTCCGCTGAATATCACGTTTAAAAAAAACTAACTAAAAATATACGAGAATATATATTTTTTTAGGAAAAATATAAAAACCAACTTACAATAACGGGAAGTTGATAAAAAAGTACAATATGAAATTTCATTCCCCGTCTTTTAGGTGGGATTTGCTCAGAAAATTTATATGGGACAACCCTCGAAGTACTCTACCCATTATAAAAAAGAAACATCGCGTAACATACACACAAAAAATACAGATGAATTGAGAACCTCCTCCTTTTTTGAAGTCGGTTGAAAAGAGTCTTTCAGAGCAGGCAACGCATCAGCGATGGTGTTGCAGAAATCAGATGCAAAAAATTAAAAAAAAAAAAACATCCTTTTGGTAGATAAATGAACATGAAAAATAAAACTGGTCAATAGACCAGTTAATAGGCTGAGCCATTTGAGTATTTAGTCCTATCCGTGTGAGTATATTTTATACTTAACAATTATTCCATCATCACTAGAACGCTAGCTTAATTTTTTTTCATTTTTTTATTTTTTATGTCAAACATAGCCTAAGGACCGAGTTCACCAACACAATAACGGATCCTTAGATTCAAATTTTCATAGGAATATGTCGTCATAATCAATGGTTAGACTTGACCCTCCGTTTAGTTTGTCGGTGAACTCAAGCCTAAGTTCAGTTAACTTAATATTAGTATTCGAGCAAATGTGTTAATGCCTTCGATCACCCATAGTACGTTAGTGCGCAAATATATTATTTTTTGTCAGGAAGAATCCATTGTGCACGACCTGGTTCGAACCCACGACCGGATCGAAAGTCGAGGTATAACCTACTAGGTCAACGCGGCACCAGAACTTACTGATGTAAAATATAAATCCAATATTTTTACTAGACTTCTTGTTACAAGTTTGATTGTGCGGATTTTTAACCCGTCATCTTAACTAATAAATAATTATGAATAATGAAGATAAAAAATAAAACATCGAGTATGGAGTCATGGAGTGAAATAGCAGTGACATCCAATAAACATCCTTTGTACCAATTGACGACCTCTGTGGCGCAGTGGGCGAAGGCTCACCTGAGACGCAGAAGGTTGCGGGTTCGATTCCCGCCGCGGGACAAATGTTTGTATCTGCGAATATTTGTCTCGGGTCTGGGTGTTTTCTATATATACTATGTATGTATTTACAAAAAAAAAAGTATATAAGTAGTGTATCCATCCAGTTCCCATAACACAAGCTCTGCTTACTTTGGGGCTAGATGATGCTGTATGAAAAATGACCAGCATTATTATTATAATTATTATTATTATTGGCACTTAAGTACGTAAGCAATCGGTTCATAGTCTAAAATACCAACTGTTCCTTCACTTAGGAGATTCGATAAATGAAAAAATATACACTCAACGTTTATATAACTGACCCCTAGGGTTCCTTTGTTTTTTTATTGAGGTGACATAGAAAGAGCCGGTGCATAAATGTATCTTCCGGGAATAGACAAGCCTGGGTACTCACATTGTTTGGCTCGACCCTCGCCGGGAGTGCTCGCGCGATGTCGGGAGACGTTGAACGGTCTCGCTCCCTCATCTCAGTTCCGAGAGCCGCTTGAGCCGCCCGAGCTGACGCTTCAAGGCAACCACTAGATTTACTCCTAGGGAAGAAATAACCAAATGTTATGTATTTATGAAAAAGCGTCTATACAGCTGCAACTATATCTAATCTTTGTATCTCTGTATTTTCCATTTATTATCGTTTTTTATTTGACATGACAAAGTTTCTTGTGATCCTAGTGTATAAATAAATATGAATATCTTACTACTATTATAAATGGGAAAGTTTGTGAGGATGGATGTTTGTTACTCTTTTACGCAAAAACTACTGAACGGATTTTGATGAAACTTTACAGTAATATTTTAGCTTTTACAATAGAATAACACAAAGGCTACTTTTTATACTGGTAGCACGCGGGCGAAGCCGTGAGCAGAGACTAGTGAATATCTTAAATTAAGAGGTTTGATTACTTGTTGTGTGACGCCTATAAACAAATAAGCAAACTACCGGTAGCTTTTTGGTACTAAATCACGGCAAAAAGGAATACGCTTGTAGCTAAATTCAACTCTAGGAAGATAGAAGCTTGAAAAAGTTTTAATACCAATAATAAGTTGATTTATTATATATGAAACGGGAATGATTGTCAAGTGGTTGTAAAAATTCGCGTGAATGTTATTCACCACCGCATCAGTCTGACCGGTTGAAACCTAATGACATAGAAAAACGATCACTTAGAAATGTCTAAGACTCCGACTTTAGTGCAGGGGGCAGTAGTGTTGTAATCACATACCTAACAGGTCGGTCGATGGGTCCAATCATAGAAAGTGGCTGCTCCGGTGCAGGGGGCAAGTACATCACGTGACCGCCCCAAGACAGGTATGATGTGCCTGGCCGCCATGGCAACTCCTCCTGGACAATAAGTTAAATTTATTCTATGTTTGATTAAGTTTCAACTCATTCCAAGAGTCTTCTTTAGGGTGAGGCTATATTGTCTCTTTATCATCATTTCCATTATCTCAGCCCGGAATCACGTATTGCTTCATTCTTTTCTGCCAATATTCATTTCATTTATTCAATAACTATTTACAATCGTTTCTGAACTGAGCTAAACTAATAAGGTGTAAAAAAAATACTAAGACTCATTGTCCACTCTCGTCCAAGTTCTCCCTACGACTGTCATGATATTTTCTACCCATCCCGCTTTCGGACGACCAGTATTTATTGCCGAATTTGGGTGTCGTGCCCAAAGTCGGCAATAAATACTGGTCGGTCAAGGTTTTGTAATGTCTGCAATGACGTTACTATAACTTAGATTTTACCTTCTCAGGAGATGGTAGTGACTCTTCTTTGATGACATCCTCATCACTGACCGCTTTCTGCCTCGTCGACGAATATAGTAGAGGATTAGATAGGGAGTTAGGAGCCGATTTTGTCAGAAACCAGTTCTGTTCTGGCTCTGGTAGCATCGGCTCATGTTCGAGGTCGAATCTTCTAGAACCAAGGGCTGCTCCGAGAGCCCCTGAGACTGATTTCCGCAGCTTTTGGAGGCTGTTGAAGCCTTGAGCCAGCTGCTTGCCCTGAAAGCATTCGTAGAAGCACGACATCGCTTTAAACTACGCGGGTTGTTGATTTAGCTATGGGGCTGATGAGGAATAAAGGTTATTGGTGAGATTGAGTTAAGATGAATATTATTAAATTTAAAAATACAATTAATATGAATAAATATCAAGATGATAAACAATATAGAAACGTTTGCACTTAAAATAATAAATGTAATATAATATGTATGTCTGAAACAGATAGAAAAGAGGTTCAAAAACCAAAAGATGATAATGATAATAAAGTTAAGAAAAACTCAGATAGTAGATTAGGTAAATGATAATGGCATAACGATAATGTTAGAAACATGTTAGATGTTAGAAACCTTTACTCCTCCTCAGCTAATTATTCTACGGGAGGTTAGGTTATCTACATTAATGTGTTAGTCACTACGTTACAAAAAAACATAAATTACCTATCATTAAGATCTTTAAAAGCACTTTGTACATAAAAAACAAAATGGGCCTCAAAATGGCATCTTGCGAAACTCTTCAACCGGATTGCCTAACCTCCCGAGTAACCCCTAGCTCGCTCACCCTGTCTTGTCCATCCCTGGGCAGTGAGAGGCTGAAGGGCTGTGACCCCGGACTGTAGGTGGCGACACCTTCTGGACTTAGAACGTGCGCGTTGGTTCCAGCGCCGTCGGAACTACTGTCTCCGAGGTCTTGTTGGGGAGTCCATGTTATTGGGTTGGTGTCTTGGACCTGATGGTAAAGAGTTCGTAATTAATGATAATAATAGTTCGAAGTATAATCCGGTATAGTTCTGAATAACAATAGGGAACCAGGCATTTCAGTACAAAGTTCTTACTTAGTTTAAATAATATACACATTCTGGAAAGAGTAAAATGAATAAATATAAACACCCAACAGACACATTCCACACTAGGATTCTAGTGTCGTGGGTATCAGAAACTACGTGTACCGTGGTACCGCAACACCACGACCCGTCACAAATATCTTAAATATGTTTGCAGAAAATGCAAACATTCATTCCGAAGTGGATATCAAACCCTCACCTCTGGCGTCTCAGTTGGCTACTTGCCTGCTTCGCCATCGGAGTCGTCGAATTGAAAAACTAAAGATGATTTTTGTATATTCTACACACAACAATTATTATCGTGGTTTGCCGTGGAACCAATCCAATCATGGAATATTTTGTATTTACGTATAATTTTTTGGTCTATTTTATTTGATAGACAGATCCTAATTATTGGATCTCTTACATTATGTCTCGAAGGCGAATCCAGTCTTTGGTCGCTATGCGCATGGTCTCCGCTGATACCAGAGTCTCCGGATTTCTCCGCTGACTCCTCAGATCGAGGTGACACATCGGGTGATATGTCTGGCAAGGTCTTCGTTTCCACTACTAGCGGCTGGGTTTCTGCAAATAGATATTAGTTTCCAGTTAAAGGATGCGCGAAAGATCAAAGCTTTTAAACTGAAGAGAGATATTGGTCATCTAAGGATTAGAACAGTATTGGTGATATGATCTGGTTTGATGAAAGATACCTTCTTTCAGCAGATTTAACCAAATAAATTTATGAAAAAAATTACCAGCAGTGAGATGAGCATCCAAGCTAGCCAATTGTCTCCAGGCAGCAGCGGGTGAAAATCTAGGCATAATTGGCTGCTTTTTAGGTAAAGTAGGTCGTAGCCGTAGCGCAATACCGAGTGAGCCCTCAGAGCCTTCACCTTCTGAGCCTTCTGATGAGAGCGCTGATTCTGATGATACTGGAAAAACATAACATGAACATTGATAAGAAAATAATTATAAAAGAATTAATAACTACGGGTAGCAAAAAAAAAACTTTAACCATTGGACAGATCTGGTGGATATTGTGTCTGAAATCCTAGTAGTCTTAGGGTTAAAAGACTGAAGATCGGGCATTTTGTATTATTCAAATAATTATGGTTAATGTTCTTTCGATATACTTACAGTTTTTCATTTTACAATCTTCCCGTAACTTAGCATTGAATTTCTCAAACTCAGCATCTTCATCATGGTACCCCAGCAGCTTTTGTTCAATAAGCCGGAAGTCTCCGATCTCCTCAATGATAGGACTACCGAGACCTGGGAACTCCTTAAGATTTTCTCTAGGCGATGCCTGTTTACTCTCTATCATGCCAAAGTAGAACTGTTTTGAGGGTGCTTGGTTGTTTAGCGGTTGTTTATTTCTGAAATAAGCAATAAATTACAACATTTAAATGGTTTTTTACGATAGAAACCGTGGTTATTTATCAAAGTAACTCACATTTTATCTTGTGTAACTTGAATTTTGTGCAACTCTTTTTTCCTAGTTGGCGAATGTTCAGGAGTAGATTCCTTGCCTGAAGCCTGCCCTCTATCAGGCATCGGCCTTCCATTTTCTTTGTTGCTTTGCTTGTATTTGCTGGCAGTTTTATCGTTGAGTTTGATTGGTGCGATAGCTTTGGGCTTGACATCACTAGAACGGGTGACAGGCCTTCTACTGTTAACTATTGGCTCCTTATTCGTTAGACTAGACTCTTTGACTTTACTCTGGACTTTCGTTGGGTTTGGTTTCTGCACATTCAATTTATCGTTTTGACTAGTTTTGGTTTCACTAATATTATTTTTATTGCCTAATTCACTTCTTATTTTACTTGTAGCTTTTTTGAGTTCCGCTTGAAATTCATCTTTTTCTTCATTATTCTTCTGTAATAGTGAAGGAAGAGATTTTCTCAGGGGTTTACTGCTCTCGGCCAGTGGACTGAATTTGTTTGACTTCAGTTGATTTCCTATGGCTTTCATTCTGATCTCGTGTGTCGCTCTGGGAGACTCGCTATCTCTGTCTGCGATAAGACTATCATCGAAAGTCTTCTCTCTCCTAAGAGTGGGTAGTTCACTATCATCTCTTCTAAATCTTTCTGAATACCTAAAATTTCTGTTTAGTAGTGGTGTCTTCCATGCCTCGCTTTGTTCATTCGTTTTGGATGTTTTTGCTCTACATCCACTGACTCTATCCGTTCTCGCCTTTTTATAATCTTGTCTATTTTGAAGTAACCTTTCTTCTCTTTTGAGTGAAGCTGTGCTTTGAATCATATCTCTACTGTCAGGATATTGAAAGTGCTGTTCTTTGTCTTTACAAGGAGATCTGTATCTTCTCTCAAACGATGGGTCGTGCAGGTCCAGTGACTTGTATTCGACGTAGTTTCTGTACAGTACCTTGGAGTTGTCGTGACCATTTAACTTTTTTGTTTCAGTTCTCGTTTTGAACAGTCTTAGTTTTCTGGGTTCTGATCTCGCGTTCCCTTCACTGGAATCCGGCGATGAACCTTCAAATTGCTGGAAGGAGAATGGTTAGTTTTTTATCACTCAATGTCAATGATTTATGAAGTAAGAAATATGTAGTAGTGATTTTTCAACAAGAGACTTAAACAAGCCACTTTTACGAATTTTTATATTAAGTGGCTCGTTTTAGTGATCGCCAAAATTGTCGTCCAGCAAATATATATCTACTTTTTCTAAAAAATTGCCTATTTCAAAAATGTTACATCGAAAAACTGAGTCAATAGGATCACATTATTTTTGTAGTCTCCTGATAATACAGCTTAAAATAAAAATAAAATGTTAGTCCCTGGAAGTTAAATACCTAATACACTTTAGTCCTCCTACACTTTTATCACTTTTAGAGCATGAGAAGTGAAGCAGTACATTGGACCACAAGGGAGCAAAATAATATTTTTACTGAGAGGGCGCTGTTTTTGATACAGTGCGGAGCGAAGAGATTCAAAGTACGATGAAAAAATACTTACGTCATTGTTAGGCGGTGGGGGTGCTCGATACTTTTTCCGAAAATGCTTATTATTCGATCTCGTTTTTTGTTCCTCTTCTATCCTCAAATCTGGTTCTGATCCGAATCTTTTATTTATATTACCTGTAAACCAAAACCGAATTTGATTCAAGCTGTTGGTTCCACCAGAATCTTAATAACGTGGAATCTTCAAACCGGATTAAGTCTTGTTTATAAGTGATATCGAAAAATTGTACTTACTATCGTTATGCCTTAGGTCGAGGTTGGTGTGCGATCGATGCAGGGGGTCCCGCTCTCTGGTGCGGATGTCACCAGGGTCTCCGCTAGCACCTGCTGACCGGGATCGGTACACGTTCGAGTGCTGGAAACGAGATACAATATTTTGGTAAATTTATTTATACATTAGATTAATTTTCATTTAACTCTTGGTCTTCTTTAGCACATTTGCATGTGAATACTGCTGCGAATCCCAGTACCTATCTCGTTGGCATCTCAGTAAATAATGTTATTTGTGTGATAGAAATAACGACCGAAGATAATCACCAGCGTCTTTCATGCACTCTAATCTCAGGGTTCTCTTCAGTTCTCATTGGATAACCCAGGTGGACATATGAATTAATGTTATGATCGGATTTCCTTACCACGTGTCCATTAGGCATCCTAGTGAGCTCTGGACGGCGACCGCTGATAGTGCCACCGGACTGCAGGATGGCACCATTGTCGGTACTGCGCAATTGTGGGGATTCCAGCAACAATGGTAACACCTGGAAAACGGTTAAAGTTAGTATTAGAGGATAGTAAAGAAATTAAACCGAATGTAAAAGGACACGATAACATATTGCATTTAAATAAAAAAAAAAAATACAGTCCGGCTGCTTTCGTGTCAATTGAATTTGAGATCTTTAAATTTAATCTGGCATTTACCACTTGTAACTTAAATATGGGGTTTCAAAGAATACATCAACTTAAATATGGGTTAAATAGTTTCAAAGAATCAAATTAAATAAAATAAAAAACCCACTACGGGCAAAAAACAGTTTTTATAGACTTTTTAAGAGTATTTCTAGGACGCGTTGACTTTTGTTCGAAAAATTTAGCTACATTTGAATATCTGCTTGACTTACAATTATTTGCGACTTATAATCGTTTTCTTGTTTAAACCCGAGTACCTATCAAATCGTTACTTTTGTCGAGGACCGTAGTAGGAGTAACTCAGTTCCAAAGCTGAAGCAAAAGCACTAGTAGCGAAAGAGTTGCATGCGCCTCAAAGAACCTCCTCTAATGCATGCCCGTGTCACACATGTCTGCGTGTTGATATTCAATTAAAAATTAAAAAAAACTTATAATATTCGGTTTTAGTACATGTCAGTTTCGATGTTTTCCCTTTGCTCTTTGATTGCAGGCCGCCGTCTCTGTCAGTCCGCCCTCCTCCTGCCTCGTTGCTATTCCTAAGGCGCGGTATAGCAGTTAAGGTCAAACATTGTACTTCCCCGGACGAGGTCATCCACAAGGAGCTCTACTAACTTAGTTAGGCTAAGCAGGTGGAGTTACCTTCGGTGCGTGTCTGGGCGGCTCGTGCGGCAGCGTGTGCACGCGGCGGGCGCGCTGCGGCCCCGCTGCGGGCGGCGAGCTGCCCGCCTGCCCCATGCCGTGCTACGTGCACTGCCGCATCTGAAACGAACGATCATCGATGATTAGATCATAGGAAGTTGGTATCAGCTAGTGAGTCGGCGTTTTTGCGTGTTATATCCGAGCTATTGCTACGGTGTGGTCAGAAGCCTTGCAGAAGACGTGCCTCTAACTAGACCCTACTTGATATCCTTAAAGATCTACGCATTGACTTTGTATATGAAAATGTACATCATGGATAATTCGGCAGCTTGGATAAGTGTGATGCTTTCCCTTTCTTGAGAAAAATAAACTAAATGTTGGTATACCATTGCACGCAATAAAGTAAAAAAATTATGTACCTAGATGATGTTAAAAAAATTATCAGAGATTTATTTTCTTTTCTTGAGTTGTAATATGGTGTCCCTGAAAGGGTTCACCATGTCTTCTTATTATTGATTTTGAAGCAGAGTTTTCTTACGATTTCCTTCGCCGTATGAGAAATCAATAATGAGATGCAAGCCAACGACCTTTAGATCAAAAGTCAGGTTCTTCAAAAATAATGCAGTTATGAAAATAATAAGAAAATTTGGGAACCTGTAACCTGCCCATAGGGTGCAGGGTGTCATTGTAATGATGCAAAAATGCGCTAAATCTCAACCTTTTTTGATACAGTATATTAAGTAGGTATTGACTATCACAACCACAGAAAAAATCTTTCCCTATTAGCAAACAAACATCGTGGGTGATCATAAAAAAGTTCATAAAATGTCCTAAGGCGTGATTTACGTCTACATACACGTATAATGCCATAAACCGTTCCAATTATATTCATCTTTTCAATTATTCCTTCATTAAAAAAAACTATAAAATTCAACCAGTTCAAACACATTCGTTCCTAAAAAATCCAATAGGAATTTTAATAACTATATATATGTTTCCAACTTTCACGCTGTGCTTTATGAATATTGTATAGAGACCTACTTATGTGTGGCTCCCTTGTCCATATTTAATATACCATTAAATATGGATACTTTGCGTGTTATTGAACTACTAAATTAAGCATGGAGGCTTAGAGCTTTCAAATCACCTACTAAATAGAGTTCATGATGGGCTCATGCCTTCTCGTTTAGACAAATCCCTAAGGCGAGACGGTGTGGGGCCGACCCAATAATTTAGGTAATTTAAGTCGTATTTTAGATTTATGGGAATAGAGAGCACGAGTAGCTAATGAAACATTGGAATTTGGGAGGTGCTTTAAACTCCTTGGCTTGTAGCGTAGAAGGGTCAAGTAGGGCTAATCAGGTCGAGTAGCTGGATGAGACGCTAGTGGATTCGACTAGCGCTGCGGGACAAAAATGATCAGCAAAATTCAATATTCTTTCAGGGTCTTACTATTTAGATACCAATATATCCGTGTAACAACACGTAGTGTCTGATATCCGTGACCCTGTGATGCCAGTGACTATGAAAATAAAATAAAATGAAATGAAATTTGATTGTTGGAAAATAAGCTATGTTTGGGCGATTGAAAAGGTGAACCGGTATTAGTATAGAAATTATTTGCATGAAAAATATTGCACTATCTAATGAAATAAGGTCCAAAGAAGTTCTTCTTCTCTATTCACTAGCCAACCATCCCATTGCAGGGAAAGGCTCACATCTTTCCTTTCACGCCTCTCGACTTCATAATTATTGGAGTCCAGTACATCTCTCCATCTTTGGCGTGGTCTACCGCGTGAACGTATCCTGTCTCATGGGATCCTCTCTGTGGTAGACTGCATACAACTCATGCGGTATACAGCAGACGCAAGTCCTATGCAACGAAAAGTGTCTCTCAACTTCAAACGCAACCAATCAATAATAGCATTGTGCTACTTGTGTGGTTATAGAAATGACAAAGTAAAACCTCAGAAAGCAATACCGTCCATCTATTTATGAAAGTCTAGAAACTGTGTGACCGCAGGAAAGTCAGTCTTTGCTCATTGTTGTGTCTGTGTGGGTGCGATTATACCTAGCAATGAAAAGTTGGAAATGATCATTTTAATACGATGTCCCCGCATATACTGCATAGATACGATGCCTTTTAAATCTAGGGTTGGTATTGGGTATTGACCCATCCAAAAATAGATTATTGTTTACTTTAATTAACATGGCCGAGGGCTAATTTCAATTACATTAATAAAGGACTAAAATTATAACTATTTCAAAATAACACCATTAAAACAACACTAAAAATTCAAATCAATTAATATGAGAGAGAAATATAAAACGAAAATTAATGACGCTCACAAAACACATGCATTCGTTTAGAATCTTTGTCCACGTATCTGCGAACATGTCAAGATCGGGGCTGACAGAAAGAATATAGTTAATTTTAAACTGTGCGGCTCCTATGAAAAACCTATTTATCTTACATTATCATTTGTTTTTACACATAGTGACCCCATACTAGTATTTCCTGTATGGGTATCAGAAACTACGAGTATCACAGTACCTAGCCCCAGAATAAATATCTGCAGAATAAAAACATATGTCCCACAGCCGCAAGATATTTATTCAAATACCATCGTGCATCAATGGATTTTTAAAAGCGGAAACACTATGTGTGCATCACTTGTGTTCTCAGACGGAGCGGCTGAGGAAAAACATTTAACCACACTGGTTCTTTCACCATTGATTATATGGCTCTTTTAAGGCCAACATTATATTATATCGATCTAGTTGCAGATTGCTGATCTAACGCACTCTGACTAAAGAACAACGACGAAGAAGAATTAAATTAGATTAAATTATTCAAGTCTATGAAGTTAACGGGGTTGTTACTGAAGAACGATCATGAGACCAAAATTAAAAGAGCGAGGCCACCATTACGACCGCTCAAAACTCCAACAGGAACATTATAATGGCAACCATTGACAAACGTACTTTTAGTGCGAATGTTTGTCAAAGGTTAGCTGGAAGAGAATGCTATCTAGCATTAAGTTCGTCTATGTACAGTATAGTTCGCCTAGTTGTGCAATCTAAATAAATATTTGCGCTAGTGACACCCCTGCGCGATGAAGGCAAAAGTGCATATCGAGCGTTTTCTCCGCACGTCTGCGCGGAGAAATGGCGGAGATGCGCCCGCGCCGCGTCCACACTCGCCTACTTTCTTTATGGTAATCAACCAACGACCGATCATGTCATTGAATTGTTTGCGGATTTTAAACTTACTAATGAATTATTAATTTGACAAACTTTTCTTCCAAGGAGGTGTTGCTGCACCTTATCCTTTTACCTACCTATATTTTTTGTTAGATATTACCTAGTTATTATATGGTAAATAAAATAAAAAAATATCAAGCCACATTTTAAATCTCAATATAAATGCTTTCAATCATATCTTCATAAAGTAAATTTTTTTTTTGCTATTGGTTAATACCTGCATTGTTATAAGACCTCCCTGATTAAACCATTCTCCTGCAAAGAGCTACAAAATGATTATAATTCAAGACCATGCATTAATCACGGCATAACTAAGTATTTGAGCGTATGTTTTCTGGATCGTAATAAGCGGGTAGGCGGATAATTTCCCGATATTGTGGAGTTATGCGTCGAGACCTTAGCACAGCTAGGCTTGCTTAGAGAAATCCATTCATTACCTACGCTGGCGGTGAAATAATGAAGCCTGTAAATAGCCAGCCCAGGAGTAAAATAAATGCTCTACATTTGGGTAAAAGCACCTTCCTACGAGATATCTTCAAAAGTCAAAGTCAAATCAGAGTCAGTATTATCTTTCTTTGCCAGTGCTCAGATACTCGACGCCACTGTTACCTCCTAATTCTAATCAGCATGAAGGTCTGTAGATTAGCCATCCAAAAATACAAATTAAATTAAAGCATTTGCTAATACAGCTCGCATTTCTGACACACTTCCGACTGGTTGTGATCTAGATCAATGGAGCTATCTATAGATCGTTTAAAATTGTTTTTAGATAGATCAATTGTTTTTCTTGTATGTTTCGTATATACCTACCGAAGTAGTAGGCAGTATGTAATGAGATGTATCACTTAAAATTAAACAGTAAAAATCAATTAAACTATATAGATAATAATGGAAAATAAGTATGTTTTCTACCTATATTAATAGAACTACAGGTAGAAAACAGAATTCCTTTTGGATGGTAGGATACCCAAAAGGCTGGCAACATTACCTACTCTTCCTAGAGCATCGCGATCACTCACCCTGATGAAGACTCTCGGAATGAGTCGAAACTTAGTCGGTGCCTTCACCGATAATGCGGTACGTGAAAAATCCCGTTTTTACAATATGAATTACCTACCTCGTGGAATAGCAATGCTAATTTTAGGATTCGTCCATCCACTTTGAAATTTGAACCCCGAACCTTAGATTTTTATCCAATAGTTAATAGGAAATAGAATAGTATAGAGAGATGTGTTAGAATAGAATAGTCGATGGCTTAAATGTCACAGATCGAAGAAAAATAGACTCGGGTTCTTTATTATGTCCTCAACAAATAAACAGTGCAATTTCAAGCACCATAACCAATAAATTCGAAAAAGGTATCACATTTTCTCAATTTCTATTACTTCCAATTTGAGGTTGCTGGATGCTTCTAATCTCCTCCAGCACGACAATTATCGCGGATGAGTTATGACAGCGCGGGCCGTGAGGAATGCGATAAATTACGATCAATAGCCGTATCAAGAACCCGTGCTGCAGTCCCGGGCTATTTATCACGGACATAGCAACAGGAAGGAAACAGTAAGCTAAGTTTAGGGGCGAGAAAAACAATAACCTTTTGCTGATTAGAAGGAAACCAAACGACTCGACAGTATTTGATGGCAGTAAGGAATACGGTAAATTAAATAAATTATAGAGGACCCTGAAGTCTCGGTTATTTATTACAATACGTACCTTTCTAGTAGATTGAAAGAAACAATAAAGGCAGGTTTCAGTTACAATTGTAAGCGGATAACGTTTTGCTTCTCTATGGAAAACTATCAAAGCTTGACGTTTTTTCGATTAAAAACAAGACGTAATAACTGCACTCATACTTACAAAAAAACAATCCATAGTAAAACGACAGACTCAGTGTCTGTCAGTGTCAGTGCAAAACGTGGACATGGTATTTTCACTTGATATTAACGTATTTCATGGTTCATAGACAGACATTCTCATAAAAAGTTTTTTTATTTGCATTTATTAATTTTTAATTTTTTTTGCGACATGACCGACTTTAACTTTAACATTGATTGTTGTTATTTCGATTGCGCAACTGTTTAGTTATTTACTTTGGTATTGCTGGCTCGAATGCAGTATCGGGTGTCAGCTAATAGTTTCGCGAGGTGGCGACGCGGGATGTAATTAGTCAGATTCACATTGGTGGGAACCTCAGGAATCGGAAATAGAAATTCAATGATATCTTTCAACGTTCTGAGATATGGATCGTCAATGCCACATGTTGGTTTGTAGGTTGGGTGGTATGTTAGGACCCCTGTTTATTTTAACACCATCAGGTTAATTAATTGGAAAGCAACTAGACGCGCTAAACGTTTCAGTACATGTTCCTTAGCCGTTCTCATAAAATCACCTAAATTATTAGAAAAGCGAAAGACTGGAACAAAATACCATCGTCGTTCTTTCCTGTAAAATACAATCTGGATCTCTTAAAAACAGTGTAGGAAAACATCGTGAAACAGTCGTCATCGGTTAGTGTTCCAAAAAGCGGCTATGGACTTGCAACCTGCAAAACGCGGACATGTGCAAGGTGTAATGTTTGTACGTGACTAAACCCAACGTGGTATCCTCATGGATTTGCGTTCTGAGTATCTTAGAATCTCCATCATGGAGATTACAGTCGTGAGCGTATTCGTGTTTTGGGTAGATACCCAAAACACGAATACGCTCACGCTATTAGATACCTATTATCTCTTACATTAAAGATTTAATGTAAGAGATAATAGGTATCTAATAGACCGCATGGCGCATGAACTGACCTAAACTAAAGGAAACCAATTCCATAGTTTAAATAAAAAAGTACATATATACCACACGATAATCAAAATGACCGCTATGACACAGTGGGCGAAAGCCTACCTGAGACGTAGATGGTTGCGGGTTCGATTCGAGCCGCGGGATAAATGTGTGTAAGATCTGCAAATATTTGTCTCGAGTCTGTATTCTGTGTATTCTATGTATATAAGTAGTATATCAGTCATGTAGTTCCCATAATACAAACTCTGCTTAGTTTGATGCTGTGTGAAAAATGACAATTGAATGTGAAAAAAATCTGTTTCTACGTCTACAATTCTACATCATTAGCTATAGATAAATATCTAATTACTGATATGAAAAATGAATAAACATTCTATAATCTCAGTTTAACCATCTCCCCGTTCAACTTACACAGAACAACAGTTATAAATTAATTATTTATTTATTCATTGGCATTTGGTCTGGCATAGAACATGGCATATTAGAGGTCCTCGGTATCTCAAGATCCTCTCGGAGGCCAATTAGATTTGCATAATGCTATCGAAAGGGCAGCCGTGTTATGGTCACATGTGACCACTGTTTTGATTATGGGATTCAGGTCTTGAGACTGCAGTAGAAATTAATAGCAATTATGGGGAAACTTGGACAAACTTGTATAAATAAGAAAATCGGGGTCAACACAAAACGACTTCGGTGGCGCGGCGGGTGACCAGACAGCTGCGACGTAAGAGGTGCAGTTTCGTTTCCCGCTGCGGGACAAATGTATATTCTGCAGATATATGTCCCGGGTCTGGGTGTTGTGTTATCACGGTACCTACTTATAGTTCCTGATATTCAGGACATATTGAATCTTAGTGTGGCAGGACGTATGGATTTAACTAGTTCAATAATATTGGTTTGAATGGGACTAAATACACGTGAAACTTAAACTTTTGCTAAGTTTACATAGACTGTAGCAGAAATGCGCCCACTACTTACTGCTTGGCAGCAGAAATAGGCAGAATAGGTGAAATTTATCGAATAGCAACAAGGTTACCTGCATTTGAAATTATTTATCGTCTAGAATAGCTACTTTGAAAGTACCGATTTGACCTGACGATCCGCACGTGCCCACAGTAACAGCGTAGCAGGAACTGAACGGAACACGTATAGTATCAAGACCCAGAACACTAGATCTAAAATCCTTTATCACCTTCCATTTATCTCCGTTTATCTCTGTTATAAGCGGTATTAATAAAACCGCGATCGGCGCGGGGCGGCGCGGGGCGGCGGCGGGCCGGTGGCGATCATTAAATCGTTAACAGTTATGCGCAGGCGCAGGCACGGACGCGGAAAATTATTCGCACAGCGCCGCTTCCGTACGCCATCTTGGGAAAGATGCGAAGATGAAGATCGCGCAGATCTGCCGCCTCGTTACCAGCTGTCACTAGCTGTCTCCAAGGTGACAGCGGTCGTTGACATTGCAGACGTGACATGCAGTAATTATGTAATTCCCGCCTGTTTCCGCGTGATGAGACTTTTCCATCATTTGCGGGATTGTCGTCTAATCTCCAGTCCTCATCATACATAAGAGGTCACAGTTATGTTAGTTACAGCTTTTATTTCTTGAGGTACGACTTAATTTCCGACTTTTTGCTTTTGCTTTCCTGTAAAGTTTTTTTTAAGACAATAATAGTCCTCATTTCGCCATAATCACACCTGATTGTAAGTTATGATATGGCCGACGATGGAGTATCATCAGGCTCCGTATGTGGTCGCGAAAGAAGTGAACCTCCTAAAAGAAAGTGTTCTGAAGTGAGATATTCGTCATCAGGACTTTCGATGAGTTGACACAGCGGCCGTGAATTTAAACATGCGTCGATCCGGCTCGAAGGACCAAAAATAATATAATTGAAACTATTTACTAGGAAGCGCCACGTTTGCACGTGGCGCTTCCTACAGCTCTTGCAACTTGTATGTGGTGGTACTATCATTTAAATAGTTTCAATAAATCTGGTCACGTTTAACTACGGACTCGGGTAGTTCATATTTCAAAACCGCATATTTACTAATTATTTATCAATATCATCGAAGTGTAGGAACATTCACCTTACATTATTTTTGGTCCTTCGAGCCGGATCGACGCATGTTTAAATTCACGGCCGCTGTGTCAACTCTAACTTAAAATACACATTAAGAAGGTCTAGCTAGCTAACTTTGTATTTTTCAGGAAAAACAAAAGATGTTAGTGTATTCCATTCCTTCGCCGTTCTCATGATAAATGTATAATCGAAAAGTTTATTGCGAATGGATGATATACTGACAAGATACAGATGGTACTGAGCCTTGCGTCTGTTTGGCCTTAAGAGAAAAGGAGATGGTGGGATCAGATAATGATTATCACTTCCCACACGTTTTCAGCCAACTTTATTCCTGTTCAAAAAACCGCAAAGACCATCATATAATTGAGAAGAGCAGAAAAAGCTGCGGTATCGGAAGGCGAAGTCTAACGATGTAGACGTTCAGAGTCGCGCGACCAACCGCGACAGATCGATGTCGCGGATCAGTAGTCGTGAACCTTTTTGAACTGGCTGAACCTATGAATGGACCTGAGCACGTGCGACTAACATTGTTTTTGAATGAACCTGTGGCAGTCAGGTAGTATTAAGGCTTTTGTTGGTAGAGCAAAGAGTCCTTGTAAAAGAGGATGGGAATTTTAATAAATTAATTTAATTTGTTTCCTCTTAATTCGCCCGGTCAAAATGACGCGGTAGCGATTAATACATTTACGCAAATTTTGACAGCCATTTCTCTTTGATTGCCCCCGCCACAGCAGTTTGCCTGGGTCTAAATACATGAGTCACCGGACATGAGAAAAGCAATTCAATGCCTAGTAATTAGGCGTTAGTTTTGTTGTTTTATAAAACTAACTTTCTACAATAAAGCTTAGAATTAAAACAATGAGTGATATTAATCATAGTGTGCTGGATCTCAAATGAAATGGTCCACATTTTGAGAGCAGCGCATGCTCTGATTGGTTCGGTGCGAACCAGATCATAGCGATATGTAATGTATGTGGATAGTTGTGGTGACACACCGGGAGGAACATACGTGTTAATTTACGCTTGATTTATACTAATATTAGCTGTTGCCAGCGGAATTGCTTTCACCCCTGATTTCCCCCCCACCCCCTTAAAATGTGAAAATCCAAAAACCCTGAAAAAAAATAAAATAAATAAATAACATTTCTTTAGTAATCTGTCAATAAAACTTGCCTAACATTTTATTTACTAGTGCAGAAGAGCCATGTATAATATCGTGGATTCTCTGCCCGGTGTACTCCTGTATAAATGCGTTGTCTATCTGTTTGTACGAGTATGTCTATTTGTATATATGTATGTGGCATGAATAGAGCAGGTGTGCGATGCCGCGGGCACGCGATCTCACGTCGCCGCGATTACTGCACGTTATCGTGGCGATGAGGTATATCACCTTCTCTATTACATTCTCGAGAGGCATCTGATTCTGAGATTAGTGTTAGGTCTTCATTATAGATCTCTACATAAAAGCATTATTAGAAAATACCTGAAATTTTTATGACCGACTACTTTAGCTTAGGCAAATACTAAGGCAATCTATGTTACAGGGCCAAGTGCTAATAGAACCGGTAGAAGCGCTGTTTGCCCAAAAGTTACCGAAGGGCCGATGGGTGCCAATGGGCCTTATGAAGGCTACACGACAACAGGTTACCTATTGGGTTAAGAGGTTTGGATTACTTTAGTTACTTTCTCTTGGGAAGATGGGTTTTGTTAATTAACCTTTTGACTGCACCTGCGTGTTTTAAAGTTTGGGCGGTTCCGATTAACAGAGCAATGAGTAATGCTAAATGGGAATTGAGAATATAATACATTAATAACAAGCCCACACTAGGATTTCCTGTGCCAAGGCTATCAGGAATTTGGAGTACCAACACTCAGACCTGGAAAAAATATCTGGAACGTTCAAACATTTGTCCCGCAGCGGGAATCGAACCCACAACCTTCTGTTTCTCCGGCGGGCCTTCGCCCAATGCGCCACATAAGTCGCCATATAAATGCAGTCAGCAATATAAATACTGTCCAATAGGTATCCTTCACAGAAACTAAAAGATCTTAGGGATCAGGTGAGCCCTTGTGGCACACTGACACGACACGTGTGCTAATGTCGTTTGACCACATTTCCGTCTGTCTGTTCACATCTCCATTGGATAAACATACGAGTGTTGATCAATATTGACGACCTCTGTGGCGCAGTGGGCCAAGGCCCGCCCGAGACGCAGATGGTTGTAGGCTCGATTCCCGCCGCGGGATAAATGTTTGTATGATCTGCAAATATTGGTCTGGTATTTGGATGTTTTCTATGTATAATATGCCCCAATTAGGTTAATAGGTCTAACGGAAGACCAGCGCTGGTTGCTGCAACCAGTATTATGCTGAGTTGGGACCTTTTTTTGCAACAACTGTTTGTCCTTATTTGATTATATGTATCGTGTTTTTTTTGCAAAAATAAACTATATTCTATTCTATTATAAATGATGCTTTGTGAAAATGTCTAGCATTATTTATAATTAATACAATTAATTATAAAAAATGTGCTTTAAATTTTGAAAATATATTACAATTGTGGTCTTATCGCTAATTAGCGATATCTACCAGACAACGTTGGATGGAACAGACTGTATAATAAGAGGTTTAAATTACTATGAATATGCTATATTATTCATAATATACATAAGGGTTCCTTAGTACAGGTACAGGCATAAGGGTTCCGAAGTTGCATAACTTTGTAAACTTTATGCAATATAAACCATGCAATATTCCTAACACTTAGTTTGCTAGTGAAACGGCTCTAACTGGCAAAACTAATACGAATTTGTTAACTGTTTCGTCCCACTTTTTGGGAATTTCCTCTCCATATTCTTCCATATAAACCAATCTCTGGCGGTCTACAAAAAAAAAATCTATTCATAAGAATTCTTATTCATACGGACTTACCTATAAACCTAGAAAAGGTCTGTTTAAGTACCTATTCATCTTTATGAGAAAAAATTCTCAACCAGCCTGGCACTCCTTGAAATACCTACAAGTTGGTAGATCATTTGGATGGTTTCCTAATTCGTTGCGTGTTATTCGAGATGTATAATTGCATACGCACGCCAGCCTTCGCTTCGTTTTGCCCCCGGCATACTCCAATACACGTTATGATACTGTTACCTAACACACTTTTTACTTGTGGAACAGAAGTTTAAAGAAATAAATGTATGTTCACAAAAATATTAATTTGTTTAAGAAAAAATCGATAATCACAATATTAATACCAGAAATAAAGATAAACTCGCTGTTGCCACTTGTAGACTCCATAAAGTTAGTAAATCGTTTAAAGGGCAAGGTGTACCTACGCTTTTATAACAAACTCCCAAGAGATATACAAAAATTGACAATTAACAAATTTATAAACGTAATTAAAAAAAATGCTCTTGGGATTGAAAATGCTCCTACTCGTTGTTTTGTAAAAGGATCATTATAAAGAATAACCAGCCTTGTTTTGTTGACTTTCTTTCCTGGCTTGGTCGCGGAAGAACAAGCAGTAGATAAAACCGACGTTTCAAAGTGATCCTTGTGATTTTAATGAATAAATGAAGTTTGACTTTGACTTAGATTATTTTCTTTACTTTAGAAAATGCGAGTTTATGTGGACCTATCTGATTACGGTCTGGGTGTGTTATGGAGTGTGTGTCCCTAATTCTATGATCGTTTTTCGATACTACAAAACCACAATATTTTTTTTTTGTAGTATCGAAAATATAATTTGTATTATAAAACTCAACACGGGCAAAGTCACGAGGCACTCTTCTAGTATTAAAACACTAAAACCGTTTGATTATTTAATCATAAAAATATGATTTACCTCTAATTAAAAATACATACATTGAAAATTATTTATTGCATAACTAAAAAGTACTGTACATAGGCGAACTTAATGCTAGATAGCATTCTCTTCTAGATTTCCTTTGTGTAGTATGGAATCTTGAGGAAGGGCGTGCGTTGAGGTATCGCCTGTCTTTTTTACTCTCGTTTCTTATCAAAGACTGAAGTAAAAATCTTGAGTCATGCTACAGTTTCATTGAAATTGATTATCAGTTGTGATAGGATCACATAACAGCGATTGAATGGTGGCCGATGAGTGGTAAAAGAAACGTTGGACATCATGCCTAGCGAGATGGCAGACGACAAAGACACCGTCGCGGATCTTGCATGGCTTAGACTAATGTAGGATCGTGGTGGTCACCACAAACTGAAGGAGGCCTATACTCGACAGTGGGTTAAATCAGTCTTGATCATGGTGACAGGTCAAAATTGAAAATAATAATTGTTTTAATAAAAATCGTAACTTATATTTTACTATCACAACAACAGAACCAACGGTACATCTTACAGTTAACCATTTTGTTTAATCACTAGAAGAAACAAATTAAAACGTGCGCCCGCGCAGCTATAGCCGGCAATTTGTTTACTGAGCCCATTGTGCAAGTGACACGTAACGAATGAATCTATCGTTCCACTTGGTTAGTCCAGGAGTTACAAAAGTTATATTTACTATACCGATGGTCCTGGGTCAATGTGAGCTCTGTGGCGTAATGGCCGTGTGAGATGCAGAAGGATGCAAATTGCTATCACAAATTTCACGAAACGTCAGCAGGAGTAATGCTGACGTTACGTTCTTTCATCCAGTGAAAAGGGATGAAAAAGGCTTTTAAAAACGGTCACGAAACATCACCAGGAGAGTTATGTATAGTGTATATCCTTCAGTCAAACTACGATACTCATAATTTGAATACCAATTATCCAGTAAATAAAAAAAACCTACAACGACGGCCTCTTAAGTTGTAAAGTTTTGTTTCAAGACATTGTGTATTGACACGTCCTGTCAGGCGGCAGACATGCGCACGCCGCACTCTTCTCTCATTTATAATAACAATCATTTATAATAGTTGCGTAACTGACAGTTAGTAATAACTGACAGATCTGTAATTAACTGGTGCTGTCTCGGTTTACCAATTTGGGTATGATGATAAGTTGCATAAATGCCTTCGGGGGTAGGTATAAGATACCTACTCGCAGGCTTAGTTAGCCTCGTATCAAAGTAAGTACACACATTTTTTTTTTTTTATAATACAATATTGGCAAATGTGGAACTGATGACCTCTGTGGCGCAGAGGGCGAAGGCCCACCTTAGACGCAGAAGGTTGCGGGTTCGGTTCCCGCCGCGGGACAATTGTATGATCTATAAATATTTGTCTCAGGTCTGGATATTTTCTACGTATGTATTAAACAAATAAAAGTATATCTGCCATGTAGTTCCCATAGTACAAGCTCTGCTTAGTTTGACGTTGGGCTAGATGACGTTGTGTGAATATTGACCAGTATTTAATATCCGAAAGACTTATATATTTAAAAAAAAGCTGGCAACAGACACATACTTTATACTGACCCCAGTCAGTATTATATAACACATCCCCTATGTTGTGGGTATTTGATAAGGAATTTCGAGTACCGCGGTACCACATCACCCATGATCTGGAATATTTGCAGAACACGCAAACATTTGTCCCAGCAGCGGAAATTGACCTCTTACGTCTCAGCAAGCTAATCTCCCGCCGCACCACCGAGGTTATGTATATGTATATTGGCTATATAACTTTTGAAACTATCATGGTTATACATATTTTTTACTAAAAAACTGGATATTTACAATGATTTGTGAGTTTGAATGTTTCCCGATATTTCGGCACAGTTGATAGATACATAGATAAGAAATTCTTTATTTCACAAAATATATGAGTACATAGGCGATCTTAATGCTAAAAATCATTCTCTTCCAGATAAGCTTTGTGTATTGTGGAAAAAGATGTGTCGGTAGTTATAGCATATGAGAATAACATACAATCTCACAAATCATGGTAAATATCCCGTTTTGTAGTAAAAATTATGTCTATTTTAGCTGTTTATTAACTTATTTTGTTTAGATGTAATAACTCAATGGCTCGTTATAAATGATTAAATGATTTCCTTCATTTTCTAACGGAGACATCACCAAACTCGGCAACGTATTAGAAACTCCCAACGAAAGTGGTTTCACATCCTACAGTATGCGCAGAAACAAGCAATTACTCAGATATTTAACGGCCGTTTTAAATACACATAAACGTTAGGGTTTGACAAATAAAAGTGATAAATCGAGATTCTATTGCAGAGTTAGCAAACACAGCTTCCTTTAGAAAGTGATGTCGTGAAAAAAACATACGCAACGGAGGAAATAATCTTTAACTTTCTTGTAAAATAACACAGAAATATAAGTTTACAAAGTTTTAGGTGAGGAGTTTTCTACCAGCAAACCTTTGAGAAGATATAGAGAAGTGATGATGTTGGTAGATTTACAATTAAAGTCAGGAAATAAGAAACTACCACTGTATTTTAATAAACTACATATTTACTTTCGCGTAAACAATGGTAATTCGTTTTTGTAAAATAATTTAACTAAAGTACTAGTTAGTTAAAAAAGCAGCAGATTCTCAGTCCGGCTTGTATTATAAGTATTTTTCAATAAATATATTTCATCTGTTCCTAAAAGCTAAGAAAAACTTACGGATTTAAAAGGATTCGTCTGATTCGTCTTCTTAACTTTACCTGAAAAAAAAACAATGAATATCATGTTAATTACTTTCTAATATATAACAATCCTACTGCTATTGTAAACGCTAAAGTTTTTGAGGATGGATATATGTTTTTTACTCCTTCACGCAAAAACGACTGAACGGATTTTGATGAAACTAAATTATTTTAGTGACAAAAATATTTGGTGTTTAAAGTGTTGACCCACACCGAAAGAAAAATCACATGATTTTATAATATCCCAAAAATTCAAACTCGGCGGGACTCGAACTCGTGACCTTGCGACCTCCTCAATTGGTACGTGGGGGCACAGATGTTTAATACTATAGTAGGCGTGGGTATACGAAGGTATACGAACTACGAATTTCCATGTCCCAAGAATTTCAACCAGGCTTGTAACGATCTCGTGGCATAGTTGGTATAGCTACAACGTACCAAGCGAAAGGTCGCGAGTTCGATCCCCAACGAGATATAATTTATAATTTAATGTATTCAATTCGTTTTATTACATTGATTCCCCCATACTACATAAACTAGTAGTACTAGTTACTAGTAGTCAGGTGCTATCATTGATCATAATCGAGATAAACACGAAGCCCACCTCAGTTCTTCGTCACCGTCAAGCAGCTTTTAGTAAAGTGCTTTATCATACAGCGCAAATGTGGGAAAATTCCCTGCTACGTCCTGCTACACTGTAACACCATAACCGTAATTCATCTGCAACATCCAACGTCAACTGACGCACACAAGCGTAACATACGTGTGTGAAACGTCTGTAGGATGAATATGTAATTGCAAACAGTGGGCCCACCCACTGAGCTGATTGAAATTATCATGCGAGTAGGTATGGATACAGAGTATCAAAGAACAGAATAGTGCTCAATGTCCATGTAAGGACACTTTAAATATCATTTTAAATATAATATAGGTAACTATAATTTAACATAGATTATTATCTTATTAAAACCTTATGTTTTGTAGAATATTTTTGCAACCTCGGTGTCGGTAAGGTACACAAGTATTTAGTTTAAAGGTATGAACGTAGGAACACAATACAATCGTACGTCGTTCCGTAACAAAAATCTAGGTCTCTTCAAGGTAAGGGTGAATAGTTAACTTCTAGTCTAGCTAGATCGTCGGCCACATCTTTACTTATTATCAGGTGAGATTTTGGTCAAATGAAGTTTCATGATTAAAAAAAAAACAAAACAATTCTTTACGTCGACCTAAAAATCGTTACAAAACAATGCTTAGTCAGAAATATTTTAAATAATCGCGCCACATCACCTTGAAACCAAAGGAACAAGCAAAAAAAATACAGATAGATTCCCAAAACAAATAGGACAGTATAAACGCACTGCGTTAGATTATAAAAAGGTCTGCTACTAATACTACTTTAAATTGACTTAGATACTGAAGTGAGATACTGAAATAATTGTACTATGTCGCTGGAGCGCGTGTTCCGTCCGTCCTTGCGCCTACGCACACCGCCGCGCCAGCGCGACTTTATTCACTTATAGGAAGTCGTTTGCTAACTTGTGCGAATTATGTGCATAGTAAATACATGAGAACCTGGTGCCATATTGAGGTCGAATGCACTACTGTTTAGTATTACAATGTCTGCACCAAGTATAGTGTTCGATGGTAATATTAAGGAGTTGGTGTACTGCATTTGCATTTCTATTGAAAATGTTTTTGTATCTGTATTAGTAATGGCATTTACCTATGCAATAAAAGGGTCTTGAAACTACCAGAATTGCTGTTGCTGTAGGTATAACATAAAATGTGGCAGCAAAATATATATTTTTTAAAGACGTGACGCGAAGTTGCGTCTCAATCCCTTACTCCGATGTGCCCCGATAAAGACTCTCGGAATGAGTCGAAACAAGTCGGCTTTCGCCAATAGTAGGTACGTGAAAAGTCACGTATGTACACTATAAAATATTCTTCAATAAGTGAACATTAGTAAGAAGAGAATAGTAACTTGACAGGTTTTTTAGAATCCACGACATACTAAGTTATGTAACCTTGTAGGTAGCTATTTAAGACATTCCACTTAGTTCTCGCTTACCAGTAACTGTCGCAAATATGCGTTCAATTATGATCAATAAATAATCTTGATAAATTAATTGAAAAGGCCAGCAAAATGGTTAAATAATATGATTATTTCGGCGCACCCGCTAGCAGGTTCAGAGCGGGCGGGGCTATGGCGAAACAAGCATAATGGTGATTTAGTAGTGTATAAGATACTATACGAGTATATGTTGTACAGGGTGGTACAAAATAAGGTGGTGCTTTTTGTGGGTGCTTTCTGCGGGGGCGAAGCCTTGCGCAGAATTTAGTTAATGATAAAGAGAAATTAAAAAGAAAATAAACACATACACACACACGCTTACGACTGTCTTCCCCATAGTGGACACACTGAGATACATACTCAGTAAGTAGATCTTTGAGTATACCAAGTAAGGGGTAGTCAGAGGCACGTCCAAACATTACATTTGGTACATGCCCGCGTTTTGCAAGTAGTTAGCATTGCACGTGACAGGTTGCAAGACCATCGCCGCTTTTTAAGGAAAATTAAGCTTGAAGAAAAACAGTTTACTTTTGAATACTAGGTATTTAGACGACCATGATGGCGCGACGCAAAAGGTGCGGTTTCGATTCCCGCTACAAATGTTTGCTCTGCAGATATTTGTTCAATGTATGGGTTGGATATTTTCACACAGCATATTCTAGCCCCAAAGCAGAGCTTGTGTTATGGGAACTACATGACTGATATACTACATAATTTTTTTTTTGTAAATACATACATATTATACTTAGAAAACATTCAGATCCCGAGACAAATATTTGCACATAAGTACAAACATTTGTCCCGCGGCGGGAATTGAACCCGCAACCTTCTGCATGTCAGGCGGGCCTTCGCCCCCTGAGCCACAGAGGTTGTTGTGGTACCACGTTACTTGTAGTTTCTGATAATTATGACACAGGGAATCCTAGTGAAGACTGTGTATGTGTCTGTCTGGTGTTTATTTATTTACTTTTGAATAGTCTATGGCAATGCCCACTTCTAGCCCATAAAATCACTAAACATAGGCCACCCTATATCCTAAATCTATGTATGTTGCTATAACTATTAGCTTAGCTGGTGGTGGATAGGGTTTCTGAAAGGTTATAAGTGGAATTTAGAATGGTCAGCGACGGTCAGTGGGTAAATCGAATCAGTTTTCTCACGGTCTGGTCATAAGGATATAAATCGAAACAAGGATTTACTTATTCGTATAATGGGCTTATTTTGTAACTAAGACTATATTTTGAGTATTTAAAAAAAAAGTTAATACGACTACAATGTTGCGAGCCACCGCGCTGGTTCTTCCGCCGTTGATAATTAGGCCCTTTTTAGAACCATTTCAATCTAGTCACTAACCTAATGCAAGATGAAAAAAAAAACTAGTGACTTTTTCTTCGGTGTGTCATCGATAATTTTTTACAGTTTAGTTGAAAATGACATTATAATTATTGAAGATCTATTTTATTGGTAGCTAAGTTTATATCACTGCTAAACTTCCCCTATCGGGTGCAATATAGTAAATAAATAATGCTGGTCATTTTTCACAAAGCATCATCTAGCCTCAAACTAAACAGAGCTTGTATTATGGGAACTACATGACTGATATACAAAGATATTTTTTTTGTAAATACATACATATTATACATAGAAAACACCCAGACCCGAGACAAATATTTGCAGATAATACAAACATTTGTCTCGCGACGGGAATCGAACCCGTATCCTTCTGCGTCTCAGGCGGGCCTTTGCCCACTGCGCTACAGAGGCCGTCATAGTGAATGTAGTTATCCAGTATCTTACAATCACAGCTACAATGTTGAAAAAACCTGGATTAAGAAGCTTCCTAGTAATTATTTCGCAAAACAAACAGACACGAATTCCATAAAGATCCATGCAACGATAAAAACACTTTAAAACGAAAAACACGACTAATTGCATACCGAACGACATAACCTTGGAAGAACGTATTCAAATGATTCGGGAGATATCCCACGAGATTACGCAGGTGCAGCGGTAACCATAGCACGAAATAGCTGTCATAGTCCAATAGCTTTAGTTTTATGACCCTTGACCTTGGCAGATAGATATCCTGAACCGGAGTATAATTATATTACAAGACTCCTACGTACGATCGGTTTATGTAACTCGTCTAAAAAACTCAACTTTTCAAAGTTATACGGTATTATATTTGCAAATATTTATAACGATTGGTCCGCCTCCAAAATGCCCCAAGTCTTATTAACAGCTTTTATACTTGATTAACAAGGCCGTTTCCTTTTCCTTCCAGTGACATAAATAAATTTGATGTGATATTTAAATCTAATACCAAATTGACATGTAATCAATTTTCTTATGTAAATTTTAAAACTATTTATTCGTTCAGATTATCAAGCAAACTAGTATTATTCTAGCCAGAGTTTACTTAACTTGTGAAAGACTCAGTTCTGCCCGTCTAATTTATCTTACTTTAAAAATGTGATGGCGGTGAACCTATCTTGAATGGAGATAAAAAATGATAATATCACTTTAAGTTGTCATGATACACGGTTCCCGCCGCGCCCGTGTCAGCTACAAAACAATCACCGATGAGACCGTGACGGATGAGCGTACACCGACATTCCTCGGTACCATCACCACGAATCAAAGCGAATTATCATACAAAATTGAGCTCTTTTTCTACAATATCAACATTCTCCACAAACATGTACGTAATTATTTTTTATCTGGTGACGGGTGGACAGTAAATCTGCGCTCATTTAACTACCATTACAGGGATATTGCTCTATTTGTGCGGCAGCTGCGCACACGTCGGCATAAACACCTCTGTCCTGTGATTTTTACCCGCTTTCCTCGTATTTTTAGCCGCAATTACGTTGGGTCAACAATTATTGTAAAGCTGCGTCGGATTGATGAGTTTATTTATAAGATACTTTTGTAATGAGCTATGTTAGTAATGGCCTCTGTTTGCGTGTTTTTCTTGCCTTTGTTATTCAGAGGAGTTATGCTTATAAACATTTTAGCAAAAAAAAATGTTGTGTCCACCAACTGCCATCGAATAGAGAGCAAGTTTTTTTGTCTGTCAACAATATTACAATCAAACTGTAACTTGCATCAATGCACGTTTTTCTTGATAGCATTTTTTTACGACCGTTTTATACGTTCTTTCAAGGTTATGTCACAATGTCCCATCTTTACCAAATATGCCGTTTATTGACCGTGCAATACTCACATAATAATATTTACATTAAAAAAAAATACGTAAGCGCTAAAGGTGTCCATTACATCAGCTGTTGATTAAACATCGCCGATTACTCTTGCGCAACTCTCGGACTCGTAAGTACCTACAGCTTTCGGATAATTATGGACAAAAAACATGTTGCTAAGTATAAGGTTCGTGTAAAACAATTTTTGAAGTAATTTTTAAGATAATTTTCCTCGATCTTGAGAATCTTTTATGAATAAAAAGTTAAATCAGCTTGGTTGAAAGCAAACGAAAAACTTTAAAGATTTTCTTTCGTTGTCAAAGTACATATTGATTTATGATTACGACAAAACGTCGCGTTGTTGAACGACTTTTTGCTCTTGGAGGTACTTCCTACTCGCGACGTCAGGAGCACGTATATGACTTTGTATATTTGTCTGTAACCTTTTGTCTCCGAAACGGCTTATTTGATTGAAATTTGTTTTTTAAGCAATCTATTTGTATGACTTCAAGGATGGTCTGAGATATTCACTAGGGGGCGCTGCAAAAGACAATGGAAAAAAACTAGCCGCTTAAAAAAAGAAAACAGTCCTATAAAGCAGGCAACGCATCAGTTGCAGATGTCAAAACGCGACGTACACCACCATATTCCTCATTTACCACGGCATAACCGTCAATAAAGTCGGAGCTTTTGAAAATTTCCTTGCGTAACCAAACAGATATCACTCCAAAATACAGATAGGTAGGTACTCAAGTATTACATAAAACAATGTTTTTAGGACAATGATTGAGTATCGTGATGGCATCGTGCCTTTTGTGGTATTTGGCGGTTTGTCATCGTCTGAAGGTGCGCCGATGTACAGGTACCTACACACGCTTTCACCGGTTGTGATGTCCACCGGCATATATGAAGGCCTTTGTAAATACGTTGCCGCTGTGAGAGTTTCTTGTGCGGGTAATCAGATGAAAAACGACATACTTAAGTAGGTATTTCTTTCTTATTTTATGATTCTTGGCACGGGAACTTACACCACGAATCTCAAACCAAGCACCCTTTTTGTTTTGTTTGCTAACATTGGTAGTATATTTTGTGTTAATTTATCTTGTACTTTCTACATAGGTTTTTCTGTAACGTGGGTATCAGGAACTATTTGTCCGTGGTACCACAGCACCCAGACCCGGAACAAATATCTACAGAACATCCAAACATTAGTCCCGCTACGGGAATCGAACATGCTCGCAATCGGCTTCTCGTACACCGCGCCATCGAGGTCGACAGAAAACGTATGCGTCAAATAGTTCCAACGAGAAGAGTTAGAGAAACAAATTCTACTTAATTCGACGACTTTTGTGACGCAGTGGACGAAAGTCCGCCTGAGACGCAGAAGGATGTAAAGAGGTTTTAAAACGGCATTATTGTTTATTATTTATGTAACTAACACTATTTTGGAAAACCAATTACACTGGTTACTTATTATTAAAAACATCAATAGTAAGTAACCATTGTAACCAACCAACAATTATATCTAATAAATTAAAATTATTGTAAAAAAAATATATAAAATAAATCAATACAGAATATCAATACATAGTGAATAAAACAATGAGGCAAAATAAATAAATCTAATAAGATTTTCATAATTTTTAAATGATTAATACAAATTACTAAAATAATATGCTATATTGTGATCAGAATATTTATATTCATGAATATAGGTCAGCTAATACATTTCAGGTCTTTATATATTCTACCATCCATATGGTAGTATGGTACATAGAATCCATATGGTCCATGTGGTGGTATGGATATGTATGCTTTTCCGCGATTACCGATGGGTAATCGCAGGTTGGTCTTGCGCGGTGTGCGAGCGGAGCCAGTCACGATAATTTGGCCAAGGTGATCTGCATCGCCATATTATTCTCGATGCTACGGTTCCATTGGATAGCTGTTCCTAGCAGCGGCGATTACCGATCTACAGTTTTGATTTAGGTGCCGTATTTGAAAGATTGCTATTGCATATATAATTTTATAATTTTCTTTACTTTTTACACTAAGCTGAGACGGGACCTGTTTGGTCCGCACGGCACATATGGGACTAATTAGCACAAAAATCTTCTCTTTGTCACTATGTTTTTGTTAAAATCTTATTTATAGTGTCTTTTTATTATATAGTGTGTACCGGTCATTTCTGTGCTTTTTTGTTGCCAAATAAATAAATTTCTTCTTTCTTCTTAAAAACGGAAACAAATATAAAACTATCCATTTATTTTAATTAGCTCTTATAATCAAGATATATATTCTAGAGAAATGCCAAAGTACACTTAACCGCTTGTATGAAGTATTTGATGAGGTTGAATGATGCGAAAGTGTTATGCTAGGATTGTAGCAATTGGAAATCTGTGGTCTCTGGCTACCCCTCCGGGAAACAGGCGTGACTATATGTATGTATGTAATAATCATAATAGTCAATTCAATGATTTTTGAATGTAATTATTTGATTTATTATTTTAATTTCAATAACATTTTTTTGGGTTCCTTTATAATTTAATTTAATTGGTTTCATTTGATATGAATCAGTTAAAGTAATTCATGATATAAAATACTGTGTATACCTAGATGAAAATATTCTGATTCTGAAATAAATGAAATAATTATTATGATATTCGTAATTATAAAACTATTTACATTACAAGTTTATCGAACTCAAATAGCAGCGCCCTAACGGGGTTCCCGAAGGTGCTCCCTGCATTACCACACTGGATGGCAATGCTAAAAGCCAGCTCTCGTGTCACGCGTTGCTTCGATCAGACTCTCCCAAAGAGTTTTGAATACAAGACAGACGGTTCCCAACGGAACAGACTCAAGTATTACTCCTAAATTGCTTTGCAAGTTATCTGATGTGATCAAGCGGTACCGTGGGAATCCTCAATAATGTTATGGCGAAGTGCTTCCGAGCTGATGCATTACTGTTCTATCGTTGACGCGTTTCAGGTTTACGTGATTCGATTACACGCTGGCCCTCGCCTGACGATAAATAAATAAATAAATAATCCTGGATATTTTTCATACAGCATCATCTAGCCCCAAACTAAGCAGAGCTTGTATAATGGGAACTACATGACTACTTATATATATATTTTTGTAAATACATACATAAAATACATACGATGCTGATCGAAACTATTATTTTGACTAAAAAATATTTTTCTTTTTTTTTTAATACTTTTTGAAATGTCACTCCGTATTATGATACAATTTGATTGAAACAGGCATTTTTCCAAACCACAAAAAATATAAGTAAAACAGCCTTAACAGCCATCATCCATAAACAGGAATGGTATCCATTGCGTAGCTCAACACTGCGTCACGTGTACATTGATTCATATAATGCTTTATTGCATACAAACAATGCAGATAGGATGGAATTGATGCTATACAACATTTTCTACCAGCCGTTTTAAGCGAGACGAAAATGGCGTCCTAAACTAAATTACTTATAGACACAACATATCTAATTTTAGATAATTTATTCAGATAGGTTTTTCCTTTAAAACAAATTTCCTATGAAAACGATTTGTGCTACTTTACGGCCGTGAATCACCTGTTTCCCAGCTCTATGATGAACGCGGAAATGCAAACTCAAAGGCGATTTACAATGCGTGGCTTCCGGAGGTGACAATATGTAGATAATGCTGATGAAGTTAATACTTACCATAAAATTATAGTACTTTCTAGAAAATAAGAGAAAAATAACGCATAATTTAAAGTTCGCAGTAAGTTTTTTGATAATTCTTTTTTATGTATTTGTTTAATGTTCCCACAAACAATGTGATTTAATTCTGAAGCATTCACCTACTAGGCATCCTGGCCATGAAAAAGATGATGTGGCGTATTGAGTGTAAACAATTAAAATTACATTATGTACATAAGTACCTTTATACATACACTCCAATACAATACACCTACTGCTAAAAATATAAACGAATCATGTGATCATTCATCATTTATATCAAATTACAACCATTTTTACAGGGGCTTCCCTAATACAATAGTGTAGTCCATAATAATACCCATTTCTTAATATAACACAAAGCATTTACTAATTCATTAAAAATAATCAAAATGAGTTTTTTCCATTGCTATTAAGCTTGTGTAACTGGAATAATATTGTATGCATGTTCATTAGACGAATGAAAAAAAAAATCTATAATTTTTAATTAAAATTAATTAAATCATTTGAAATGAAATGACTAATTATTTTAACTATAACAAACATCAATATGTCGAATATATAGAAAAACACGATAAGTTGCATGTCCCAGCATAACAGAGATCTTAAACTGAACATTCCAGAACTGATTCACGAGTCTGTCAGAAAGTATACTATTTGTATTTTCAAGTTAGTGATTGCACGTCGTTACTCTGCGAAGCTACGAATACATCGGTGGAGCGATCTGCTACTCAAACATCGACTGCTTGTGATTTGGTCCAAGCTATAAGCTTTCAGTTCATATAACTCTGACAATAGCTATCATGAATATAAACATAATTTTCAATAGACACGGGATACCGTGATAATCGAGTTTTTGTTTCCCGATATTTCGGCAAAATTGCATGCGCCATGACCACGGGAGGGTTTTTACGTTTATGATAGTAGCAGACAAATCGATCTATCCTAATCTCCACGCCCAATTCATGGTAAATATTACTAGAAAATATTACGATTCCTTGATAAACTTCTGGTAGTCTTGCAAAGTTTGCTGTTAGGAGTAGTACCTACAAGTTTTTATCCTAAAATGATGTTAAATTCAATACTTTCTATAGCTCCTGGTAACTTTCAGTTGGTTTTCTTGGCATTGTGAGTACCCACACACCACTATGCAAGGTGTTATTTTCACCCGCGTTAGATAAAACATAAAATATTTACCGGACACAACATAGTCCTGACCCCACACTAGGATTCCCTGTGTCGTGGGTACCCGTAGTCTCAAACCCGGAAAAGCACTTGCGTCACAGCTGGCTCGCCCTCCGCGCTATTGTGGTCATTAGCGCACACGCGTAGTAGTATTTCAACCGCGGTTGGCTGCAACCGCTTCCTCTCCCAGCTTACACCACAACCGCGACTTCCTCTGTGGATGTCGCGAGAGCGCACGCGTGCCAATCTCTGCCATCGATCGTCGCTAATTGATCACCGCACCTGTGCGCGGCCGGACGGACGGACGCATCTGTTCAGACCAGATGGGATCTACCCAGTTTTGTTAGTTTTGCAATGAAGTGTAGGATGTTGTCGGGATCCAATGTTATACTTGGTTTGTTTTTCGCTTTTTTATATGAAACTTTCCTGCGTCAGTTTGGTAAATTGCAATGCCATATTACTCGTAGTAGTTCCTGATACTCATGACACAGGGAATCCTAGTATGTGGTCAGACTATGAATTCGTCTGTTGGTTGTATTTTTTTAGTAGAATCCCCGATAATATAAAAGTATACTAACACTTTTTATGTTGACAGTATCGCATAAATCTTAATTTAAAAAAAAAGGTTACAGTCAAATCCGTTGCAACGTTCTTTATCATGTGTCTGCTTTTTGGAGTCAGTGTTAGAAATTTATCGAACCTGCTAGCTTTGATATCTTCGCATACCAGTCTCATCTATAATGGTGTAATCTGTTAAATCTACGATCTAACCCTCTCGGTACTATGTTGAATGCGCCATTAGACGGAGAGGTGGCGAAAAGTGAACAATAGAGGACGCACTCCAGGCTAGAAGTGGCGAAAAACTGAACAATAGGGGACGATAGGCGCGCGTTGAACAATGCACCGCGCCGCGGGCGAACCTGCTGCCAGGACAGAGGTACGAAGGACTTGCACTATGTGAGAAATCTACTGGCAACACTAAGAAAACAAAACAGTTGCCAGGAAGAGATCGCTTCTAAGCGTTAAGACCTCCGATTGTACTTTTGTTTTTGGTATTGTAAGGTAATTATTTCATTAATTAATTCAGAAGCCTGTCTTCTGAAATTATTTTTGTTTAAGGTCTTTGTTTTGATTTTCAGGGTTCAATTATATATGACGAAAAGTTAAAACTTTACAGGAGGGAGAGGAGGGGGGAGGATAACTCTAACTTATTTTAATAGGAGATTTAAAATAAAGGCTCTGTATTATTTTAATTATTTTAAGGCTCCGTCATCTGCCTTTAGAATCATTACAAGGTAATGCGCATTTATCTTATAAACGGATTCCTAGTTGCAAATTCCGAGTTGCAGTGTTCTTATAAGTTAGCGACTAACCACAGGATAATCGAGCTTACATTGTAAAGTTGTACCATCCATGTAACATCTTGCTAGATCCAAGCTTTGCACAGAAACATTTCAAAGTAATGGATTAATTACAAGATACATTGCTTTTAAGTAGAAATACCGATGTAACAAAGTATCTGTCTCTATAATTCAAAAGATTATATAATTTCTTCTTGAAAGCTAAGCTAAATAAAATATGTTAGATAAATTAAGATTTTTTAATTTTAGGCTTGGTCGCGTGCGAGGTATTGGTGTAAATTCACAATTCTTGGATTTTCAATGAATAATTTTTGAATAATATTGACTTTGAATTATAAAATTCAACAAATTAAGCTACATTTAGATTAAACTGTCTCTATAGGTGATAGATGATGAAGATCCGTGATCTTTGGGAAAGTGTTTTATGTGATAAGATTAAAATTCCCCCCATTGTTTTTCATAACTAGAAGTTCCATGCCCATCTCTAATCTATTTTGCCATATCCAGCATTTCTCTGTTCTAGTGTACAAGGCTAGCTATTAGAGCGTTTGGTAGACAATATGGGAGATGCGAGATTGTGTCCATTGTTCCTGACAAGCCGCGCCGACGGCCCCCGCCCGTGTGGTCGCGAGCCACGTGACCCAACTCGCCACAGCAGGGTAACAGGGAACCAGTATCACAAAGCATCATCCTCGACGTATCCACTAAACCAGCGTATAGGCCCTGCGTAGCTTCACATCCCGGCGATGTGGAGCTTCATAATAATGTTGAGGACCTGTTTGGCCCAGACGTCGCGGAGAGGATTAGGTAGGGCCGAAATATGTATAAACGTAGGTACCTATATTACTTTTTCTGGTAAATTGTATTTGTGTGTCAAATAAATTAATTTTATTTTGTGTTTTTTTTTGTTCTAATCCAAGCATAAACTGTTATTTGAAACGAGACCCATTCTTGGATTTATACTTGATATATAATATCCCAAATCAACCAAAAAACAAACACGCTCATGACTATATTCCCCTTAATGGACATCCTCAGAGACATACTCTGTGCGTGAATCTTTGAGGATACCAAGTAGGGGGTAGTCAGAGACACGTCCAAACAGACCCGCGTTTTGCAAGTATTAAGTATTCCACGTGAGTGGTTGCAAGCCCATCATCCCTTATTGGAACACTAACTAAGGCACATCGGCTTTCGAATTTTATATTGCAATGCAAACCAGTTTATAAATATCCAAAATCATTCGGATTCTAAACAAAATTTAGACAAAACGCTAGTGAACGAATGTCATATGAAATTATTGTTTTGTTTCTAGAAACCGTATAACTCATATAAGATACGTAGAGGCCAACACGCACTATAAAAGGTTCTGGCATTCCATGGGAAAATGTACATCGGATAATGATGCTAAGGAATTTCAAGTTTTCGACACAGCGGGCAGAGCACAACGACCTGTTTAACAGTGTGCGTGACCAAGCTCTCTGAAAAGCTGTACTACTGCTTGTTATTATACTGTGGTGTGTCATCGCCGGTAGATCGGTGATACCGCATTCAATGTACCTTACACAATGTTTTATGACTATTGCCGGTTTGCCGGTGATCGGGAATTGAATGGAGCCGTGTTTGAAGCGATAGGCGCCGGCATGCGATTGTTCTTGTTTTGATAACTGATGTGCTGGCTGGTGGGCTATGGATCCACACGTAAAACCATCTATGTATCAAAAAATTTACTATTGTACCAAATATTTGTATGTATTGAACCAATTATGTTTACTCGAGAAGCTAGTCAAACAACAAGTGGAACTAATAATAATTTAGGTATCATAGTTTATGGTTTATAGAGATTGCAATATTAGGTAAAACACTAAAATAAGTAAGTAAACCGTTTTAAATTAAGCCCTTCGCGTTTTTAAAATAATTTAAAAGCGACGCGTCACCAGATGGCTCTTATCTGGGTCACCGCATTCACATTGCCATTCAGCGTGCCAATGCTGTCAACATTTTTGGAACTCATCCGGCTGGATCTGGATTAGTTGGAATATCTTTAGATCGTTTGCTGTTTCATCTTTATTATTTGTATACTTGTACGTAGTAAGGTCGATGGTCTAAAAGCAATAGAAATAATTTGGTAACAGTCACGTCTATTGCAATGGTCTCAAAAGCACACTTCGCAACAGATTTCTCGTTGAAAACTGAGAGAATCTTTGAAAATAATGACGTACCTACTTATAAATGCTCGGGTACCAACGACGCGACGTCCTCTCAATGTAAATTTAAAATTCAATATTCCCGGAAAGCGTCGTTTCTCAGTTCTCAGCGCAGCGAAGTGATTGACGAAACAGATTGTAACGAGTGGAGACGTATGCTAATGCTAGTCTTACAGAATTGACGGTGCGTGAAGCTACGCAAAGGGCAGAACTTCGATAAAACTTCGATGTACTTTGTAGCACAAAATTGCATAACAAGCAAACAAGCATAAACGCTTAAAAACAGGTGGACCCTACACCTGTTCTTAAGCGTCTATTCGTAGTCTAAGGACGCTTGCAACAACATAAGCATAACACCTTATACAATTACCTGGTCTTAATTAATTCTACAAAAACAAATAAACACGCTCACTACTGATATAAACTGAGACTTTCGTTTTTTTGGTTCTAGGGCATGCCGGTTTCCTAGCCATGTTTTCCTTCACCGTTTTAAGCATGTGCGCACTTAAATTTTTCGAGAGAAAAATCCTTTTGTGCACGACCTGGTTCGAACCTACGATCGTAAGTCGGGGTACCGTCTACACGGCTTTTTATTTTATTATAAACGATATATAATGCGAGTTGTGGATTCGCTGTTCCGCGGGTATCAGGAACTAGGAGTACCGTGGTACTACAACACCCAGACACGGAATAAATATCTGAAGAATACTTGTTATTTTTTTTTAATTCAGTTTATTAATCGGACGATAGCAAGAAGAGAAACCATTTGTTCGCTGCAAATGTGTAATCAAATAGAAAAATAAAGACCACTCAAGATCATTCCCGTTCATTACAAGTGTTAATAACTCTCTCACACTTTCTTTAGTCCACTCATGCTGCATTGTCTCTGCATAAAACCAGCATTAAATTATCTTTATATAAATGCCTAGTGAAGGAGAACTCTTATAACAAATTATATTCTCGAAGCTCAAGTTATAGTTGTTGAAGTGCAGTCCTTTTGTCAGTGATTTTTAATAACACCTAGATACTAGCAAAGTCACTGACAAGCTAATATTTATTTAAAAAGCACCCAATAACAAAAAAACATCATGAGTGGTTGATTTACAGTTGATATTTGTTTGAGAGGATCAGGATTATCGCGAGCCTATTGGAATGAGTAATCAATGCCGAGTTGGAAAAATATAGCGTATATTAATTAGGCGTAGAAAGAGATGGGGTTTGAATTTTATTTCTCAATAATGATCACCGATGCGTGACATCCCGCTGAGCTAATCCCAGCCTCATCAAAAAGCAGCAAGAATGTTTTAGTAATGGTCAAATGAGCGGCAAAATGCGGGCAGGCTGAGCGTAAACGCAGATTTATTAAAATGCTCATTTTAATGCATTCCCACGAAATGCTACTAGACACAGCGTAACGTGACATTTTAAATAATTAAAGTAGTTTTTTGTAAATGCCATTGTTCTTGTAAACGCTACAATTATAACGATGTGGAGGAACGCCCGTACAATCACACGTACCTACGGCGGCTAATTACGAAAAACAAACAAATATTAGGCGCCTGCGTAATTAGCCTGCCTATTATTTAATCTGTGTTACTTGGTATTGTTGTGTGGCCTGGCTGGCTGGGATGTAACTGATTATTTTTATTTCATACCAAATTGCACCTCATTACTTGGATTCTAGAGATGATTTTCAAATCAATTTGCTACTTATACGAAGAACTTGTGAGGAAAGTTAAAAAAAACAAGTGTTTCATAAAAGTGTTTAACATTAAAAATATATTTCAGAGTTATTGTAATTTTTATTTCAAACTTTATGGCATAAGTACTGATATTTTATAATTAATCTAGTATTTAAATTTTTACATAATCTAACTATTGACATTTGAACGCCATTTAGATGATAGAATATAAAAGGGCTTATAAAAATTGTAACATGATGACCTATGTTCATGCAAAATAATGTACTGATTTCTTATAATTTTTCCTAAAAAGATTATTTACCATGAGAGTTTTAATGTTCCCGATATTTCAGCACATTTGAAAATACTATGATCACGAGAGGAACTAAATTCTTTGCGGGTGGTTTTTGGTGGCAGACGAATCGATCTGCCCTCTTTCTCACTTCTCTGTTGCGAAAAATACCATTGTACAAGCAACTCTGCCGAAATATCGGAAAAATATCAAGGTAAAATATCCCATTTTTAGTAAAACAATATTTAAATAACTATGATTGGTTCAAAAGTTATAACGAGTCGCTGTCGCCATTCAGATGTGGAACCCTAAAAACAATTCGGTATCCTCACATAGTAGTAATTTTATACAAAAGCGTAGGACACATGTCACCGTAAGGCCGTACATGTGTTAGTTATTGTAACTTTACATACTAGTTATACTTAGTATGATAAATACCAGTTACCTAGTGCATTTCAATACCAGTTACTGCAGATTGCTCCGGACTGGAATGCTACGTCCAAGCTATTTAAGTGGCCGATATAATTGAGTGTTATCTGGATCTAATGCGCAGCTATTCAGGATTTAGATTAGTTTTGCAAAGTGTGTGATTTTTCGTTCCGGTTTTGCATAAAATAATATCAATCGCTCGATCGGTCGCTTTAGATAAGTATTCTAGATGAGTGTAATCAAATTCATACAACTGTAATGAGGGGATTTGTTGTTGTTTTTCTAAACAATATAAAAATTGAATTTCTAGTTTTTAAAACTGGACTGTCCGCTCAAGGTCCTAATCCTGCAGACTTATACTTATATTCCTAACGAGGACGTTGATGGGAGGGCGGGCGAGAAACTGGCTGCGACGCAAGAGGTTCGGTTTGATTCCCGCAGCGGGCAAATGTATTTTCTGCAGATATTTGTTGCGGGTCTACGGTACACATAGTTCCTGACACCCAACGTACAAGAAATCCTGGTGGGGATCAGAACTACATACGAGTATGTTGAATGTTAAAAAAAAGCAAACCAGTAATATATAATTATATTTGTTTTCGTCGACAAAATTGCAAAATTCGTCTCCACGAAAAGCCATTTTAATTTAACGAGATCTCATGTCCACCCTGGAGGACCATTCTAAATACTGGTATAAGATTTTTTTTAATCGGATGTGTTTCGTAGATTACCTCCTGCATCTAACAAACTTTACCTCCTTATAATATTAGTGTAGATTATTGGGTCCCTTGTGTAATCGTTCGGAATCTTCGAGTCACACGAAATCAATGGCCAGTACTACCAACATAATAGAGGGTCGTGATCACAGAGCGTCGTCATTTCACAAGTTCATACATCTTGGTAATTTGGAACGTAATGTAGGTAGTGCACCATTCCCATCAAATACCCAAAGTTCCCATCAAATATCGAACCACAGCTCACGAGTGAAATAACTGTATCACTCTCAGATTTGTAAGCGCCACCTATAACTTCTTAGTCCTCTGAGATTGTGACGACCTCTGTGGCGAAGTGGGCGAAGGCCCGCCTGAGACGCAGAAGGTTGCGGGTATGATTCCCGCCGCGGGACAAATGTTTGCATATGCAAATATTTGTCTCGGGATCTGGATGTTTTCTATGTATAATATGTATGTATTTACAACAAAAAAAAGTATATCAGTAGTATATCAGTCATGTAGTTCCCATAACACAAGCTCTGCTTACTTTGGGGCTAGATGATGCTGTGTGAAAAATGACCTGCATTATTTATTTATTGTTATATATTTCGCTTTACTTACGTAAAGCTATTTTTGTTATTTATTATGTTTTTCAATATTATTTTGTACTTACAAATGCGTTAGTAAAATAAAATAACTGTGTTGTTTTTCGTATTACAAATATGTTCAACTATTTCTGTCTTTCGTCATGGATATACGGTATGAAGGAATATAATAATGCTGTCTTTAATTAAATTCCATAATTTGTTTATTGGATTAAATTGGGGTCAGTGGGGACCCCATGAGAACAGTTGTGTGATTTTCTCCGTGCGAGTAACTAAGGGAGATCGACCATTAAATGAGAAGGTTTGGAATGTATGGTCTTATAATCATTAATTGTAAAAATTGTTTTAGACAAAATTTTTGTCTCAGAATATTAAACAATTAAAATTATGCATATCGTCATCATCATCAGTCAGAATTTATGAGTCTAGTGTTATAATATCTGTGGACTAGTCAAAATATACACTTCCCATAAAGGTTTCCGAACGACTTTTCTGTTTATCACGCCTCCACTGGCTTCTGATGACAAAATGTATGTAACAAAGAACTGTCTGTTATCTATAATGATAGAATTTTTGGACAGTTGCAATCAGAAATGCTTTAAGATAAAGATTTTTTATTTGCCAAAAACATGTGTAAGGTAATACAATTTGTGAATCAACATACTTGACCGTAGTCGGTATGCGAAAATATTTGAGAGAGTGGCAATAACTTCAAATCCACTATAGTATATCATTGAAAATTTAATAACTTTTTTAGTTTCTGTCTAAATAGTTGGACATTTAGTTCTTTTAACTGTTTGGTTAAATTTTGATAATTTTTTGGAGCCATACTAACAACACTTTTCCGTGCTTAAGAGTAGACAAGCTGCCACTATGATGTTCCTACGATGTTGCATTACTGCGTCCGCCGCGTCGGAATATCATATCATAGAGACATGATAACATAATAACATCTATCAGAGTCGGTCACTAATCACTATTGTAGGTGCCATGTGGCAGCGTATGATACAATTTAAAGTGATCAAAACTAAAACTCATTCTTATTACAAAGATAAAAAAGGATTCCATTTTAATTGTATTTGCTTGCGTTAAAACATATGAAATAATGCAATGCCAGAAGGTGCCTAGTGGCAGCGTATTAACTGAAATGGAAACATTTTTAGGGTTCCAAAAATAGTTCAAAAAGTGTTCATTTGTTTTTATATCATATAAAAAAAATATTGTGAATACAAACTTACACTTCCAGTTGGATAATTGACTGTAGCGCATATCGATGTATGGGGGTGTCATTTTTTAAATCCGACTTTGTATATTCGTTAGAGCTTGTTTTTTCTCGTAAGGCCAGTGACAATTTTATTACAACATCGTTAATTATTCGGCAACAGACATGCGAAGATGTGCGTGAACGCGTTGATTTCTTTTCCACAAAGCAATGAATTTCCATCATAAAAACAGAATGTCGTGTCTGGACACACTGTAGTCATTTGTAAGTAATACATTTTAATACAAAAACAAACAAACAAACACTCTCACGACTGTCTTCCCCATGGTGGACATCCTCAGATACATACTCAGTGAGTAGATCTTTGAGGATACCAAGTAGGGGGTAGTCAGAGGCACGTCCAAACATTTCATTTGGTACATGCCCGCGTTTTGCAAGTAGTAAACATTCCACGTGACAGGTGCCAAGCCCATCGCCGCATTATAGGAGCACTAACTGTTGGCACATGCCTTCGAATTTTTGGTTCTAGGGCATATCGGTTTCCTCACGATGTTTTCCTTCACCGTTTTGAGCACTTGTTAATGCGCACATAAATTTTTCGAGTGGAAAATCCATTGGTGCACGACCGGGTTCGAACCGGACCAACACGGCTCCTTTGATTGGATTGTATTAATTTTAATACAATCTTAGTATTAGTTTTAATTCGATTTAATATTATTTATAAACACAATAAACGACGAGTTTGTATGTAGAATATGATGATGATGATGATGAATGAAGCGAGAGAGGTATGTCAGGATCGTAGCAATTGGAAACCGAGATCTCTGTCTACCCCTCCGGGAAACAGGTGTGATTTACGTATAGAATATTTATGATAATTCTGGTCTGATAAAATGGTCATGTAGTCAGGTAGAATAAATTCTTTGATTTAAGGCTAATTGACATGATTTGATTGATTGGTCGCGGAGGAACAGGTAGTAGATAAAACCGACGTTTCAAAGTGATCCTAGTCATTTTAATGAATAAATGAATTTTGACTTTGACTTTGTTAATTTAAAATTAAAGCTATAGGTTAAACATTTATGAAACTGTTTTGACCAGTTTTGTATGGAAATTTTACAATACCGTCTCATCTTATAAACTCAGCGTGGCTATTTTCGTCTCCTTCCGCTTTAGCCGACAAATCTCAGAGGTCGACTTTTAAACAGTAACTTTGATAAATACACAACAGTATGTGTACATTGTTGTTCAGATGAACAGTGGTCGCTTACCTCGTGGTATGTCGTCGCGGCACGTACCTACTCCGACGTAAACCGTTTGTTTGCAACTCGATACCGGCACGTCTGTGAACAACACAAATAAATCATTTTGGTTGCGAAGTTACAAATAGACCGGAGCTATTTTGAGAGTCAAAGAAAAGTTCTTTGGAATCTCTGATCATAAAAAAATGTGACTTGATTTTAAGATGATAATTGCATGCTTTTAAGCTGTTTCTGTTGATCCTTTTTTACAAATTTAATATATTTGTTCCTATATTCGCAATAAATTATTGTATATGTTTTATCAGGCTTGTTTGAAGGACATACTTCCATCGCCATAGCAGTTATTTTCTGCAGTTATTTTTCATCACGGATAACAGAAGAGATGAAAATCAAACTTGATTCTAGATAAAATACCGTTCCCTGTTCACTTTCAATGTGCAGAGATACCGTCTTAAGTTTTTTCATCGTCTATTGACTTGACCCTAGTGACTTGTGCCGGTAAAATCAATCTCCAAGTCATACAAATCAAAACAAATCGATTGAAAAATCACTTCAATCGAATAAGCCCTTTCGCTATGAATGCTAACAAATAAACATATAAGTAAATCTAGAGCGATCTGGTTACCATATGAAGATTAATCTAGACTATACCTATTTCTGACTGAGTATCTTCTTCCAAATATCAGTACATTTAGTCATGATGTAACTATCGTTGTCTTGTTACGACAGTGGACAGTAACTACAGAAGTACATTTTTACGTTGAAACCGCCAATCGTACTTTGTGAGGCAATTTCTAGCACCTGCGACACTGCTTAGTTCCAACTGTGGCATGGAGTAATGCTTTGTTGCTTAATTTATTTCGCGAAAAATAACTTGAACTAACTTATTGTTTTATTATATGATATTAGCTTCTGCCCACGGCTTCGCCTGCTTGGTACCCGGAAGCCTATGTGTTATTCTGATGTATAAGCTATATTACTGTAAAGTTTCATCAAAATCCGTTCAGTAGTTTTTGCGTGAAAGAGTAACAAACATCCATCCTCACAAACTTTCGCGTTTATAATATTAGTAGGATTATAACGACTATACCGCGTATTTTACTATTGCTGACTTGCTGACGCTTGTGTCAGAAATTACAGAAAAAAAACAAACTCATCGACTGCGAGCCATGATGAACCATAATCATAATCAGTTCGCAGATCCGTAAAAATATGCGTAGCCGGAGGAATACAAAATAATTAAAAAAAAATTAAGGCCCTTTATTTACTGACACTTAAACAAACATACCTAGCCTTAGTACAATCATTATGTCGGTATGTAAGTAAAATTATATATGAAAAAAAAAAAATTAATGGTGATTCGTTCCTTCGGATTGTTCGGGTACAGCCCAGCGGCACTCTTGTGTGAAAACCCAATTAAAATTAGTACTTACGCAAATAATCTCATAATTAATACACAAATATTTGCTTTTTATATTTATTTACGTAAGTAAACGATTACTATAACACAAAGTGACGACCTCTATGGTGCAGTGGGCGAAGGCCCGCCTGCGTAATGCTCAATAGAATTAATTCAAATTCAGAATTAATTTATTGTGAAACATAGGTAAACATATTGGTGTAAATAATTTATTATTAAATATACAATTACATTAAATTGAATCAGTATTTAGTCTGGCAAATAACAATGTTTGGGTTTAAACTTGTATTTCTCAAGATGGAAGCCATAATTGCCAGCTGATACATATTTTCTTAACCAATACAGAGCGACAAGCTCAGTAATAGGGTCACGTCGGCAACCTTTAGGTACGGAACCATAAACGATTTTTTTATAATAAAAATAAATGTGCGTAATTAAACTTTACTGGCAACCCTAAATGTGCGCAATTCAACGTTACTGGCAACCCTATCTCAGATGCGTCCATTGACCGATCGAAAGTGAAATTGACAAGAGCCGGTGCAGAGGATTAAATCAGTCGGCGACCCCATAATCGTGGTTATAACAGCTATTACCATATTTACTGGTAAATTAAGGTCATTATCAGTAGCAGCTTGTCTTTTATAAACTTCCGCATGTAATAATAGAGTTAGAAAAAAAATCTTCGCCGTTCTCAATGAATTAATGATAATATTTTATTGTACACCTTATCAAATCCTAATAATATAATAAATGTGAAAGTATGTTTGTGTGAATGTTTGTGACCACGTAACTCCGTAACTAATTAACCGGTTTTGATGAAATTTGGAGTGTAGATAGGTTCTGGAATAACACAAAGGCAATATTTGTGTTCTTCCAGACTTGATTTTCTGATTTTCTTCGGAGTTGATTTTCGAAAATCAACTCCTAAGGGGGTTAAACAGAGTGCTAAAGTTTCTATGGAAAATGTTTTTAATTGGTTAGATTCACTCAAAACTCGGTAGGTACAAATAAACATGGAATTGAAATTACCGTGGTTTGGTATCATTTTAGAATATAATTACGACTATACCACGTACTTACGACTATCTCACGACCGTCGAGCGTGGTCGCGGACGGTGCTCATGAGGAAGGACCTCTAAACGGTCAACGAAACGTCAGCAGGAGAATAGTAAAGTACGTGGTATAGTCGTAATTATATTCTAAAAGGTACAAATAAACTTTAAAATAAATAATAACAAAACACGTATTTCTTCTTAAGCATTTCTATACATTTTTTTAATCTATTTCGATTAATTCATAACTCGGTATAAATAAACTTTAAAGTAAACACTGGTTTGATTCACTCAAAAGATGATGAAAATAAACTTTAACGTAAATAATGAAATACATATTTTTTTCAAAATTACCCTAAGATCGTAAAGTTAATATTGATTTTTGATTTCCTGGTTCGATTCACTCAAAACATGTTACAAATAAAACTTAAAGTGAACGACAGAGTTGTAGTACCTAGGTATTGTCTGTTCGATCAAGACAATAAATACTACAACCGTCCTATCAAAACTTCGCGATCAGTATGAAAGATCAATCGATAAGTATCTATCCTAATTAATTTAATAAACGCGAAAGTTTTTGTGGATGGATGAATGGATGTTTGTTACTCTTTCACGTAAAAAACACTGAATGGATTTTGATGAAACTTTACAGTAATATAGCTTATACATCAGAATAACACATAGTCTACAAGTTATAATGATATTGTGTGATTTGGCCATAGTATAACGATAAGTATCAATTAACTCAGTAAAATTATATCGGAAATATCTATACCTATATGTTTAACGGCTAAACCGCTGCGTCGTTTGTGATGAAATTTGATATGGACATAGTTTGAAGCATGGAGACGGTCATACGCTACTTTCATCAACGAACCACGCGGGCGAAGCCGCGGGCAGAAGAAAATAAGGATACAATGCTGGTATCACTTAAAAGCGCTCTCTTCCATACAACCATTGGGTGGAGATAATTTTATGTGATTTTATGTGTTTTACATTTATGATATTAGTTTCACTTGTGACTAACAAACAAACAATGAAATCAAATCTTGGAAGTCAATTTTAACCTACTTCTAATTGTTATATATCGAAATGAAACTTTAGTTTGGATGACAATACCATAATATCGTATCTTGAAGCTGATCTGATGATGGAGACAGGAGGTGGATAGTGGAACTCTTCAGTGACTACTAGTAAACCCCTCAAATTTGGGCTCATATGATTCGTTTTGACGAGTCCAATATATTGCACTTGATGTCGAGGGTCTGATGATGAAGTCAACCCCTCGAGTAGACTAAAAATAAATTTATTTTATTTTTAATTGCGTGATAAACAGCTTGTATTTTTAACTATTATAATATATCGTATCCTAAGGTAATTCTAGAGTGGAATTAGCTTATAGTTTGTACATCTGTATACTTACATATGTATGAGACTGTATAGTTGGTTTTGTTTCACTCAAATAATCGCATCTTCACGTGTTAAGATGACTTAGCATGAACAGCAGCATAAGTGCTCATTAAGTTATGTAGACAAGTTATGATTATGTGGCGTAAATCTAGCTTGTGATTATGTAATTAAAAAAAGTGCACGAGAGGCACACACTGATACTTCTATTATTAGGAGTCATTAGATGATTATGGAGTATCGCATATTTCTATGAGTTTCATAATTAAACTCATTTATTTTTATGCTGCCTTTGCAAAGGGCTTACTCGGGCCTGCTTCTTTTGAAATGAAAGCTTTGTTACGTTTGATCAAGTAGTAAACTTAATTGTCACATAGTAATTATTATTGGTAAAAAAACAATCAGAAGAAACTTCCCATAATGGGCATCCTTAGATTTGGACAATTGTAATCCATTGAGCTTTTTTTATACAAAGAGCCATAATACCTCATATTGTTCCTTTAATATTAATATATTGTTTAGTTTATATATATTGTACAATATGGTATTTTTGTTAATTCATTCATTCAATAATTATTATAGGCCTGTGGTGTCTACAGAGCAAAAGAAGGTCAAGACACAAAACCATAGTTTTACAATATTTATAAAAAGTGACAGAAACTTTATTGTTCCCTTTTTAGAATTTGTGTAAGAAAAGACAGAAGCCAAGGTGTGTAGCAGAAGCCAAGCGTACAAATGATGTCTATAAGTACGTCAGTGAAGGTCTTTAGACACCAAATCATTGTTAGACCACAAACGCAATCACCGGTTGTACAACCTATTTGTTTATGTACAAACATTTTTTTTTTAGCTTTTCAAATCAAAAATTTCCTTATCATGAACAATTTAATGTTAAATTATTCATAATAGATATCTCTTCCAGAATATGGAAGAGATCGCTTTTAAGTGATAATACCAGCATTGTATCTTTATTTTCTTCTGCCCGCGGCTTCGCCCGCGTGGTTCGTTGATAAAAGTACGTCGTATGACCGTCTCCATGCTTCAAACTATGTCCATATCAAATTTCATCACAAACGGCGCAGCGGTTTAGCCGTGAAACATATAAGTATAGATATTTCCGATATAATTTTACTGAGTTAATTGACACTTATCGTTATATTATTACCAAATCACACAAAATAAAACATGAGTTATAATAGTAATATTAACGTCGCTACGAATGCCCCTTATTCCATTTCGGAAATATGCACAGATCTTAATATTTCTGTACGTTACAGATACCTACGTAGGTACTAACTTTGTTCAAAACTTTCCCTTGATATATTAATTTCCGATTACAAATAATTGATCTCAATCTAATTATAACTTAGCAGCTTATGAAGAATGCAATTAATTTTATGTAATGGCAATATCCTATCCTACTAGTGTTATGAATACGAAAGTTTGTTCGACACGACTCGTAAACAATTCGAGTTTGATTGTATTTCATAACTTAGAATAACGTAAAAGCTACTTTTTATCTAGCAACACTGTTCAAGCCATAAAAATAAATGAATGAATGAAAATACTTTAATGTACGCCATAAAAAATATAAAAACAACTTAACAAAACTACAAAACTTAAAATACAAAAAGTATAATCGCTTGGAAGCGATATCTTCCAGACAAACTTTAGATAGTGAGGATTTTATGAGACAGTAAGAATGGCTGGGACACACTATTAATTTTTAAATTTGGAAAGTGCATTCCCATACATCAATTAATAATAATAATGCTGGACATGCAATACAATAAATTACAATAAATTATATGTTTTGAGATATTGCAATCAGTAATTTAATGAAAGGCTATGATTCTGTAGTATGTACACCAACTTAATTTAAACTATCGCTCTTTTTTACTGATAAGTAAAAAGACACGCAAGAAAGAGATGCCAAGAATTCTACTCCTGTTGAATGCGTTTTCAGGACGCTCTTCTTCATGTTTCTACACCATCTATCATCATGTGTCAAACCGTGTGTTGGTTGGGAAAAGCTTGTACAAAGAAGGTCTGACTGACGCAGCACAGTCAGACCGACAGACAAGGCCACTGTACAATTCGAAACAAATCAACTAGAACATATTGATGCTAAGCGCTAGCAACGAAAGGCAAAACCTAAACCCACCTACTTCTACACGTACAAAAGTTCTGGCATTTACATTGCTCGTCTTGGGACATGACGTTCAAAAATTAAAAAAATATTTTTTAAACGTCCTGTACGTTTAATTTTTAAACATTCGGTTTTGCGAGTCACATTCGCTCACATAATAATTCGTTCATATACTAGCAATTATGTTATTATGTAGTAAATTTTTCTGTAGTATGTTTTAGAATAATATTATCTATGGCCGTTTATATAAGTTATTAAGTACACCCCGGCCACTTCAAAATCACATATAATCCTCTCCATCCAAAGGTTGTCTGGAAGAGATCACTTTTAAGCGATAAGACTGCCCACTGTACCTTTGTCTTAATGTGTTATTGTTTATTTTATTTTTCATAAGATGTACAATAAAGTATTTTCATTCATTCATTCATTCGCCATCGACTGATACGACGTGAAGGACATCATCATCATTATAGTAAGCATGTTTTAACGACTAAACCTGTATGGAAAATTAAATCTGACTAATTTGATAGTACTACAATTATTGCTATAACTGTTTCTTTTGTTGCTGTAAGTAAAATAGAGCGATCAATAAGTAATATTAAGTTAAGTTGGTGCACAAGAGAATCGACGCCAATGAGAAAGTTTCAAGCACACATCTTATACAAGAGCTCTGTAACTTAAGTATGTACCTGCAACAATAATTAACTGTAGAAAGGAAGCTGCCGAAAGTTTAATCCGGACTTGACTTTTACGGCGAATCAATCAGATTACACAATCACATGTGTAATGCCATTGGCTATGGCGTAATTTTATGGTGAATATATTTAACATGTTTTATGTACAGGGTGGAGGTTATCAACATCCAACTAATTGATTAAAAATATAGGCTTAGCTTCTTAGTTTATTTTTAATTTTTTGAACAGAAATTCCTTGACCTTACAGTTTAAACATTCCTCTACCAATCATAATTTATTTAATTAGGTAAATTAGTATAAACCTCTTATGCAGCAAGATATAATGATAAATAATTAAACTCTTTATTATGCATAACACCATTTTCCAGATTAAAAAACAGAAATATAATAAAAAAAAAAACAAAATAAATGCACAATGAGCGGTTTTATCGCTGAAAGCTAAGCATTTATTTACTCTAGTTTCATCTATAGTAAATAAATGGTTCGGCAGTTATCGTCGGACAAACAAACATGGATAAAAACGCGGGATTGTAAAAGTTTACTGAAAGATTTTCCTTCGCTCAATCGATTAAAAAACAAACAACTTTGCAGTTTTTTTTTTCACCTGCGATGTATAAAACCTGTAAATGCGTTTGCCTTAAGAGGCTGTTCATTTGTACGTTGTTTGTTACCCATTTAATCCATTTAACGGCAAATTCCGATTATTAGATACCTAACTTTTATTATTAATAATAATAATGCTGGATATTTTCATACAGCATCGTCTACCCTAAAATAATCAGAGCTTGTGTTATGGGAACTAAATGACTGATATACTACTTACATATTTCTTTGTATATACACACATATTATACATAGAAAACACACGGAACCGAGACAAATATTTGCTGAGTTGCCACAATCAGGCGTTGCAATAGGAATTTTTAATAAAATTTTATTTTATTTATTTTCATTAGCAAGTAGAATGAGATATTTTTGGAATTTAGGATAGAAGTACAAGAACACACGGCGAGTCTGGTGATTCCAATATCAGAATTAAGACGGGCAACCCTGTATACGTAAGCAATAAACAGCTATCGAGCTTCGTTTATATTGCGAGGCAGTTAAACTATTTGTTAAGAATGTATTGAACGGTGTCGAAACTGATAGGTCAACGGTTTTTAGATAGATAGCTTCAGTCCAATAAATGTGGCATGTTCAAATTATATTGATGAGGTATTTATATGATCTGTAAAAAAATAAAAACGGAATGAGATATGTTTTCTGATAAGAATGAAAACGTTAGAATCAAGATTTTCTATATAGACACGTATCTAATTATAAGTTCAACGGGTCTTTATCGCGTTTACCTTTTTATTATTATATTCCCGACGTTTCGACTGTATTGCAACGGCCGTGGTCACGGGATGACTGGAGTATACAGTTAGAGAAGTATCTAACCTGATAAAAGAAGGAAAAAATATGACAACCATAAAAGAGTTGAGATGGATGTGTGGAGTTACTAGAATTAACAAAATAAGGAATGAGTATATCAGGGGAAGTTTGAAACTAGCGTCCGTGACGGAGAAGTTGAGGAGTAATAGATTAGCATGGGGCATCATGTCATGAGGCTGAAACAATGTCACATTATGAGAAGAATCTTAAATATGAATGTGGATGGAAATAAAAACAGACTAGGCCAGAGAATAGATGGATGGATTGTGTGAGGGATGACATGGTTATGAAATGATTACTGAGATGACGGCTGATAGAGGAGAGTGGAAGAAGAAAACATGTTGTGCCGACCCCACGTAATGTGGGATAAGTACAAGAAGATGATGATGAAGTAAGCCTGGAGGCTTAAGAGGCATGTGCACAAATAGATTTTTCAACTCGAATAATTTGAAGGAAAGCATCGCGATAAACCGGCATGCCTTAGAAATATAGCTCGCATTCCACGTAATAGCTTGTAAGCCCATTAATTGAATACTAACCGAAAGCCTTCGAATTTTTGGTTGTAGGTTTGGTTCTATACCGGTTTCTTTCACCGTTTCAGCACGTGTATATTAGTAGGTAATATATTTTTGTAACATTAAGTATTTGTATTTGGTACTAGAATCTCATAGCAAAAGGCACAGGTAGATACAATAGGTACCTGTAAGAAGGTACTTAAATGAGGTATAAGTATCAACGCAAACATTCTGACCGCAAAGGTGATATTTCGGTTTCCTTTCACCGGCGATAATGGGTGGCTACTTTGCTGATATACCTCTTGCGGTGGCTAGTGGCACAATGGACACGAGTGGTGTAAGTACTTACACGAAAATATATTAACCAGCTGCACCCATTACTGAAAGTCATTAATAATGCCTGATGGTCATAAATAATGACCAGTCTGTGCTAACCTCATCTCCCCTCCTAAATATTTACAAGAACGGACATCGTTCTTAATATTGTTATACGAACTTTTGGTTAATGCTTCTTTAATATTATTCTTTGAGAAAGAGCATAAGCTTCCTTATTCACCACACTACAGCTGTATGATGGATCATAAAAAAAACTCAAGCAGAGTTTGTGGCCGGTGTAAATTCACTTTAAAATTGTAAATATACTTGCCTAGTATAAACGTTTACGTTTCTATTATCCTTTTGATTTTAATTAATAAACACCCTTTGACGACTCTGAATTTTTTAACCCCCTTAAAACAATTTTTCTACCTAGTAAAGTTATTCGTCGGGGTGGTCTGAGCCAGGGGTACAGGATGTAATAGCCAGGTGTAACGACGTCTTTCGACTTGAAGAACGTAGTATAGTAGCACTGCTAAAATAAAAAAGTGAATCGATTTTCATTCATGAAAATTACAGGGACCATTTCATCAGCAATCTTCATGATTTATTTATAGAAGGGTATATTTAACAGGTTTAGCTCATTCACGGATAAAAAAATTACATAAATTACAGATACATGGAGACATTTCACCTTATATATCTCAAGGTCAGCAACGCGCGAGTGATACCTCTGGCGTTGCAAACGTCCATAGGTTACGGTAACCGCTTACCGCTTACCAACAGGTGGGCAGTAAGTTTGCTTGCCGCTTACGCCTTATTGTCATAAAAAACTTTACGGCGTCATGTCATTTATCCGAGGCCTCGTGCCGCTTGGACCAACTTCCTAATTACCAAGTCACATTACGTAAATCTTGCGCCGCGCCCGCGTATATCGATTTGTTTAATTGTCTCCGACACGACGCAAGAAGTATTCCGGCAATGAGGATGTCCGAGGGTCGTATGCATTCATAGCCGTAGTTAAGTTTACGAGTGCGGAAGAGGAAACTTTGAAGCTTCGTTGAAAGTAACAGCTTACTTTCGATTGGATGTTTATAGATAGACCATTAAATAAATAAATAATGCTGGACTTTTTCACACAGCATCATCTAGCCCCAAACTAAGCAGAGCTTGTATTATGGGTAATTACTACATGTCTGATATACTACTTTTTTACTTTTTTTTTTGTAAAAAATTACATAATATACATAGAAAACACCCAGACCCGAGACAAATATTTGTTAGACTTAATGTGTTTTGGGTCCAAATGAATCAAGTCGTAAAGGCCCTTTCAAACTGATTCGATAGCGGTATACAATAACGCGAACGTTGACAACCACTTAAATCGCCACTGTGTACGTTTGGCCTGGCCTTTAGTGATCGTGGTCTAGATCATAAACCAAAAAAAAAAGCTGTTTTCAATCTTAATTAGGTATTTTTAATGTAGATACCTACACGAAGTATATTAAAATCCGGTTGCGGGAAGTCGGTGGTTGGAGATAGCTCAAGATTGTTCGTCGTGGCACTCTTTGGGGAGGCTTATGTGCAGCAGTGGACTTCGGCAGGCTGATGATGGTGATAGTGATAATACACAAATAAACATATTACGAACAGAACAAAGAATAAAATTATACCTATCTAAAAAAGTGAGTTTAATCCTAAAAAGTTTTCTTCCAGCAAACCTGAAGGGTTTTGTAAGGATAGCTCATAAGCTCTGATCTGTTATACTGATATATCTGTGGAAACCCACACTTGGACTTTTTTGGTTTATCTACTAACAAAATATAATGATCTAATTAAATACCGCAAATGTCATAAAACATAAAAATGCTATAATCTCAAAAGTTAATTTCCCATAGCCTCATACACAAAGCTATACAATCCAAACCGAGCCACTAAAAACAAACCGAACCACAATCGAACAATACCTCGTATTTTGTAACATTTCTCGCTATTTATGCAAAAACCGTGAATGAGCCGGCCGCGGCCGTTCGCACGTTCTCATATAACTGCACTGTGTGTAACCATTACGACACCAGCTAAAAAACTCAAAACAAGCCACTTTCAACCATATTCCAACTGAAAAGGCTACACATATCATGCGAATTAGATCTTCAAGTACTGCCACAGTCATCACCCTGTGAATAAACATCTACGAAGCTAATCTCAACCTTATTCCAGTCTGATATAATCTCATCCACGCAATCTAAATCCTCAAGTTATCGAAGAGTCATGCAATACAGAGCTCTGGATAAAATGCGGTAGGGTAAGAAGTGGATTGAACTTTTCAGCAGAGTTTATGACATACTGTACAATATGGCTATGTTACGGTGCAAGTGTGATAGTTTCGGGTACTAGTCATCGTTTCAATAGATCTCATAGTCACTTTGCTGAAAGCAAATGTACATTTTCAACGAAGATATATACGAGAAACAAACTACGCACCGCTAATCTAAGAACCTATCTATACTAATATTATAAAGAGTTTAGTATGAAAACAACTTATCCGATTTCAAAAAATATTTTATCTATATTTAAAATTGACCTTAGGGTGGATATGGGCTATATTATCCCGTTAAAATATAAGGGCTTTTCGTGGAGACCAATGTCTAGTGAATAATTAATCTTCCAAAGGCACAGGCCCCCACAAATCAATTCAATAACAGCAAAAGTTGAACCTGCCGGGGCTCGTCAACGGCAGACGTGTACGCTAGCTACTAAATCTTTCGTAAACTGTAAAAAGTTTGACAAGCAAAAGTGATCCCTAAAATAACGGTGTTTAAGTGCATTTTGCTATTGACGCTTACTAGCCAATAGACCTTTTGGAGTTGGGCATGCTTGCTGCGTCTTTGACCTTCACGAGTAAGGAGTGCAGAGAAACTAGTTCCATATTCTTACTACCCTCGCACACACTGAGGAACCGACTGTGCATACACAATGGACTCGCAAAAAATATCGCCGCTACCGTCAACGAGCGGAAGCGAATTTGGATCTGCACCTAACTTATCAACATGCATTGATGAGGATGCTCCACAGCTGAGAAATCTAAGGGAAAGGAAGAGAAAAGAACGCACTACAGAACAAGAATACAATCAGGATTTTAAAATCTTCGAGCGTAAAATTATGAACTTCTTGGAGAATTTCGGAAAAACTCAAAACGAAACATTACATCAAATTCGAGATGAAATTTCTCAAGTAAAGGACGACTTGAAGACAATAAAAGCTGTTACAGAAACCTACTCCCAGCAGTTTTCACAAATAAATACAGAACTAGAAAAATTAAAAACAAACAATACAAACACAATTGAAAAAATTAAAGGGATCGAAGAGGAAATACATAAAATAAAAAACCAGCAATACCCGGATGAGATGGGTTCGACTACTTCTCGCCCGTTACCGCCATCGCCTTTCATCAACCACGAAAACCTCATCATCGAGCTAAAGGACCGATGCGAACGCGAGAAAAACGTTATAGTTGTGGGCATAATAGAAAAAAATGATAAGAACTTTAAAGAGAGACAATACCACGACAGTGAAGAGGTCACAAAAATGCTCGAATTACTGAATGAAAACTGTCCAAAGCCTATTAAAACGCTACGACTAGGCAAATATATGCCAGGAAAAAATCGACCTATAAAAGTTACATTTATCAGAAATGATACGCCTAAACTACTTTTACGTAATAAGGCCAAGCTACCAGAAAATATTCAGATCTACGGTGATCAGACCCCATCACAACAACAGTACCTAAAATCACTAAAAGAGGAGATAAAACGCCGTCTCGAAATGGGCGAGAAGAATCTCGTTATACGATTTCTGCGTGGCGTGCCAAGAATAATTGTAAATACTGAACAAAAAAACGTATAAACGAACCAATACAAAATAAAAAATCTACTGATAAATATCAACACTACATACGAGAAAAATATGAAGACATACCAACGCATTCATCAAGCCTAAGATTTTTCTATGCTAATATGAGAAGCATCCGTACAGCAGGAAAGTTCGACGAGATAAAATGCATTTTAAAATCTATACCTAGAACTACACACATAATCATATTTACGGAAACCTGGCTTACCTCGGAAAGCGATGCCAACTCGTACCAATTACCGAACTACACGCATATTTACAACTATAGAAAACATTGCAGAGGTGGAGGCGTGTCTATATTTATTCACAATTGCATAAAACACGAAGTGACCGAAGAGTTATGTGAAAATGGAAATCACTACTTATGGATCTCTATAGATAAACTATCCCTGAACATTGGAGCAATTTACAGGCCAGGAGAATCAAATTTAGGAAGATTTTTGGACATATATTCAACACAATTGGAACAACGAAGAAGATCTATTGTTTTCGGCGATTTTAACATTGATTTACTAAGCAAAACAACTGATGTCACACGATACCTACAGGAATTGCAAGAAGCTGGTTATGAGATTGTTAACAAGATAGACAGAGAATACAGCACACGCCAAACTAAAACTACAAATACGCTACTAGATCATGTATGTACAAATTTAAATAATCACTCTTTTAATATTTCAATAATTGAATCCTCTTTGTCAGACCATAAAAATATTCATCTAGAAATAGGTAGTCTAGGTCCAAAAATAAACAAAAAAGTACATTATAAAGCAGTTGATTACCAAAGCCTAACTTTGAACACAATAAACTCGGAATACCACAACAGCGAAAATGATTATAATTATCTGGAAACATTTATTTTGGACCTTGTTAATAAAAGTAAAATATGTAAAACAAAATATTTAAATGGCCCGCAAAGTGACTGGATAAATAAAAATATAACCAATTCAATTAACTTACGAAATTGTATTTATAGTCAAACTAAAACAAACACAACCAATAAAACTTTAATAAAACAATTTGATGATGCGCAAAGAAAGACCAGGTCTATGATAAGAGAACAGAAAAATAAATACTATTTTAAAATGTTTCATGAAAGTTATGATAATCCTAAGAGAATGTGGGAAATCATTAATGAATTAACACAAAATAAAATAAAAGAAAATAGCGAACCACCAAAACTCATGTTGAATTCAGTTCCAGTTACGGAAGGTAACTCAGTTTGTGATTTATTCAATTCTTATTTCGCCTCAATAGGAAGCGAATTGGCTAATAAAATCCCTAAATTATATCACGAAAACACTGGTAATATCCTAATGTACGAGGAAAACTGCCACCATTTAGTTGAGTTAAGCGATCTTAAGTTATGTAGCACGGATGAAATTTTAAAAATTATCGATAAACTAGATTCGAACACAAGTACCGGGCTAGACGGACTAAGTACGAAGGCAGTCAAATGCATTAAAAATATAATCGCGCCTCACTTATCAAACTGTATAAACAAATGCCTAACAGAAGGTACCTTCCCCGACTTGCTTAAGATTGCCAAGGTCAGCCCAATCTACAAATCTGGGATAAGGACTGACCCTGGGAATTATAGGCCAGTCTCAGTTTTGCCAGTACTGTCGAAGATCTTTGAACGCATTCTTTATAACCGTTTAAATGACTTCCTTGTTGAAAAAGACTTCTTTATCGGTGAACAATATGGTTTCCGTCCAAAGTCAAATACCTTATCCGCCACAATAGACTTAGTCACTAAAATAAAAACAAACATAGATCAAAAGAATATTGCAGTAGGTATATTTATTGACTTAAAAAAAGCATTTGACACAGTCTGTCACAAAAAGCTGTTACTAAAATTAAATAACATAGGAGTTACAGGAAAGGCGCTTAAAATGTTTAGATCATACCTGGAAAACAGGCGGCAAGTTGTTAAGATCAATGACTACGAAAGTAGGCCACAAAATGTGACCTACGGAATTCCCCAGGGAACAATTATCGGGCCATTAATTTTTTTGATTTACTTAAATAATATTAATAAAATCGGTCTATCAGGACACCTAACCCTCTATGCCGACGATACGTGTCTATTTTATTTTGATAAATCGATTGAAAACATAATGAGTGACGCTCAAAGGGACCTTAATATACTAAATAACTGGTTAAAGTTTAATCTTTTGACAATAAATACAAAAAAAACGTCGTACATGATTTTTGCTGCAAAAAATAAACCTATTCCTAAATTTTCCCCTCTTGTCTTAAACAATGATATCATCAAACAGACCGATAAAGAAAAATACCTCGGATTATGGTTGGATGACAAACTAACGTGGAAATCCCACATCAATCACGTCAAATCAAAATTAACGGCATTATTAATATCACTACGCCAAATAGCACATTGCATTCCAGCCAAAGCTCGCTCAATTATTTATAACTCATTAGTTAAATCGCACTTAAATTATCTTATCGAAATTTGGGGATCTGCCGCTAACACAAATTTAAATCCTCTCCAAAGAACACAAAATAAAATTATAAAAACACTATATCATTATAAATACCTAACACCAACAAAAGAAATTTATAGTAAAACTAAATTATTTAACCTTAGACAGATGTATACATACTCAACTTGCATGTTAATAAGAAACATTAACTCTAACTCAATAAAATCAAACCTACAACTACGCAAAAAGAATAACCCCCACGCATTTAGAAACAAATATAAACTAGAATTAGCTAAAGCACGTACTGATTACGGCAAGAAAACAATTGTTTACGAGGGAGTGCAGTTATTCAATAGCTTGCCTAATGACATTAAGGAATGTGCTAGCATGAGCACGTTCAAAACAACATTAAAAAAATATATTTATAGCCTACCTTAAACATCTATTGTATAACTTGATAAAACATCCATATAATTTATAAAAAACATAGATATACATACCTACTTACTATATTTACTTACTATACTTACCGCCTACTGGCCCCGGAGGTGTCATATTTAGTAAGCCTTAATTTTAAGATTTATTGTATCTCATTATAAGTGAACATTTTTGTTTTATGAGAAATAAACATCTTTAAACCGAAAATAGGTACACTCAATGCAGTCATTGAACAGCTTAGTTCACATAAAAAGCATCAAAAAAGCGCTTGTAAACAGTCGATTGAACCGTAAAATCGATCGATTACGTGTTTTTTACCGGACTGCTAAATGGAGGGTTATGTTTTTGTGCGTCTTTTTGTTGTAAGGTCAGCGCGCGCGCATCCTTGCCAGCTGCTAGCGTACGACACAATACATTCTTAAATTAAACCTTGCTTCATGTTTAACTAAATATAATGGTGATATTTTATATTATATTTAACTACTCCCGTAGATTAATTAATAGTTCCGTTCAATTTACAAAATAAATTGCACTGCAGAGTAGAGTAGGTCGTTCAAGTTTGAGAACAAACATAAATTTATCCAAGGGAAGAACGATCAACATTCGTGCCAAGTCGGCATGTTGTTGTTGCAACACATAGCATTTTATTATAGTATTATGTGCGTCTTCCCAAGCAAAGATCGATCCTCTAGTAGTTGTCCAGGAAATTAATTTCGCAGTACAGTCAGATTTGTATATAATACCCACAGTCAGATATAGACAAATCAATTCAATCTCCATGACAAATCCTTATTTGTATTTAAAATGCATTAGGCCACTGTCCACCGGTTGTAGAAAAACTATGCGGAAAACCGGGACATAAATTTTATTTTTAGATAGTCACATGACTTTTTTCATTTCTTAGCGTTCGATGAAAAGTTCGTCAATATATTTCGGAATAATTGATCGTCTACGGCCCTTGTATAACAATATATACCAATGTTATTTTAGGACAATCGGTTCTTCTTAATATGCTTAAATCTTCATTGTTTGTATGTCGGTCAAGTGTAGGTGAGCTTCTCCTTCGCCAAATTAAGGCTCTATTGTTTTCACGCTTTAAATACTGAATCAGAAGGTGCCATTAATCATCTACTTGGCGATGACTATGTTAATTAGTTGAAGGTTAAAGCTTTCCCATTTCAGTGATCGTTGCTTGAAAAATAATGAATCCAATTCTATGCACAAAAAAAAAATACACGACGAAAGTAGGTTGTTTATGCATTTGGGATAAGAGGTTGTTTATTTGTAATTTTTTTGTTTGTTTATAATCTCTGTGTCTGCGCTGGGGTATCGGACGTTTGCCTTCCGCGGATTAAACGCGATACAATGTAGATTCAAGAATCATAAATCTTGAATCTACATTGTACTATTGAATCAAGATGTTTATTTCAATTATTAAGTGTAATATAATTTGTTCTTGTACAAAATATTGAGCGTTTTAGGATTTGGTAGCTTGCTTGCTGGCTGCAATGTGTACCGCACATTGTACAACATTGTCAAAGTTTGTACTTAACTAAGCTGGTGTACAATGAAGTATTTTCCAACTATATATCTATCTGCTCTTTGCATCTCCGACGGGACTTATGCATGAAGCAGACGTGCGGCTTTGAACAACTTTGTAAACGTTCGAGAAACGCTATGAAACAACGAGTGTTTTTCCTGAAAAATAGAATCTAGGACTCTTGAATGTAAGAGTGAATCTTCTAGACCTCCGTGCCCATAGTTGTCAATTTCACCACTTATCATCAAGTTATTATAAACTGGTGAAATATAGGGGCGGGATGATAAACTTTGCGCAACAGTTAACTTTTAAAAAAAGTATTTGATCAATTTATTAGAGAGGTATTCTCGAGAGGATCCTAACCAAATATCGAATATCAACAAACCGAACCGAATCAATATTTGATTGATACAAGTCCAACATAGCTTTTCCTCGAAGGAACACACAGAGTCGGTAACAGTTTGTACGCGATTACATATAAGAATAGTTAGTATAGAAAGATATCCGTTAAATGTCCAACCTTCACATTTAGACCACATACAGCTTTATCTGGGCGTAAACCTAGTAAAATACATTCGATTTAGCAGCTTTATGGTCGGCAGTAAAGCCAACTAGTGGGTGATGATCAAACTATAGACTAGATAGATTGATTATCTTTATCATAACACCAGTCACAGTACAAAATATAAAAACAAAAAAAAACACAAAAGGACTGAAGAAATGGCCAGTAAGTAGTCTTATTGTTGAAAACGATTTATTCTAGCAACCTTAGGATCAAGAGAACTCGATAAAAAGATAGTGATAAAAAAGTTAAAAGACACTAAAAGACACTAGACACTAAAAGTTGTCAAGACGTATTAATACATAATAAACGTAATCTTTGAATTTAACTATGTATACGTTCTTTCTTAACGACCTCTGTGGTGTAGTGGGCGAAGGCCCGAATGAGACGCATAAGGTCGTGGGTTCGATTCCCGCTGCGGGACAAATGTTTGTAGGATTAGTTATTGTTTATCTCGGGTATGGGTGTTTTCTATGTATAATATGAATGTATTTACAAAAAAAGTATATATTTAGTATATGTCATGTAGTACCCATTATACAAGCTCTGCTTATTTTGGGGCTAGTGTTGATGTGTGAAATTGTCCAGCATTGTTTATATTTAGTTTTTTTATTCTTCATGTAAATTAACTGTTTTATTTGTATTTGAAAACATATAGATAACCCATTCATATAATATGTACCTATATATTTTATAAAATAGCAAAGTTTTAATTTAGCTGACCGAGCTGGTTGTCAACCTACCCTGTAATCGTCTACCAAGTAATTATCATCAAAGGAAAGCCTTTGAAAACACAAATGCGACTATCAAATTATAATTTAGATAGTCGGTAACCCAAATGTTTTCGAAAACAGCCACATTGTTGAAGATAGTGTAAGCGATGAATGAGTGGACGGCGCGCAGTCTGCGAAAGCACGCGGCACGCCCCTCCCGATATACACGTGAAAGTTAATCACAGCAGGTTGTCGATGTCACGTCCAACGCCACGCAAATTACCACATAACTCCAATAAACTCATTCCATTCCATTATAAGCTGATATATTAGTATAAGCTGATATAGGGACCTTCTAAACTCACACAATATTTTTTGTAAACCTTACTATGTTTGTGTTCATTTGTTTTGTATTTTGTTACCACTCTTGGCTTAATTATACCACTATTATGTGGGGCCAAAGCGCTATCTATAACAAATTATTTATATTACAGAAAATATTATATATAATATGCAACATCAAAAGACAGGTACGTTGCAAACCAAAATTTATTAAAAAATAAATTTTAACCTTACCGTCTATCTAAATCCTACAGGCTTGCTTATTTGTAAGGAATAATTAAAATATGTTTAGGTCAAACTCCGAAACACATGAAAATTACAATAGACGAAACAGAAACAAACATAGGGTAGTTGCGACAACCTTGCAAACAGTACAAAACAGCCCTACCTACAGACTTAATATATGTATCGTATTCACATACACAGCATCAGTTTTGAATTTGGAACATAAAACGCACCAGCAATGATGTATGGAAATTGTACGTTTAATAATGACTATGACAAAACTTTTTTTATTTGCCCCATTTGAATTTGGATCTCTTTTATCAAGCTTAAAGAAGTACATATAGGTTGCGTTCAAGTGCCTTTACCACAGAGGCTTTTATTTTTCTGCACATGCAATAAAAATTAATAACAATGGCGGTAAAGCTAAAGATCGTGTCGTTTCTGTTGATTTGATTACAAATACATAGATAAAAATGAGTTCCGAAGGTTCTGAAAGTGAATTGGATATTGCACTGCATCAGATCTAAGGTCGGAAGCCAAAATAGCCATGGAAAACCTGCTTCCAATTTTTCTTCAGAAAAGTAAAATACGTAATAATATCTTACATGAAACCTTTTATGTTTCCTTAGTTTTTTTTAAAATAAATACACGTTATGTGCCTCGGCGTAAATGGCATTTTTTTTGCCTATTTCGCGGCCTCTTCAATAATGTACTAAGTATATCCTTAGGAATTTTATTCAGTATCTTTAATTTTATTAATGTTATTGGTAAATTATAGTAAATAAATCGAATTAAATACAACACCTAGACCCGCAATAAATTTCTGCAGATCATGCAAGCATTTGTCCCGCAGCGGGAATCGAACCCACACCTTTTTTCAACTGGCTCACTGAGGTCGTCTTATGATTGCAGCCTGTTTACCCTGACAATGACGGATGGTAAAGAAGCAGAAGTATTTCGCAAGTAAATAATTGTTACTCAATATTATGGGAAAGTAATATCGAAAAGTGTGTGTTTGTGTGGTCGTTTTCACTTTCTATGTTGGTAGAATACCGCGTGGGACTGCAATGATGTGTCGTGGCTCGTGGTCACTTTTAGTTTCGACCATAAATAACAAGTATTAAAACATGGCGTTTGCCATGTGACTGGCAGAGGGTTGACTAGGAACCACTGTAAGTTAATCCAACTAGTTTTCTCTACTATGGTCAAAATGTGTTTTTTAACCCTGAAGGACAACATAAGGTAGCAAACAGTTTGACTAGAAAAAGCTATACTACGTATCACTATTCTCCTGCTGAAGTTTCGTTGATCGTGAAGAATAGTAAATATTAATTATAAAAATGAACAGTATACATAGTAAAAAAACAAATAATAGAGAATAGGAAAGTACGTGGAATACTCGTTATAATATCTTAAAAAGTAAACCTCTTTAGGGCAGCGGGTATCAATTAACCAGGCGCCAGGAAGTCCAAGACCTCTAGCATCCAACCTACTTGGATTTTAACAGAATGAAATTGGCATAATGCTTGCGGGATCCGTAGTGATATATTATCTGTGAAATAGCCTTGGAAGGCGGGAATCATATCAAAATAGTACATGAAAGAATTACAATTGAAAATTGAGTGAAATTGTTTTATTCGATCGGAGTTCTAGGAAGCATTGAAACATTGTACATTATACATATTTCTTACAAGCTTTTATTCAACTTGCCGTGTTAGTTAGTATGTATGGGTCAAATCTTTCAACTGAGTTTTAAACCAGTTTATAACCAACCGATTGAGCTAACATTTTGCATACAGGTTTAGTTTGGATGACAGATGCATGGTTAGTTAAGTGACAGTGAGTTTCAAATGAAAGGGTTTGCTGAGATAAATACGAAATAGCTTGTTTAAAAAAAACTTTTATAAATCATATAATTTTATTTATTTCTATAGGTAAAAGAGCTTTTGGTGAAACGTTTTCATTGGTATCATAAACTAGCTAGCTTAATGAAAGCCAGGCTCAATATCACGCCAGTTACGAGAAAATACATAGGTTAGGTAGGTATGCCATAAACCATAAAGATGGATCTTGCTGTAAAATAGAGAGTTTCCATACAAATTAGCTGTGGTCATTCAGCGAATTAATGCCCAGTCACCACTCAGGAGCTGTCATAGATAGTTGAGCGGTTACTATTAGTGTGAGTTCACTTTTATATCTGAATATTTAATATTTAATAGCAAGCCCACTATATACTGTTCTTTTATAATATTACTGAAGTATTTAAATAAAAAAAACAAGAGAATGCTGAATCATACGAAGTTAAGGTACTAGTAAATAGCATTCAAAAGGCCTGAATTAACAATGCCGAAACCACCAAAACCACCGTGATAACCATAGAAAAACGAATGGTTTATTAGACCGTGGGGACCTAGTAAACCGTTCGTTTCTTCCATAGTCAAGACCTAAGAACTAATGACATCTTAAAGGTTACTATTACCTAGGAAAGATGTGGCTCAAGGAAGTTTGTCGTGGATATCTTTTGGGATTTAACATAGAAATAATACCTCCAGCAAGGAAGTCAATGGGAGTAGGTAGTGAAATGCTTAAAAAAGTTTTATTTCGACATACACTACTTGCCACCAACCACTTGCGTAGTTTCGTAATAAACAAACTCTTACTGCTATTACAAAATAGTTATCATACGAGTTGTAATAGACACGCCCAGACCAATGGCCATAAAATAATGTACATTAGAAAGTCAATTTCGACTTTCATTCAATTTCCTAAGGTTTATTATGGCGAAACAGGTATTTTATTTGAAAACTTAGTCACATGCTGTTATCGATAAGAACCACTTTCGTTGATTAACTTTCTAAGTTCATAAAAATGTATTTGCAGCTTTTAATGGCGTTGGGTAGGTTTCGCATTGCTTGTAAATGGTAGCAATTTCGATTTCTATGCGATTTCATAAAGTATTAATGGTTAATGTGCCAATCTCAACACCTTAATGAGAAAATCTAGTTCTGACCCAACATCCAAGAATAACCAACTAGTTTTTTTTTGTGTTCTGCTGGATCTCTTCTCTTCACCAGGAGATTCGAAGCCCCTCATTAAGTATACAGGGTTATTAGTAATTCACTGTATTTCGTTCAATAGATGATTTTTGAATCCATAAGGTACATTTTTTACTAGATAATTCATGCACTTTTATCAATATTATGAATTTACATTTTTTTTTGTAAAAACTAAATGAAGATGTTAACAATAACCCTTTATTACTCGTATCTAATTTAACAACAAATGTAAAGTGTTCAACCTTGCTTTATTATCCTCCACAGTGTATAAAGCTGTTCCAAACTTTCTCAGAGACCTTGAAATGAAGTAACTGCGATTTAAACGAGCCAGTAGCGCAAGTGGGACCGGTATACTAGTCGTTTCTAAAATGATGCGTCACTTAGATGTGGAATTAAATGTAACAAGTTATTTTCATTTTTTTATTTTTTGAAAACACTCTCTTATTTTATATCGTATGTATATGGCTTGTAGCAATAAAACCTAGGTATTTAAGAATCATCCTTGAAGTCATACAAATCAAAAAACGCATTTAAATGACAAGCTGTTCCATTAGAAAAAAAATTTTAATTTTTCTTTAATCAGACTTTTCTATAAGTTTTAAAATGTATTCATTTTAAAACTTATAGAAAAGTCTGCGGGATTCTCTAGTTCTCTGTTTATTATTTCAGACATTAGTTGCATGACGACTTTGTGATATGCTGTGCAAATTGATAAAAATATTTTTAGTTTTTCTTAGTATGCTTGAGAAGAAGTCTTGATCTTTTCAGCTACTGTAATCAATTAAAATTGAAATAGACAATCTTTCCTGATCCAGTAGCATCCTCTAGTCCATTGTGGCGTGTGCCCGTTGTGTGATAGCATGGCGTGGCCGCGTCGTGTACGCGAGATAAGTGGACCGCGTCTGACGCGGCTGGGTGCGCGCAGACGCTCGGATCTCTACCAACAAAATGTTGTCTGCTGATTTAGTTTTACTAATGTTTCGGAAGGAAGATTTTCATAAGAGATTTGACGCTGAGCCCTGTCACTCATCCCTGACGCTGAGCCCTGACCACATAATTTCTTCGGTATTACGTTGTGTAGTGTCTATAATTAACTAATTATTTATTAGGTAGGTAGGATAATTTTTAGACTAAATAATATGTAAAAAATCTTTAATATCTTTTTCCTTTCTTAAACCTTAACTTACCGCTTACAGCCCCCTCTTCAAAACCTAGAGTAGGGCTGTAAAACGACATATTCGCTTGTGATTTTGGCCTGAATACAACATCTGGAGAGAATCTACAAAGGGTTGACGAAGCCTCAAGAAGTCTCAACCGATGGGATCCTCTGGGATCCTATTCCTCTAGAAACTCCACATATTTGTGTCATTTGAGAGTAGGATTCGTCAACTATCCGAGCTGGCAAATACAAATAGACCCAATGGCTATGAAATGGGGCTTGGCTAACCTATTTGAAATACTTAAGCTGCAGCCGATGGGCAAGGGCGCCAAGGATCGGCAATCAAAACGATTTAGCCGCATCGCTCGCCGCCCGGCAATTATCGGCGTCTATTGCATTTCGTGGGAACATCCCGACTACGGAATGCGTACGTGACGGGATCCGTGACGGTCCGGTGCTGATACGTGATAGTATTAATGTAGAAAAATGTTGATGATAAGTATTAAGAATGTGGGCAGTTTTGCGTCTTTGAGTCGGAATGGAACCCCTGTTTTAAATGACCCTTACTTTGTAATATTTAGTTGTTCATAATAGCAAGTTTGTAAGAGATGAGAAGTATTTATTTGAAGACATTGGCTTTATAATAATAATAGATGTTTTTCCTAGATTATAAGTGAACGCTGTTGATGTACTACTATTATAAACACGAAAGTTTGTGAGGATGGATGTTTGTTACTCTTTCACGCAAAAACTACTGAACGGATTATGATGAAACTATACAGTAATATATCTTATACATCAGATTAACACATAGGCTACTTTTTATCCGGGTACCACGCGGGCAAAGCCGTGGGCAGAAGCTAGTTCATGATATAAGTACTTAAATTAATTTTTTTTATTGTGAATCTTACATTATTCTAGACGAATCTATTAAGTGATTAATTCAAATATAATATTTGGCATTTGTATATTATGAATATTATACATTTACAATCGAATCAAAAGAGATACTATAACTAGTTTTAAATATTGACTAAAACTACACCTACTTTGATCTAAGATCTAAGCTGATATTAATAATATTTATTTGATGTGTTTGATTCGAGGTGGGACAGTTTTATTATTGTTCTAATAATTTATACAAAATCAACTTTCCCTATCTGCCTATCGGAGTCACTGTGGCATCGGGGCGCTGCAAAAACCCTGGCCGGCGCAATCACGCGCGCTCTAACTATTGACACAGATGAGATGAACGCTGAGAAATCGCAGCCATATCCGGTACTTAAATATCGAGTATGATGAAGATATGGTGCAGTTTCAGAAAGCTTATCGTGAGTATAAAAGTTCCCTTATAGGAATAATAGGGTAACTAGGTACTTCTCATTACGTCCAAAAGTTACTAATTATAAGTGGGGTAAGTAGGTATAAGTAGGTAGGTACTTATAAGTACAAAAGTACTTATAAGTAGACTAAAATATTATAAGTAGGCTATTCTAATTAATCTTTTTTATTTTTGTTTCTTAACCGTTTGTACTATTTATTTAAGCTGAAATATTTGGTGTGTAATAAAATGTTCTATCTATCTATCTATCAACCTGTATGATTTGTGGTTTTTTATGTCATGCTAAATAAATGTTTTTAATTTCATTTGATTAGTTTTATAAGTGCACCTCAGATTATGCCATGATATTTTTCAAATTCATACACATTATTTTTGATTGTTTGAATGGTCTTTAGATGGAAATACAGTTTTAATAAATAACTATGTGTCTTAGTTAAGTATAAACTTAACTAAATCAAACCCAAGAGACACATACATCCTGAGACCACACTAGGATTCCCTGTGTCGTGGGTATCAGGAACTACGAGTATCATAACACCCAGACCTGGAACAATTATATGTAGAACATGCAAACATTTGTTCCGAAGTGGGAATCGAATTCGGATCTCTTGCGACTCAGCTGGCTACTCGATTTGATTGATACATTTTGATGGTCAGACTATCACTGGTAATGTCTGTCTATGAAAGATACTTACAATTCAAATCCAACTGCAAGTGAAAACAGTTTCAGCAAAATTCACAGCTTCCCTGAAAAAAAAACAATTAAACATTTTAGAAATCGTTTGTACAGTTTTAACTAAAACAAGAAATGAGGACACGACCGCTCTATAGAAAGGTCAACTGGTCTAGATCACTACCAGATGGAAGCGTTCCCAAAATGTTGGCTACATTGCTACGCTGAATGACAATGCTCATACGGTGACCCAGCTCTTTGGTCACGCGTCACTTCGACCAGTCGCCCTGAAATAATTTTGAATACTGTAAAGGCCCCGCTTCTCCCCCACGGACCCAGCATCTCATCCCCAAAAGGCTCAAATAAGTAAACTCTATCGAGACTACCATATTTGCGCCCTTTGAGATCTTTGGCCGAATCTGCCGCTGCACCGACTAACTGATGTAACCGACAGATGAGACGGCCGCGTATTTATTTTATAAACAAAACGAGTCACTGCTATCGACTTTGCCCGTGTGGAACCCGGATAAAATGTAGCCGATGAAAAATAGCGTTCGGAAGAAACGCATTCGCTCGATCGTTCTCTCGTCCACTTACGTTGAAAAATTGTTTTCCACAGATTTTTTTTTAAACGAGATATTAAATAGCCTATCTCCATCCTGAAAGTTCATGCTAAATATTATTTAAAGAGTTTTTGAAATCGGATGAGTAATTTCGCTGAAAACCCCTACATACAAACTTACAGACCTTTACCTCTTTATAATATTAGTGACGTACTTGACCTGTCCAGAAAAGGGTCAAAGCGGACAAACATGACACGAATATTCGTTCATATAAACACTACCTTAACTTGTTGATTTAATTCTAGCTACATGTTCTCCTTGAAGAAGACGCGACTGATGCGTTGATAATACGCGCTTAAAAGTGTGTTAAAAGAACCATTTTCATAATGTGCGTATGCGCAACTAACGCGCTGTCGGAAATGGGACTGCATTCCAGTTTGAGGGGATCTCAGACTGTAGCTTTGTATGTAAAGCTGATAGGAAAGGTTTTTTGCCACATTGAAACAGGGTCTTGAAAGATAGGACCACCCGGAGATTCAAGACATTTTATATAAACCAATGGCAAAACAGCTTTAGGAAATAGAGACGAAATGAAGGCTTGTAACAAGTAGGTACAAATTGTAATCATTAGTAATAGCAAAGCTGTTAGTTTATTAAGTATGTAATAAAATTAAATGAGGCAGGGGCCTCATTTAATTTTAGCAGAGGCTAATTAGACAAATTGTGAGTGCCTTCATAGAAAAGAGTTCTTTCCATTATTTGAATGAAAAAAGTGAAAAGGTCGTGTGTCACTCTGGACTTGGCAATTTGGTTAGTAAATCGATTTGGCGTTGCGAAAACAATCTTTAGCATAACTTGTCAATCCACTCCATTAGAATTCTTGAGGAATTCGAAATAAACGAGATTTTTTCAAGGTTTTGTTTCGTATGCAGAATCGTTTTTGTCTAATAATAAGTTATTGATACTTTTGAATAACTCGAAGTATATTGAGGTGTAGGTATGCTGATTAGATCAGTGTTTTTAAATATCCCTGTTTATAACAGCAATGTGCCATCAGCTATATATTTCATCGCTTTGCATATCAGAATTAGTAGATAGATAACACATCCTCTTATGCATTTTTTGACTGAATTCACGACTTATATATTTTTTTAAACATCTATTGTGGCTTACAGCTAACCTGCTGGTAAGCGGTTACCGTATCCTATAAACGCCTGCAATACCAGAGGTATCACTCGCGCGTTGCCGACCCTGAGACAACGGGTGAAAAGCCTTATCTGCCTGTAATTTCACCGGCACCAAAACCTTTCAAACCGGAACACAGCAATGCGAGCATTACTGCTTGCGGCAGAGATAGGGATGGCGGCAATACTTCCCCAGACGAGCTCTTTCACAAGGTCTTCTTCTACTTCAAAAGTGTGTATAATATGTTTATTATACTTCAGTAAACTTGGTTTAAATAATGTGACTGACAGACGTACCTAGAGTTTACGCATAGCGGTGTGACATTACCTGCTCATACCAGCATACAAAGTGTTTTCATTTCGAGCACTTAAGCTGTGAACTTATGTTAACATTATTAAAGCAAAAGCTCTTTAAGCGAGCCGCTTTATGGAAAAACGTGCTATTTTTTAAATAAATACACTTAATTACGTTAAGGTTTTATTTCTGTGAGGCGCAATGTCGCACTTTTGCATGTTTTCTGTATTTTTTTGCAGTTTTGATGCAAATGCGTGTTTTTCTCATGTTTGCGAACACTAAATACTGTGGTGAAGTCACGCACATTGTTGAAATATTAAAGACAAACATCCTACTTAACTAGGTAGAAAGGTAAACAAAATTCGTTCCCAATTATTGGGCCCTAGATTGACCAAAACAAATAAACACGCCCACGACTGTATTCTCCATGATAGACAATAATAATAATAATTGACAACTCTGTGGCGCTGTGGGCGAAGGCCCGTCTGCGACGCAGTAGGTTGCGGGTTCGATGTTTGTAATCAAATCGGACAAATGTTTGTAATATTTGCCTCGTTTCTTGGTGTTTTCTGTGTATAATATGTATGTATTTACAAAAAAGTATATGAGTAAATAAATAATGTAAATAATAAATAAATAATGCTGAACATTTTTCACACAGCATCATCTAATCCCAAACTAAGCAGAGCTTGTATTATGGGAACTTCATGACATATATAATACTGTAAAATGGTCTGATTATTTTATTATTATTTATTATCCTATGTTTGTTCCTACAAAACAAGGAGAGTGTCATTATCATCATTTTCATCATGAAGACATTTAAGAGTTTTATACGAGTCTGTACGGACGTTTTGACTGCGTTGCAACAGCCGTGGCCACGGGTTGGCTGGTGTATGGAGATATCGTCAACTACCCTCATTTCTTTCAGAAGTCCAAGTTTATATTACGACATACTACATTAACCGAATCAGTGCACTATACAATAGGATCGCGACACAAACACCTGTTGATCACGGTATTCCAATACGCAGAGTCTATAGACGTCTTCTCGTTTGGAATTTGGGTACTTCATGATTTCAATCGCTAGCAACACAGTCGGAACGTCGGGAAAATAATACATATTCAAATTAATTTTATTTTGCGATACATGGGTTATCACAATATATGGTAGGTATAAATATAATAGTGTTGTACAGCCATGATCAAATAAGATAGCATGCAAAAAATTTATATTAAAATTCCTGGATTGTATTACGTTTAATGTTAGTGTTATTAACAGTGTATAATGTTTTTTTCTGTCAGTAGTTTGAGGATAGAATTTATAAATATAATAAGGTTATTAATAATTTGATAATAAAAAGGCATACGCGATATTTAAGTATTTACTGATCGCAAAAGTGAGAATAATACTTAAATACATTTTCTTTGTTAGGACGGTAAGCAACTCTTTTTCGGTGAGTGAGTTCACCTTGTAATATTAGCACCACACTAATGACCTTTTCTTGTAAATATTGTTAAAACGTTGAATCATTAAACACTGTTTTGTCGCTTTCTCATATGTGCCATTTCAAATTCAACAAAAGTAAACAAAACTCTATATAAATATTCAGCTGTTCAAAATCTTTAAAAGTATTGCCCTGAATCTAAATGATGAATCATCATTAATAAATAAAAAATAGATTTCTATTCATTCAAATTACATCGTATCCAAAATATCAACATTTAAACTATGAGGATTTCACCACGTTACATCCACCAAAAGTTGCCTGATTCAAGGCTCGGTCGAGAGGAACTCGTGTTTCCTTATTAGTCTTTATTCATATTAGTCTCCTCCTGACGTTAGTGATGTTATGAAAGTACTCAGCTACTCCAGCAGGCAACACGTGGGGCATCAGCAATACACCAGGTGTTACAGATGTCGACGGTAACCGCGAATCATCAGAGCCGTATGTCTGATTGCCTCGTCACACCAATAAAAAAAAAAAACTAAATGTTATTATCGTAAAAATCCTTTAAAATAATAGCATTATTCAATCGCCTTCCCACTCCCACCCGCAAATTGTTTAATATATCTACTTTATCAAGAAATCGTCAGATAAGGCCACGTTCACACCGGGCGTATTGCGTGGGCGCAGACACTATTGTAATTGGCCGGTGTGTCGCGTATTTATGTGATAGACAGGGATAAGAGATCGAATAACGGGACCGTGTTTATGGCTATGGTAACCTTAGATTAGAAATCCTTAGCATACAATAATAGGGTAAAGGCTTTCTTCTGTATACATAAAATAACAAGTCCTGACTAATTGATTGAAAGATCTTTCAGGATAACATGTAAAGGGTCATAGACAAACTCAAACATTACATTTGACCGCGTTTGCAAGTAGTTAGCATTCCATGTGACAGGTTGCGACCCCATCGCCACGGCATGTGCCTTCGATTTGTTGGTTCTAAGTCATGGTGGTTTCCTCACGACGTTTTCCGTCACCGTTTTGATTGATTGACTGAAAGATTAACCGCTGGTACTAGATATTGAAAATTTAGTGACTGTTTGGAAGAGTTACTAAGAAAGGTAAAAAAAAATTTAGAGACTTCATATACTAAGAGGTTCAAAATCAAGGTCAATATTTATTTAAAAAACTCCTTATCTCCGAAATTATATTTTCGAAATTTGCATATTACCCTCAAAAACTAAAGCAAACACGAAGCATCTCATGTTTTTTTTTGTATTTATGTTTTATTTACCATCACTTTGATCGGAACTCTTAATCTTTGTAACGGAAAAGGGTGTTACATCAGTGACATACTTTTTAAAACTTCATTTTTGAATTTTACTTATTCCTCCGTTTCATGTGCCTTAACAAATATATTTGTTTTTTAAGGATTATGTAATTGTTGGCTGTCTATATATTATTTACCGCAGTGTGTTTTCGTTAACCAAAGAAATACATACAGACCATTATAGAAAATCCTCCTGTTTTGAAGTCGTTTAAAAGTGTTTATTCTCTATTATACGTGTGCGTATACACAATAATAGAAGAAGAAGGTAATCAGAGGCACGTCTAAACATTACATTTGGCACATGTAGGCATTCCAAGTGACAGGTTGCCAGCCTATCGCCGCTTAGAAGAACACTTACAAGTAGGCACATGCCTCCGAAAGCACTTATTAATGCGCACATAAATTTTACAAGCGGAAAATCCATTGGTGCACAATATATCAACATATCATATCAACTGAAATCCAATAACTAGGTAGATACAGTAATAAATCTCTCTTATGGTTGATATGAGGTTGAACCTTCCTCTCTGTATCTTCAGACGCACTCTTGGTTTAGTTTGGTATATGGTAATTTAAGGAGTTCGGGCTATCGCAATCGCAGCAGTCACCACCTTGTGCCTTACAACGGGTACTTTATGTCTTTAGCCCTACAAGTATTTATGTGATAGACAGGGATAAGGAAATAGCGGATCAGCTCGTAATAGGCAACAGAGGACGCATTCTAACTTTTTCTATACTAATATTGTAGAGGCATAGCTTGTAAATTTGGATGTAGGAGGTAATCTCCAAAACTATTTATCTGATTTCAAAAATTATTTCACCAATATTAGAATGGAATTCTGGGTAGGCATAGGCTGTATATTATCCCGTTAAAATAAAAATACTTTTTTGGCGACCAATTTTGCAAGGTAAGTTGTCGAAAAAACGGTCGAGCGAATGCGTTTCTTACAGGGTTCGTAAGAAAAGCATTCGCTCGAATTCGCTCGAATTCGCTTCGCCTTAAACGTAGAAGTAACTTAATCGGCTACTTTTTAAACGGTACCACGCGGGCAAAGCCGTGGGCAGTAGCTAGTTTTTTTATTAACCCACACTTTAGCTACAAAAACAGTGGGCAGCTAAAGTTATTACGAAGTGGGAAAGATTTAAAACGGGATAAATGTCGGAGGAAAACCAGTGTTTGTCTGACTATATTATCAGTATTTAAGGCTTATCCAGTTTGATTGCCGCAAAAATGTTTAAACGCTACCAGTTTAATATAATAAAAAGTTATACTATATTTTTTGTGGCCCGAATAACAATAAAATTATGCATAATTAATGCATAATTATATTGTTATTTTGATTTGACGCAACCCGACACTAAACATATTTGTTTAATTCCCACTGTTCCAACTCGACAAATGGACTAGGTAGGTAGATAGAGGTATTCTCCTACTATAACAGGAAAAACAGTTACTCCAGGATGCGTATATCTGCCTGCTGGGCTACTGTATTTCCTGGATATTAAGTTAAAAATGTTGTAATTTACACGCAGATCGATATCTCACAGAACTCTACTATCCTTTATTTTTATAATGGATTCCATTTGATTGATTGAGGCAATAAAATCATAACTACTTTGTAAAATAATGATATACCTACTCCCAAAATACCTAAGTCTTAATTCACGTATATAAATAAGCAATGTGCCTTATTATGTCTGGTACTTTTTTTACTTTTGACCTTTTATTCTACAGCTGACCTGCACGTCACATAGTAGCACCGTTTACAAAATTCTCACGACTGACCACATTTATTAAGAAAACAGATTGTGCGCGCTAACACCGTGCCGTGGCCACCTGTTCTCGAATCTCAAAGTCAATGGGCGTCTTCACATTGATGAAAATCATTACTTATACATTACATTCAAATTTGAAGGGCATCACTATCGATGGCTGCGATATCGGTTCTTCGTTTACAAAACAATATGTATAGGTCTAATACTCCTCACAAATTGGCAATAAGTGTGTTCATTAAGATAAGAAACTTCTGATGGAAACTAGGGTTTTTTAATTGTAATATTTCTTAGCAAATGTTTTTCGAAATTATAGCATTTTAATAGTTTTGAAAACCAATCGTTCTTACGTTAGGAACCTTAAACCGGTACGGTTCTGCACCAAAAACTGGCAGGCCACCGGTTTTACTTATAAATGTATCCAAAAGTATCATAGCGTTTGAGATCAGTCAGCCTTCGAGTAGTTTGGGAAACAATCGGCTAATTGCGGAGATTGTTACAATTGTGTGGCCCAAGGTGAGGGCTCCTGCCGTGGGAGACCACCGACTTAGCCCAAGTTAGAGATGATGAGAGGGGAATCGACTTACGCTATACAGAAGCCTTCAAAAGAACTCTGTAATAATGAAGATTAGCAATGTTTTTTTCAAAAAAAAGTAAAGTTATATGACTTTCTGGATAGTTCTGGGTCAGCTTAGTAGTATATCAAGATCCAACAAGGTACTTTTTTTATTTATAAAAATTGTGGTAAGTTATTTGAAGGAGATGGCCCAAGATAGTTCTTGGGAGGCCTATGTACAGCAATGGGAATATTCATGCCGTTGATGATAACGATTCCCACGAGTGTAGTTAAACTTTTCGAGTGGTTAAAATTTTCCGAAATTTTAATGATCATTATAATTAATATTATATTGGTAAAATCGCTGCGTGATACACTGACTAACTTACAGTCAATGCAGAGACTAACCCAGATCTGTAATTGGGAGGGTGTAAAAAAAAATGCTGGCCATTTTCACACAGCATCATCTAGCCCAAAGTAAGCCAAGCTTGTGTTATGGGAACTACATGACTGATATACAATTATATATATATATATATTTTAAACATATACATATAATACATAGAAAACACCCAGACCTGAGGTATGCAGATCATACAAACATTTGTCCCGCAGCGGGAATCGAACCCGCAACCTTCTGCGTCTTAGGCGGACATTCGTCCTCTGCGCCACAGAGGTGTCGAAGAAAGTGTGCACTAAGAAAAAAATTCCGAAATTTCACATGTGGAGGATGCAGCCAACGCCGATAAAGTCGCGGGGCATTCCACTAGTAATACGTATACTAAAATTATACCAAATCGTAATAATTTCATTATACAATTAAACCTAAACTCCAGCGATTGGTCAAGCCTTGTGGCACCACCCAAAGATCTGCTCCTTACGCAAGCGCGCGCGCGAAGCTCGGACAAAAGCCGGAATTCGCATTCAAGTATACACTCCGCTTCACGTAACGTACTCGTATTATTTCTACTATCATTCCAGATTTAATAACAACTTAAGGTATAACAATTCCAGTAGCTACTGCATTGTTTTAAACTGACTTCCTAATATCAAAGAGAAACAAAATTAAGGACTTAATATAACTTTTATGTTCCTACGCCAGTCACGGTTGTATTTGATTGCCTGTATATTATTTTCAAGTAATTAGAACGCTTCAACGCTTTCTAGAAATCAGATCGAATAAAACTCCAATTTTACATAATTTTCCATTGTAATTCCCGCCCTCCAAGGCTATTTCACAGTTAATATATCAATATATCACCACAGATCCCACGAGCACACATGCCAATGTCAAACTCCAAGTAGGTTGGATACCAGAGATCTTAGACTGATTGCCGCCTGGTTAATTTGATACCCACTACTCCAAAGAGGTTAGAATCTGTACGCGTGTCACATAATTTTAATGACTAAAATCTTTTTGTCAGGTACCTACAGCGTACGAATTATGAGTGAGAGAACGCGTTGATGTCTTTTGTTCAGGAAAACCAATCTTAAATTATAAGTAACTTCTGCCCACGGCTTCGCCCGCGTGGTATACGGATAAAAAGTAGCCTATGTGTTATTCTGATGTATAAGCTATATTATTGTAAAGTTTCATCAAAATCCGTTCAGCAGTTTTTGCGTGAAAGAGTAACAAACATCCATCCTCACAAAATTTCGCGTTTATCCAGTAGTAGGATTAAGATCGTATTTATCATTGTTTCAGTAACAAAGTGCTTGATAATTTTTATTATTTATTAGCTCTAAGTACAACGTGTTATAACTTGTAATATGCCCATGAACGGCCACGGCTTGCTCCTCTATGATGTAACTTCAACTAATTACAATAAAACGTGTATTATATACGCAACAATGAGGCCATTACTTGACAAGTGGGAAACTCACATGCAGGGAAAACTATCTTTCACTTTTTACCGGCATTAGAGTAAATATTATACAACATACGCTAAATTTTGTTATGTAAGGCACTATGTGACTAGAAATCCATCAATTTGTAAGTTTATTGTAGTTTCAGTGACTCACTATGTACAAGGTATTTCAACTGTAGAGGAAGAAAGTAAGAGGCAAGGCACATGGTGCGTTGCGGCCCTGCCTACGCATATTCTTTGCCAAACAACTTTTATGCGTTACGGGGAAAATCAAACATTCGCGATAAATTAAATTGAATAAAATTAAAGGTGATTTGTTTACATACATTTAAAAAAAACATAACTGGCCTTAGTATTTAAATTAGGAGTATCTGTAGTGTGTTAACCTTTTATGGCAGAAGCCCACATTTCCGCACAAGGTAGGATTGAAAACCTTCATCATCAGTGGGTACAGTAAAAAAATGGAACTCGTTGCCGGCGGCTGTCTTCCCCGATAAATATAATCTTGGAGTCTTAGGTATCTTCGGTATAGACAAGCGTGCTACATCCTCGACCACGCAATTTACAGCACAGCAGGTAAAATTGTGGTGAACGACCAAAATGCAATTTAAAATAAATATACGTAGGTCTAATTGTTACCCTATTTGTAAGTGCATTGATACGGGTAGTATAGTTTAACAGATTTTCCGATTCTCAAATGAAATGAGGGTAGTTGCGGTTGCAATAGCCATTCTTTCTCGACGGTGTCTTATATGTACCTACTGCAGTGAACCCGTGACCACGGCTAACGCAACACAGCCGAAACGTCGAAAGTAATTAGTTATCGCAAAGTAAGTAAATGTTATCTCATTAAAACCCGTATTAAAAACAGAGTAGGTACTAAAAACAAAATTAAATTGGAAAGTTGATTTTTACTTTCGTCATCATTTGAAATATTGTAATATTTTAAAAATAAATATTTAAACCCATCACGAATTCGCAGTCACCAGCGTTGCGTCAAGTCGAAATTGACGCCTAAAAACATAGAACAAAATGGCGTTCACAAATATGGAGCATGAATTGATCTGTGAGACTATGCTCTTGGTATGAATAAAAGTGAGTTCATTCAAACATAGGTACCTAAAGCCATTACAATGTCACGATAATCCAATCTAATGTGTGTCAATGGTTACAGACATAATTAGCATTTCGGATACATTTGTGACGTTCACAAATCGAGGTTTACGTCACTGTCACATAGATCCACCACGCTTTTGGTATGAGCCTGTTCTAATGAGAAAATTTAGTAGAAAATCAATACAAACTCGACGTAAGAAATCGCACTTAACTTATCCACCTCTTTCTGTTTGTGATAGGAATCTTCATCATTTTTTTTAAGTGTTTTTCAATAGAGCCTTACTAATAAACAAACTCAAATATTTTATTACCAAGAAAATAAATAGCTTTTATAAATTTATCTTTAAGTAATTAGGTACCCAATAAACAAGGATCCTAGTGAGGGGTCAGAACTATGTATGTTGGGTATCCATTAATGCTATAATTACCTAATAAAATAAATAATTATCATTGTTAGTAACATTATAATAACTGCCCGATATGCCGAAACTGTATTAGTAGGTCGAGACGTGATAATATGTGTATTTGTCACACGATGCATTATCTACTTTATAGAATGCATTTCGTGAAATAAATACATTGATATGAGCGAAATTGCGTAATAAATTACGACAGTTTTTAACGTAAAAATGGGGTAATACTTTACATATTTCTTTAACGTGAGGATCAAGGCCTGCATGCAACAATTGATCATGATTTTCAAATTATTATTATGCATATTTGTTAAAACGTGTTTTTTTAACTTTAATAACTTTAATCTAACACTGTAACATTTAATTTAGGATTTATAAAACAATAAGCACAAAACAGGGTTAAACGGAATAGACAATTTAAGATTTATATTTAACTAACTTATAAGGTTGACTTTAGAACTAAGATCAAAATAAAATAACATATACTACAAAAATAAACAATAAAATAATGTAGGTATGCTCTCTGCTTGCGAATTGGCCTTCAGATGAGAGCAGTGTTGACCTCACGGACATCTTGACATCGGTCGGGGTAATTCTAAACGAACATGAACACTCCAAACTAACATTATACCATAAAATACTCCGTAATATATAAACATAACACTTAAAAAAAATACAAATATCGTCTTGTTTTAAAATTATTTTTTTCCTTTTACTTCTCTCACAGGCGTATTTAAAAGTAAAAGTAAGCACATAGAAGAAACATGGTATTTTCTGAATCTGAATATTATTGAGGGTAGTTGTTTGTTTCTCGACGGTAGCTCTATGAACTGTAGTCAACCCATAACCAAATCTGCAACAGCCGAAACGTCAGAAAAATAATAAACACCCATACAGACCCGTGTACTAAAACGAATAATTATAATATTCAATATTTTAATTATTAGTTTATTTTCTCTGACTCGCCTAAGTGACGCGTAACTAGAGGGCGGACTCTTATCTGGGTCAACGCATTAGCATTGCGATTCAGCGAGGCAATACAGCCAGCAATTTGGGAATGTTTCCGTCTGGGAGTGATCTGGATCTCTCTAAAGTTCTTTTGCAATGGTTTTTAGATAGCTGATTCATCTGTATTGTTTGTTTACACTTGTAAATAGTTGTATGAATGAAAATATACAGGTTCTTATATTTTCCTGGTACACCAACCGCACCCGCCAGCCAGCACTGTCGGTTTCTACGTCACTTTAACTTCAAGTTAATAACTTGATACCTCGAATCGGTGATTACTCCGCAATTGATGGCGACCTTAATCGCGATACAAACAATAACGGAATCTGGATCGATCGTTAAATTTCTGTGTTATATTGACGTGTCGACGACCTTACAGATACGAGCAGTTCACCACTGTACAAGCAAAGCGATGGAGAGCATTTCCTCACGGATCTTCGCCAATATCACGAAGCCCTGAAAACCAGCGCCGCATCTGACCGACCATACGTTTTAATGCAGAATAATGCTGAGACAGGGGCTAATTTAACTCCACACAACACAAAACTAGGTAGACACTTAGTTTGTCTGGTTTCCGTTTCGTTCTGTTTTATGTCATTTGTTTTTATTATTTAATGATTTACAACTTTTGTGTTTGATGGGGAAAAAAATGAATTTTCTATTCTTTCTTCTTCAAAATCGGTGCCTATATTTTTGGCGATACAAAGTTTTGTATATACGCAGTTTGTCACAAGAATTCCATCAGATGATACGCATTTCGTCAAGTACGCAATTCGTCTCACATATGAACACATTTTCGGTAACAATGTAAATGTTTTTTTTTAAACATTAAGCATACACACATATTGTCCTGTCTCCACACTAGGATTCCCTGTTTCGTGGGTATTAGGAACTACGAGTACCATAACACCCGGACCCGTAGAAATATCTGCAGAACATGCAAACATTTGTCCTACCCACCTGCCGCGCCACCAGCCACCGAGGTCGTCGGTGGTAATGAATAACCCATGTCACTAGTTATGTTATTGAGCCTTGAAACCTAGGCCACGAGAAGCTCTAAGCACAAGGTAAAGTCTACAAGTACCTACCGTATAATATAGAAGTAGACTTTCCAAGATACCAGATTCTCCTTTAGAACACTTTCACTGTCTTTTCAAGATAGTGAAGATGTACTTATTATCGCTCCACAATGGATCACAATGTTTCGACTTAGCGCCATTATCGAGTGAAACAGTTATATTTTGCATTGAAATACAGTCACGCTGCATTTCATCTGTAGCACTGATTTCTAATATTTCGTTACAAAACTTAGTTAAAAGTATATCATGTGTGTTCCTTAGTTTTTCTCATCCTAGGTTTTCTGTTAACCTAGGATGAGAAATATCTTAGGAATTCCAAATCAAATCAGAGCATTTCTCGGACTACTGATAAAAGCATTTCACCTAAAAAACTGCCAGAGTTACAAATGTGAAACCCGTAATTGTGATATTTATGTAAAAACTCCCTTTTGTTAAATTTAGTTATTAATAAAATAATTTCATAAAGTTGTGATGAAACACGATCTCACAAAGAAATCTACATGTTTGTCTGACTGCACATCGCATTACGTAATTTAGCACTGTTACAACAATTATAGATATAGATGGTGCAAGGTAAGATCGCCCAGCGGATCCTATCACCTGCATTTGGATTACATGAAGCCCTACGAAGTAACTAGTATCTACGAGAACAGCTTATTTAGGAAGGCTGAAGGTTATGATTACGCCAAACCCGTTTTTATTGATCGATTCAATCAATTGTGTGCTTTTGAACCATATAGAACGACAAATCAAAAAATCTTAGGGCAGTCTGTAGGTTCTGGTTTTGGAAACCAATTATGAATGTGAATCTTAATTGGATTCAGGTTCCAGTTGAATTCAGTTCAGTTATGTGTTTATTTGAAAAAAATCTTACTTATCAAGAAATAATTAGAGTTGAAATATTTGACTAAGTAGCTGTTCTTACTATAAATAGAAACATAATAGGCAAAGTAGGTAAGTGCAGTATTAATTAGGATCAAAATCATCAACGGCGCTAAATTCAAACGCGATAATTAAATCAATCTTGAAGTAAGTTCGATCTAATAAAATTAAATTCAGTTTCTAACTTGAACCGTCAGTTGAAATTAACGGAGCGACGTGTCCACGCCGTGAGAAATCGACTGATATGCCGTTACACACAAATTGAGGGATTCAGAAAATACGCCTTTGATTGGTCAATCAACCATACTGTTCAGAGTTTTTGTAACTGTTAGGATTTAGTAAAAGCGAGTCAATCTTATGAATTGTTGGCTTGTGATTTTCCTTCTTCATCGTCATGTTTAGCTGTTTTATCACAGTCACGGAGCTATCGTAAAGCTCATTTTGAACAACTCAAAAAAATAATCCAGGATGCTAAATGTAAATCAGCGCGTTTTTGCCAGAGGTAAACGTTCCGTTGTTCGTTTGAGCTAGTTGCAGACTCCTTCGTCGAGGTTCTTGGGCCACCTCAAAGTACAAAGTGCAAACCGTGCCCTTCATACTATAAAAGCGTCCAGATCTAAAAGCCGCTAGCAGTCACCCATCCCAATAATGACCTGGCGGGATGTTGCTTGACCAAGTTAATATTTTAAAGAACTACTTGGCAAAAAACGCCATTGTGATAAAACACCGCATCGTTATGGGGTAAGCAAAATATTTTATAGTACGTTTATCTACGTACGTCAGAAAGCTAAGACTGATATCCAACAGATGAGAAAAGATAAGCTAATGTTGGAAACGGCCTACAAATCTAAATGATGCAATGAATCTCTTCAAAAAATCTTAGACCTGCATATTATTGCCTAACTCTTGTGATATTTATTCCCATGGCACCATACCATACTCCTTGTTGGCCAATACTCCCACAACACAATACCATACCATACACACGCGTGCACATAAGTATTTGCGCCTTCCTCGTCCGTCGCACGGCCCGGTTCGATTCTGCACAATTAGAACACACATTGTTGCCTATTGAAACGTCTCATGTGATTGGGCAATTATGGCTTATCTATGGCAGAAACAGATTTCTGAAGAGCTTCTTTGAAATTGGATGGAACTTTAGACTTGGATTAGCAAAGATGCTTCCAACGATTTATGACATCAATAGAGTATCCCTTAAGTGTAAGTCAATAGAGTGAATGAATGAATGTATGAAATAATAAATTAAATAAGAGTTTTAAGCTAACAGCTTACCAACAGGAGGGACGATTTTTTTACACTTATGTTGTAAAAATGTCATTGGTTAATTTTTTGAACCCCCTGAAGTAATTTAGAAGCCGGTCATTTTGCTAAATACCATCGGAGAGCAAGTAAGAGAAGACTGTGATTAAGGGGATTAGAATCCATATTACGTTTTATGGAGGTATTGGTGTCAAGGGCTTCCAATTGGCCCGATAATTTGAAGCACGTATTTCAGGTTGTGACATCAAGTAAAAGAAAAAGTTTGTGCCTAGCCCAAGAAACGTGATTGCCGACAGAACCCAACAAAAAGGGCTTCTGAAGTTTACAGTAACTTTGGATAGCCTAAAGATATACAAGTGGAATATATAAAAAAACATTCCAACCTCACAGACACATAAAAACACTGTGTAAAAAACACATATAAAATAAATTCTAATATAAGGGTCTAGGTGTTGTGATACGATGGTACTCATAGTTTCTGATACCCATGATACAGGGAATCTTAGTACCAATACTAAGATTCCCTGTATCATGGGTATCAGAAAATGGTTGTCATTTATTTAGTAAATACCTGCGATGTCTAGTTTTAAAACTGCTTTTGAAATAATAACAGTAAATTGAATAAACCGTTTAAGTAACGATACAAACCGTTAATAAAGCCGTTGATGCACAATTTGCAATATGTATTTCTACCAACAAGTTACAACCAATACAAAAACATTACTGTTTTCTCTAATAGACCATTGATTATTTTCCATGAAAACTAAATCGGTTCCCTTCACCGACAAGCGCATGTGCAATGGTCAAGTACCTTATGGACTACTCTTATGTACCGGTGCAACGTTACTCAACTGCGAGGGCAAGTTTTTGTTGATAATTTTCCAAGTTCTCTTAGGATGATGCAATTTCTATGGCACAGGTGGCCCGAGGCATTAATGAGCTTGTGCAGTAATTGGACTAATGAAATAGGACTACAATCGGACACGCGTTCCAAAAAAGTCGACACCAAAAACAAATAAGTCGAGTGAAATGAAAAATAAAGAAAGAAACACGCACACGACTGTCTTCCCCATAGTGGACATCCTCAGATACATACTCAGTGAGTAGATATTTGAGGATACCAAGTAGGGGGTAGTCAGAGGCACATCAAAACATTACATCTGGCACATGCCCGCGTTTTGCAAGTTAGCATTCCACGTGACAGGTTGCAAGCCCATCGCCGCTTATTGGAACACTAACCTTCGAATTTTTGGTTCTAGGGTATGCCGGTTTCCTCACGATTTTCCATCACCGTTTTGAGCATGTTCACATAATTTTTTCGAGTGGTAAAATCCATTGTTGCACGACCGGGTTCGAACCCACGACCTCCGGATCAGAAGTCGGGGTATGGCCCACTATGCCAACACGGCTTATCAGAAGACGAGGTATCGCCCACTAGGCCAACACGGTAATGATAATGGCCTAAAATTTAATTATGGCTGACAATTGCGTAAATCTATAAAATAATATTATTTAGGTCGTTATACATCTGCCGCGTCTCTATTATTTCGAACCAACGGTTGTGTTTGATGATAAAAATGAAAGTCTTTTGAATATTCCACGAATCTAGAATAAGATTGACGAAAAAGAATAGTGCCGCTTGTTTTAGCCACTTTAAAGGCAACGTTGGCCATAAAACAACAACGTGGTTGCGTATCTATATCAACATGAGAAAATTCATAAATGACCAGGCCTTTCTGTACTCCGACCTAGAACATTCACTGAGCATGGTTACTTATCATCAGCTAATACTATATGTGGTTCCTAGCCTATCCTAGTAAGATCCTTAAAAAAAATTACTACTCCAGTAGGTACTGAGACCACCACAACGAAATTTAAGATTTAGTGCATTTTCATGAACTATTCGAGAAGCCTCACCAGAAGCCAAAGTCAAAGTCCAAATTCATTTATTCATTCAAATCACAGGGACCACTTTGAAATGACAATTTTACAACCTATTCCTCCGCGAGGGAAGAAAGGCAAGAAACAAGGTATATAACAACCGGTTATATAGTGGCAGTCGTTATTTTAGATGAATTTACTAGTAAGTATATAATATTAACTGGGGGTTTCAATCCCCACGGATGATTAACCTTTATCTACACAAAAACTAGTGCAACACAATTCAAGGTATCCGTTTGTTTCGACTACAAGAGCTCAATAATGTTCTTGCTACCTATTGTATTATATTAAAAACAAAAAAAATGTCACGGTGTTGCGTGATGCGTATCTACTGATCAAGGATACAGGTGATATCTAACACAAATGCTTTATAAATTTAATTTGCTCCCAGGTTTGCTCGCGTGCTACAAAAATACGATCTAGAATGTAGTTCATGTATCATTTTAGGTATGTGATTCTATTTATTAAGGGCCCGGCCAAACAGACGTGACATGAGCGGTGGCAGTGGCGATCAGTACATTCACACGAATGTTGCCTTTCACCACAGTCACTGCGCCACCGCGTCAGTTTGACCGGACCTTTAAATAGATAGGTACATCTTTCTCCGAATCTCATGTCCACATATTCATTTTTAATGCAAACTCTTTAGTCTACATATCGTACATAGACTATGTTGAAATTCAGCAAATCACTGCAATAATCTAGAATCATCATTTTTGCCAGACGATCTTAAATGACCAAATCAAATCAAACTATTTTAGAATGTAGTCTCGAGAATTGCTAGACTAGGCTAAGCTACTGTAAAGGCAATTACAGGATTGCTCGCATCCTGTCGTACTGTTACGACAAATTGTCGCCTGCTTGTCGTAATACTAATATCTAATATCAAAGTTGCACATGTGTCGCGCAATAGTCTGTACTCATTGGCGCGGAACAGCATCATATTCGGTTGAGTAAATAGAAAGTTTTGATTGCTAAGAAAAATACGCTTATTTGTTATTATTTAGGTGGCATTACAATTATGGAGAAGACATTTAATTATGTAAATCGCGTCTCGGTCTTGGCCAGTTTTTTAGTAACCACAATGAGAAAAATTTTATGACGACAGAATCAGATTATAAGACCAAACATTATTTAACTCTCTCTAGATCAAGGTTTGCTGGAAGAAAATACTTTTTAGGGTTAAGCTCGCCTTTGATTATTATATATTATTCTGCATTGTAATGATTTACTTGTGTGTACAATAAAGAAAAAATACATTATTATTTACTGGACTGGCCTGTTTTCACCAAAGTAGGGTGTCCGTCAATTATGTTCCATCGTTTGACATTTTACAGATCGGAATTCGTGAATCGATTTCATCGAATACGATGAAATGAAACTAGACTTTTATCTAAACGAACGCGTATATTCCGGCCATTCTACAAAACTGGCTTGTTCGTCATTAATAATTTGGCGTAATAGAAGAAATATAAAGTATAGAGACAAATGGTTTTCTTAAACTTGTCATCTAGAAATCTAACAGAACCTAGATTTCTGCCTGCACCTGTTCTGATTCCTAACATTTCTTGAGCGTATAGCACTTAGTAATGGTTTCATGGAAGTTGATCTTCGATAGTGTATTGGATATAAGCGAGTGTGCGATCGATCAATGACGTTATGACGTTATTGACGGGCTAAACTGATTTGTATCTTCATTTCTATAAAGGCTTCTCCGACATAAATAAAGTATAAATAATGCCGGACATTTTGTTTACACAGCATCATCTAGCCCCGAACTAAGCAGAGCTTGTGTTATGGGAACTACATGACTGGTATAATACATACATATTATACTTACATAGAAAACACAGTCACGTCATAATTTTTACCAGCGACGATATACCGTATACGTTTGTTTGTCTGATACAATTTATATCTCAAACGGGTTGAAATTTAACGGTTGCAAATCTATTTGTTTATTTTCCAGGATGTTTCTTAAATAGAGTTTTTGCCACAGGTCATTAGGGGGCACTACATCGCGACAATACACGACGATGATGGAAATTAAAAACGGAGGTTTTAAAATTTTGGAGGTTTTTAAAAAAAACCGACTGCAAGTAACGGGAAGTTGATGAGAAGTATAATATGAAATTTCATCCATTTTTTCACAGTTACGGGTACACGTAAAGTTGAACACATTTAATATTAAAATCGGTTTATAATTGGCGAAGATTTCGCGTAACATACAGACGAATTGAGTACCTCCTCCTTTTTTAAGTCGGTTTAAAATATTGTGACACGTAGTATTTAATTTTATCTGCTGCTACTACAGCATATTATTTGTTCTATGTAAAATATTAATTAATAATTAGTTCACGCTTTAGTATATTACTATAAGTAGTACTTAAGTAGACGCAATCTTCATTTTACATAAATTATAAAATTTTACATAATTAAATTCAAGGCCTTTCTTTTTATCATTTTCAAAATCACACAGAATCCTCTCCTTCCAAAGTTTATCTGGAAGAGATTAAGCCATAGGAAAACCCATTGATCTCTGTTTTTTATTCATTGTTATTTTATGTATTTCATAAGGTGTACAATTTGTATTTTTATTCGTGTATTGAATTCTGCCAATTATTTTTATTTCAATCTTTGATTATGGTTAAACCGTAACCTTGGCTGGAGGAATCCGATCATTCTTTAAAAATTGAAAACTTATCTAAATATTTACTTTGTAGATTCCGTCAGAGCTACTGACTAGTAACCAGTTGGATAAATCAAATTAGTCACGAATATAAATTTAAATAACGAAATTAAATTCACAGAATAACATGTGCCTTTCATGTTGTGTAAGACTTCTACAGTAAGTTACTTGGCCAAAAGTATACAAGTTAAGCAATAATATAAAGCAAGTTAGAATGGTCACACATCCGACGGAAGGTGACCAAGTTGACTAAGCACTCGTTTAGCAAGTATATCTCTGATAGGAATGTTATCAGAAATGAGACAGACGAATGTTATTAACAGCCACAGAATTAACCTGCCATAGTAAGTTCATAAGTAACTTTTGCAAAATTTTAATATCATTGACGTGTATTCCATCTTATATCGCCTAGTCAATTGTGGCAATAAAATATATTTAAGAACTATCCCTGAAGTATTTTATAAAATACAATACATGTATTATTTATTTATACATACATACAACTATGTACAAGTGTATGCAAAAAATACAGATGAAACTAACTAAAAGTTATACAAATCGATTGCAAAAAAAAACACATTACAGTCTTTTCGGAGATGGTATTATACAAACATACAAACAATCTCTTATTGCAAACACATTACTATACGGATTCCTGTCGTCACCGGCAAAGCATTGAACCAATTACAAATTATAATGTCAAAGTTTGGATGAGGTTAAGGACATTTAATCGACTGTTCAGTCAAGTCATAAAGTCAAATTGGATGATGATGAAGTGGGAACAATTAGAAATTTAGATGGTTATTGCTAAACATCGTGTTGGCCTAGTGGGTGATACTCCGACTTCTGATCCGGAGGTCGTGGGTTCGAACCCGGTCATGCACCAATGGATTTTTCCACTCGAAATATGTATGTGCGCATTAACACGTTCTCAAAACGATGAAGGAAAACATTGTGAGGAAACTGGCATGCCCTAAAACCAAAAATTCGAAAGCATGTGCCAACAGTTAGCGTTCCAATAAGCGGCGTTGGGCTTGCAACCTGTCATGTGGAATGCTTACTACTTGCAAAACGCGGGCATATACCAAATGTAATGTTTGGACGTGCCTCTGACTACTCCCTACTTGGTATCCTCAAAGATCTACTCATTGAGTATGTATCTGAGGATGTTTGTTTTCACTGTCTTCACCATGGGGAAGACAGTCGTGAGCGTGTTTGTTTGTTTTGTTTTCTAAATATCTGCGTAATAGCTGGACCGAAAGGAATTTGTCAAAAGAAAACAGGAACAACATGGTATTTTTTTTACGAAAATACGAGGTGAGTTAGTTACAGAAATGAAATTAGATTCTTATATAGTTATTCAATGGCATTACTTAAAATATGCTTTAACATAAACTTTTTTTCAAAGACTTTCGGAAGAGGGTAGTTGTTTATTTTCTACCGATACAGCATCGGCTTCTAGCTTTTAGATTTTGAATTATTTTATAGAAAATCAATAAAGAATAAGGTGGAATTTTTTTCATGCCGATTGTAAAATACGTATAGATAAAAAAACAAAACACAAAAAAGTATTGATATCTTGCTGAGGAATCCATGCTCACATGCTTTCACAGTGATCCTTGTAATTTTAATGAATAAATGAATGTTTGGCTTTGCTGCATACTGCACAGCGCACACTGAAATATCCGTAAACATTTGGATTTACAGTTTGAAATTTTTGTTAATATTTATGATATTTTGTAAAATACAATATGTTATATACAATTGAGCGTTGTGAGATTAAACACAAAAATGGTTTGGACGGTCAGCTAACGTGTTAAGTCTACTTGAATGCCATAAACAATAATTTCGTCTTAACAATCCAAAAGTTTATGAAACGGACATTGGCAGAATTGTGACAAATTCCTAGTTATAAAAGCCATAATCAAGAAGTGAAGTGAAGTGAACAACAATGTTATGCGTCATGTGCCTATTAATATGCTTAATGTTGGCCTAATTTATTGATTACTCAATTAAAAAGTGTTGTTTCCAAATTTTCACTTTTAAAAATGCCAAAACACATTCTCCAGATATTCGCATAACTATTGGATTGCGTGGAAGAAAGTCACGCATTATGTTAAGTTATGAATTATGTTATAACCAAACGCTTAAAGAATAAAATAATAATTAATAATTAGATATATAAGCCTAGTTTTTTCATGGTGCTCATTGGCCGGAGAATTTATAAGGTATACAGGATGTTTCAAAATCATCTTATAAACACGTGCATTTTCACATACCATACCCACTGTTGGTGTAAGGAAGGGCAATTCATTCTGAGAGTGGTAACATTTATTTGTTTCAATATTAAACGTAAATTATTCCGGTCATGAAACGAAATGAAATGTTAACACCGTTAGTTATCACTTGTTTAGTTGAATTCTGAAAAAGGCTGCGAAACTTTTGACAAAAACATGACCCGCGCTTTTGGGCAGTCGGGTAAAAATACGTTTCTACGAACTTTTGCAAATCATCGAAAAACAGTGATAATCAACCATATTTTTAACACTTTTTTATAATTATGAAATAATTTCCAACAGGTATTGAACATTATTTACTTATCTTCATCGACATTGAAGATATGCAATATGTATCTACAACATTTTGGTAAAACTTTATTTCAAAAATAAGTTTTCTTTTTTTATTCCTCTGACCTGCATATGAGTCGTATTTATGAACCCCAAGCTACAAGCTCAGTTTAGTTATTATGTTAATTAAATTGTTAATTATTACGAAGATCAAACTTTCTTTGGTAAAAATTTAGTTTCTAATAGAAGTAAAAGCAACTTTTTGTGGATTAACGTCAGCGGTAATTCAGTTTTTGTTTGTTTTATAGCTGCTTGTGGACTAATTTTAGAGAGATTGCAATTAAACATCTGATAGGTAAATCACCTCGTAACTTAGGATGATTTTAAATAATTACTTAAGCTTTACCAAAACAATTCGTCGAATTGACTGATTTGTAAAACTATCAAATTAACATGCATATAGTGTTCTTTTTGCGTTCGATATCCCATTATTCGTGTGTAAGTATAATGTCTGTTTCCATGGTCAAAATGAATTAATCTGCTTACATTTATAATTAATATTATTAATATAATTGAAGATCAAAACCACATTTTATTATTAACTTAAGATTTCTTACAATGTTGGTTGTAATATTGAGTTCTTGTAACTGCATCTCGTTGAAATAGGAACACTGACTTTTAACTTGGTTAAGGAGTTAAGGAGTCCGCACCGTCTTTAACCTTCTTTAAAAAAACAGTTATAAAAGGCAGAATTAAATGACATGTACAAAGGCGAGCTTAACCCTAAACAGAGTTTTCTTCCAGCAAACCTTGAGATAGAGAGGTAATTATAGAAGTAGGATCGCGTACAGAAAAAAAAATATTGCTATTTTTAGCTTTAAGTAAATTTAGTTATTTAAAGTTACAAATTAAAATAACTATGTTTGTATTCTATGCTGTGCAAAACTTGTTATTTGTGTCAATATTTTTATTATTATTGTAAAACATGTATGTAAGTTCGTAATAAGCTAGGTAGGTTTCTAGCCAATCTTGGTCAGCAAAAGTTAAGGCTTCAGACAGCTGCCTAAGTAGTGTCAAAATTATTGAATACATGGGTACATATCACAATTTCTAATAAATTATTCAAGGTAACTATAGTTGTATGTGCTAGCACAGAATTTGCAGAATAAGCCTACCACAGATTATCTAAGAGGCACTGGGCAATCGTATCTATTACTGTAGCAATATTGTATTGTGCTTTAATGAGAGCAACTTTTACAATGGTGGCATTAGAATGCTGGACTTTGAATTTATTACCTATTCTAGTTTCGTTCGGTAGTTAACATAATAAAAACATAGCCTGACTTTACTCTATACACAAAATATGAATACCTAGTTGTATATAATATTTCAGCTTCCGAAACCGTTGATCTAATACCGGCCACACTCGGTGTACCCCAGTAACAAATTTGTTGTAAAAAAATATTTTTATTCACGAAAACTACAATTTTATTTATTTCAGCCAGATGCCAGATTTATAAGTACCAATTAGAAATAAATTAAAATAAGATAAACGGACTTATTTTCGAAGCACGTGGGTATGCTTTCATTACAAACGTCTCATTCGCAATCTCGACATCCCGTTCCAGACGCAGACCTAGAAAACTCCGTTTCCATTTTCCAACGCAACCGAGGATTAATGCAAACTTTACTCAAGCGTATCTCACAACTTTAGGACTAACTTATATTAAACTTACTTTTAAGCTGGGATGCACGGACACGGAACAATCACAGTTCAGGATTTTCAATACACAACACGGTCACAGTATGTAAATAAGCAGAAGGTACTGTCCACTGACACACGAGTGGTTCCCGGTAAGGTTTATGAAATACGTGCGCGCGGGCCGATCTCTCATGCCGTTATGTCGCGGTGCGCGCGCACCGGCGTCGAAAGCGCCCGATTCGCTGAGCAAATAGCTTAGTAGACGCATCTTGTGTTGAAATAGTGTGCAAGTATCATGTTGAGTATACAGTGGTCAGATTTTAATAATAAACAAATTAATAATTATGTAAATATCCAACAGACATATACATAGTCCTGACCGTACACTAGGATTCCCTGTTTGTTCGATTGGTATCAAGCTTCATTTATAGCTGAATGAAGTATCATAAATTCAGTTTAAAATTTAAAATATACGCTGACGATTATTTATAATTCTTGTGATTTCAATAAGTAAAAACTCGTAGTGTACTACGAGTCAAAAGTCAATAGGTTTTTGTCAATAGGTCGTAGTACACCTTTCTGAAATTATAATGAAAATTAGAGGATAGGGTTCTGTTTGCTTTATCTTGCTAGTATCATTGTCAATTTTATCCAGTGATAACAGTTACATACTAATAAAATTTATGTAATTATGGTTAATATTATATAGTAGGTATATGGGTAGTGATCTTCCATAAATAATCTTTCAATCTTTATAACTAAGATCACAGAATGGTCATCCACTCCATGTTGCGGTTATCAATGAAGTTGAAGATTTTATCTCAGCGCAGGGAAAGTGGACCCGACCCGCGCCAAACGCAGCGCGGGTTATGGCAGGACCACTGGAGGTTGCTCAGTTGGTACTTAGCACAAGGTGATGCCGGCCTTTCACTACGCCATGGCTTTCCCATTAGGATGGCGTTTGAAGATCACGACTGAATGTAACGCATAAATGTTGTATTATGTACAGGTCATTCACACTAACACATGCCTATCGAGATGTCAATCAATCCACAAATTATCTGATTATAAGTTATGTAAAAAACGAATGGGATGAATCGTATCACGCTAATTTGTAAGCTGGATGTGCCATAGATGGAAAATGCGAATGAACGAAATTGCCAATTTCGTTCATCCCCATCCCCATTGAACGTTCCGTTTTTTACATAACTTATAATCAGATAATTTGTGGATTAATTGCTATCTCGATAGCCATGGGTAAGTGTGTTCGCCCTGCAGGTCGTTGCCAACTACTTGCAAAACGCGGGCAGGTGCCAAATATTATATTTGTACGTGCCTCTGACTACCCCCTACTTGGTATCCTCAAAGATCTTCTCACTGAGTATGCATCAGACATCTAAGCATGCCCATCATTGCGAAAATAGTCTAACGACAAATAAAATAACGTCACTCTAAATTGAATAAAGTATTTTTAATTTATTCATTCAACTATGTACAAGTAGGTTTATACAAAAAGTACAGATGAAACAACTAGCTATCTAAAGACCGTTGCAAACAATCTATAGATAGCTTAACTGATCCAGATCACTACCAAGCGTAAGCGTTCCCAAAATACTGGCCGCATTGCCACGCTGAATGGCAATGCTAATGCGTTGACCAGATAAGAGCCAGCTCTCTTGTCACGCGTCGCTTCGACCAGTCGCCTGAAAGAATTTTGTAAACGCGAAGGGCCCTGTTTCCCCACGGACCCAGAGTCTCAACCCCAAAAGGCTCAAACAAGTAAGCTGTCGAGATTTCTATATTTGCGCCTCTTGAGATCCTCGGCCGACTCATCCGCTGCACCGGCTCTAACTGATGTCCCCGATAGATGAGATGGTGCTAGGGTATCTACGCATGTGGCGTTCCATACCAAAGGTCTTCTCTTCTCCCAAGGGACAAGGGTCATGCCGTCAGGTCGCTTACCATCATCACGTAGTAGAAAATTCGTTTTGAGAATAGCTGGAACGTTGACGCTGGTAAAAGCCCGGCATATAATATCATAAAGGCTAGCGTGGCGAGAGATCCTACCGGCGGCTCTGGTACACGATAATCCGTGGTGACCAAGCTGTTCGACCGCCGTACCGCACTGGCACTGATGAGGGGCACAACACTGCGCACCCAACCGTAGACTAACTGCAACCCGGAATGTTATAGGGTCTATTAAAGTACCAGTATTGTTTGACGGAAGTGCTTGCATCCAAAGTATTGACTCCCATTTAGAAACGACTAGGAGACGAGCACGATCGTCTCGTGGAGTTTGAGCACGTTTGTAACATACAATTCCGCGTCAGCTCGCACAGAGGCCCGTCCCATGGCCGTTGAGACGAAAGGGATTTGGGTCAAGCACTATGCCAAGCATTTCTAGCTACGTCAAGATATGAAATTTTGTTATTGTTACCAGGAAATGCCAAAAGAGAAGGAGTTACAATTTTTTCAACCAAAGAACCAGTGTTTTAGATTGAAGACAAGAATGCTGGAAGAGCTACACATGGAATTTTGCGATTTATTTTAATTAATAATTTTATTTCACTGGCATTTGGCATATCGTCTCGTCACAGATGCCACAGAACCTAAATATAAAAGTCCAAAAGATCAGTGAATGGAGTTTTGCGGTTTATTTTAATTAATAATTTTATTTCACTGGCATTTGGCATATCGTCTCGTCACAGATGCCACAGAACCTAAATATAAAAGTCCAAAAGATCAGTGATGAAGACTTGGACACTAACCAAGAGACTATGAAGAGACTATAATCACCAACACTTCTTAGATTAATTAGCAAGTTGGAGTGGCAATGTGCAGGCCATCGGGTAGACCTTTCAACACTGCGTTGTCCGGTTCCTATTAGCCGTTCGAAAACCTTTCTTACCCAGCGGTTGTCGGTCAGAACCGACCGCAAACCTGCAGCAAACCTATAGGTTTTATACATATGATTTAATTGCGAGTATACAAATATATAGCATAAATGGCCGTATTCTAGGGTCCTAGGGACCGATATTAATTTCAACTTTATACCTCCACGCGTTCCTGAAAAAAGGATTTTGACAGACTGACAGACAGACAGCCGAACGGACAAAGAAGTGATCCTATTCGTTTTTTATTTTGAGATATGAAACCCTAAAAAGAATCTCACTTCAAAAATCTATCGATCGACGTGTTAAGCTTCAAACTAGAGATTTACGTACGCTTTTTGACAAGAAAATATAACGCAGACTAAAACTTAAGAACACCTGACACTTTCCTTCATGACTTCACCAATTTCTCTTTCACACAATTTCTAGTGGCTCCGCTCCAGCGTACCACCAGGATGCTCCCATCAGCATTCAGCTCAGTCAAGGCCACGTGTTGTATTGAATGCCAGATGTATGCAAATGCCCATAGATCCTGCATTGCAAATTGTTTACTAGTTGGTCGTTATGGGAGAAATCTTGCCTCCATACATTCATGACACGTTCGTTTAATTTAATGAGTATGTTTTTTACATAATTAACACCAAAGAAATTGGTGTATCACTAATTTATAACGTGTTTTTCATTTTTCCGATTAGACTGGATTATAATATCCCCTATAATTATAAAAATATCAAACTATATCTATAGGTTTGATCAAACTCATGATCTCCTGCTTCGTACGCGGTTACTGCATCTACTCAGCAAATAATGATTTCTAAATCGTTTATGAGAGCATACTTAAATAATACCTGGTGACAAAAAACGCTAAACTTAAAAGCAGAAATATTTCTATAATACCTACCAGCTATATTCGCATAGGTATGGATAAACCAGTTAAATTCACAGATAGACCGTGAGCGGTGTATCTTGCCTAACAAGGAAGCTCCAGCGCAATAAAACGTACAGTTTATGCGGACTATCAGAGGTGGTTCGTACGTAATGCAGGCAACCACTTCATACCAATAATAATCATTTAGGACTTGCGTGGGCGCTCCTATATATTATATCATACAATCGTCGTACTTGGCAGTAAAATATTTATTTAACAGTCTATGTTGGTGAGTCAACGTCAGACTGTCTCCGAAATCTAGTTCTCAAGTCTAACATAAAAATGTAGTAGCAGAAGCTATCAAGGTAAGGATCTTTGTGAAGAGTTCGTCCGGGGAATTACGACCACCAAGCATTAAATACTCGCATTTCTTTGTTCCGGTTTGAAGGGTGTCTGTGAAGTTACAGGTACATGAGACTTTGCACCCGACATATTTTCAATTTCAATTTCATTTATTTATTTAAATCAACATTGGATCATAATTATATGATGTTAGTTATAGATTTATTTTCTTTATAGTAATGTCTCATTGTTTTTAAGTGCATAAAAATAACTTAATCTTATAATCATTGCACGACTGACTCACTGCGGACTAAAGGCCTGAAATGCCTGATACTACCCTACTGCGTGGTGTAGTGTGCACTAAAAATGAATGTTTTAAATTCAACCCCTATTAGAATACCTAGATCAACCAGGAAATGTTTATATGAAAACACGACTCGTACCAATGCGCTGGCATTCCACTTGTATTTCATGTTGCGGGTGATTATGTCAAAGGTTTTAATTAATTAACAAATATCATAATAGAAGCTTCATTTTAAAAACAACGTGCATTTAAAATATTAAAGTTCTCTGTGGCGCAGTACCTAGGCACAGTAGGCGAAGGCCCGCCTGAGACGCTTCCCTCTGCGGGACAAATGTTTGTCTCGGGTCTGGGTGTTTTCTATGTAGAATATGTATGTATTTACAAAAAAAAAAGTATAAAAGTTGCTGCTTAGTTTGGGGCTAGATGATGATGTGTGAAAAATGACCAGCGTTATTTATCTATTAGAGTGAACTTACGCCGATTCCGATTCCAGATTGCCACGCGGCCAAGCTTAGAAGAATCAGGCAGCAAACTGAATGAATGCTTATGAATGGTCTGGGTTCAGTCTTAGCTCTAAAATAGTTCTCGATTTCAATTGAGACATATTTTGTTTCCTTAAGGAACTCTTTAAATTTTCAATCTATTTTGTAAGCTGTGTTTGTAATGCTTATGGAATGTACCTACTCTTAATATGGGAGCTTTCAAAGGGTTATTGGTTCAAAACATTAATTAATTTTGAATTAGATTTAATTGATCGTCTGCATCGATTTGGAGACAATGATAAAAACAAGTATAAATTAACAATTCAAAGTACTCTAACACAATTATAAAACATTATTTGTCAAAAAACCGTCAAAAAAATGTTTCGGCTAGTCGTGACACAGGCACAGGGAATCCTAGTATGGGATCAGGACTATGTATGCGTCTGATAGCTGAATTATTAATTAATTTTCTGATGTATGTAGCAGGGTCACAATCGGTCAAGTCGAATACACAATACTTAGCACCAACAGGCATAATTTACCGATTACATTCACGCGGAGGTTACGTAATTCTGTTTTTCTAACGCACACATCTATATGATCTTTTTAGGGCCATCAACACCACACATAGAATCACGATAGTCTGATTTTCAAAATACATAAAAGCTTACGTGTCTTTAACAAAAGATCCGTCTTTCAGAAGACGTCATTACTTGGTATGTTGTTTCCAACCAACTGGGAATTAGAGCAAGAGTTTATGTTTATTTAACTTCTCTGTTCCTCTCTCGTAGTATGTTCAATGACTTCGGTAGGGCGGTGGGCTAGTAGCTAGCTGCAACGCAGGAGGTGCGGGTTCGTTTCAAGGACAAATGCTTGCATATTCTGCAGATATTATTTTTAAGTAGTTAAGAAAAACTTAGGTGTTCACTGACATAATAATATCTTCACATAAATCATTTACTAAAACACGTTTCAGTTTTTTTTTCTAATTTTACTGTAGGCGAACAAAAGTGTTAGAAATAAATAAAATAATGCTACATCCCTAGCTTAAAATAAAAATAATAAAGAAGATAGTGTCACCCACGTAGATACTCCTGATCGAATCAAGATACCGGAGCCCTAATAAGGAACTGCGGTCAATGACAACTCTAAAACCAAGTTTTGCGACTCACTCATGAGTTCAGGGGCCTAACTATCAAGCTTTATTGCGATTTAATACGAGCAAAGAACAGGTAAAATAATCAATTGTTCTTTGCCTCTGGTGTAAATAATAATCGTCAATCTCAAAGCGAGATCTGATATCTTTGTCTGAGTTAAATCACAATAAAAAATTGATGGTTAGGCCCCACACAACTCATTTCCTGAAGATGAAAAGCTTACATTTAGAAACAGTTTTATGGTTATTCAGTTAATCAAAAGAAAACAAAACTTAAGATTTCAAATTCTCGACTAAGCTGTGTTTACGGATGTCGATGATAATCTTATAAATTCTATAGCAAATCACTGCAGGATTATTCATTTTCCACACTTACAAAACTATTCGATAACAATACATACTCACTTCATTACTACGATCTCGATAAGTATCTAGATCGATAGGTATTCATTAACTCATAATGCGCTTACGCCGTAAACCGTAATAGTACCTATTCTGTAACAATCTTGTGATCCTGATTATTACAAGAATGTTATAGATGCAATAAAACCAGTTCTATGTTGTTCTCTACGTCTTCGATAACGTCGAAAATGGTGAAAATGTATTTGATATGTAATAATTAGTAGATTCTATATATATAAAAAAAAATACATATTTGTAACTTATCTAAGTTACGGTTATCTGTGGGTAATCACAAGTTGTTAAACTTGGACAACTGCAAAGTTTCCCCAGTAGGTAGAGCCTGTGCGATTCGAGCCGAAAAATTCCAAGAATTTCGACCAAGCTGGTAACGATCTCGTTGCTTAGTTGGTATTGCCCCCGCGGACAAAATGTATTATCGCGGGGTTGAGTCCCGCCGACGTAGAATTTTTGGAATATAAAATCTTGAGATAAGTTATGTATTGTAAGCACTAATGATGTTACCTACCAATAGTTTGACATTGTTCTTTGAATTCGAACCCCCACTGAAAATAATATAGTTTATTATTCTCAAAATTTGATCATTAGTAAAATTTATAGATCATATAACTATGTCCAAGTGTATCTAGTCTGGGCAATAGCCCTGGTCAAGTGGTCAGGTGAAGTGGTGGCAAGAATAGGTCAAAGCAATCTAATTTATCTGAGAGCGTGGTGGGAAGACGACATCACCAAGTTTGTGGGCAACTTTTGGATCTGTGAAGCACAATTGAGAATAGGCGTAAGTTCACAAACATAGAGAGGACACCATGTATTGTAATACTATGAGCTGTGGGTGATTCGAGAGAAGCAAATGAATTCAAAATCAAACATCTTGGAAGGTCAAAGGATCCGGTCAAACTGAAGCGATGGCGAATAAAGTGAAATGGTTGCAAAGTGATTGTCAAAGTTCGCGTGAATGTATTTATCGCCACCGCACCGCACCACGTCAGTTTGACCAGGCCATAACGGTCAAATAAAATGAACAACAAAAAGGTTAGGCGTCTGTTTAAAAGATACTGTTTTCATTCACAGTCTTACCTTACCGGATCAATAAATATTCACCCAACAATGCACATACTCCTGAACCCACACTAGAATTTTCTGTGTCATAGGTATCAGGAAATGCGAGTACCGTCGTAACACCCGGACCCGGAACAAATATTTGCAGAACATACAAACATTTGTGCCGCATCGGGAATCGACACCTCGCTTCAAGTAGCCAGCTGGGCTACTCGACCACCACGTTACCGAGTTCATTGTTAAGTTATAAAACTCCATGAACATCCGATAAAATCCGAGCAGACATTCTAATTTGCATGGCATGCTTCAAGCATTCTACCACAAAAACATTCCAGGCATTCCTTTCAGTAGATTTATTTTTACTTTATAACCCGACGTACCTCCACAATTAGGTTTATGAAGGGCTGAAACAAAGGGGAGATAATCTATCCTGCTTGTAAACGATGAAATTAAATAGTTAAAGTAGCCGGGAATATAGCAGCTATGTCTGGGGAATGTCCAGGGTAGGTCCCGCAGGAATGCTTGGTGGCTTTGGGAAGGGGTATTTGTTGATGGCTAACTTTGCATTAGATAGTGTTAGGTATAATATTTTTACTAGCGAATTTGTTTCGGCTAACATCTAAAATTATACAAAAACAGACCAACACCTATAAAAAAAAGCACAAGTATTTTTTCCAAAATTTAAAATCTCTGATGTGTTCCTATTGAACCAGGAGTTTATATTATCACTTCAAAGCGATAATACTTCCGACCTCTTCTAGACAACCTTGGGATGGAGCGAAATTTATGTAATAGTCACTAAAGATTACAACTTCGGATCGCGTTCTCACACCAATGAAATAAGCAAGACTTTCATAAAACGATTTTGTAAAACAAAACTGTTTAAAGTACACATTTTGGGTCGAATTGCGTCAGTAGATATCTTGCTATATATCTCTTCGTCATCTGATGACTCAAAGATAAAATTAATGAATTAGAAAATTACAGCACTAAGCTGTAAATTTTCTCATAATTATTTGTTCAAAATAGTCGATAGCGAAATACCTTTACTAAAATTACTGCTAGTGTTTAGAAAACTACAGGCTATAGCTATGCACAAGAACTTAGCTTGACCTTCAATCCAAAAACAATAAATCCTTAGACATTCTTCCTCCAATCCAGACCTTCGTGCTCCATCGTCGGCCATATCATCGCTTACCATCAGGTAAGATTATGGACAAATTAAGGTCTATTATAGATTTAAAAAAAAACATTTTGTTATTTTCAATTGAGAATCTTTAAATGAAGATCAAAATAATTGGCCCTTCGATAAGTGGTTCTGCCTAAAAATTATGATCCGCCACGCGCGAATTATACATACCTCTGGTGATGCAAGTGTACACTTGTGAACTATGGAATTACAGGTGTATGCTAGTTAGCCACTTTTTGGTTTAAAAAAAAACCTTGGATGATTTTAATATTTATATCGTCTAGAGTGCCTAAAGCTATCTGCGAAACGGGGAAAAGCATTCCTTCATGTACCGCATACCCTGTGCTAAGCTGCCCTTGCTCTATCGCATGGCATCGTGTATTGTCCATCATGTCACAGTATATTATTCTGTGGTCATGAACAGCGCATCGCACGTGCTAATTGGAACGGAGCTTTTGAATATCTCAGATAAGAGTGCATTGAGCGGTGTTTGCTTTGCACCCGCTAAATAACATGCGGAATGCCTACTAATAATGCCACTAATGCATTGATTCGTTCAAAGTACAAAAGGGCTCAGAAGGACAAAAGGTTTGACGACCTTGGTGTGGGTAGGTGCGGGTTTCCTAGGTGAGGGTTCGATACCCGGTGCTGGACAAATGTTTGCATGTTCTACTTATATTTGTTTTGTTGTACCGCAGTGCTTGTAGTTCCCGATACTTACGACATAAGGAATACGTCTGTTTATTTCTGTGAGGACCAGTCACGTAGGTTACTATTTTTGTTATTAGGTTGATAGATAATTATTTAACAGTACAAAGAATTGGATGTATAAGTTATCTGTAATGTTTTATATGTATGTGTAAATTTGAATTTTAAAGAACCAAGGCGCGCGTTTATGTCTTTTGTATGAAGAAAATGATAGGAACCTAAAAGTTAGACAAAATTTTCATTATCTTGGGCTTGCCATGGACTTGAATCTCGTCGTATACGACTCACTCAAAACAATGTACCTTTTGCGTAAAAATCGTATCAAACGGTGAAAGAAAACATCGTGATGAAACCGGAATTTTACTAAAACCAAAAGCAGAAAATGAAAAGTGCCTAGTGACCGATGGGAAACGGATCCGTTTTCCATAGGTCACAGGTGTTTTTCAGGGTCGCCATATCAATGGTTAAGTCACTGACGTAACGCAGGTTAACCAAGAATGAACTGGTACACGACTGACGAACGAACTATACCTACATAGATATTTACAATTACAATTTGAAGAGATATTTCTACTGCTTCGGGCTAGATAAAACACCTTTACATTATTTTAAATGATTAATAGGGTATGTAAGCTTTGACCACAATCTCACCGATTGAAAGTGTCAAAGCGATGCGTAACCCGAAACCTGACTCCAACCTGGGTTAACGCATTAGCATTGACATTCAGCGTGGTAATTCCCTATTTTGGGCATGCTTCTATATCTGGTAGTGATCGGATCAGTTGTACTATCGTTTGCAACGGTCTTGTGATGGCTAGACTGTTTAATTAGTAAGTACATTTTATATACATGGGCGCCGCCAGGATTACTTTTAGGGAGGTGCATCTCCAATCTACACATTATACTATTAACTAAGATAGAACCGTAACTTATACATGTATATTAAGTTGATAAATGTAATTCCATTGTGTAATGTAAAGAACGTACATTGAGTACGTTACGACGTGTCAAGTCGTGGAATCGCTCAACGATGGGAGACGCGAGGATAGGCGGCCTGTGCATGTTCAGTGTTCACAGGAAAAGAGTAGAGGATAATACTGAATTTATTGACAAGGTGATGATTAAATTTGGACAGCATCATAGGCGCCTTCAGTTTTTATACAAAAAGTAACTTAATAAAAAAAAACTATGGTATTTTCTTTCCTGACAGGGGGTTGCAGCTGCTGATGGCGCCCATGTTTATATATACTTACCTATTGTTGTTTTATTATTCTTTCTGTTAATAAATGTATTCACATAATAATATCCTACAGTTACTTTAGGACTGCGTGCTAAATGATCAAAACACAACAAGGCAGCTCCATTCGATACCGTACCATACAAAATTCATCGCAGAAGTGAAACTCCGAGGCGTGAATTGGTGTTCTAGACGCAACTGCAGAACCTAGAGTTTTTACTGATGCATACAGCAATGTTGAATAAGAAGACTTCAAAATGTACTATACAGTTGTTCATACTTATTTCCCGCAAGCAGGTAAGTGGAACTTTCGGTGCATCGGTTGAGCACGATTAAGTAAACTAACTAGAATTGAATCGAATAAACATATTTTATATTAGCCAGAATAATTAATCAAAATAATAAATTTATTGGTAATTCTATTTACACGTCAGTCTGAAAAAACTAATTAATAAATTTTATACACAAAACATAGATAGTTAAATGTTTATGTGTATAAAATGAATACATGAATAAACATTATTAAAAAAAAATGTAAAAAATAATAATTTACAAACACATAGTAGAAGGTAGGTTACCACAGTCTCAAGAAGAAGCTAATGCTAATGCAGAAGCTATACACATACCTATCTAGTTAAAGACATAGGTTGATTAGTTAAATGTACATTAATATCTTTCAAGTAGATTTTTTATTTTTTACTAAAGTGCCTATGTTTATTTTACTGTATTAAATAGGTGCAAGTACCTACTTTATAATTTCTTTCGTTTAGTCACGTTAGTTAATTTAATAAGTATGTAGCAAATTTTACCAATAAAGGTTATTGTGTTCTCAAAGCCTAAAACCGTCCACTAGAGTTGCCAGAGCCATTAAAAACATAAGGTAGTTTACTATTTCCGCGTGATACAAGCGAGATACGTTAGTGTCCCTAGTTAGATTATGTTGTCGAGTACATGGGGCTTAAGATATTACCTATGTTAATTTTATTAGGCACAGCAGTTTCAGTTCTATATGCAATTATTACCTTTTTACGTTCCATCTAACAATACATCTCGCTAGAAGCAGGAAGAGCGAAACGCAACGATTTATTAAACGCGATTTTCTAGTAGCGGGCGCGGCCACTGGCCAATTTAATTAGCCGATCACACGGAAGGCACTAACTGAACGCAAACTGAATTTAGCTAAGGTTAAGGGCTTAGAATCAGCATCATCACCAGCTTGAAGAAGGACTCCCAAAACACTACTAAGTACGTAATCAAAAAATCAAAAGTATATTTTTTATTTCGTACAAGTAGGTACCTAATTAATACCTACAATCCATTTATACAAATTCTACGAAAGTTTAGGCAAGAGGATTTAAATCTTGCCTAAAAAAATGTCTGTGTAGGATTGTATGTCCCACTCCTACACAGACATTTTTGCGACGGGAGATGATCATCTCAGATGATTATCTTTTATGTTATCTTTATCAATAAAATACCTTATTTTGAATATTTTGATGACACAATATTTACAAATCGGAGAGGTAGGAACATCTATCCGCAACTGTTGTTAGTTTTACAAAAAAAACTATATTTTTTTGCGGCAGAGACATGGTCTTTTATGAACGTATAGCGACATCTCTAACAATATGATTGAGCTACGTTACATCGACACAGAGCTAAGAGCCACGAACTACTGATATACACGAAGCATAGCGTACCTACCTAGCTACTGCTAACACATAAAAAAACGCACAGATGGCGCTGGGATAAACAGCGAATAGTAAATCGCGCAAGCTTACGATATTTTCCGGGAGTTTGAACATAACCTGTCAGTGCTTGGACCCCGGGCAGAGCAAGTGGATCGCATAGATCAGCCAGGTGCAAAAACATTCCCTTTGCAGATGAAGGCCACACCACTGCAACCGTGTTATCCATGGACGTATGGTAATAGCACAGACCAGTTAAAGTAGTTTATTTTAACTGGTCTGTGGTAATAGTTATAGGTATGATTTATTTTATTTGTGCCCTACCTACAGGTAAGTTTATTTCGCGAAGAAAGTCACACCATTCCTTCAACGAATTTTGAACAGGTAGGTATTTAATGAAATGTTTGAATATGTGCTTGTTTATTTTGTTTATGGAAGCCACATGCAAATTTTCAAAGGTCTTGCGTAAGTATATAATTACGGATATATGGAGCTATTTTTATATCCCTCTAGAATATTAAAATTCCTTTTTATTACCTACAACTCCACACACTAAAAGTGAAATTATTAAATTTGTGCTAAAAGCAAGGCACCTCTAACTACTAGGCCTAGACTTAGGCACTGCATTGATTATCCCAAGTCTGTCAATCAATCAGTTAGAACTGGATTTTGTTTTATACCTACAAATACATAATAATATGTACAATAATTCAAACTAGGATTTCGGAATACGAGCTTTCCACGGCTGTTGAAACTAATCTGTGGCAGTACAAGGACAAGCCGTACAATGGTCCGGTGGGCGGTGGTCGTACAATACGTACGGTGCAAGTGCAATTTGGTTCTCGCCTTTTCCGCCGTTAGAAACCAGCGAAGCGCATTTCCCGTTGCCGCTACTCGTTACTAGATGGCGTAAGCCAGAGCAAATTGCTCTTGTATCGACTGTCATTCCGCACCTAAGATAGCATTTATTATTTTATCACATCACATCACGCAAATTTATTTATTATATTGTACATACAATAATTAAATTGTATTTAAAAAAAAAAACTCCCAAGTGCGTGTCGGGCCACGCGCAGTGTAGGGTTCCGTAGTTGCCTATATTCACTACCTCTTTAACCCAACTAATAACTTCATCTAAGTAGTTATCTAAGTAGTTTTACGAAAAATCCATTGATAACTACTTTTTTATTCCCCAAGTAAATTTTATAAGTTGATTGACTATTACTTGTTAACTTGTAAAGCCTACTAAGCTGTGATAGTTTTCCTTTTAATTTCATTATGTCTACTACTGTTGTGAACATATTGCTAGTTGGATGATTCACAATATTGAATGTTTTGCTACCTAGGCATATCAATTGTTAAGCAATTTTTTTGTATAGCCAAACACAACCGTTCAACTGGTAGGCTGGCAGCAACAAAAATTAGCACTTTAAAGCTTAATATTTCGCAAACTAAAACTGAATCGAAAAATGATTTTCTCATTGAATGAAGTCTTTTAAAAATATGAATTTATGAGAAAACAAAAATCATACCAACCTTTTAATTATTTTTGTTTTGTTATACCACTTCGATGGTATTGTGGTACACATATACCATCCAAGTCATCTTGTGAGAAAATAATGCAAACAAAAAAAAGGATTTGTGTGCTTTTATTATTAGACAAAACAATAAATTCAGTATCAAATTCAAGCGGTGTAGATGTACATTTAAAAATACAAAATAAAAATATACTTAGAATACATTTACTAAGATAGTGCAGTGACAACACAAGATTATTGTATTCTATTTTACTAGAATTTTATGTAGCCACAGCAGTTTTAGCTTTGTTTTGTATTGGAAGGAACAGCTTAAACTCCGCAGGTAACTCATCTTCGGAATATAGCCTATCGGAGAAGTAGACTCTTCGGATTCTACAGTTTGCATGAATTTGTACCCTCAAAGTCTCCACATAGTTAGTACCATAGGCTCTTCTGGTGAAGTCAGCTAAATTAAACTGAATTTGATTCCAGCCTTCATCAAGCCTCATTGGCATGGTGCATATGAATGGCTTCACACGAGTGGTTGACTGGTAGTTGCTAGCTCTGAACCTTCTTCGCACATTTTTATCATCCAGAACCTGAAAACAAATAGTTTGAGGTTATTTCTTAACCCTCATCAGTTCATCTGATAATTGAATTATCAGATGAATTTTATTTCAGAAAATATAGGTATAACTAACTAAAGGCCACTAAGAATACTATACTGCTTACCTGAACTTCGAATGTAAAATACTTTTTGAGGTTCTTTATGATCATCACCAGAAACGGCAGTTTGATTCCCAGTGTCTTTTTTGGGTCGGCCGGGCACGTAATATATGTGGTGCTGACATTGGTCCCCACTATTTCGAGCACGAGACTCTGTATGTCGTTATCCGTAATCCTCTTTATGTGCCCATTGCGAACCTTCTTGTCCCAAATTTGCAAAGGTTTGCTTCCTATGCTGTAAAGAATTGACAGGAAACCGGACTGAAAAGTGTTCTTGAACATTTCGCTCGAGTTCACTCACACGTAACTATCTAATACCCTTACATTTACAGACTATTTAGTACAAAATGTTTGATCAATAATGAATAATTCGCGGTTGCATTACTCCTTGACAGGATGACATAAACACGGGAATTTTGAACCGGCCATTGATTGGCCATGCGTTTGTTTATCAGTGCTAGGTTACCATGGTAACTGAAATGGAATGGAATGACAGCCAATTCATTCCAATTTACTAAGTTTGCCAAAGCACTTCGAGATAAGTTTTTAAATTTTTGTCGTGATAAGAATAGATTTTTAAAGATTTTGAATAAATTCGCGGAAAATATGACAATATTTAATTTTAAGGAAAACATTCAAAAGCTATAATTTAAATATCATATTTGGTCTGCTTAAAAAGTAGCATCACAAAATGTGAATGGTTTAACTTTCTGCAAAACCCGAAGCGTTAAATGGATTCTGACATTGTCATTATGTTTTGTTTGACATTTAAGACTTGCCAGCCAGTTTTTGTGTTTTTGTATTGGCCTCGCTCGCGGTATTGTTTAGACCTCATTGCTAAAAGAAGGAACGTATTACGGCAGTGCGTTGCGTGTGCTTTTTGTGGTATTTTTAATTTTCTTTCCGTTTGTTTAGTTTGTGTCTCACTGCCAAACGATGCTAGATTATTTCTCCTCATTGTGAATATTATAATGCACTGAATCGGTTTATCAGACGTTTAGTTGGTTCAAATCATCGGCGAAAATGACGACGGAAATGTCATCAAAAAGGCAAGTAACAATTTCTAAATATCTCAAAAATCTTCATGTATAAAATTATAACACTGATTACCTACCGTTCTGCTGGTGGACAACTGGCTTCTACGATTTCGATCATGTAATTATGTACTTAAACTAAATTTAGAATAGAATGTAAAACACATTCATTTGGTTAAAATCTCAAAAAATCGTAATTATGTATATAAATAATAAAAACACATTATATAATGAAATTAGGTATGAAATTCAGACTTTCTATCAGACAGAAGTTTATGGATTTTTTTAGTCTGTTTTCAAAAATAGAACCTATTTGTTTGTTTTTTCCTGGGCTACTAATTCAACTCTTTGGAGGAATCAAGATGTGTTTCTTCTATATTTTCTATAGGTAACTTTTCTACAATTTGTTCTACAACTCAATAATTGTTGTAAAAGATGCATTGTATGTTCTGTGGTGGAAACTAATTTAACAATAACAGAAGTAGATTTTCTGTGAAAGGGCTCATCTGGGGAAGTATTACAACCATGCCTATTTCTACCGTACTTAATGTTCTCATAGCTTTTTTGTTGGTTTGAAGAGTATGGTTATCAGTTCAACATGAGATCTTTCATTTTGATATATAAGGGAGGCAACACATAAGTGATATCTCTGGTATCACAAGAGTCCATAGGCTAACCGCTTACAACCAGGTGGGCCGTTAGCTAGTTTGTCACATTAGTAGCAATAAAAAAAAAATGTGGTGCTGGTGGTGATAAAAGGGAAAAGGTTATACCAGTCAAGTGGTTGTCAAGTTGGCATCAATGTATTAACACCATCGCCAGTTTGTCCAGGCCTTCAGGTATTAGCAGTTACTTAGTTACCTAGTTCTCAAGGTGAGCATAACCCTTTCCAAACTGTACCTATCACTTCCTAGGTTTTAATGTTATTCCTACTGTGGGAGATTTTTCACAAAATTTATAGACGTAATTGCTTGCATCAAGTAGCATTCTAGAAAATGTATTTTGATATAAGTATTTATAGGAACAGTGGTTGGTTCGATGTGCAACAATATGAAGGAAAATTCTGGGTTTAAAATTCTAGTGATGCAGCAAATAGCATCAGTTTCAAGTTATGTGATGGATGCATGTACAATTTTAAATGGAGTTTCTTGTTATTTCTTGAAGTAAAAAACTGAACCTAAAAGAACATTCAGACCTTCAGTGTTAAGAAGTAGTTATTGCTATTATTAAAAAAAAACATTTTGTAGCTGTAAAAATATTGAGAATCGTTTATGCCAATATTAACCTATTTACTACTTATACAAAGTATGATTAGTAAATAATTACCTATTGCATTCTTATTTTCTTTGAATGCAGGTGTTTAAATATTTAATAAGCTTCTTAAAAGTAAATAATCCACTCTTCTTTTCATTGAAATTGCGGAAGATTGGTACTGTTGCTACAGAATCTGTTCTGGGTAATAAAATAACGGAGTTTACGGTGGCGCGAGCGTCGCGTCGGTCTTTCCTTTTTGTTTGTTCCGCGAATGAGAGGACAGGGGTTTTGATTCACCTGAGACACAGAATATATCGTACATCAGGTCACTCAACCTGGGAGGGGGATATTCTGGAACACAAACATGTGTTATTTAAACTTCAGATACAAATGAGTAGTTGTACCACATTAGCACCGTGATTGGTAAAAAAAAAACTATTCTGTGGTCATTGTCGAGAAGTTGCTCACTAAACCTAGCGAAATACTGAAAGGAATACTACTACGGGTTTCACTGTGAAACGTAGTAGGTATTGTTACACAAAGTGTGCTAGTGATAAAGAATACAGAAATGGGAGGAATTTTATGGAATGAGTTTATGAGTTTAAACCAAAAGAGTAGGCATTAGTAGATTATATTTCAATTTTTCAGGAGAATCGTGCAAAATCCTAGAGATCGTCCTTCCTATTAACCTTCATTAGTCGCACACACTAAAAGCAGTAATCTTGGTCACTGCCCCCGTTCATGTATAACTTCGGATATTGGATACGGCTATCTGTCATTTCATACAAAGTTGCAGAAAATGCGACCGTAGCAGCAGTCTCGTATTTCTAAGAACTTGTACCGATTCAGAATACAGCCTCGGAATCCTCTCATCCGGAAACGTCCCATTGTTCTCGGTTTTTGCGCACGAATTAATATTCTAGTCAAAAGATTACTAAGACTAATAATTTAATTATTTTAGAATGAGTAAATTCAAAACGAGTTCCGTTCTGCACATTCGCTCTATTTAGAATTTTAATGTCTGGGATCGAGAATGTTAGGTAGTTGTTTGACCTTATCTAGATCGAAATAAATTTTAAATGAGCCGAGGGTACCACATTTAAGTTCCTAGTTCTAGCGAGAAACGGATGGAGTTTCGCTTCGTTTATAAATCCATATAGGTACGTTACCGCAGGGGATGTCTCTACACTATATACAAACATCGATTTAGAGTCAAATTTTAGCTATTCCCTTCTGTATTCCACTGTCTACCCATACATTAGGAGCTTGGTCGGAATCTTGTCAAATTCATCAAAATAGTAGGAGCTAATTTGATTAAACAATCGCTGTGTTGGTTAATTCGGTTCGGCTCATGTACCAATTTGAAAGTAGGTTTTCCTATAGCACTGCATATTTAATGGTCCCATATTGGCACATACCTACCTACCAAGAAGGGCTTGAATGTCGGTGAGTCAATCCGAACGATGCCATACATCGTCCATTGTTGAACCATGTTATGGTTATGCCAGCTCTAGAAACCCAAACTATTTTGGACCCATCATTGTTTCGTTTTCTAAGCCTCTTGCTTATTTCTCATATCTTTGACATACTAGAGTCTGTGTAGAGTAATTACTTTAACCGGCTTAAGACTTAAGTTTCATAAGACTTCTTTGATATCATGGTGGATATCATTCAAATACAGCTTTTCATAGTATAGTCGCTATGCGATTCATGACTTGGCTTAAATGCCCACTTAATATTGTGGAAAATAGAGTGGGACATATTGCCTACAGTCACATCAATTATGGCATTAGCTATTCATAAGCAGAAATCAATAAAATGTCAAGTTACTGAAACATTTTTAAACCCGTAACGCAATGGTCACTTTTAATGTAATGTGTGCAAGATGAGGGATGACTCAATGCTTTGTTATGCAGTTGTTTTTTAAACAATCGTTTATCAGACGATCACCTGCTTTCAATTGAGATACAATGATATCAAATAGGTTATCATTTGACTATTCAACACGGTAACCACTCTCCTATAATGTTCCCACATTATCTACATGGGACCACTGTTGGCGTTAACACCTAGTGGAAAGGTGGAATTGTATGAACATTTGTGAGATGTCACGTGACTGCTGCCAAGTTTTTCTTTGACAAATTTGCGTTAGCGTGAATGACAAACTAATCGTGAGGTATTTGTCTCTAGTCAGATTTGCGGATGTAATGTCACACTATTATGCATTTTTAGGGTTCCCTTATTCGTTGTCAGTATGTCAGTCTAACGCGTGGAGGTATCAATTTGAAATTAATATCAAATGCCTTTGTAAGGTACCTTGGAGCTCTAAAAAAATCATGCTTCTTAAACAACGCAAAAAAAATACGGCCATTTAAGCGACATATTTTTAATACTCCAAAATAAATCAAAACCTATACTTCCCATTGACCTAGAATCATAAAATTTAGCAAAAAGCAAGGTCTCGCAGCACAAAGAAAATCGTGCACAAGTAAAGGAAAATCGTTAATTTGTATTTATCACATTTAAAGAATTTACCGTGATGTATATTAATGTATGGGAGATCATTATTTCAACAACAAAGTTAAGTCTTTCAATCCGACTTTTTTTTCTTTACAGCAATGTTTGGTGCTTTCATAGTTTATGAGTAATGTTAAATATTTTGGTAAACATTCAAAGCTTGTACGGAAGCCTTGGTGCGCGAGTCAGACTCGCACTTGTCTGATTTTTTTGTTTAGGAAGTTTCTAGGTCAAATCGGTTCCTGAGCCACACGCTACCGAATTCGATTCCACGACCTAGATTGAAGCCACAGTTCCCTCCCATCTGACTTGCACTGCGGTATTATTTCAAATTTTTGATTTTCGCTTCGAAACTGGTTCACGTTGCAAATAGCGAGATGCGTGGGGGGTATCGGAAAGCGGGATTATGAACGGCTTTATTTGTTCCGTTTCTGGGTCATCGCTCTGGAGGCCAATTCTCACATTTTGCAATATTTATGAGATAAACAGATTAATAACAGACCATCTACATCGTCGAGTAGCTGAGCTTTGTTAGTAGAAATTGAATTAATGTATCGCTGTGGATAAATGTCTCAATATAGCCAGACAGTGTGTCTTCCAGTTCAGTGTACGATGTAACGAGGCCGCAAAAATAACAAACGGAAACTCATGTGTGTCAAATGCGCACGGTATGCGACGTCTTCCACATCCAGCAAGGAAACATTAAGTAAAATTTTACGACATTTTGCCTTGGAATGTTATATTCTGGTGAGTAAGAATATACACTTCTTACTCTCCAGAATATAACATTACAATTCACTTTTAAGCTGAGATTCTATGTCTCACGTGGCATTCTAACTACTTGCAAAAACGCGTGCCTCTGACTACCCCCTACTTGGTATCCTCATACTGCGTATGTGTCTGAGGATATCCATCATGGGGAATCCAGTCGCAAGCGTGGTTTTTGTGGCATGGATGGAGAAGAACTCGTGGTTATTTTGAATCTAGTCTTAGATCTTAGATGCCACCAAATACTGAAATGAGGAAGCCAACCGCAGTAAACTCGACGTCAGTGACTAATCGATCAGTAATTAACTAATAAAAAGGTCACAGTGTCGATGTAACAACAGGATCCGTATTTATAGACAGACCAACACGCGGTTTTATTTATCTAAGAGTCGAAGCCGTACCGGCCGACACTACCATCGTCAGAGCGTCACGCACGCATCAACTCCAACCTAAACACGGTAAAAACTTGAAATGAAATGAAATATATTTTATTGTCTGCGAAAACTAGGTTATAAAGGTGTTGCCATGTTGATAAGAGTCCAGCTAGTTTCGACCAGAGGGTGTACAAACATTTTAAACACTGTAGAAAAAAATAAAATAAAACTAATACATGTGAGTTATAAATTAAAATTACAAAAGAATCAACTAAAATGATTTAATTACAAGTTACATATTACGGCCATATTACGAAGATAATTTAACTTAACACCGCTGTGCTCTTTCTGACATGTGTCATTTCAAATCAACTGAAGAAAATAAAACACTGTTCAAAAGCAATAGTAATTATTTGAGTATTTTTTCACGAGCCAAGTTGTTGTAATACTGACCGATGATTCATTTCCGTATGGAAATGAACGTACGATTACGGTTCCGATACGGAGAAAAGGAGAAAACGAAATCGTACAACTTCGTGATTGTTAAATTCCAATGAATCAGCAATGTAACATTTCTGATACGAATACATAATAAACAAATAAATAATACTGGTAATTTTTTTCATACAGCATCATATAGCCCCAAACTAAGCAGAGCTTGTATTATGGAAACTACATGAATGATATACTATAGATTTATATATATACTGATATACTATACTAGAATAACTGTTCTATAGCCACATAAATTCCTGTAAAGTCCAGATTACAATAAAATCCAGCCTAACCACTCGCACAAGTTTGAACTTGAAAGCTTGGCTCTCGCTACTATGAGGAGAGCAAAGACAGTGTCGTGAGAATCGTCACACGGAACAGACGTGCTGTCTAACGTCATGAAAGCTCTTAAAGGATGCGAAAGTTTATTTCTGGACGTAACTAATGTTGAACGCTTTTGAATAGTGGCCGCGGACTTGGAGACTTACATAAATTGTTAGAAGTTTGTTGCTAGTTATTTGTATGCTAGTTAGTGTTTGTTCACATATTTTTGTACTCGTTACACATATGTGATGTTAAACTAACGTTATCGATGCCCGAAGATAAACTATCTAATTGTACACTGCACCACATGGATCGTAACCTCGTTTCTGATAGACTGAAGCGGGTGACTATTTACTGATAAACAAACTTCGTTGTTTTACACAGATGGTGTAATATCTCCATCAGAGTTCGATGAATTTAACGCTGGTGTTTATTTGACTAGTTCTTTTAACTAACAGTGACTCATTTGGGAATATTAAGTAGTAACTGATGAAGTTTCCGATGAAGTGATGTAAGTGGAAATGTATTTTCCTGATGGATAGTGAGGGTCGATTAGTTTTTTGGAAGAGTGGTTTGTGGGAGGGTGAAGCTCCTACTCTGAACTGCAACACCTGCAAGAGACGTCGCGCAGACAGGATGAGCGCCAACGAGGATCGCCCGGGGTGAGTTCATGGACGATTCAAGTAGAATATGCATCCTTATCCATTTAAATGCCCATCGATTGTTCTAAATAATACTGTGACGTTTGAAGCACTAGATAACTGAAAGATTGACAAGAATTGCCCTGATTTTTCCCATCTATAAAGGCTAGGTTCAGATAGACGCGCGACCGCCCGCGATTTACATATCGTGCGACTAAGTGCGCACAGAGATTCAGTTTACGTGATCGGCCGACTTTGCGCGTAGACCGGCGACCGCATGACAGCCTGTGCTCGGTCGCCAGGATCTTGACTTGGGCAATTGCGCCCGACCGACGTTGCGCAATTGCCCTGTTCAGATGATCCACGCGACTAGACACGAACAGCTGTGCGAAGTACGAAAAATGGATGATGACGAGAACTTGATCGTCCGTTTGTTTATCGATAGAATAGAATAAAAAATGGCACTGAGAAACCGATGTTTCAAAGTGATCCTTGTGATTTTAATTAATAAATGAATTTTGATCTTGGCTGACTTTGAATAGTGTTTTGTCTGAAGTGTATGTAAAGAAGATCCTCATGAAATGCATAGTTAAAGTAGCATGATTGTAGGTAACATTAGTTACCTACAATCACGTCTACATGCATAGGACATAGTAAATACAGTAAGTACAGCAATAAAAAATAAATAAATAAAAAGTATGCACACCATTGAATGAAACAGCTGGGCGGTCTTTATCTTTGTGGCGTTTCAAACATTGCCGGGATATCCATATTATTCGATATCCCGCCAATGTTTATAACAGTTATAAGCTGGTAATACATGTTTAAATTCTGATTGCCTGCTATTGCCTGGCTTTGTGTGTTCATTGCAACCAGGCATGTAAACAGGCAGAGATACGCACGTCGCTTTACAAAAGCGAGTTGTGTCGCTCGACTATCTGAATCTATCCTAAATCACGCTAGTACGTTGATCATGACTGTACTGGGTGTCTAGACAAATGTCACTTTAAGTTAGCGTCAACGCCTGCGGAAACGTTGAATCCTATGGAAATGACATTAGCCTTGGAAATGTCACGTGACAGCTGCCAAGTTGTACCTTGACAAATTTTTGTCAAGGTACAACTTGGCGTGAAAGGAAAACTAAGCGTTTGAGGTATTTGTCTAGACCCCA